>OV702284.1:211463237-212063237 GCA_916181665.1 Avena sativa
CGCCCATCGCCACCGCCCGATCCCCCCGACATCAGGAAGACTACAAGGCTCACCATCGTACGGATATGCCCCCACCAAAGCAGTGCGGCATTGTCATCCACGACAACACGGCACAGACCCGTCATGATGAAGAGCGCCACCAAGGACATAAGAGCAGGTCACACCACGACCCTCCACGTCCGACAAGCAACCGCGACAGGCATGAGGCGTCGCAGGAGGGTAACAACAAGAAGGCTAACCCACCTCCACCTCCGCCTCCGTCGCCACCAAGCAGTCACCATGGCGGAAGAGGCCTGCATCATTCACGCCGCCCATCCCCTGTTGACGAGAAGAAGAAGAACCTGGAGCCGTACGATGCACGTTTGCGGATCGATAAGATCCACGAGGCCCAGGAAGGACCATACCTGGGACCACGTTGCTTCGGACCTGCAATACGGTCCACAACTTACCCCAAAGGTTTCCGGATTGACAAGACCATCAAGCCCTATGACGGCACCGCCAAGCCTGCCACATGGTTGCAGGACTATGGCAACGCAGTGGAGATTGCCGGAGGCAACCCCAACGTCGCCGTCAAGTACCTCCCGTTAATGTTGGCGGGCATGCCCCGTCAATGGATCGACGACTTGCCGGAGAGATCTATCTGCAACTGGCTGGACATGCAAGAAGCATTCATCAAGAACTTTGAGGGTACATACAAGCGTCCCTGCACCGTGGGCGATCTACAGCGGTGCGTGCAAGAAAAAGACGAGACATCTCGCGCCTATCTCTCCCGCTGGCTGGATATGAAGAATTCCTGCGCAGGAGTGCACGCTCATACCGCCATGGCCGGCTTCATCGATGGGTTGGAAAGGGGCACGTTGCTCCGACATAAGCTGAAGCGCTTGCAGGACAATCATCAGCTTGACTTCAATCAGATGATTCAGTTAGCTAGTGAGTTCGCAGTTGTTGACGATGATGCTCATGGCTCTTTGCCGGCAACGGCCGTTCCAACCCAAGCTCGGAGGAACAGCAGTACAAAGCGGAAAACCGCTCCAGAAGAAAAGCAATCTACCGACATGGTCGCTATGACTTTTGCAGGACGAGGAGAAGACGGACAACGTGGCCGAGGAAGGGGAGCGGGCCACGGGCAACAACGAGGAAGTGAAACCACCTCGGCGCCGCTCCGCGTTCCCCAAACCTACGAGGAGTACCGCGATATGACGTGCCTCGTACACCTCGACGCCAACAACAAGGCCACCCATACCAATCGACACTGCAAGTTCGTCAACGACCTCAAGGAAGACCCGGAGTCCGGCTACAAGCGAAGTCAAAAGAACAGAACGCGAGGCAAGGGCAAGGGGAAGAAGAAGGAGGAGGAGTTCAAGGATTCCAGTGACATGAAAGAGGACATGGACCCCAAGCACGCCGCCAAGAGCGACGACAAGGGAAAAAAACCCTTCGCAAAGAAGGCCCCAGTCTACCACACTTTCCTTGGCACCCCCACCGTCCGACAACATAAGACCTCTCTAAGGATCCTGAAGGCCACTCTTACCCCAGTTCCCTAGTACCTGCGCTGGTCGGAGATTCCAATAACTTGGGACAGGACGGACCACCCAGACCTTGTGCCCACGAAGAACCAGTATGCCATGGTCATCAACCCATTGATTGACGGCGTGGAGTTCACCAAGTGCATGGTGGATAGTGGAAGCAGCATCAACATCATGTACCTGTATACACTGCAGAAGATGAACTTTACGGAGGCAAACCTAAGGCAGACCAACACCATTTTCCATGGCGTAGTTCCTGGTCGGGAGGCTTGGTCCCTTGGGTGCATTACACTTCAGGTAGCCTTTGGCGACGTTAATAATTACCGCCAAGAGCGCATGACCTTTGAGGTGGTCCCCTTCAAGAGCGTGTACCACGTCATATTCGGCCGCGACATATTCCAAACGTTCATGGCCAAACCATGCTTCGTCTACAACAAACTCAAGATACCCGGACCAAACGGAGTCATCACTGTATCCGGAAGCTTTACCAAGGCAAGGGACTGCGAGATCAATGAAGCAGCCATTGCAGAAGCTGTCCTCTACAGCGAAGAATTGAAAGAGATCCAGAGCAAGGTCAATGACTCAGAGATGCCCGCGTCGACGAAACAGATCTCCGACTCCGCTCCTGCGTTCAAGGCCGCCATCGAAACCAAGCCGGTGGAACTTGTGGTAGGCGATGCCTCCAAGACCGTCGCCATTGGGACGAACCTGGATCACAAATAGGAAAGCGCGCTCGTCGAGTTCCTCCATGAGAATAGGGACATCTTTGCCTGGCAACCCGCTGACATGAAAGGTGTACCTAGGGAACTTGCCGAGCACATCCTCAACATAGATCCAAAATGTAAACCAGTGAAACAACCTCTACGACGCTTCGGAGATGAGAAGAGACGCACCATTGGCAAAGAGATAGCTAGGTTACTTAAGGCTGGGTTTATCCGAGAAGTCCTTCACACCCGATGGGTGGCCAATCCTGTACTTGTCCCCAAAAAGGGAACCAATGAATTAAGAATGTGCGTTGATTACACCGGCTTGAACAAAGCATGTCCCAAAGATCCGTTTGCTTTGCCTCGCATTGACCAAGTCATTGACTCGACGGCTGGCTCGGAACTTTTGTGTTTTCTCGATGCATACTCAGGATACCACTAGATCAAGATGAGGAAGTCGGACCAATTGGCCCCTTCGTTCACTACCAAATACGGCACGTTTTGCTATGTCACGATGCCCTTTGGGCTGAAAAACGCAGGCGCTACGTACCAGCGGACAATGCGACGTTGCCTCCACGACCAAATTGGTCGGAACGTTCACGCTTATGTGGACGATATCACGGTGATGTCTAAAAAATCAAACGACTTAATCTCCGACTTGAAAGAAACCTTTGATAATCTTCGGAAATACAACATGATGCTCAACCCTAAGAAGTGCGTCTTCGGGGTCCCAGCCGGCAAATTGTTGGGCTTCATCGTTTCCCATCGCGGAATCGAGGTCAAGCCGGAGAAAATCAAGGCCATCTTAAACATAAACCGTCCGACATGCCTAAAGGACATTCAACGATTAACAGATTGTGTTGCAGCAGTTAGTCGGTTTGTCAGCCGACTTGGAGAGAAGGCTTTGCCTCTGTACAAGTTGCTGAAGAAGGCGGACAAATTCACATGGACGAACGAAGCAGATGCAGCATTGAAGCAGCTCAAGGAGATTCTTTCCTCAGCGCCCATCCTTGCAGCACCCGAGCCTGGTGAGCCCCTCTTAATTTACATGGCGGTAACCAACCGGGTTATCAGCATCGTCGTCGTTGTAGAGCGGAAGGAACCAGGCTATGAGAACGGAGTTCAACGACCAGTTTACTACGTAAGCGAGGTCTTGACGGAGTCCAAGCAGCGTTACCCGCACTACCAAAAGATAGCTTACGGAGTATTCCTCGCTTCTCGGAAGCTGAGGAATTACTTTCAGGAGCACCCAATCACAGTGGTGAGCAAGACTCCACTGTCCGACATTATCAATAACAGCGACGCTACAGGAAGGGTCGTGAAGTGGGGCATTGAACTTGCTGCCTTCGAGATCACCTACAAGAGACGTGACGCTATCAAGTCACAAACCTTGGCGGATTTTATTGCAGACTGGACGGAGATGCCAGATGCTACTCCATTGCCAGAACCAGAGTACTGGGTGATGCACTTTGACGGATCAAAGTTGCTCAACAGCTCGGGGGCTGTTGTACTGCTACAGTCACCAAAAGGAGACAAGCTACACTACGTTCTGCAGATCCACTTCGAGGCTACAAACAACATGGCGGAGTATGAAGCACTCATTCACGGACTACGTGTAGCCAAAGATATTGGCATCAAGCGCATAGTTTGCTGTGGAGATTCCGACTTGGTTGCCCAGCAGGTGGCTGGCACCTGGAATGCGCGGAACCCTATGATGGCGGCATATCGAGATGAAGTGGACGAGATAGCCAAGAGTTTCTTGGGCTACGAAGTCAAGTATGTGCCTAGGGAGCAAAACGAGGCGGCTGATCTACTATCTAAACTTGGATCAGGGCGCAAGCGAATTCCGCCAGGAGTTTTCCTAGAGCATCTACGCACACCATCCGTGAAGGGCACCGACATCGACAACCCGGATAGAGCTGACTCTTTCGTCAAGATGGTGACAAAGATCCCTCCGGCTTGGACAAAACCGTTCATGGAATATATCGAACACGAAACTTTGCTCGACGATGAAGTCGAAAGACGGAAAATAGTATGGCGAGCAAAGGGTTATACCATAATCAATGGGCAACTCTATAAGGGGAGCACTACTGGCGTATACTTAAAGTGCGTTTCCCAACTAGAAGGTATGGAAATCCTGCGCGAGATCCATCTCGGAGATTGCGGGCATCACGCCGCTCCCCGATCATTGGTCGCAAAAGCCTTCCGACAAGGATTCTACTGGCTGACCGCGAAGGTGGACGCCGACAAGTTGGTTGAGACATGCACGGGATGCCAGTATTATGCCCGACAACCACATGATCCTGCTGAAGAATTGCGAACAATACCAATAACTTGGCCGTTTACAATCTGGGGGCTAGACATGGTAGGGCCGTTACAGACGGCACCGTGTGGATTTACGCATATGCTTGTAGCAGTTGACAAATTAACCAAATGGATAGAAGCTAAACCCATTAGAAAGCTTGATGGGGCAACTGCCCTCAGGTTTGTCCGGGATCGAGTGGTGAGATTTGGTCTCCCACATAGCATCATCACCGACAACGGAAGCAACTTGTCACTCAGAGAAGTGGAGGCCTATTGCTGGGACAAAGTCATCTGACTTGATCTTGCATCTGTGGCACACCCACAATCCAATGGTCAGGTTGAGCGAGCCAATGGATTAATTCTGCAGGGAATCAAGCCACGTCTTGAGGCACCGCTACATAGAGCAGCTAGAGCCTGGGCAGAAGAATTGCCATCTGTGCTGTGGATTTTACGAACTACACCCAACAGATCCACCGGCTACACCCCTTACTTCATGGTATACGGAGCAGAAACCATCTTACCTTCCGACATCCTCCACGATGCACCAAGAGTTTCCACCTACGACGAAGATGACACAGAAGAATCCAGACGCCTAGATGTGGACCTTCTCGAGGAGGAGCGCGTTTTGGCATGCCAAATATCCGCCATCTACCAACAGAAGCTATGCAGCTACCATAGTCGCCGTGTTCGGCATCGCTCTTTTAAAGAGGGGGATTTGGTGCTCCGACTTAAGCAGAAGAAGTCGCACAAATTATCCCCGCCATGGGAAGGACCGTTCATCATAAGAAAGGCGCTGCTCAATGGGTCTTACTACCTTGTTGACAATCGTGAACTCAAGGATAGACCCAACGAGGATCATAAGCATAACCGACGTGACCCGGATGATGACTACCCGGAGCTTGATCAGCCATGGAACATAGCACAGCTACGTCCTTTCTACACTTAGCATTTTTTATCTAATTGTGTACCTCTTATATGATCAATGAAATAAAGCTCTTTGGTTCACTCATATTGCTGAGTCTTTTACCTCCTTTAGTGTTCATTTTTGGATCATGTAAAACCTTTATGCACAAGTCTTGCGATTGCACTTGTGAAAATTCTGCCTACAGGCGTTAGCTTAAGTTTTCTGGTCTACACGTTCTTTGTTGTTTTTATGTGGATTCTGGAGTAGTGACTTTCGGCACTTGTTGTCGGCGATTTTGTGTTCGGGTTATTGACGGTGTCATTGGGCATCATCACCTAAGCGCATGGTTACGACAACGAGTCTTCCGACTCACGAAAAGTCAAGCATAAGAACCAGAGTAATGGATAAGCCAGCACTTGCTTAAAAAAATATATACATGCTAGGAAATAGTTCTTAAGTAGCAGGACATAACAACCATTGTTTTCCGCCTTAATTTACATCACCAAGATTTTAGTGCACACACCAAAGGTGAAACAAAGATTACAAAGTGTTTTTCATTCTTTGGGCGCAGGAGACTTGGAGGCAGCATCGTCACCAGCTAGAGAATCACCCTCGACGTCGGAGCTGTGATGAGACCCGGAGGAATCTTGGTTGACGCTGTCGATGGTGTTCCTGGGCACGAATACGTCAACGTCCACCAACTCGGCAACTCTGGTGTCATAACCCATGAGTGATGACAGGATGGCTTTGTGGTCAATCTCCTTGCCGTCATCATCCACGTCGGGGATGCCAGAGGTCACCGTATTGATGTCGGCATCATCGTAGTGTGACTTCACCATTGACAGCGCCATCCTTGCTCCAGCCCATGCACATGAAGCTTTCCAGCTCGTGACACGCTCGGGGGCTCGGCGCAGAATCTCCGAGTACTTCGTCATGGAGTCCGAGGCCTTGATATATATCTGGAGGGGCTTGGCAATCTCCTTGGCTTGGGCAATGGCGGTGTTGATGAAGTTGCCGGCAAGAAACATGCATTCCTTGTCCTAAGGAGGCGAGCGGGTTAAACCCATAGGAGCTACAAATTCCGACAAGGAGCGCATGAGTTCAATAAAATCTAAGTATCCAGACTACAGAAATAAAAGGCAGAGGAAACTTACTGAAGATGCTGGCCTTAGCCTGCCAAAGGGTGTCCTCCAGGGACTCCTTCTCTTGTTGGAGGAGCTTAAACGCCTCGCTATGGCGATGGTTTTGCTCATCGGCAGCTTGCTTCTGATCCTTTAAGATTGCAAGCTCCTCCTTCAAGCGATTGATTTCCGCGGTGGCGGAATCCTGTAGGGCTTTCATGGAATCCCCGTGCATCTTCAGCATCTCTTCCCTCTCCTTCTTAAGGATTTTGTTCTCGCTGTCCAGCTGCTGGATGTGCTTGGACTGCTCGACAATATCCTTGGCCTTGGCAACATGTTCTGCAAGTCAGAGAAAACAAAGTACACAATAAGTACTCGGAGATTATGGGCACAAAAATAAGACGGAAATGCGCAAAAAGAAAACAGACTCTTGTTTTTGATGATCTGTTCCTTCAAGATGGCAGTTTTACCCTTTTCGGCTTCAAGATCTGCGTGCATCTTCTGATACTTGTCGTTGGCCATGCCCCTCCGAGCATTCTCGTTCTGTGAAAACAAGTATAAATTTAAACCGTTGTTTGGTCTACTTAAGAGCATCTAGTCAGAGATTTTCCACCTAGACGCTCGGGGCTATAGCGAGAGTTTTTAACTTAGCAATATGCTTAGCTTTTCTTTAAGCATCTAGTCAGAGCTAATTCAGTTCTCGATTAGAAGCTTGGGGGCTACAGTATAAATTTTTTATCTCTAAATCTGCTTAGCTTTTCTTTAAGCATCTAGTCGGAACTAATTCAGTTACAACTAGAGGCTTGGGGGCTACAACATTGAAAATTATAAACACTGCGTATGCTACTCTTAAAGCGTCTAGTCGGAATAGTATGTTCCATCTAAATGCTTGGGGGCTACAGTGAGAGTTTTTTCTAACTTAGTCACTCTTAGAGCATATAGATACAAAACCTATGGTTTGCCGTCTACATCCTCGGGCGCTACAGTGGGATACTCATATGAAATGCAAAAGGCAAAGTAAAAACTTACAAGTGCAATAATCTTGAGGTTTGTAGAACTCTCGGCTAGCAGCTTGCCAAAGGAAATGCTATTTCCTCGCAAGATATCCGCTTGTCGGAGTAGCTCCTCAAGACCGCACGTCGGAGATGACGGTACTCCTCCAGGAACCAGAGTTGTGTTACTCGGCGTGAGCGCCGGGTAAACTATCTTCGGAAACTCAAAAGGTTTCTGGGGAGTAGAGGCACCGCCTTCGGTAGAGGTACCAGCTCCCACCACCGTCTTGCCGCTACCGATGTCATCCTTAGCCGGAGCTTCAGCCATTTGTAGAGCAACGCTCTCCTACGTCGCCTGCTCGCCGACAACAGCGAGTTCGGTGGAGGCGCCAGAATCCACTTCCATGGCGGAAGGGCCTGGTGCCTCCTGGACTTGAGAGCTTGTCGGAGCAGAGGAGGGCTTGACGGCAGGAGTAGCAGGGGCGATGGCGGGGGAGGAGTCGCGATGCAACATGTCCTTGATATTTCTAGAAGCCCCCAAAGTTTTGGAGGACTTCTTGAGGCCGGTCGTGGCTTTCTTCCTGAAACGTGCAAAGTGCATAAGTACAGGAACAAGACAGATAGATAGACAATGTCGGAGAATGAGAGGCTTACACTAGGGGGGCGCTTTGGCAAAAATCCTGGTGGCTTTTCTCTTTTCCGCCTCCAGGGCGGCGGTAGTCTTCTTGGAGGCTCCACCCTCCGTCTTCTTCTTCTTGCCTCCGTCGGCAACGTCGGAGGTGGAGCTCTTCCGCTTTCGTGCCAACGGGACATCGTTGTCGCACACGACCGTGACTTCCTTCATATTTGGATCGTAGATTTGGGCAGCCAGGTTGCCCTCATCTAGATCGCTAAGCTGTTAAGTGAGAAATCACCGTGTTAGATAAGATGGTATTGGCAAGACGGAAAAACTGGAGCAATGTCATACATGGAAAATAAATACCTACCTTTGGGCACTTGCCGTCTACGAACATGTCGTAGGTGATGGTGAAGCCACGCTTCTTATCCTTCACCTTGACGATGTCCTTAAGCGGAGCTTGACGGAGTCGCTCGAGAAGTTATCCACGGAGATCCGGAGGGTATCCCTTCGATCACTGGTGTACTCGTGCATGAACTTCGCGCGGTGCTGCAGAGGTTGGATTCGCCCGATGAACCAGCACATGGCTAGGTCCAAGCCGGTCAAACCCATCTCTACGAACCATTCGATCCGCCTTATTGCGCGAGAAGCGTCGAGGTCGGAGGGAAGGGAGGCATGGGATCTCCATGTGGAAACTTCAGCGACGGCTCCATCCATGAAGTCCGGGTACGTCACTTCTCGGCCCGCCAAAGGAATTTCGGGGCCGTAGAAGTACGTCCGCTGCCAGTTCTTGCAGGACTCATGGCAAGATTCGTGCAGCTAATCGGACGGTTGTCGCGTATACGACGTGTTCGTGAACGTGCGCGGTAATTTTGCCACGTCTCCAACTGTCGCCGCCAACGGTTCATATCGCTCGCGCGGGAAATCGGATATGATTGCGTTCTCTGCATGTGTGAGTTACGAGGCGTCGCTGACCTAAGACTACGTCGTCATAACTGACATGGGTAGATGAGCCGTCACGTCGAAGATTCCAGCATGAACGGATTTAATCTGACTACGGAAGAGTATGATAGAAGATTCAACATTTCTCCGGCTTACAAATCAAAGACGGAGAAAAACCTTGCAGGGTTCTTTGGGAGAACTACAAGATATTGCTTGACAATTTGCCGACATCCATCTAGACGGAGCATTCCACGTGAAGGGGCAAGACGGCGCAAGATCTCGGAGTTCTCCGGGGGCTACTGCTGGGGATATGATATATGGGTATCCTAATAGCATGTCTCTTATCCGACTAACCCGGGTGGCCCATAGTCGGTAGCATGGCCTATGGCCTGCTGGGTGGCCCAGTTAGATGGATCTAGAAGGGAATCCCATGTCGGATAAAGGAAGGCTACGATGGAGTCACCAGCGTACCCGGAGCCTTGGAGTGCAAGATACAGAAGACTAGTGATAGACGGTGTAGGACTCTGTAACTTGTCCGGCTAGGACTTTTCCCTGTAACCCTAGGACCTGGCGACTATATAAGTCGGGCCTATGGGAGCCTTTAGGGAACAATCTCATACGATAACTTAGACTCTCTAGTCACCTCACACAGCGAACCTATCTCTGTAACTCGGCGTATTGCCCTTATAGTGATTTATAGCAGGAGTAGGATTCCGCCACCATCGTGGAATCTGAACCTGGGTAAGCTGTGTTACCTCGTACCCGTCAACCGTCCGCCTTACCCCACGTCTCTAAACACGCACTGTGAGGAACCCTCCATGTCGTACTCGTCGGCAATACCACGACAAGGTCCTAGGGTTACAGGGAAAAGTCCTAACCGGATAGGTTACAGAGTCCTACACTGACTATAACTAGTCTAGCTTGTCTTGCACTCCAAGGCTCCCGGTACGCTGGTGACTCCAGCATAGCCTTCCTTTATCCGGCATGGGCCTCCCTTCTGGATCCATCTAACTGGGCTGCCCAGCAGGCCATGGGCCATGCTACCAACTGTGGGCCACCCGGGTTATCCGGATAAGAGACATGCTATGAGGATACCCATATAGCATATCCCCAACATGAGGTGTCTAAAACGACCTTCCACGACATCATCCTAGGAAAGGGGATATACCCCCTGGGCAAAATCTACATCGATGTCATCTTTGGCATGCCCAAAAACTTTAGGCGCGAGTGTCTCGAGTTAGAGGTGGTCGAATGGACATCGCAATACCATTCCATCCTCGTTCGCATGGCATTCACATGATTCCTGGTGGTACCACACTACGCGTACCTCCTGCTAAAGATGCCAGGACCAAACGGTGTCATAACTATCCAAGGGAGCTTTACTAGATCTAACAGTTGCGATGGGGAAATCAACATAATCTCCAGACCTTCGGCATGCAAGAGGAACTCGCGAAGCTAAATAATTCAATAGACACAAGCCTTCCATCGGTGAGAAGGACAAATGCACCAGAACAATATTTCAACTCCATGGTCAACACCAAGGAGATCTAGGTCCACCTGACGGACCCCATCAAGACAGCCCTCATTGTCAACAACTTGAGTTCCACATAGGAACTCACGCTCATCGAATTCCTTCGTGAGTGCCAGGAAATATTCGGCTGGTGTCATGCGGACATTCCAGGAGTTTCCAAGGAATTCGCCGAGCATGCACTCAATGTGTTCCCTGATGCACAACTAGTCAATCTGTAACACCCTCAGATCGGCCATATGCAAGTTTTAGCGATTGCCGCCAAACCCGCATAGAAATGATTCAAAGGTGCCCACTAGGCACTTGCGTGCGGGTGGAAAACGAAGTAATACCATTACACAATAGTCCACGATGGAACCCACAGAATAGATATATACAACAGTGACTCAAAGAGTCAAGAATACAGATATACAATACAAAGATCCAAATCACCTTTAAAACGATACAGCCTCCGAGTACGGACAAGATGCAAATTGAGCTAAGAGCCCAGAAGAATAACCAATGGCGTCCATAACCCTGCCCAGGCCAAGCCGGAAGGGTAACCCTGCTAATGACGTCGATCTCAAAACCTGCTTAACAAACGGTGTGCCGACAAAGGGCAAAGGAAAAAGAGAGCGGTCAGTACTGAGGCCAGTACACGGCGAGACTAGAATTCGGCGGTCCTCGCCTACATAGGTATGGTGGACTGAAGCGGCAGCGCAACATGCACTAACAACCTATAGAGACTCAATACAACTGGCGGCTATCAGATAGGGATAAGAAATACCTATTCGGATCCAACCTGAAACTATCACCAAGCATACCCATCCTGGTATTTCCCCCTCGAGACCAAACGAGGAAGTCAACCGAGGAACTCACACAGTTGGCAGTTTTATTCATTCTGTCATAGTTGCGGCAATTACTAGTCAAATATAGATAGCATGAGTCATCCTGATATAATAAGCAGTGGGAATTTTTAGTTAACCATTCCATTGTAGTTGTAGTACTTACTAGTCAGATACATATAGCATGAGGCATCCGAAAACCCAGCAGTTGTTGGTACTTTTATTTAGCCATTCTGTTGTAGTCGCAATACTTACTAGTCAGATACAATGGCTATTCCCGTGGCCAGACTATGAAGAGGAGTACCAGGATGATGGACCCTAGGAAGGTTACGAGAACTAGGATCATCTCCCATCGTCAGCATTGCCTGTGACCCCGAAGATGGAGCTTCGCCTACGCTACCTTTATTATTACGTATTTCCGCTGCTTGAGTTGTATTAAGAACTGGATCATGAGATCCTTATTTGTGTAAGACCTTATGTATGGTTTGTAATGGATGATGTACTGTGGTATCCAATTCTGTTATGTCTCGCAAAAATGGTAATCCTGGGATTGCGATGTATGGCATAACAGACATCTGGGATTAAAAATCCGGGTGTTGACAAGTTGGTATCAGAGCCATCCTGACCATAGGAGACCCTAGTTAGACTGGACGTTTGAATCAAAAACTTAGTTTCAAAACCAAAAGAAGCAAATATTTACAAAAACTTATTCCCATTCTTATCACTTTGATTCTTTCATGAAAATTCATGTTCCTCAAAAACTCTTACAAAATACATAAAATTTGACACACTTGATCACTCTACTAACTTACTCATCCTATATTCTTATAGATGGACGTGAAGTACAACAAGTTTTATCAGTTGGGAAATGGAGGAGACCTTATCTTTGAGAGGGATTTGGACCAGCTTTCGGAACTTCTGGAGCATCCGCACCCCAAGTTCTTCGGAGCTCAGCTCAATGATCAAGGAGGAGAAGATCTGCAGTGGCTAATTGTTGCAAGTCTCCGAGGAAAGATTGAACCTTCCACTACTGAGGGAATTCAGTTTACCTTAAGAGAGAACAACTGGCTCGATGGACTTGCGAGGGCCATGCAGGAAGCTCTTGCCCGTCTGTGTGGGCAGAGTATCAACCAGATCAAGGGAACCCGCTTTGAGTTTTGCCCAAGGTGTGATGCTAATGGACAACCACTGGAAGCCCCATACCACGCCGAGCTGAAGACTCAATTGGACCACCTTAGCTTCATGATGTACGATCGTCAGCAGGAATTGGACAATTGCCGTGACTACTCCAACCACAAGTCCGCCATCATCAAGACGAAGGATCAAACCATTGCCATGCTAGCAAAGGATTGCAAGTCTCGCCGCCATCTGCTCGATAAGAAGGAGCGCATCATTTCCCGTCTTCGCCACCGTATCTCAGCTTTGGAGGAGACCATCCACGAGAGAGACATGCAGTTGGAGGAAAGGGAGAATGCCGGAGAGGATCTTCGTGGACACCCCTACTCCTATATCAGCGATGATGATGATTTTCTAGAGGATCAGGCTATGGACTTTTTCACCGATGAGGATGATTTCGCCTTCATCAATGACGACGATGAAGATGAGGATGACGACTACACCGACTTCGAGGAGTAGTAGCACTTGAGCACTAGCGTAGTGAGTAGTATTCGGTCCCACTGTATCGTAGTTTCCAGAATGGTTCTTAAAACCATTTGTTTTTCTTGTTTGTGGTGTGTGTTTGTATCGTGTGAATGAATGAATGAAAATCATGTTGCTAGAAAATCTGAGTCAAACTTTAAAAACTTTTCAAAGTCCCAGAACCTTAGAAGTTTCCCTCTTTTGTCATGATCTATCTCAATCTTCATATGCCACGCGGAGGAAGTGGTTCATCCCCGGACCCGATGTTGCAGATCCTGCAAATGTTGGTTTCTGACCGCGAAGCTGAAAGAGCCGAACGTCAAGCCAACCTAGCTACCCTACAACAGATAGCCCAGCTAGCCCATAACAACCAAGGCCAAGGAAATCAGGACAACCATGGATCTAAGCTCAAGAATTTCCAGAATACCAACCCACCTGTTTCACTAAGTCAGAAGAGCCCCTAGATGCCGACAATTGGCTGCAAACCATGGAAAATAACCTAGAAGTCGCCGGAGTGGAAGCCAACGAGAAAGTTCTGTTTGCCACCCATTATCTAGCCGGAGATGCCAGAGCATGGTGGAACAGTGTTCGTGCAATGACCGGAGGACAGATGATGACCTGGGAGGAATTCAAGGTCAAGTTCAGCAGAACCCATGTGCCACCAGGTTTGATCAAGAGAATGAGAGATGAGTTCAGAGAACTGAAGCAAGGAAGGATGACCGTAGTAGAATACCGTGACAAATTTTTGTCATTAGCTAGGTATGCCCCGGATGAGATCGACACCGAAGACAAGAAGAAAGAGAGATTCCTGAATGGTCTACACGATGAGATGCAGACTGTGTTAGTCAATATCCCCTTTGCAGATATTGAAGCCCTTGTCGACTCTGCCATCTAGATGGAAGGAAATATCAACCAATCCAATGAGAACCGCAAGCGTCGCATGATGCATCAGCTAGGAACCCATCAGACCCCAAAGTATCGCCCTAACCCATCCCCAGGATTTGCCCCGAGAACCAACAGACCCCCGATGAACCGTCCGACTTATCCCAACCGTGGAAACCCTAGGCCCGAAGAAACTCACAACAACCCCGGCAACTCTAGCAATTTAAACCGTGCCCCACCCAAGTTCAACAACAATGCTACCGCCAACACCAACACTGCCCCGAGGACTGGAAGCAATGTTGTGCATGTTGCAGCAAAGGACAAGTCGCAGGTAACTTGTTATGACTATGGAAATAAGGGTCACTACTCCAACGAGTGCCCCAACAAGAAGAATGCCACAGCCCCCAATACCAATGCCCCAGCTCAGCAGCAGCGTCGTGTTCAGCCCGGAAGAAGATTTGCCCCAGGGAATTCGCTCAACCGCAATGGCTGTCTTTGTCTCATGCATGCCGAAGAAGCTCAGGAAGCGCCAGACGTTGTGCTGGGTATGTTTTCTGTTAATTCAGTACTTGCTAGAGTGTTGTTTGATTCTGGTGCATCGCACTCATTTGTCACCAAAGAATTTGCATGCACTAGTAAAATTCAACCAACCAAACTGAAGCATGTTATGATCGTTCAAATCCCCGGTTCAACCACCAAAGCTAGGCAAATTTGCAAAGCCGTCCCTATCCGAATCCATGGCATAGATTTTTATGCTAATCTGATAGTACTCGGAACTAAATGTTTGGAAGTAGTACTAGGAATGGATTGGATGTCCAAACATAAAGGATTGATTGACTGTGCCAAGAAAGCCATAACCATGACCAGTACAGCCAGAATATCAGTCGAGCATATATCTGAAATCTTACCTCGTCAATTCAAGTGCAACAAGAGTATAGCCCAACCTACCATTGACCAAGTCCGGATAGTCTGTGAATACCCTGATGTATTTCCAGATGTTTTGCCCGGTATGCCCCCAGATCGGGATATCGAGTTTATCATCGAACTAATCCCCGGAACATGACCCATAGCCTAGAGACCATATAGTATGAACCCGTCTGAACTAGCAGAACTAAAGAAGCAACTAGATGCCATGTTGGAAATTGGATTGATTCAACCAAGTGCGTCACCATGGAGATCACCTAGTTTGTTTGTGGACAAGAAAGATGGAGGTAACCGTTTGTGTACGGATTAACGGAAGTTGAATGATGTCACCATCAAGAACAAATACCCCTTGCCCAAGATAGAAGATTTGTTTGATCAGTTGACCGGTGCCAAAGTGTTTTCTAAGATTGATCTTAGAAATGATTATCATCAACTCAAAATTCGTGCAGAGGATATTCCAAAGACTGCCTTTACCACCCGATATGGATTATACGAGTACACTGTCATGTCTTTTGGATTAACCAATGCCCCCGCTTATTTCATGAATCTCATGAATAAGATTTTTATGGACTTCCTAGATAAGTTTGTCGTTGTTTTCATCGATGACATTCTGATTTATTCCAAATCGGAAGAAGAACATGAGATACACCTAAGGACCATTATTGGAACCCTTAGAGAGCATCAGTTGTATGCCAAGTTTAGCAAATGTGAATTCTGGTTACAGGAGGTAGGATTCCTCGACCACATTGTATCAGCCGTAGGAATTGCCGTTGACCCTGCAAAAGTGAAAGATGTCGACGATTGGCAAGCCCCAACCACTCAAACCCAAGTTCGTGCATTTCTCAGATTTGGCGGGATACTACCGCAAGTTCGTAGAAGATTCTCGAGTATCGCCAGACCCATGACCCAATTGCTGAAGAAGGACAAGAAGTTTGAATGGACCGACAAATGTGAAGCAAGTTTTCAAGAACTCAAAAGGAGATTGATTTCTTCCCCCATCTTAATCATGTCGGATATCACGAAGCCCTTTGACGTGTATTGCGATGCATCCAAGATCGGTCTCGGATGTGTGCTAATGCAAGAAGGCAAAGTTATATCTTATCTATCTCGACAACTGAAACAACATGAGCAAAATTACCCAACCCATGACCTCGAACTCGCAGCCGTAGTTCTAGCCCTGAAGACATGGAGGCATTACCTGATGGGAAACCGTTGTGAGATTTATTCGGATCACAAGAGCCTGAAGTATATATTCACTCAGAAGGAGATGAATATGAGACAGAGAAGATGGATTGACCTAATCAAGGATTATGATCTGGACATTCACAATCACCCTGGTAAAGCCAATGTGGTAGCCGATGCCCTTAGCATATTGCCGTGCCGCTTGAACTCCACGATTTTGAAGGAGTAACCAAGCTTGCACAAAGAGATGGAAGATTTTCGAATAGAATTAGTGAGTGAAGGATTTTTGGCTAGCATAGAACTTCAGCCCACTTCGATCAGCCAGATCAAAGAGGCGCAGAAAGGAAATGCTAGTATCGATGGAGTCAAGCGTCGTATCGGTACAGGCAAAGTACCCGGATTCACCGAAGACGAAGAAGGAGTTTCGTGGTACAAAGGACGCCTTTGTGTACCAGCAGATTCTGAGTTGAAAGAAGTTATTCTGAAGGAAGCTCATGATACTCTTTATTCTATCCACCCCGGAGGAACTAAGATGTATCAAGATTTGAAAGAACAATTTTGGTGGCATAAGATGAAGAGAGAAATCGGAAGCTATATCGCCAAGTGTGATATATGTCAGCGAGTCAAGGCAGGACATCAAAGACCCGCTGGATTGTTGCAACCCTTGCAGATTCCGGAATGGAAATGGGATTCCTTTGGAATAGACTTTATCACTGGATTGCCTACTTCTAGTAGGGGAAATTACTCTATCTGGGTCATAGTGGACAGATTGTCCAAAGTCGCCCATTTCTTACCCGTCAAGACCACATATCAGAGTTCGAAGCTAGCGGAGTTATACATCACTAGAATCGTTAGTTTGAATGGAGTCCCCAAGAACATCGTACTGGATCGAGGAACTCAGTTTACCTCGAGATTCTGGAAGAAAGTCCAAGAAGGTTTAGGAACCCGCCTAGATTTCAGCACCGCATATCACCCTCGTACCGATGGACAAACGGAGCGAGTAAATAAAATACTTGAACATATGCTGAGAGCATGTGTGTTAGAATATGGATCTAAGTGGGAAGACTGTCTGCCGTTTGCAGAATTTTCATACAACAACATTTATCAAGCTAGTTTGCAAATGGCCCCATTTGAATTCATGTACTGAAGGAAGTGTCGCACCCCTTTGAACTGGTCGGATGTAGGAGAGAGTCAGATTTTCGGACCCGACATCCTACGAGAAGTAGAAGAGAAGGTTCACAAGATTCGTGAGCACCTCAAGACAGCCCAGTCTAGACAGAAGAGTTAAGCCGACAAGAGACGTCGAGACCTCGCCTTCAACATCGGAGATTTTGTGTATCTGAAAGTGTCGCCATTGAAGGGAATGCAGCGTTTCCAACTCAAAGGAAAGTTAGCCCCCAGATATATCGGACCCTTCAAGATTCTGAACCGTCGAGGAGAAGTGTCGTATCAATTGGAACTGCCCAAAGAGATGTTAGTCGTGCACAATGTGTTCCATATCTCATTACTTCGCAAGTGCCTCGAAGTTCCAGAGAAGACCGAAGTGTTCAAGAATATCGATCACCGGACCATAGAGATCAACGATGATCTGACCTATCCCGAAGTACCATCCATATTTTGGAAGAATCCTTTAGAACTACCAGAACCTGAAGCATCAAGTTTCTCAAGATTCAGTGGAGCAACCACACCGAAGAGGAAGCTACCTGGGAGCGCGAAGATCACATCAGGACGGAGTTTCCCGATCTCTTCAAATCCTAGGTAATCTTTTTTGTCCTTTTCCAAATCTCGGGACGAGATTTTTTTGAAGGGGGGAAGGTTTGTAACATCCCAAAAATACTAAAATTGGATCATCAAACTCTAATCATCAAAATTTAGGATTAACAAAAACTTTTCTAAATAAAAATATGAAAGCTTGCAGGTGTGTATGCATTCCAATTTGGATTCTTTTTGAATCACCTTGCTTGTGTGTTTATTTGCTTGTAAAAGGATTCTTAGGTGAAATAAACATCATCTAAACAATCCCCACACTTTTCCCAAAGACAAATAAATCAAAACAAACAAAATAAGGGAACTGTCACTTTGGCCAATTTAACTCCCATGCCTACTTTGGCTGTCTCTAACTTTCAAAACTTAACAGAAACTTGTTTGGATCTTTGCACCCCTTGATAGTACTCATAACAGAGTGCCAAGGCCCACCTTGTGATCATCTAAAAACATTTGAATGCAGAGTTTAAAGGACAGTTCAAAATTGAATCTATATCATATGGGAAGATCCCACTTTTGCAAAAACCACTCAAACAAGCTCAACTTTCAAAACCCAAGCATCCACAGACTCACCAGCACATGCCTAGCACACCCACCAAAAATCTTTTCAAAATTCAAAACTTGAATTCATGCGGCCATTTCATCAAACACCTTGCTGATTCAAATCAAAAAAAATCAAAACACTATAGTGTACAGTGTTTTGGGACTAACTTGTTCCCTCTCTTGGCACCACTAGCCTTACTAGATCATCTAACGACCCTAACTAATCCCTAGCACCACTGTAAGCTTGGAAATGTCATCAATGGTGAACAGCCGAGAACACCCATGTCACCCCAGCGTGGACAACAGGCTAGAGGAAGAACTAGCCGTGCCAAACTTGTCTAGGAGGTAGCCCATGCCTCACCGCTCCCTCTTGACCAGCCCTAGCTCGAAGACAACGCCCAGAACCGCCAGGAACACCGCGCCCGTGCCACTGTCGACCATGCCGAGCATGCGCCAGAGCACCGCACCCGGCACGCGTGCACACGCTGCCCCTCGACCGAAGCCCGTGCCCACCGCTTCGCCATGACCCAGGGAGCACGCCAGACATCCCTGTTCGCCGCCCCATGCCTCACAGCCACTGCTCGCCGTCGAAGACGCCGCCTCAGCCGCGCAGAGCATCGCACGTTTCAGACCGTTTGCCACCGCCCCTACACGTGCATTAAAGCCATAGAGCATCGCTAGGAGACCACCGATCGATCGCCACCTTCGGCCATGCCTCTAGCAGCCCGTAGCCATGTCGCCACCGTCGCCTGCCCATCCCGTTGGGTCTCGTCGTCGAGACTATGAATAGAGGCCTCCCCCGCTCAAACTCTTCACACCATCTCACTCCCCTCTCTTCACCGATCGTTCTACCCCGTTCCCAGAGCAAGGTGAGCAGCGCATCGCCGGAATTTCACCGGAACCCGCCGCCTCTGGATAAGAAGGGAGCCAGCGATTGGAGCCGCCCCAGGAGAAGCTGCCGGTACCAGGAGGTTTGCCGTCGTCGACTTTGTCGTTCGCCCACATCTCCGACCCTCACCTGATCCCCGGTGAGCCTCCCACGACCCCCACCTGCCGCGTTAGGGTTTTGTCTCGCCGGCGCTGCCCGACGAGGACGATGAACCAGAGCCGTTGGATTAGAACTAGATCCAACGCACCACGTTGCCCCGTACCGCTTCGCACCCCCTATCTCACTAACGCGTGGGGACATCCACTTAACCAGCCCGCGTAAGCGCTGTGCTTAGCAGTCCGGCCCGTTAACCTTTCCCGCGCAGCCCACTCGTTTGAATTTGGATTTTTCCATTTTCATTCAAACACAGTTCTGTACCTAGTTTCAAAAATCAACCCAACTCGATTCAGTGAACCAAATTGAACGAAACCAATTTTTTTAGAAAGTCTTGAAATGCTGAATCCAAGCCCGTTGGATTCAAATCATTTGTATCTGTAGATCACCCTTGGTAAAAATAATAAGGCAGAAGCTTTTCTGCATTCAAACATTTTTCAAATTTAAACCATAATAGCTTTTAGTTGATTCCAACTCTCAAAAATCGCATTTAACCATACCTTTCAGAATATATAAAAATATATGGGATCACTTACAGAAATAATGTTCAAGTAATAAAGAATGCCACATAGGAATTTCTAGTCACTTATTTTATTTAAAATAAAAAGGTTAAACCTTATTAAATTGTGACACCACTTTAAATCACATTCCCATGGACTAAAATATGTGGTGATGACATGTGTCAACATGATCCCATGTTTGGTTTGGAGAATATTAAATCTTAAGTAGTTTTTCAATGAGTAGAAATTACTTTTCTAAAAGTAAAATCATTAAGACAAATGCTTTACTCTTGTAATGTTAGTGATGATGCTAGATCATCTATAGAAATCCTTTGTGTGATGATTGCACGTAGTTAAGTATTGTTTGGTGATTGTGTACCTCGTATTTATTCATAGACGCTAGTACCGACCAAGGATACGAGGAGGAAGGAGGATAGTACGAAGAAGAAGCCAAGGAGAACTTCAACCACTGCTCTGCACAAGGCAAGCCTTACTAATCAAGTTGACCTATGCAAGCCTAATACTACTAGTTGATTGAGCAAGCTAACACTTGCAAGATACTCTACTGATGCAAACAAGTACTTACTTGTTACCATGCCATCTATATGCCTTAAGAATATGTGATCATACCCACTTGATACACAATCCTAGTTTTACTTGCAAGCTTTCTACTTTATATTTTTATCAAAGCTTTTACTTAGAGTTTACTGAAGTAACTTGTAGATTCTAGGAAGATACTTGAAGGTTGCATAAAGAGCATAAAATTTGGCCTTAGTTAGAAAACCTTGATATCATCCTAAGGCATGAGGTGGTACTTAGTTGAAACTCCACTTGTTTATCACCCCCTCATTAATACTCACCCCATTTGTAGATGCTAGTGATAAGCATAAAACTTGATCAACTTTAGATGGGAATACTTGGTGAAAATGGTTACGAAAACCTTAGAATGATGGATCATTCTACTAAGATGTTTTGACACGTGTTTCCGAACACTAGATGATTTTGGTGATGAAAATGTTAAGGCATGAGCCTTAGCCCTTTTTAAAACTGATGGTTGTCTGGATGCGATACCATTCCAATTTTACCGTACAACCACAATACCCGAAGATTTGGTAGGGCTTGACTGGAAACTTATATACCTTAGTATTGGTTCCCTCACGACCAAGGTCTGAGCTGAGGCTACCTTGTGAAGATTGTCCACCTGTGCAGTAGCCAAGATGACAGTTGGTCATGGTTGGGAGGCAAAACTCATAGGAGAGGTGCTTATACTAGGGAGTGTAATTGAAAGGTTAGGATTGATTATCCGCATACTGAGTATGGTGAATTCAGGATTTGTTCCTGACGGATGTATCAAATGTTGTGGTGAAAGTGTACAATATCTGCAGAGTGTCAAACTATTCGAATAGCCGTGTCCGCGGTTATGGACAGTTGGAGTGGCCATATTTCCCCCGTCAGATGTTTTCAAAATGACTTGTGAAATGAATCGGAGAATTTTGACTTGACCACAACGGAGTTGTGGCATGAGATACAAGTTCCCACTTAGGTGTTATAAAATTTGACTAGTTTTCTCTTGCGTCTGAACTTAGTAGAGGTAAATCTGGCTTTTGCAGAACAACCATAGAGCTTAGTGTCCTATTACAAAAACCCCCTTCACTTGTTAGTATTAGTTTGCGAGTACTTAAAGAGTACTCATGGCTTTGTCCCTCTTTTCTCATGATCTATCTCAATCTTCATATGACACGCGGAGGAAGTGGTTCATCCCCGGACCCGATGTTGCAGATCCTGCAAATGTTGGTTTCTGACCGCGAAGCTGAAAGAGCCGAACGTCAAGCCAACCTAGCTACCCTGCAACAGATAGCCCAGCTAGCCCATAACAACCAAGGCCAAGGAAATCAGGACAACCATGGATCTAAGCTCAAGAATTTCCAGAATACCAACCCACCTGTTTTCACTAAGTCAGAAGAGCCCCTAGATGCCGACAATTGGCTGCAAACCATGGAAAATAACCTAGAAGTCACCGGAGTGGAAGCCAATGAGAAAGTTCTGTTCGCCACCCATTATCTAGCCGGAGATGCCAGAGCATGGTGGAACAGTGTTCGTGCAATGACCGGAGGACAGATGATGACCTGGGAGGAATTCAAGGTCAAGTTCAGCAGAACCCATGTGCCACCAGGTTTGATCAAGAGAATGAGAGATGAGTTCAGAGAACTGAAGAAAGGAAGGATGACCGTAGTAGAATACCATGACAAATTTTTGTCATTAGCTAGGTATGCCCCGGATGAGATCGACACCGAAGCCAAGAAGAAAGAGAGATTCCTGAATGGTCTGCACGATGAGATGCAGACTGTGTTAGTCAATATCCCCTTTGCAGATATTGAAGCCCTTGTCGACTCTGCCATCCAGATGGAAGGAAAGATCAACCAATCCAATGAGAACCGCAAGCGTCGCATGATGCATCAGCCAGGAACCCATCAGACCCCAAAGTATCGCCCTAACCCATCCCCAGGATTTGCCCCGAGAACCAACAGACCCCCGATGAACCGTCCGACTTATCCCAACCGTGGAAACCCTAGGCCCGGAGGAAATCACAACAACCCCGACAACTCTAGCAATTTCAACCGTGCCCCACCCAAGTTCAACAACAATGCTACCGCCAACACCAACACCAACACTGCCCCGAGGACTGGAAGCAATGTTATGCCTGTTGCAGCAAAGGACAAGTCGCATGTAACTTGTTATGACTGTGGAAATAAGGGTCACTACTCCAACGAGTGCCCCAACAAGAAGAATGCCACAGCCCCCAATACCAATGCCCCAGCTCAGCAGCAGCGTCGTGTTCAGCCCGGAAGAAGATTTGCCCCAGGGAATTCGCTCAACCGCAACGGCCGTCTTTGTCTCATGCATGCCGAAGAAGCTCAGGAAGCGCCAGACGTTGTGCTGGGTATGTTTTCTGTTAATTCAGTACTTGCTAGAGTGTTGTTTGATTCTGGTGCATCACACTCATTTTTCACCAAAGAATTTGCATGCACTAGTAAAATTCAACCAACCAAACTGGAGCATGTTATGATCGTTCAAATCCCCGGTTCAACCACCAAAGCTAGGCAAATTTGCAAAGCCGTCCCTATCCGAATCCATGGCATAGATTTTTATGCTAATCTGATAGTACTCGGAACTAAAGGTTTGGAAGTAGTACTAGGAATGGATTGCATGTCCAAACATAAAGGATTGATTGACTGTGCCAAGAAAGCCATAACCATGACCAGTACAGCCAGAATATCAGTCGAGCATATATCTGAAATCTTACCTCATCAATTCAAGTGCAACAAGAGTATAGCCCAACCTACCATTGACCAAGTCCGGATAGTCTGTGAATACCCCGATGTATTTCCAGATGTTTTGCCCGGTATGTCCCTAGATTGGGATATCGAGTTTATCATCGAACTAATCCCCGGAACAGGACCCATAGCCCAGAGACCATATAGTATGAACCCGTCTGAACTAGCATAACTGAAGAAGCAACTAGATGCCATGTTGGAAATTGGATTGATTCAACCAAGTGCGTCACCATGGAGATCACCTATTTTGTTTGTGGACAAGAAAGATGGAGGTAACCGTTTGTGTACGGATTAATGGAAGTTGAATGATGTCACCATCAAGAACAAATACCCCTTGCCCAAGATAGAAGATTTGTTTGATCAGTTGACCGGTGCCAAAGTGTTTTCTAAGATTGATCTTAGAACTGGTTATCATCAACTCAAAATTCGTGCAGAGGATATTCCAAAGACTTCCTTTACCACCCGATATGGATTATACGAGTATACTGTCATGTCTTTTGGATTAACCAATGCCCCCGCTTATTTCATGAATCTCATGAATAAGATTTTTATGGACTTCCTAGATAAGTTTGTCGTTGTTTTCATCGATGACATTATTTATTCCAAATCGTAAGAAGAACATGGGCTACACCTAAGGACCATTACTGGAACCCTTAGAGAGCATCAGTTGTATGCCAAGTTTAGCAAATGTGAATTCTGGTTACAGGAGGTAGGATTCCTCGACCACATTGTATCAGCCGGAGGAATTGCCGTTGACCCTGCAAAAGTGAAAGATGTCGAAGATTGGCAAGCCCCAACCACTCAAACCCAAGTTCGTGCATTTCTCAGATTTGGCGGGATACTACCGCAAGTTCGTAGAAGATTCTCGAGTATCGCCAGACCCATGACCCAATTGCTGAAGAAGGACAAGAAGTTTGAATGGACCGACAAATGTGAAGCAAGTTTTCAAGAACTCAAAAGGAGATTGATTTCTTCCCCCATCTTAATCATGTCGGATATCACGAAGCCCTTTGACGTGTATTGCGATGCATCCAAGATCGGTCTCGGATGTGTGCTAATGCAAGAAGGCAAAGTTATATCTTATCTATCTCGACAACTGAAACAACATGAGCAAAATTACCCAACCCATGACCTCGAACTCGCAGCCGTAGTTCTAGCCCTGAAGACATGGAGGCATTACCTGATGGGAAACCGTTGTGAGATTTATTCGGATCACAAGAGCCTGAAGTATATATTCACTCAGAAGGAGCTGAATATGAGACAGAGAAGATGGATTGAGCTAATCAAGGATTACGATCTGGACATTCACTATCACCCTGGTAAAGCCAATGCGGTAGCCGATGCCCTTAGCAGATTGCCGTGCCGCTTGAACTCCATGATTTTGAAGGAGCAACCAAGCTTGCACAAAGAAATGGAAGATTTTCGAATAGAATTAGTGAGTGAAGGATTTTTGGCTAGCATAGAACTTCAGCCCACTTCGATCAGCCGGATCAAAGAGGCGCAGAAAGGAAATGCTAGTATCGATGGAGTCAAGCGTCGTATCGGTACAGGAAAAGTACCCGGATTCACCGAAGACGAAGAAGGAGTTCTGTGGTACAAAGGACGCCTTTGTGTACCAGCAGATTCTGAGTTGAAAGAAGTTATTCTGAAGGAAGCTCATGATACTCTTTATTCTATCCACCCCGGAGGAACTAAGATGTATCAAGATTTGAAAGAACAATTTTGGTGGCATAAGATGAAGAGAGAAATCGGAAGCTATATCGCCAAGTGTGATATATGTCAGCGAGTCAAGGCAGGACATCAAAGACCCGCTGGATTGTTGCAACCCTTGCAGATTCCGGAATGGAAATGGGATTCCGTTGGAATAGACTTTATCACTGGATTGCCTACTTCTAGTAGGGGAAATTACTCTATCTGGGTCATAGTGGACAGATTGTCCAAAGTCGCCCATTTCTTACCCGTCAAGACCACATATCAGAGTTCAAAGCTAGCGGAGTTATACATCACTAGAATCGTTAGTTTGCATGGAGTCCCCAAGAACATCGTATCGGATCGAGGAACTGAGTTTACCTCGAGATTTTGGAAGAAAGTCCAAGAAGGTTTAGGAACCCGCCTAGATTTCAGCACCGCATATCACCCTCAGACCGATGGACAAACGGAGCGAGTAAATCAAATACTTGAACATATGCTGAGAGCATGTGTGTTAGAATATGGATCTAAGTGGGAAGACTGTCTGCCGTTTCCAGAATTTTCATACAACAACAGTTATCAAGCTAGTTTGCAAATGGCCCCATTTGAATTCATGTACGGAAGGAAGTGTCGCACCCCTTTGAACTGGTCGGAAGTAGGAGAGAGTCAGATTTTCGGACCCGACATCCTACGAGAAGTAGAAGAGAAGGTTCACAAGATTCGTGAGCACCTCAAGACAGCCCAGTCCAGACAGAAGAGTTAAGCCGACAAGAGACGTCGAGACCTCGCCTTCAACATCGGAGATTTTGTGTATCTGAAAGTGTCGCCATTGAAGGGAATGCAGCGGTTCCAACTCAAAGGAAAGTTAGCCCCCAGATATATCGGACCCTTCAAGATTCTGAACCGTCGAGGAGAAGTGTCGTATCAATTGGAACTGCCCGAAGAGATGTTAGCCGTGCACAATGTGTTCCATATCTCATTACTTCGCATGTGCCTCGAAGTTCCAGAGAAGACCGAAGTGTTCAAGAATATCGATCACCGGACCATAGAGATCAACGATCATCTGACCTATCCCGAAGTACCATCCGTATTTTGGAAGAAGCCTTCAGAACTACCAGAACCCGAAGCATCAAGTTTCTCAAGATTCAGTGGAGCAACCACACCGAAGAGGAAGCTACCTGGGAGCGCGAAGATCACATCAGGACGGAGTTTCCCGTCTCTTCAAATCCTAGGTAATCTTTTTCGTCCTTTTCCAAATCTCGGGACGAGATTTTGTTTAAGGGGGGAAGGTTTGTAACATCCCAAAAATACTAAACTTGGATCATCAAACTCTAATCATCAAAATTTAGGATTAAAAAAAACTTTTCTAAATAAAAATATAAAGCATGCATGTGTGTATGCATTCCAATTTGGAATCTTTTTGAATCACCTTGCTTGTGTGTTTCTTTGCTTGTAGAAGGATTCTTAGGCGAAATAAACATCATTTAAACAATCCCCACACTTTTCCCAAAGACAAATAAATCAAAACAAACAAAATAAGGGAACGGTCACTTTGGCCAATTTAACTCCCATGCCTACTTTGGCTGTCTCTAACTTTCAAAGCTTAACAGAAACTTGTTTGGATCTTTGCACCCCTTGATAGTACTCATAACAGAGTACCAAGGCCCACCTTGTGATCATCCAAAAACATTTGACTGCAGAGTTTAAAGGACAGTTCAAAATTGAATCTATATCATATGGGAGGATCCCACTTTTGCAAAAACCACTCAAACAAGCTCAACTTTCAAAACCCAAGCATCCACAGACTCACCAGCACATGCCTAGCACACCCATCAAAAATCTTTTCAAAATTCAAAACTTGAATTCATGCGGCCGTTTCATCAAACACCTTGCTGATTCAAATCAAACAAAATCAAAACACTATAGTGTACAGTGTTTTGGGCCTAACTTGTTCCCTCTCTGGACACCACTAGCCTTAGTAGATCATCTAACGACCCTAACTAATCCCTAGCACCACCGTAAGCTTGGCAATGTCATCAATGGTGAACAGCCGAGAACACCCATGTCACCCCAGCGTGGACAGCAGGCTAGAGGAAGAACTAGTCATGCCAAACTTGTCTGGGAGGTAGCCCATGCCTCACCGCCACCTCTTGACCAGCCCTAGCTCGAAGACAACGCCCAGAACCGCCAGGAACACCGCGCCCGTGCCGTTGTCTACCATGCCGAGCATGCGCCAGAGCACCGCACCCGGCACGCGTGCACACGCTTCCCCTCGACCGCAGCCCGTGCCCACCGCTTTGCCATGACCCAGGGAGCACGCTAGACATCCCTGTTCGCCGCCCATGCCTCACAGCCACCGCTCGCCGTCGAAGACGCCGCCTCAGCCGCGCAGAGCATCGCACGTTCTAGACCATTTGCCACCGCCTCTACACGCGCATTAAAGCCATAGAGCATCGCCAGGAGACCACCGATCGATCGCCACTGTTGGCCATGCCTCTAGCAGCCCGTAGCCATGTCGCCACTGTCGCCTGCCCATCCCGTTCGGTCTCGTCGTTGAGACTATAAATAGAGGCCTCCCCCGCTCAAACTCTTCACACCATCTCACTCCCCTCTCTTCACTGATCATTCTACCCCGTTCCTAGAGCAAGGCGAGCAGTGCATCGCCGGAATTTCACCGGAGCCCGCTGCCTCTGGAGAAGAAGGAAGCCAACGATTGGAGCCGCCCCAGGAGAAGCTACCTGTACCAGGAGGTTCGCCGTCTTCGACTTCGTCGTTCGCCCGCATCGCCGACCCTCGCCTGAGCCCCGGTGAGCCTCCCACGACCCTCACCTGCCGCGTTAGGGTTCTGTCTCGCCGGCGCTGCCTGACGTGGACGATGAACCAGAGCCGTTGGATTAGAACTAGATACAATGCACCACGTTGCCTCGTACCGCTTCGCACCCCCTGTCTCACTGACGCGTGGGGACATCCACTTAACCAGCCCGCGTAAGCGCTGTGCTTAGCAGTCCGGCCCGTTAACCTTTCCCGCGCAGCCCACTCGTTTGAATTTGGATTTTCCATTTTCATTCAAACACAGTTCTGTACCTAGTTTCAAAAATCAACCCAGCTCGATTCAGTGAACCAAATTGAATGAAACCAATTTTTTTAGAAAGGTCTTGAAATGCTGAATCCAAGCCCGTTGGATTCAAATCATTTGGATATGTATATCACCCTTGGTAAAAATAACAAGGCAGAAACTTTTCTGCATTCAAACATTTTTCAAATTTAAACCATAATAGCTTTTGAGTTTATTCCAACTGTCAAAAATCACATTTAACCATACCTTTCATAATATATAAAAATATATGGGATCACTTACAGAAATAATGTTCAAGTAATAAAAGAATGCCACATAGGCATTTCTAGTCACTTATTTTATTTAAAATAAAAGGCTAAACCTTATTAAATTGTGACACCACTTTAAATCACATTCCCATGGACTAAAATATGTGGTGATGACATGTGTCAACATGATCCCATGTTTGGTTTGGAGAATATTAAATCTTAAGTAGTTTTTCAATGAGTAGAAATTACTTTTCTAAAAGTAAAATCATTAAGACAAATGCTTTAGTCTTGTAATGTTAGTGATGATGCTAGATCATCTATAGAACCCCTTTGTATGATGATTGCACGTAGTTAAGTATTGTTTGGTGATTGTGTACCTCGTATTTATTCATAGACGCTAGTACCGACCAAGGATACGAGGAGGAAGGGGGATACTACGAAGAAGAAGCCGAGGAGAACTTCAACCACTGCTCTGCACAAGGCAAGCCTTACTAATCAAGTTGACCTATGCAAGCCTAATACTACTAGTTGATTGAGCAAGCTAACACTTGCAAGATACTCTACTGATGCAAACAAGTACTTACTTGTTACCATGCCATCTATATGCCTTAAGCATATGTGATCATACCCACTTGATACCCAATCCTAGTTTTACTTGCAAGCTTTCTACTTTATATTTTTATCAAAGCTTTTACTTAGAGTTTACTGAAGTAACTTGTAGATTCTAGGAAGATACTTGAAGGTTGCATAAAGAGCATAAAATTTGGCCTAAGCTAGAAAACCTTGATATCATCCTAAGGCATGAGGTGGTACTTAGTTGAAACTCCACTTTTTTATCACCCCCTCATTAGTACTCACCCCATTTGTAGATGCTAGTGATAAGCATAAAACTTGATCAACTTTAGATGGGAATACTTGGTGAAAATGGTTACGAAAACCTTAGAATGATGGATCATTCTACTGAGATGTTTTGACACGTGTTTCCAAACACTAGATGATTTTGGTGATGAAAATGTTAAGGCATGAGCCTTAGCCCTTTTTAAAACTGATGGTTGTCTGGATGCGATACCATTCCAATTTTACCGTACAACCACAATACCCGAAGATTGGGTAGGGCTTGACTGGAAACTTATATACCTTAGTATTGGTTCCCTCACGACCAAGGTCTGAGCTGAGGCTACCTTGTGAAGATTGTCCACCTATGCAGTACCCAAGATGACAGTTGGTCATGGTTGGGAGGCCAAACTCACAGGATAGGTGCTTATACTAGGGCGTGTAATTGAAAGGTTAGGATTGATTATCCGCATACTGAGTATGGTGAATTCTGGATTTGTTCCTGACGGATGTATCGAATGTTGTGGTGAAAGTGTACAATCTCCGCAGAGTGTCAAACTATTCGAATAGCCGCGTCTGCGGTTATGGATAGTTGGAGTGGCCATAATGTTCCCCCGTCAGATGTTTTCAAAATGACTTGTGAAATGAATCGGAGAATTTTGACTTGACCACAACGAAGTTGTGGCATGAGATACAAGTTCCCACTTAGGTGTTATAAAATTTGACTAGTTTTCTCTTGCGTCTGAACTTAGTAGAGGTAAATATGGCTTTTGCAAAACAACCATAGAGCTTAGTGTCCTATTACAAAAACCCCCTTCACTTGTTAGTATTAGTTTGCGAGTACTTAAAGAGTACTCATGGCTTTGTCCCTGGCTATTCCCGTGGCCAGACTATGAAGAGGAGTACCAGGATGATGGACCCCAGGAAGGTTACGACAACTAGGATCATCTCCCATCGTCAGCATTGCCTGTGACCCCGAAGATGGAGCTTCACCTACGCTACCTTTATTATTACGTATTTCCGCTGCTTGAGTTGTATTAAGAACTGGATCATGAGATCCTTATTTGTGTAAGACCTTATGTATGGTTTGTAACAGATGATGTACTATGGTATCCAATTCTGTTATGTCTCGCAAAAATGGTAATCCTAGGATTGCGATGTATGGCATAACAGACATCTGGTATTAAAAATCCGGCTATTGACACAGCATGCTCGCGGTCGTGCAGAAGGGGGACGGCGGCCATGGCCACTGACGGCGGGTAGAGCTTAGGTCCGAGGAAGGCGGGCACCGCGGTCTTGTCGACCAACAGGGAAGGCGGAGAGGAGGTCGAGGTAGATAGCCTCAAGCTCGGGAGGTGGAGGCGCAGACGGGGTCGAAGGGGTGCCCTGCGACGCGGCGGCGGCCTGGCAAAGAACGACAGCTGCTGGCGGCGCTCCAGAGGTAGGTCGGCGATGGCGCCGTGCGGCAGAGAGGATCGAGGGGAGAGGGAGGCGTGCGGGAGGAAGGAGCTTGGGAAGTTGTCGCTAGCGGCGTGAGTGCAGAGGATCGAGAGAGGAGACGAAGGTGGAGGCGGGGATTGCGGCCGATGGGAGCGAAGAGAGGTGGGTTATGGGGTGGTTTCTGGTCAGGTAGAGCGTGAGTGCGTGCGTGTAGAGGCGTGTTGGGTGTGGTTGTGTGGTTCGGTGGCGTAGGGCTGGGTCAGGTTGTGTGGTTAGGGTTAGATCTGGGTAGGGATTAGGGTTAGGGTTCCGGTTGTCTAGGGTTTGGGTCTAGATCTAAGGCTAGGGTTTTGGTGCTACCGAGGTTGTAGACTGCTGCTAGCTGGGCCGTTGGGCCTGGACGGCGGCGGTCTCCCTCGGGGTTCATAAAGCCTTGGGGTTCATAAAATGTTTTAATTATTTATTTTTAAATAAAATATTTTGCAAGTAGTTTTTAGACAAACCAAATGTCCAAAAGAGACCATGGTTTGACATTTGAAATAGAGAGAGGGCTATTTGTAGAAAACAAAATAGGGTTTTTTTGGAAATAATTTTAGACAGACATATGCATGCCGATGTCATGATGATGCACAAAGTAAAAACAATAGCGATTTTCTAGTAGTTGATTTATCCGGGGTGCTACAATTCGACACCACTAACAATGGATCTCGCCCTCGAGATCCGCCTCATGGTACAGGGAAGAAGGCTGACGATCTGAATCTTCTCGCTTGATGGAGATCCTCACGACACCACTAAAAATGATTCTTTCTCCATCTTGAAATCGACGACACCACCAACAAGGGGTCATTGTTCACGTCCGTCAAGAGAACACTCCGGAGAGACAAAGACAAAGTTAAAGGTAAGGCCACCACTAACTTCTATGGGAGGAGTAAAATTGCATCGATCGACCATTCAATGTACAAGAGCGAATGATAAGAGTAGTCGGATGGTGATCAGTCCATCGCGCACCCAAAGCATTACTCTAGACATGAATAGGGGAATTATGCAGCCAACTCTCGGAATCAGACTAAAGATCTCGATAATCGATTTTCGGAAACAAAAGAATGATGTAGGCTCTTCATCGGTTCTGGTGCAGATGAATTTGTCGTGTTGAAAACACCGGAAGATATAAAGGAAAAAAATTAGTGAATTTTCGGTCCATTGAAAGATACAATAAAGTAAAGTTCCTCACATAGCAAGAAGTCCGGATGTCGAAGCACCGTTACAAGAGGATGGAAACGAAACCCTGAAGGTACAACGGAAACCCAACCACGAGAATTCCTTGACTCGAAGAAAAGATAAGAGAGTTGATTCAAAACACGCAGAGGTAAGAAGAGAATAGCAGAGGGGTAAGGAGTAAAAGCAGACCTAATCAGATCTATCCAACCAATTTTCCAAAATAGTTTTGACACTCTACAACGACCGTTAGCTAGGTTATCCTACAGGCTGGACCAGTGGGGTATCGCAACTGCTGGGCTCTGATACCACTCTGTAACACCCTCAGATCGGCCCAATGCAAGTTTTAGTGATTGCCGCCAAACCCGCATAGCAATGATTCAAAGGTGCCCACCAGGCACTTGCGTACGGGTGGAAAACGAAGTAATACCATTACACAATAGTCCACGATGGAACCCACGGAATAGATATATACAACGGTGACTCAAAGAATCAAGAATACAGATATACAATACAAATATCCAAATCACCTTTAAAAAGATACAGCGTTCGAGTATGGACAAGATGCAAATTGAGCTAAGAGCCCTGAAGAATAACCAATGGTGTCCATAACCCTGCCCAGGCCAAGCCGTACGGGTAACCCTGCTAACGACGTCGATCTCAAAACCTGCTTAACAAAAGGGGTGCCGACAAAGGGCAAAGGAAAAAGAGAGCGGTCGGTACTGAGGCCAGTACACAGCGAGACTAGAATTCGGCGGTCCTCGCCTACATAGGTATTGTGGACTGAAGCGGCAGCGCAACATGCACTAAACAACCTATAGAGACTCAATACAACTGGCGGCTATCAGATAGGGATAAGAAATACCTATTCGGATCCAACCTAAAACTATCACCTAGCATACCCATCCTGGTATTTCCCCCTCGAGACCAAACGAGGAAGTCAACCGAGGAACTCACAGAGTTGGCAGTTTTATTTATTCCGTTATAGTTGCGTCAATTACTAGTCAGATATAGATAGCATGAGTCATCCTTATATAATAAGCAGTGGGCAGTTTTAGTTAACCATTCTGTTGTAGTTGTAGTACTTACTAGTCAGATACATATAGCATGAGCCATCCCAAAACCCAGCAGTTGTTGGTACTTTTATTTAGCCATTCCGTTGTAGTTGCAATACTTACTAGTCAGATACAATGGTAATAGGTGACAACCCAAAACCAGCAGTTGTTGGCACTTTTATTTAGCCATTCCATTATAGTGAAGTTGATTACTAGTCATTATAAAGTCAAATTTATAGCACTACTTTAGTTATAGTTGTCTATGATCGAGATACTGTGCTCCAAGTCGTCCATAACCGTGGACACGGCTTTCAGAAAGTTTTACCCTGCAGGGGGGCACAAATAGCAACACACGCACGATCAACCTTAGAAAAAACCAAATGAATACCCAACGAAGCATCACAACAGAGCAATTGCAAGATTCATATAATATTTCAGGGGGCCACCCCACTAAGCTACCCGCAACGAAGTCGGCCGTCTTCGATATGGACCCAGGGTGTGTGGCGACGACTGTAAACGACTGGGAACCCAAAAGTGTGGTTGGGCTTGTCGATACAGCGAAAACGTGGCACGGGGTTCCTAAACAGTACAGGCGCTCCACGCGCAATAGTAATTAAAGCAGTAAAACATGGCATAAGTACATGATAGTAATAAAGCCCTAAACTACTTTCTGGCCCCAAGAAATAATATATGACTCAAGCTCTGGCTAAGGGGATTCATGGTCCCACATGCGGATAGTGCGAATATTCAAAGAACGGGTATCTAGTACTCGGGGTCCTACAGGACACAAGTGGACAGTTAAAAACCAAATAACATCTATTGTCCACCCGTGCCTCTGCATTATTTACCTACTTTCAATTTTAGTTATGAAACTATAATTAAAGCCTTGATCATCTCCAACATTAAGCATGAGACATTTCTCCAACAACGGTGGTACTTGACAACATCGAAACAACACCTGAGCAAGCAACTACGACTCGCAAGGCCAACTATCTATCAAACAACAGGTAATAGGAGGTGTCCAAGGCAATATACTGGCTGCAAGGGATATCACGGGTACGAAAACTAGAGCATCGCAACACAGATAGCAATAGATCAACAGGAGGAAATAAAGACTATAAATGGTAAAATAGGTAGAAAGGGGGAGAATGCTCGCCTAAAAACATTGCTGAAGGTTCATCCGAAGATCGGGTCGACACTCACATCAACTCATCGGCCTAAACCGTGAAGAAGCAAAGCACTAGCAGAAACACCGGATGCAATATTTAATACTACGGCAGAAGATCGGGCATGATGCATGTATGATGTATGACATGTCAAAGGTGCGATGCAATTAGACCATATTAAGCGGAACTGGGGTCCCAACAATTATTTAAGTGGTTTCAGTTATTTAGATACCCCACAATTTAAATGTTGTTTTAACAAGGTAAAGCAAGACACCGGTTCGCTATGAAAATTTAAATGAAACCAATATAATACTAGATTTGCCCCCATATGGTTTCTATATTTATTTATTAGATGAGTCGACAAAATACCCCCAAACACCCACAATATGTATGCAAGATGAATAATTTATATGCAACAGGAATATATTATATATTGTAAACATATGGGGCTCGGAAAAAGGGTCACAGATTGGGTTCAGCGATCTTGGTTCGGGATTCGGGTTTGATCTCGTCGAGATTGGGGCTTCGGGATCTCAGCGTCCGAGAAGGAGTACTTGGAGTTCCGTCTTCAGCGGTCGAGGTCCAGATCTATGGAGTAGGTCATGGCGTTCTGAGATGGCGCTCTTTGATAATAGGCTCGGGGACTTGTGTGTCTTGGTGGACGATCTTGGCGGATCACGAAGGTTCACGTCTTGCGACGGTGCATCTCCAGAAGCTCTTGTCGTTAATGCCCGAAGCAAGGTCTTGACAAAAATTGTCCTTCACGGTACAGAACGCCGAGGTGGTTCTTGGCATGATGTAGCATCCCACATCACTAACACCTGGATAGAGGACAAAAATTACTCGTGCTACTACCGGCCGGCTCAACTGTTCATGCCCATACGAGGACAACAAGAGCTCTCCCGTGCAAATATGAACACACCAAGGAGTTGAAGAACTTGGTGAAAGAACGACAGCCTGCAGAAGTTGGAGAGGTGCCGCCGGCGGAAGCAGACATAGCGGCAGGAGCAGAGTCGGCAGCGGCGGGGCACCAGGGAGGAGCGCTGGGCGGCGGCTCACAGAGACCAGGGTTGGAGGCGATGGGGACCTCGCGGGGTGGAGGAAGGCGACCGGCACCGGCGGCGAGCACGCGGGGAAGAGGGAGACGACGACCCAACAGAGGCGTGACAGCATGCTCGCGGTCGTGCAGAAGGGGGGAGGCAGCCATGGCCACTGACGGTGGGGAGAGCTTATGTCTAAGGAAGGCGGGCGCCGCGGTCTTGTCGGCCAACGGGGAGGGCGGAGAGGAGGCCGAGGTATATAGAATCGAGCTCGAGAGGTGGAGGCGCAAATGGGGTCGAACGGGTGCCCTGCGACGAGGCGGCGGCCTGGCAGAGAACGGCGGCTGCTGGTGGCGCTCTGGAGGTAGGTCGGCGATGGCGCCGTGCGGTAGAGAGGATCGAGGGGAGAGGGAGGCGTGCAGGAGGAAGGAGCTCGGGGAGATGTCGCTGGCGGCGGGGGTGCAGAGGATCGAGAGGGGATACGGAGGTGGAGGCGGGGATTGTGGCCGATGGGAGCGAAGCGAGGTGGGTTCGGGGGTGGTTTCAGGTCGTGTAGAGCGTGAGTGCGTGCGTGTAGAGGCGTGTTGGGTGTGGCTGTGTGGTTTGGTGGCGTAGGGCTGGGTCAGGTTGCGTGGTTAGGGTTAGATCTAGGTGGGGATTAGGGTTAGGGTTCCGGTTGTCTAGGGTTTGGGTCTAGATCTAGGGCTAGGGTGTTGGTGCTACCGAGGTTGTAGACTGCTGCTAGCTGGGCCGTTGGGCCTGGACGGCGGCGGTCTCCCTCGGGGTTCATAAAATGTTTTAATTATTTATTTTTAAAATGAAATATTTTGCAAGTAGTTTTTAGTCAAACCAAATGTCCAAATAAGACCATGGTTTGACATTTGAAATAGAGAGAGGGCTATTTGTAGAAAACAAAATAGGGTTTTTTTGGAAATAATTTTAGACAGACATATGCATGTTGATGTCATGATGATGCACAAAGTAAAAACAATAGCGATTTTCTAGTAGTTGATTTATCCGGGGTGCTACACAAGCAGTCGAGGCATCGACTGTCAGAAGAGAGGGCCAAAGAATTTGGTATGGAAGTCCACGGAATCGTCGACACTGACTTCATCCGTGAGATCAAGGAAAGCGTCTAGGTAGCTACCCCCGTGCTAGTGCCAAATAAGGACACATACATACTGCGGGTGTGTCTAGACTTCACGACCCTCAACAAGAACTGCCCGAAGAACTACTTCCCCTTATCATAGATCGATCAGATCATCATTCTACCGCGGGGTGCAAACTCTTTTCCTTCCTCTACGCCTACTCGGGCTACCACCAGAATCACATGAAGGTGTAAGAGGAGGAAAAACCGGCCTTCATCACACCATTTGGAGTCTATTGCTACAACACGATGCCCTTCGGGCTGAAGAACGCAGGCGCAACCTATCAAAGGTGCATGCAGGCCTACCTGAAGAGTCAGCTTGGCTGCAACATCCAAGTCTATGTCGACGATATAGTGGTCAAGACAAAAGAAAGTACGATGCTGATCAATGATCTACGCGAGACATTCGACAACCTTGATAGCTACAAGATCAAGCTAAACCTATAAAAGTGCTCCTTCGGTGTCCCCTTTGGCCAGCTACTCGGGTACCTTATCTCTACAAGGGGAATTGAAGCAAACCCGAAGAATATCAAGGCCATACTAGCCATGGAGAAGCCTAAGAACATAAAGGGCATCTAGCATCTAGCTGGGTGAATCGCGATGCTCAGTCGATTCATCGGTCGGATGGGCGAAAAGGCCTTGCCTTTCTATCAACTCCACCGCAAGATGGAGCGGTTCGAATGAACAACTGAAGTGCAAGTGGCTTTCGAAGACCTCAAACGTTTGCTATCAACTATAACACCCTGGCCTCTTCGGACCAGCAGCTGTCACTTCTGGCAGCTTAATATGATCTCTAGACTAACCCCACAGACCAACACTAGTCTTTTATGAGCACTTTGTCCTCACTCGTGTGCACCCGGTACCCAATTTCCGGTCGGTCACCCATCCTAGAATTGCTCTAGGTCAAGCATGCTTAACCTTAGAGTTCTTTTCAGATGAGCTTCCAAAAAAGAAGTTGCAACTTGTTGGTATGGGTATACTATCAATCCTATTAAGCCATATTCTAGGGTATCACATACACTCACCCTTAGAAGATCGACGCCCTCGTCGATCAACCATAAGCCAGGAACATCCCCTATTGGCATACGTCTCTGCGTCCAGTGCCACCACATGTGCCATGTTGTGTCCACTTTGGGCCACACGCTCCATGCACCACATGTCCATCACTGACCCGCACACGCCCGTGTAACCGCAATGGTCGGATCTGATACCATTTTGTAACAACCCGGCCTCTTCAGACCAGCGGCTGTCACTTCTGGCAGCTTAATAGGATCTCTAGACTAACCCCACATACCAACACTAGTCTTTTCTGCGCACTTTGTCCTCACTCGTGCGCACCCGGTACCCACTTCCCAGTCGGTCACCCATCCTAGAATTGCTATAGGCCAAGAACTCTTAACCTTAGGGTTCTTTTTAGATGAGCTTCCAAAAAAGAAGTTGCAACTTGTTGGTATGGGTATACTATCAATCTTATTAAGCCATGTGCTAGGGTCTCACATCAACCTCACTACTCCTGGTGACCTCTAAGGAGAAGGAACCCATGTTGCTATACATAGCTGCAACACACCAGGTAGTCAAGCACCGTGCTCGTGGTCGAACAAGCCGAGGAGGGCAAGATCACGGAGTGCAGCACCCGGTGTACTACCTTAGCGATTTACTCACGCCAACCAAGCAATGGTACACCCATTACCAGATGATGGACTACGACATGTTCATGATCGTGCATCGGCTGCGCCACTACTTCAAAGAGCACCCGATAGTCATGGTCAACGATGCGCCACTATCCCACATCCTCAACAACCCCGAAGCAACAGGGTGAGTATCCCTATGGAGCATCGAACTGTCTCCATGGTACATCAGCTATGTGTTGGGGTTCCGGTGAAGAAAACAAAAAAAATCCTATGTTGGAATGCCCTAACTGCCCAAGATCTATCTAGGAGTAATGCAGTAACGGCCGATGTTTCAGATACATACCCTTGTAGTCCGAAAGCGGTTAACGTTCCGAGGGGAACGTGGTTGATGTACTCATGCTTGTAGACGACCTCAAGGTCGCGAAGCTCCTCGTAGGTCACCCCTTGCTCCAGCATCGTGCAATAGTCCGGCTCACGACATCCAAGGTGCCCCAAGTGTGGCCCCTCGTGGTTTCGTACACATACGGTGTACGATGACAACCTTCAGCTCCTTGATCCCTGCTGGGAGTGTGGAAGTAGATCTCCATCTTGGAATCTCCGCAGTGCAATGGCATGCTGCTGGTGCGTCGGCTCTTGCGTGAATAGTCCTATCATGGGACCATACAATCACAAGGAGACAACTAGAGAGAGAGAGGAGAGGGAGGGAGGAGGCGCATAGAGGAGGGAGGATAGATCCCAACTCGTGGATTTGGTGTGTTTTCCTCCTCCAAGGGGGCCCTCTTTATATAGGGGATGGGAGCAGGCTTGCCCCTCCCCCAAGGCACCTAGCAGTGGCCAAGGGAGGGAGGGAGCATCCCTAGGCGCCTCAAACCCTAACACTAGGGTTTCCCCAGGCGCATGGGCCCCTAGGGCCCATTTGGGAAGCCTTCCCTCTTGCGGTTTCCCTCATGGGCCCTTTTCCCTAGGAAGTTTGGCCCATTAGCGGAATACCCTTTCAAATTAAATTTTAATATTATATTTAATATTAATTACATTAATTTAATATGTAAATACATATTACAAAATCCGATTTGACCCAAAATACCTTTCGGTTCCCTTACGATTTCCTCCAAATGACTTTGAAACTTTTTGGAACGATTCCGGTTCTCTCATGGAAATTTTTCGGTCTCCTTTCCTTTATCCGAACAATTCTGGATATCTCTCCGCGGAATAATTCCGGCTTTTGCTTTCTCTACTGTGATTCCAACTTATAGAGGATCTCTAGCTCATCATAACCTGAAGTGTATTTCCCCATGACTCGGGAATATCACAGATATGATCTCCATCAATGATCAATAGCGGGACCAGGATGCCTATATTGATACATGTATATTCCATGATGAAAATGCCGCTTGAACCGTAAATATTGAGCCTTATTCCTTTTGTCTATGTGATACTTGTATTTCCAAGGCTTGATCAACGATATCTCCATGTCGGGTTCAACCTTGTTACGGACAATAACTTCTTTACTCGATCCGATAAGTGATATCCTCGTGACCTAGTCACATGCTACACAACTTATGGATATAACTCATCCGAGTGGGCCTAGAGTATATGTCATCACGCAGATGGACAAATCTCGCTCTTGACGCATGCGCCTCTACCTACCCCTCTGAATACCCAAACACATCATTATGATCACCATTTCACTAAGTGACGTTAGATTCTATCAAAGTATTCTCGGGTGACACTGATTAAATATGGTCTCACGGTCTAAGGAACAAGTCACTATGTTTCCTAATCATCGTAACCTGAACTTCGTGACATGATCATGTTATGATGATTAGAGAGGGTATGCTCACCATCTCATTCTCTAATGAGATGACTCCATTGTCAATTGGGGCCGAGGCACCAACATGATCAGGAAACCTTGATCATCTGTTGACCAATGAACTAGTGACTAGAGTTTCACTGGGAACTCTTGGGTGTGTGTATATCACACATGCATTGAAGTTTACAATCAGTACAGGTATAGCATGATATAAAACTTAATCATAAACTTTATGAAATATGATAATAATCCATATTATTATTTGTCTCTAGGGCATATTTCCTTAAGACTCCCACTTGCACTAGAGTACAAATAATCTAGCTCGCATTTGCGAATCAAAAACCATATCACATATGCGTTTATTAATCATGCACACTCATGAGAAATGCCATGTCCCTGTTCTGTTTTACCATATCAGTATGTCATTTGCAAATCGTTAATGTCTTCCTAATTTTGACACTCACTCCATTATCTCATAATGGGTTAAAGTATTTGTTTCGCCATAGAGTGAGACTTTGTTTCTATTGTTTACAATGACGGTCGATCAGTCAATTTAACTTTCACTATTGTCACGTAAACCTTTGAAACATAGTTAGCAGAAGTCGAACTTCTTCAACCAAAACTATACTTACATATATATGTAGATCCTAGTGCATAAAATGAAACTATGTGCCTAACTCCGCTTATTGCCATTTAAGGTTAAACTGAACTATGGTTCATTGATTATCTCATTTAATCACTTCAATACTTGTTCTTCTAACCAAAAACTTATGAAAGGGAAAAATCCCTTATCCAGTATTTTGGTTAATAATGACATCGGAGCTAGAGAGCGGACTAATGTTTCTGCTAGTTTCCCTATAGGTGTTAGTCCGCATTTGATGATGAGAGGCAGTGTGTGACCCCCCATTCGTTTCTAAAGTGAAGAGCCAGTGTTTTCATTACTTTTCTCCCTTATTTCTTATTGAATCTAGTAGGAAGCACCGCACTATTAAGAGGGTGATCTCGATGCGCTCTTTGGGGTTGCTCTACACCAAATACACATCATAATATCGTTAGACACACACCCATTGGAGGAGAGACAAAAAGACGTTGTGAAAAACGAGCCAAATAAGGTGTCTGCGAAATTGGCAAGGATTCCGGCGCCACCGGTGTAGCCGCCAGAATTCCCGGTCAACGCCGAAAATTCTCGGTGAGCACCGAAACTGCTCATTGTATGGGGTTTCGGTTGCTTGCCGGAATTATTGGTCTTCATCGAATATTCCGCTGTGGTGTCCGGCTTTCCAAAGCTGTCGCCGGTATTTCCGACGCGCGAATTGGCGCCACCGGACTTATTGCCGGTTCTGTCGCAGGACCCTCCAAATGGCTCTTTTCCACCCCGTACTATATATACCCCTTTCTTATCTACTGAGAGGTCAGGCATTCTATTTTATATTCAACCTTGAGATATATATCTCTCTCTGTAACACCCCAGTCTAACTGAAAGACCGAGATGCTACCACATTCATACTTTAAAATTTAAAGCCTAATTTACTAGATAAATTGGCAAAGCCTCACATAAGTATACTGTCACCAATGACATATTAGCATAACAATAAAACTTAGGAACCACCTGATCGAGCTCCAAATTTTTTGCGTCAATAAAATCTCAAAGAATATAAAATACAAGTGTAGAAATAAACAATGTCAACATCTATGCATTACAGTACGATTTTTGAACCATTAAAGAGAGCTATGCTATACATGAATTTCAAGTGTGTGTTTGTGATGACCTAGAAGGTTCTACACCCAGCCCCATGCATGCATACCGTCTTCATCGAACACCTGAAAAGTATGGCGACAACAAGGGTGAGCTCACCAGCTCAACAAGCACAATGAAATGGTAAATAAACAGTGCAATCCCTCATCTCAAGTTAAGGAACAAGCAAATAATTATTGTGTTTACTACCTACATAACTAGATTATAACTAGAGAAGACTTCACTGGCATCAACTAGAGGTTTAACCATAAATGGCACCTGTTCTAGAAAATAAACAATGCTATTGTGGTTCACTGCATTAACACATCTTCATTGTACTCTAACATTCTATTTCCTTATTGGTAGCTTTATTAATAAAAGATACTGATCTGAACAAAGGACCACGGGTCACTCATTACCTAAACCTGCAACTCGCGCAAATATAATAAACTTTCATACATATTCAACAAGCAACCATGGCACCCCACAAAGTCACACAAATGGCTGTCGCACGTCACCTAAACAACACCATTGGTTAGGGTAAAAGAACAAAACATGCATCACTCACAACAATCCAAGATAACACGACATAGTTGGCATAAGTAGATGCATATCAATGCACAAGTTCATTTTCATCTCATTCCATTACTGTATTTGTTTCATCCCATCTCATTGCTGATACCGGTAAAGTCTGAGTGACACCCGTCAGCATCAACTCAGTCCAACGTGTGGAGGATGCCTCCAATGTGGATCGCAACCCAACACTGAAGGTCTCAAGGTTTCTATTGCTAGCATCTCATCTCATTACTTTTCCCGGTATAGCTGAGTAGATGCCCGTCGATATCTACTCACTCCAACTTCTGGAGAGTGCCTCCAATGCGGATCGCAATCCATCAGTGAAGGTCGCAATAAATGGTAAGCATTAACATTGTCATGTTTTATTCCATTTCATATCTAAACTCGAAACCATAGACCAAACACATCTATGGCACACTTAGCTATTCAATAATAATCGGGAGAATTCAACGTCCACACACTAAGACTTGAAAACTTACACATAAACACCGGGAGCTAAATGATCACAACCCAAAATAATGCATTCTGAGTGATAAGGGAATAGATGGGAATGGAAGATCACACCATGATTACCATCCCAGAGTACTTGCCTTTTAAAGCTCGATGGAGTGATCTCACAACTCAATCAACAACATACAACACAATTACCTGTTAACAAGAATATACAAATCACGAACATTGCATCTATAAGCATCACGACAAATGAAACACAAGTGTTGCTCCTATCGCCATCATCAACATCTCAATATTCCATAAAGTTTTATTCTAAGCTCAAGATTCCCGGTTTCAAACATCAAAAACATTATATGTACTGGAACGTACACCAACACCTTGACAACCTTGACTATTAGGCAATTTTCTAATAAACTAGATTTAACCCCTCAGGTTTAGGTACGTAGGTTACCATATTTAAAACAAGACATACCAGGCCATGTGCCATTCACAAATAAACGGAACATGGAAAATTATATCATTAGGGACATCTACAATAAATTATATATACCCGGAGGTTGTACAAATAACTATCATTCTTTCTAGGAACATGGTTAGTACCCGATGATTTCTACACCGATCTAGACTAGTTATAGCATAGCAGCACCACAAAGACGGTAGTTTCCAAACCACTCAGCGGAATAATACAAACTACCAGTCTATGGAAAGCTAAGAACGATGCCTACAAGATCACTTTTGTACATATTCTCGGATTGTGCACTGTTTAAGAGCAGTTTAGGTCAAACTAGACTGCACCAACAGACCAAGTAAAATAACATCTATAAGTCCCCAGCATAGCTCGTCCCTCAATGACCAAATTTTGAATTGAAGGACTTGATGCACACGATGATACTACAACTCAAGATCACATATGCTATTAGATCAATTTTACAAGATCAATAGATTTCCCATGGTACTTTCAATGTGAGTTGACGGTTACAGGATGAAGACGGCATGGTCGACGTCGCTCAAACAGAGCCCTTCTCTTCTCCTTTCTTCCTCCTCCAGGTTGAAACTCTCTAAGTCTCTCTCTGGTTTATAGGGGAGATGGAGATGGGGTAGGGTCAATCAGAATACAAGAGATGGCACCGACGGCTGGTGGCCGCCCGATGGTGTAGGAAGGGGCGTCCATCGGAGATGCCTCGCTATTTGCAAGCACAGAGGCGAGAGGGCGGAGCTGGACATGTGCGGCGGCTTGCTGCTAGGGTTTGGGAGCAGGGTTGGTTCAGTCCTTTGTTAGAGAACTGGGCTTAAAGAATGTAGGCAGGGAACATGCCGTCACTTTCCTCTAGTTAGTTTCCAAATGGTTCATCTGCTTAGGTAAAAACAGGGGTTGTGTCAACATCATGAAGGCATCAGATAGCCTAAACCGGGGAAGGTCTACCACATGGGTTCAAACTGAACCTAGCAAGCTAATAACAAATTCTGGATATAAAATGAAATATGAACAATGAAACTCCCACACGTATTTATGCTTTTTGACCTATTTCTAGTGATAGTTTCTAAATCACGTATTATACTGATGAAACGTCCTCCTTTTTATTCTTCTTTAAAATAGAAACGATAGTATACAGAGTATCAATTTTGGAGTATTACACTCTCTACATTGTTGAAACACCAAAAGCTTGAGGATCTCCCATTCTACCCAACCAAAATCCAAATCCCTTTGGTAGAAAGAAAGAGGAGGTCCCGATCTATGTTTCTACCAAGCCAAAGTTCATTCCCCCTTGAGTTCATCGAGTTTGCTGTTACCCTTTGGTTTGTGGGAAACCCTAGGTGGCTAGGGTCACCCGCAGGCATTCGGCTTGTGATTTGATCCGTGGAAAGTTTGTGAGGGTTTGGAGACTACCTTAAAGTATACCACGCGTAAGTGATCTATTCCTTCGTGGGATAGGCTCGGAGAAGAAGGTGAGCCTTCGTGGTGTTTGGGAATCCTTCGTGGAACCTCATACCGCTCCAACGTGACGTAGCCCCCTTCCCAAAGGTGGTGAAGACGGGAATACATCTTCGACTCCACATGCTTCATTTATTCCTTAACCAATCTCTTACTTGTGTTGTTTATTTTGTGATAGCCTTCGAGCTTCAAGTATCTTGTATCATCATCTAGGTTACCTCACCTAGTTTGCAATTAGGCACACTTATATTCCGCAAAGCCTAAAACTTGCAAAAGTTTACAAAGAATTTTTTAGAAAACTATTCACCCCCTTTAGGTAAACCATCTTACACTTTCACCTTGGGTCACATTATGTTGAGTATACAATATGGTTTTATGGAAGAACCTATGACTGAGGCATAGGAGATGCTACACCTTCCTTTCTTTATTTTAACCATAGGTATAATACTGAGACTAACCCAATGCTTTATACGAGTAATAACTTCTTTCTTACCTTGTTCTATTCTGAACTGCTTCAGAATCTTGTCTAGGCTATTCTGAACACCTTCGGAATCAAGTCAAGGAGGCATCCGGTAATAATGTTTATTAAACTCACCAATCTATCTCAATAGATTTCATTGTTTAATAACTTGTTCAACTTCATCCATATTTACTAACATAAATATTATTAATACCAGTCACATCATTTATATGTGTCATCCACATATTTCAGAATGATGATACGCTCCCACTCAAATATGGCATCCATATATAAGATCCAAGGATTTCACTTGGCTCCAACTCAAAATATGTCTATTAAATATTAAGATTTAGCCAAGTCAATAAGCTCCCACTCAAATACAAGTCCTCTCAATAATCTTGGACATTCTGAAATTCTTTGATCATCATCAAATTGAGAATTCCAGCTATGAGTTCCCAATATCTATATATTACTGGTGTAAATCCAATAGTCTCAAGCATCGATACATTTGTAGTCAACTCCTTCAATTTGTACAAATATAATTTGTGATAAATCAAGCTTTATGTCTTTCATTAAGTTTCATTTCCTTCCTATGACTTTGCAGCCATTTAGAAATATCAAGTAAACATCTTTACTTAATAAGATCAAGTAACATGTTACTTTTCAATCTCAAATGTAACTTAATACATGATTTAATGACTCTTAGTCATTTCTTTCATTTAGGTCCATCATGCTTCTTTGTAGTTCGTAGGTATGTCTTGTTCAAATAACAAGTGAATCAATAATATAATTCCACTAACTTGCATAATATATAATGGAACCCTACTTACTTTAGTAAAAGTATTCGCTGAAACTTTTTGACCATTATCATTAGTTTCTCCTCTATTTGTAGAGTTCGGTTTCACAAAACTAATTTCGTCCCTCCACTCAACAATCAGGTGGTAAGGTCAAATACCTTGTTTTGATCTTTTACTTTCTTCCACCCGCATCTTCATCAAGACACATCAACTGAGCACAACAGAAGGTTTTCCCTTTGTGGAACATGTATTCATAGTTGCCTAAAAATACGCAACAAAGACTTGTTTATTCACCACGATTTCGAATTATCAAAATCTCTAGAGACTCGAATGTTCCATAACTCTTATCGTGTTGTTTCCTCGAATCTTTAGATGTTCCTTTGTATTTCAAATGAGTGTTTGCTTATTTTGATCTTTAACTCTAAATGATAACTATAACCCTGATAAGAGATAATGTTAGACCATATGTATCTAATACAAAATGATTATGATATCTAGATATATCAACACCTTGAATTTGTCCAATTATCATAATTTCCAAAACATCTTTCACAAGTCCTTTTATGCCAAAAATTAACTTAAATACTTTAGTCATATCGATCAAATTGAAGAGACTTTGTATTCATGTTAATTCCATATCCCACTTTGTTTTGAAATCATTTGAACATATCAAATCATTTCAAACTCGTGTTTCATTAAGTAAATACACCTATTCACTTAAGTCCATAATGGATTAATGATTTCCACTACTTTGTTGAAAAATACAATACATCACTATGTATAAAATTCAACATTTCTTTCCATATCACCATTTTACCAGAATGCGGAGTTTTAGTCATCTTTCCAAATGAGGCATAGTTTTGCAAAGACTCTAGATCAAATATCCAAGACCCCTATTTTCATCTACATGAAAAACATGCAATAACTACCAGGACTTAAACAATAGTGTCATTTCATTATTAACCTTTAGATATCTTTTAACATTCCAATCCTTTATAAATGCTTAAACTATTATCATTAACATAGTGACGAGAATAACTCATTTATAATCGTAATGTGACCATTAATGTATTATTCATAAGAACAGTACAAATGACTTGTAAGTTATTCATATGAATAATTGTCTTGCCAAAATCAAGACACACAAACAAGGATTACAAAATTTTATTCAAGTCCACTAATCCAAATGATAAACTTTGAGGAAAAGGAGTGATGTCACCCATCAAGTAGTTTGCTTGCTGTCATCAAGCCGCATTGCCTCAATTCTAGAAATTCTCAAGCAGACCATCATGTTTTCACAAAACAGGAAAAGTATCCAATACTGAGTTATTGCAAGAATTACATTTATAACTTTGTATATCTAACATATACCCTTTTCTTCCATGACCTCCACTTGCAATCAATCCCTTCTAAGAGTTCTTAAATCTAATGTAAGATTTCTAAGTGACTCTCCAAGTATTCTATTTTCATCCATTATGGAATAAAACTCATCCAACGGCTCATACTTTATGTGCCAGATTTTGCAGAAAACAAAAATTTTAGTCCAACTCTCCATTGAATGGAGAATGACTTAATGGATGATAAATAGAGAAAACACAAACGACACGGAGTCATTGGACTATATCCTAATTATTGTATCAAGAAGAGAAGATCATTTATACGACGTAAACGCATCAATATTTTTTGATGCTCCATGCTTGTTTTGTACCAACTATCTTATGTTTTGTATACACTTTGAGGCATTTTTATACATTTTATGGATATAACCTATTAAGAAGATGCCATAGTGCCAGTTCATGTTTTCTGCTGTTTTTCTATTCCAGGTTTTTACCAAAGGAAATATTCTCCGAATTAGACGAAACGAAAGCCAAAGTTCCTATTTTTCAGACACAACACGGAGTACGAAGGGGAGACGAAGATTAGCCGCGAAGCAACCACACCACCTGGGTGTTCGGGCCCCCAGGCCGCGCCACCGTATGGTGTAGGGCCCTCGGGCCTCCACCGACCTTGCCCATTCGCCCATATATTCCCCCGAGGCAAAAACCCTAAGTACTAGATCAAAATTCCACAAAAAGTTCCACAACACCGCCACCACCGAAGATGAGATTCAGGGGACAGAAGTCTCTGTTCCGACACCCTACCTGGACAGGGAATTTCCCCCGGAGCCATCTCCGTGGACTCCACCGCCATATCCATCGCCGTTGCTGTCTCCCATGATGAGGAGGGAGTAGTTCTCCCTCGAGGCTAAGGGCTCTAACGGTAGCTATGTGTTCATCTCTCTCTATGTGTGATCTTATTGTGGTCATGATCTTTCTAATTTAGTTGAATAAGTAGATGCTACTCTGCTACTCAAGTGCTTTAATTAATGTAATCTCCTCTTATCCCCACGTGTGTGAAGTTTACAGTGTGCACATCGTGTGGTACTTAGGCTAAAGATTACAGAAATACTTATCATGAGTATAATTTGAGTTGGATGTCTCTATGAAATTGTGGTGTTTGTTGGAACCATCTAGCACTCAACGTGACAGTGAGGGGTTATCTAGATGGGGAATGTGGACTTTAAGGAGTACTGTTATAGCCCTACACCTTCCAACCGGAGAGTAGTTCAGGGTAGCATAGTGAAGAGAATATATTATATGTTTATTGAGAGTGTCCACTAGTGAAAGTATGATCCATATGCCTTGTTTCTAAGCATTGAAACACCGTTTACAATCAATCATGTTACATGTTTGCTTGCTGCCATTTTTATTTCAGATTGAAATTACCACTTATAATCATCCATATTACTTGTATTTCACTATCTCTTCGCCGAACTAGTGCACCTATACACCTGACAAGTGTATTGGGTGTGTTGGGGACACAAGAGACTTCTCGTATCTTGATTGCAGGGTTGCTTGAGAGGGATACCTTTGACCTCTTCCTCCCTGAGTTTGATAAACCTTGGATGATCCACTTAAGGGAAACTTGCTGCTGTTTTACAAACCTCTGCACTTGGAGGCCCAACACTGTCTACAAGAATAGAAGCGTGCATAGACATCAAGATCTTTTATGGCACCGTTGCCGGGGAGGTAAGGTAAAAGGTACTCACATCCTCTGGCTACTAAGCTATCTTTTAGTACTGTTGCTCGTGTGTGAGTGCTCGAATTTTATTTCCTTTAGATTCTGCAATTATATATTTTTATTTCTTGTTTTTATTTTCACTAGTTAGGCTTAATGGAAAACAACAACAAAATTAGAGAGCTTTTTAGCATTTTTCCTGAGTTAGAACATCAATGGTTTGAAAAGAAAATTAAAAAACCTATGGAACTTTCTTTGCATGCTAATAGCAATGTTATTAGTATGAATTTTTTGAACACCTTTGTTACTAATGCTATGGAAACGTCTAAGCTTGGGGAAGGTAGTCTTAATGAAAATGATTTTCTTAGTTCCCCAGCTTTAGAGGAGAAAATTTTCTCTGATAATACTTTATCTCCCATATGTGGTAATTCTAATGATGCTTGTGATATTTTAAATCCACATACTAAAAGTGTCCCTTTAAAATACCTATGGAAATTTTTGAACGTGTTATGAATAACTGCTATTTTGGAGATGGAACTGTCCATCCTAGTGATTATTTACTATTTATACATGAATTATGCGATTTTTTTAAGTGTGCAGGTATTTCAATGGACCAAGTTAAGAGAAAGTTATTCTCTTTATCCCTTAAGGACAAAGCAAGGGAGTGGTATGAGCTACTAGATGATCCACATCATTCGGAGTGGAAGGAACTTGAATCTCTCTTTTACTCTAAATTTTATCCTCCTCATGAAATTTATAAAGATAGGAATTATATTTATAATTTTCATCCTCATGATGGAGAAAATATTGCCCAGGCATGGGGGAGATTGAAGTCACTAATGCTCAAATGTCCCATTCATGAGCTTCCCAGTAATATTGTTATTGATAATTTTTATGCAAGGCTTTTAGGACATTACAAGGACTATCTAGATACCTGTTTAGAGGGATCCTTCACAAGTAAGGAGGTCAAAGCTAAGTGGGATCTTCTTGAAATAATTCAAAGGAATACCGAATATTGGGATAATGACAAAGGTAAAGAACCAGGTATAAACTATGAGTATGATTGCATTAAGTCTTTCGCTGAAACTGCTGATTTTCAAGAGCTTAGTGCTAAATATGGTATTGATCCTTAAATTCTTGTTGATTGTTGTAGAGCCTTTGCTTCTCATATTAATGCTCCTAAAGAAAATTTGGACATGTATCATGAACCTTTTAAAGACACTTGCATGAAAAATGAAATTGTTATTAATGATTGCAATAAACATGCTCAAACCTTTGAAAGTACTATTTCTTATAAGCATGTTAATTTTTGTGGAGTACTTATAACTTGTGAAAAGAACCAAAGCGAAGAAGAATATTGTATCCACAACAGGAATGAAAAAACTAGAACGTGGTCTAGGGCTCTAAATGATCTTGGTAAAAAAGTTTGTGCCCTCTATCCTTTTATTTGTGAACTTTGATATAAAGTGGGTCATTTCAATTTTCAATGCTCAGGCCATGATAATAGCCTTTCTAATCCAATGAGTACTGCAAGTTTGTATTCTGATAACATGATCACTCTTAACCAGCATGATGAACTTACATTATTTTTGGAGTGTGAAGAGCTATCAAGAAAAACTTCTTTGGTAGATATGAGTGCTTTTGATATGAATAGCGTCCTTCATGGTTGTCATCTTTACTGTGTTGATAATTGCCATGCAAATACTTACATACAAAATATTATAAAAGATGATATTTTACCAAAATATGACAAGACTAATATGTGTTTTGTTCTTATTAATGCAATGGAGGGATCCTTCAAAGTTTCTTCTATTGTCTCTAACCATAAACCAGGGTATGTGGGGAAGCTTCCTTTCAAGCCTCTCCCTCCTAGAGGGGAAGAAGAAGAAGAGGAGGAGGAGTAAAAGGAGAGAGGAAACAATATTTTCCCCTAAGCATGTTGCTCCTATTATAGTTTTTGTCGATGAGTCTGAACTCGATGATGTTCCTATGCCTGTTACCTATAGTAGTGATCATGATTGGGAAAACACACTACTTTTGATATTGAAAATCTCTGGGGTACCAATTATGAAAATGATGATATTAATAATTGTTGTACTATTAGTACTATCCATGTTCCTTCCAATGATGATATGTTTACAAATGAACACACTTTGGAAGATAGCTATTCTATTGCTTATGATGATACTATACGTCCAATGTATGATGATCACAATGATGAATATGATATTTTTAGTCCACCTACCATTGAGGAAAAAATTAATTATGAATACAATATGCCTCTTATATTTGATGACTATGGTGATGAGAACAATAATGATAGCTATTTTGTTGAATTTTCTCCCACTACAATTAATAAGAATGAATATGCTTGTGTGGAGAGTAATAATTATTATATGCATGTGGCTCATGATAAGAATGTTTTATGTGATAGTTATAATGTTAATTTTATTCATGATGCTACTTAAAGTTATTATGAGAGAGGGAAACATGGTTTTATGCATCTCAATAATATTAAGTTTCCCCTCTTTATGTTGAAAATTTTGAAGTTGCACTTGTTTTGCTTTCCTATGCTTGTTGCTCTATGCTTTCATGACTTGTTTCTTTACAAGATTATTTTTCATAGGAAGTGGGTTAGACTTAAATTTATTTTATATTTTATTCTTGATGCTCTCTTTTACTTCAATTCATATTTTCTTATGTGAGCATCATCGAAATTATCATGCCTATCTTAATGTCTATAAAGAAAGAGCTTTTGGGATACAACCCATTATATTCAGTTTATTTTTGTTTCTTTGAGTCTTATAAGTTATTGCCTCTTTAATAACCTCTCCTTATCCTTTTTGTTTGGTTTTTGTGCCGAGAATATCCTCTAATGAGAGGGAAGTAAGATTTGGGGAAGTTGTTGTCGCAAAACAGATTTTTGTGCTTCGCTGTAAACAATCGTGAAACATCCCAGAACGTTGTATTGATCTGCAATTTTTGTGCGCATGCCCCTGGTATTTTTCGAACTTTCATTAGTTCTGCACTTTTCGATTTGAGCAACAGAAGATTTTCGAAATAATCGGTCTTTACCTGCAGGTCTGTTTTGACAGATTTCTGCCATTATTTGCATTTGCATGTTAATAGATTTATTTATGAGTTCTTTTGATCACTTGAGGTTTAAGGAATTTCTACAGTAGCTTATGTTTTAATGTATGGGTTTACTTGAGTTGAAACTGAACCCAAAGGCTTATTATCTTGAATACACTAATGTTGCTAATAAAGATTGTGTGAAGTTTTGTATGAAGTTTTCAAGTGTAGGGAGAGAATGATGTGATGAGATAAAGTATGGACAAAATCTCAAGCCTGGGTATGCCACCCGTGTCACCCCAAGAAATATTAAAGAGGTACAAGCGTCAAATCTTGGGGATGCCCAAGGTATCCCCTTCTTTGTCAACAAAAATCCTAGGTTTTCTTTCAAGATACTACATTTTTATTTTCTTCATGCACTATGTGTTGTTCTTGGAGCGTATTTGTTTTTATCTTTAGTTTTATTTTGTTTTGTTTGCTGTAATAAGTTGGGGTGTGGCATGCCATGGGGAACTAGCGCCAGCCTCACCAAGCCCAAGAGGGACCAACCTGCCACCACAAGGAAATGAGGGGCAAAACCCTAATTTGGTAAGGGGAAACTTGTAGGGCAAGTTCCCACCTCTCCCTCTTGGGCCACCAAGTTGGAGGAGGACACGGCCAGGGATGGGAACCTTGGCCACACCCCCATCTATATAAGGAGGGGTTTATGCTGTGGCGCCCCGCAAAAACCACTACTAGAAAATCGCGTTGTTTTTGTGCATTGCATCGTCATGACCTCATGCTCATGTCATCATGCCGCATTGTATTTGAGTGTCGTCATCATCATGCATGGTTTTCGTCTAAACTATTTTCGAAACGCCTAGTTTTGTCTTCTAAATATTCCCGTCTTTATTCAAATTAAAACCCGGTTCTCCGGATTATTTTGTTTTGTCTACCAGCGGTTTGCAAAAGCCCCGTTTTAAATAAATAAAATGTTTAATTATTTTTAGGGGACAGCCATACCGGGCCGCTCCGACCCAGTCGGCCATCCCCAGTACAAAAACCAGCCTACCCAGACCTTTTCCTACCCAACCCTAGTCTACCCAGCCTCCCTCCACCTCACCCTGACCAATCCCCTCCCTCCACCTCACCACTCCCTTCCCCTCCAGCCAACCACCAGCCGCCACCTCACCCTGGCCACCTCGCACTCCTCACCCCGCCAACCACACACACCACACACGCACTCACACACAGCCCCCCACCTGCCCTCCACTCCTTCCCGGCCCACACCCACACAGCGCCCTGGCCCCACCACGCGCCGCACCCCCCGCTCTCCTCGCTCCACCCTGACCCCGCATCCCCTGCCTCGCCTCCTTCCTATGGCAGATCCCCGGCCTGGCCTCTGCCCTCGTCCTCCTCAGCCTCGATCTCGCCGGCCCGCGCCTCCTCGTCGCCGGTCGCCCCCACCGCTTGCTCGGCTCCCGCACCGACCGCGGCCGTCCCCCTCCTCCTCTCCCCGCCCCATCGGCATGGTCTCCATCCCGTCGGCCGCCGCCCCGTCGGCCTCCTCGCACCGCCGGTCGCCTCCTCCCTCGCCGCCGGTCCGCGCCCTCCGTCGCGCCCTCGACCTCGGCCCCGTCGAGCAGCGCGCGAGGCCGCCCGAGCTCCTCCCGGTGCCATCGCCGCCGCCAATCGCCACCACCCCCCTCTCCCCATCGCCCGACGCTCCTCCTTGCCCCCATCCGCCGTCAGGCTGCGAGCAGCGATGGCCGCAGCCTCCACCCCGTCCACCACTGTCTTCCTCCGCCTGGACCTCTCTGCGACCTCCTCCCCGCCTCTGCAGGCGCCACAGCCAAGGTCTGCCCTGCCTGCGGTCGAGCTCTTCCCGGTTGCAGCGTTCCCGTCTCCGCTGCTTCTCGTCGCCCCACCTGCAAGCATTGGCCCTCCCCGAAGCCTCCTTCCACACCCCGCAACAACGGCAGGCCCGAGCGCCCTCCTCCCTGCGGCCGCCTCCTCGAGTCGCCATCGCCATCCCTGCCCTCCTGCGCCCCTGGCTTCCCTACCGCGGCCCTCAGCGACGTCGCGCCCTTTTCCCTCTCCGTTGTCTGCTCCTTCCGTCCTCGACCGCTATTCGCTGCCGCGAGCTCACGCGCGCCCTGGCCCTGTTTTTGCGATGCCTCCTCGACCTCCAAACCTGTCTCTGCTCGAGCTCGCTGATTGGTTGAGTCCCGTGTAGCGCTGCTGCTATTTCCATATAGTGCTGCTGCCTGGTAACCAAACCATCTGCTCGTATGTTTAAGTTAATGTGGGATCTTGTACGCCCACATCGACTTCTTCCGATCTCCTGTACCGACAAGACCGACCTCGACAAAACAATTGGCGATGGTCCGTGAAGTTCAACACCGACAAAAGGCGGATAACAAGATCCAAGATCGTCGTCACGGAACGCCAAGATCTACTTCCCGGGATTCGATGCCCCGAGACCATCACGAGGAGGTGAAACGCCAAGGCCTTCGACACGGAACACTAAACCCCGTCGAACCTCCCGGACGCCAAGTTCGCCGAGAACCCGGGCGCCAAGATCACCGACACAGAACGACAAGACCTCCTTCCCGCACCGATGCCGACGACGTCGCACGCCAAGTTTTTCTTCCCGAACGTCAAGACCGACCCGATACGAGGACCCGACAAGATCTTCGTGACGACAAGATCGGCACCGACCAGGGCGGATCCGATGTGACCCCGACGCCAACCAAGTTTTTCTTCTCGGATGCGACAAGATCGACTTACGTTGTCCGAGACCGATCCCGTCGAACCCTGAACCCTGAGACCGAACCCCGAACCCCGGAACCCCAAGATCTCCCGAACCCAGATGTGTGAACCTCTTCCGAGACCCCTATTTTTATAATATGACATTATCAACTGTCGCATCTTAATTGTTCATGCATGCATACTTGTCTGTGGTTTGGGGGCATTATGCCAATTCATCTCATAATTAAATATGGAGTCTATATGCGGGATATCTTTGTCTTATTCCGGACTCCATTTAAATTTGTGTAGCGAACCGGTGCTATATTTTGCCTTGATAAGACAACATTTAAATTGCGGGGTATCTAAAACAACATGAACCTTCTAAATATTTGTCGGGACCCCGGTTCCGCTTAAAATGGCCTAATGCATCGCACCTTTGCCATGACATACATCATACATGCATCATGCCCGATTTTCTACCGTAGTATTAAATAGTGCATCCGGTGTTTATTCTAGCGTTTTGCTTATTCGCGGATAAGGCCGTTGAGTTGATGTGAGCTTCGACCCGATCTTCGGATGAACCTTCGACAATGTTTTCAGGCGAGCATCTCCCCCTTTTCTACCTATCTTACTTTTATAGTATTTATTCCCTCCTGTTGATCTATTGCTATCTGTGTTGCGATGCTCTAGTTTTCGTGCCCGAGATATCCCTTGCAGCCTTATATTGCCTTGGACACATCCTATTACCTATTGTTTGGTAGATAGTTGGACCTGCGCGTCGTAGTCGCTTGCTCAAGTGCTGTTGCGTGTCGTCCAGTACCACAGTTGTTGGAGTATTGCCGCATGTTTAATGTTGGAGATGATCATGGCTTTAATTACTGTTTAATAACTAAAATTGAAGTAGGTAAATGCAGAGGCACAGGTGGGCAATAGATGTTATTTGGTTGTTAACCGTCCACTTGTGTCCCGTAGGACCCCGAGTTCTTGACACCTATTCCGAGATCGAGCGCGCAAACCACAGGTGGGGTGTATGGGCACCCCCATCGATTTAGTACCTGATTCCAAGTACTGTACTGGGGGCCACAATTAGTTTGGGGATTTATTACTATTCTGTACTTATGCCATGTTTTACTGCTTTATTTACGATTGTGCGAGGAGCACCTGTACTGTTTAGGATCGTGACACGTTTTCGCTGTATCGACAAGCCCGAGAGTTTCGGGTTCCCAGTCGTTTACAGCCGTCTCCACAAACCCTGAGTCCGTCTCGGAGACCGGCCGACTTCGTTGCGGGTAGCTTAGTGGGGTGGCCCCCCGTGCTTGCTTTGGGTCTGGGAAACATCGTTTCCGAAACCCCGTCGACATACCGTTGGGTGTATGTTTTGTGATCTTGTACCTACCTGATCCGACAACAAGGGTGTAGGTGCGTGTGGGAACTTTGGTGCACCCCTGCAGGGTTAAATCTTTTCGAGAAGCCGTGTCCGCGGTTATGGACGACTTGGAGCACAGGTCTCGATCATAGACAACCATAACTAAAGTTTACTGTTATAATTTGACTGGTATCCGATATGACGAGTAATCAGCTCCACTACAACGGAATGGCTAAATAAAAGTACCAACAACTGCTGGGTTTTGGGATATCTCATGCTAATTGTATCTGACTAGTAAGTGTTGCAACTACAACGGAATGTTTAACTAAAACTGCCCACTGCTTATTATATCAGGATGACTCATGCTATCTTTATTTGACTAGTAATTGCCGCAACTATAACGGAATAAATAAAAATGCCAACGGTGTGAGTTCCTCGGTTGACTTCCTCGTTTGGTCTCGAGGGGGAAATACCAGGATGGGTATGTTTGGTGGTAGTATCAGGATGGTTCCGGATAGGTCTTTCTTAACCCTCTCTGGTAGCCGATAGTTATATCGAGTCTCTATAGGGTGTTTAGTGCATGCCGCGCTGCCGCTTCAGTCCACCATACCTATGTAGGCGAGGCCCGCCGAATTCTAGCCTCGCCGTGTACTGGCCTCAGTACTGACCGCTCTCTCTTTTTCCTTTGCCCTTTGTCGGCACCCCTTTTGTTTAAGCAGGTTTTGAGATCGACGTCGTTAGCAGGGTTACCCTTCCAGCTTGGCCTGGGCAGGGTTATGGACGCCATTGGTTATTCTCCAGGGCTCTTAGCCCCATTTGCATCTTGTCCGTAGTCGGACGCTCTATCATTTTCAAGGTGATTTGGATCTTTGTATATTATATCTGTATTCTTGACTCATTGAGTCGCTGTTGTATATACATATGTTTTGTGGGTTCCATCGAGGACTATTGTGTAATGATATTACTTCGTTTTCCACCCGCACGCAAGTGCCTGGTGGGCTCCTTTGAATCGTTTCTATGCGGGTTTTGGCGGGAAGCGCTGAAACTTGCATAGGGTCGATTCTGAGGGTGTTACAGAGTGGTATCAGAGCTCAGCAGTTGCGATACCCCACAAGTCCAGCCTGTAGGATATCCTAGCTAACGGCCGAAGTAGAGTGTCAAAACTATTTTTGGAAAAATCGGTTGGATAGTTCTGATTAGGTCTGATTTTACTCCTTACCCCTTTGCTGCTCTCCTCTCACCTCTGCGTGTTTTGAATCCGCTCTCTTCTCTCTCTTCGAGTCTAGGATTTCTCGTGGTTGGGTTCCATCGTACCTTCAGGGTTTCGCTTCCTCCTTTGGTAACGGTGTTGCTACATCTGGTCTTCATGCTATCCGAGGAATCCTTCGTCTAGTGGACTTCTCTTTGTTCCTTCTTGTGTCTTCCGGTGCTTTCTGACGCGACGACATCATCTACGCCAGATCCGATGCAGAGTCTGCATCACTCCTTTGTTTCCGAACCTCGCTTGTCGAGATCTTCATTCTGATTCCGAGAGTTGGTTGCATAATTCCCCTATTCATGTGCAGAGTAATGCTTTGGGTGCGCGATGGACTGATCACCATCCGACTACTCTTATCATTCGCTCTTGTTCATTGAATGGTGGATCGATGCGATTTTAATCCTTCCACAGAAGTTAGGGGTGGCCTTATCTTTTGAGACCTCGACCTTCTTCTTTGTTTCTCCGGAGTGTTCTCTCGACGATCACGGACAACGACCTCTTGTTAGTGGTGTCGCGAGGATCTACACGATGCGAGAAGATTCAGATCGCCGCCCTTCTTCCCGGTACCAAGAGGCGGATCTCGAGGGCGAGATCCATTGTTAGTGGTGTCGAATTGTGGCGCCCCGCAAAAACCACTACTAGAAAATCGCGTTGTTTTTGTGCATTGCATCGTCATGACCTCATGCTCATGTAATCATGCCGCATTGTATTTGAGCGTCGTCATCATCATGCATGGTTTTCGTCTAAACTATTTTCGAAACGCCTAGTTTTGTCTTCTAAATATTCCCGTCTTTATTCAAATTAAAACCCGGTTCTCTGGATTATTTTGTTTTGTCTACCAGCGGTTTGCAAAAGCCCCGTTTTAAATAAATAAAATGTTTAATTATTTTTAGGGGACAGCCGTACCGGGCCGCTCCGACCCAGTCGGCCATCCCCAGTACAAAAACCAGCCTACCCAGACCTTTTCCTACCCAACCCTAGTCTACCCAGCCTCCCTCCACCTCACCCTGACCAATCCCCTCCCTCCACCTCACCACTCCCTTCCCCTCCAGCCAACCACCAGCCGCCACCTCACCCTGGCCACCTCGCACTCCTCACCCCGCCAACCACACACACCACACACGCACTCACACACAGCCCCCCACCTGCCCTCCACTCCTTCCCGGCCCACCCCCACACAGCGCCCTGGCCCCACCACGCGCCGCACCCCCCGCTCTCCTCGCTCCACCCCGACCCCGCGTCCCCTGCCTCGCCTCCTTCCTCTGGCCGATCCCCGGCCTGGCCTCTGCCCTCGGCCTCCTCAGCCTCGATCTCGCCGGCCCGCGCCTCCTCGTCGCCGGTCGCCCCCACCGCTTGCTCGTCTCCCGCACCGACCGCGGCCGTCCCCCTCCTCCTCTCGCCGCCCCATCGGCATGGTCTCCATCCCGTCGGCCGCCGCCCCGTCGGCCTCCTCGCACCGCCGGTCGCCTCCTCCCTCGCCGCCGGTCCGCGCCCTCCGTCACGCCCTCGACCTCGGCCCCGTCAAGCAGCGCGCGAGGCCGCCCGAGCTCCTCCCGGTGCCATCGCCGCCGCCAATCGCCACCACCCCCTCTCCCCATCGCCCGACGCTCCTCTGTAACACCCTCAGAATCGGCCCTATGCAAGTTTCAGCGCTTCCCGCCAAAACCCGCATAGAAACGATTCAAAGGTGCCCACCAGGCACTTGCGTGCGGGTGGAAAACGAAGTAATACCATTACACAATAGTTCTCGATGGAACCCACAAAACAGATATATACAACAACGACTCAAAGAGTCAAGAATGCAGATATACAGTACAAAGATCCAAATCACCTTGAAAATGATACAGCGTCCGACTACGGACAAGATGCAAATGGGGCTAAGAGCCCTGAAGAATAACCAATGGCGTCCATAACCCTGCCCAGGCCAAGCCGGAAGGGTAACCCTGCTAACGACGTCGATCTCAGAACCTGCTTAAACAAATGGGGTGCCGACAAAGGGCAAAAGAAAAAGAGAGCGGTCAGTACTGAGGTCAGTACATGGCGAGACTAGAATTAGGCGGTCCTCGCCTACATAGGTATGGTGGACTGAGCGGCAGCGCAGCATGCACTAAACAACCTATAGAGACTCGATACAACTAGCGGCTATCAGAGAGGGGTAAGAAAGACCTATTCGGAACCAACCTGATACTACCACCAAACATACCCATCCTGGTATTTCCCCCTCGAGACCAAACGAGGAAGTCAACCGAGGAACTCACACCGTTGGCAGTTTTATTCATTCAGTTATCGTTGCAGCAATTACTAGTCAGGTATAGATGGTCATCCTGATATAATAAGCAGTGGGCAGTTTTAGTTAACCAATACGTTGTAGTTGCAACACTTACTAGTCAGATACAATTAGCATGAGATATCCCAAACCCAGCAGTTGTTGGTACTTTTATTTAGCCATTCCGTTGCAGTGAAGCTGATTACTAGTCATATCGGATAGAAGTCAAATTATAGCAGTAAACTTTAGTTATAGTTGTCTATGATCGAGACCTGTGCTCCAAGTCGTCCATAACCGCGGACACGGCTTTTCGAAAAGATTTAACCCTGCAGGGGTGCACCAAAGTACCCACATGCACTTCGACCCTTTTTGCCAGATCAATTAACATACACCCATCGGTATGTCGGCGGGGCCTAAGTCATGATGTTTCCCAGACCCAAAGTAAGTACATGGGGGCCACCCCACCAAGTCTACCCGCAACGAAGTCGGCCGGTCTTCGAGACGGACTCAGGGTTTGTGGAGCCGACTGTAAACGACTGGGAACCCGAAAGTGTGACTGGGCTTATCGATACAGCGAAAACGGGTCACGATCCTAAACAGTACAGGTGCAGTACATCGCACAATTTAAATTAAGCAGTAAAGCATGGCATAAGTACAGAATAGTAATAAAGCCCCAAACTACTTGTGGCCCCCAGTACAGTACTTTGAAATCAGGTACTAAATCGATGGGGTGCCCATACATCCCACATGTGGTTAGCGCGCTCGATCTCGGAACAGGTGTCAAGAACTCGGGGTCCTACGGGACACAAGTGGACGGTTAACAACCAAATAACATCTATTGCCCACCTGTGCCTCTGCATTACCTACTTCAATTTTAGTTATTAAACGATAATTAAAGCCATGATCATATCCAACATTAAACATGCGGCAAGACTCCAACAACTGTGGTACTGGACGACACGCAACATCACTTCAGCAAGCGACTACGACGCGCAAGTCCAACTATCTACCAAACAACAGGTAATAGGATGTGTCCAAGGCAATATAAGGCTGCAAGGGATATCACGGGTACGAAATCTAGAGCAACGCAACACAGATAGCAATAGATCAACAAGAGGGAATAAATACTATAAAAGTAAGATAGGTAGAAAGGGGGGAGGTGCTCGCCTGAAAAACATTGCCGAAGGTTCATCCGAAGAACGGGCGTCACTCGCATCAACTCAATGGCCTTATCCGCAAAGAACCAAAAAACTAAAGGAAACACCGGATGCACTATTTAATACTACGGCAAAAGATCGGGCATGATGCATGTATGATGTATGACATGGCAATGGTGCAATGCAATTTGGCCACATTAAGTGGAACCGGGGTCCCGACATTTAATTATCAAGTTCATGTTGTTTAGCTACCCTGCATTTTAAATGTTGTCTTAACATGGCAAAAGATAGCACCGGTTTGCTACACCAATTTAAATGGAGTCCGGAATAAGACAAAGATATCCCGCATATAGACTCCATATTTAATTATGAGATGAATTGGCATAATGCCCCCAAACCCCAGACAAGTATGCATGCATGAACAATTTAATATGCATCAGCTGATAATGTCATATTATAAAATAATGGGGTCTCGGATGGGGAATCACATTAGGGTTTGGCGATCTTGGGCTCCGAGGGGTTCGGGGTCGGTCTCAGGGTTCGACGGGAGAATGGCTCGACGAGATCGGTCTCGGACAACGGAAGTCGATCTTGTCGCATCCGAGAAGAAGAACTTGGTTGGCGTCGGGGGCACATCGGATCCGCCCTGGTCGGTGCCGACCTTGTCGTCACGAAGATCTTGTCGGGTCCACAGATCGGGTCGGATTTGGCGTTCGGGGTGAAGAACTTGGCATCCTCGAGGAAGTACTTGTCGTATCCGTGAAGAAGATCATGTCGGTCCATGGGGTCGGGCTTCGAAGCCAGGAAGGAGTACTTGGCGTTGCCGAGCGGAAGTCTTGATGGTCCTCGGGTCCGAGAAGATCTTGTCGCACGGTGTCCGGGTAGGCGAACTTGTCGGTTCCGCGGTTTTCGATTGTCGGTGTCGGACTCGGGTCTCGGCACTGGTAGATCTTGGTGTTCCGAAAGTCAGAGAGAATTTGCATCCAGCATGTCGGTCTCCTCTACTAGAAGGTTTACAGGCAACCGCATCAACACATGCCAGACCGATGTGAGTTGTGCAGCCACCACACCAATTTCACATCAGCAACAAGCAGCGGCAACAACTCGAGGCAGCAGCTTGCGCAGCCACTGATCACACTTGCAGCGTGCCCCGGGGGGAGTAGAACCTGCAACGGAGGGGTCTTGCAGCAGGCTCACAATAGGGGAACACCGGCGACCGGAGCTAGCAGAAGAGAGGCGGCAGGAGGGCTTGGGGTCGCATCCAGCGGCCGGCAGAGGGGCGAGGTTGGTGGTGGCCTGCCTGACGGAGCAGAGGAGGGCCCTCGGGCGGAGCGGTGAACAGGGCCTGAAGCGGAGGGGACAGGCGGCCTACGGTGGCCTGCAGGCGCTGCAGGGAGGCCGAAGGTGGCGTGATGCCGAGCAGAGGAGGCGACGGGTAACACGGCGGTGCTGCGGGGCTGCGGCGTGGGGGCCCAGGGGCGAGGGCGATGGGGAGCAAAGAAGGCGGGCTCGTCCAGGGCAGAGGCGCGCGGCCGCGGGTGGTCGCAGAGGAAGCACGGAGGGCGACGGGGCCGGCGCCAGGAGGTGGGTGGATGGGGCAGCGCTGAGGCGGCGAGGCCGGGGCCCTGTTCGGCGGCGAGGAAGAGGAGGCCGGCGGCTGCGGAACACCGCAGGGAGGTCGCGAGGAAGGGCGGCGGCTCGCTTGAGGGGGAGGCGACGGCGGCAGGGAGCACGCGGGAGGGAGGCGGCTCGAGGAGGGGAGGAGGGGAGAGCAGGTTGGTGGGCGTTGGGGGCGGTCGCACGATGGGAGGGACAGGAGTGGTGGGCCAGCGGGTGGGACCGGGGGCGAGAGAGGAGCGGGGTCGCGGAATTGGTGGCCAGGGGCACCACGGGATGGGAGCGGGTGTGCTGTGTGCGTGTTGCCTTGTGTGTGTTGTGTGTGTACTGTGGTGTGGTGTGGGTCCGGCGGTGGAGGGAGTGGGGAGTGGGGGTAGGATGAGGTGGTGGGCTGGGATAGGATAGGGGGAAGGGAGTGATGAGGTGGCGGCAGGCTATTGGGTGGGGTGAGGTGGAGGCAGAGTGGGTAGAATAGGACTGGGTAGTTTAGGATTAGATATTTTTGACTAGGGTTTTCTTTTATTTTAAAATAAATTTTGTAAATAGTTTTAGATGAATAAAAGATCCGGCTGGACCGACGGTTTGGTTTGAACAAAGGGGGAGGATATTAATATAGGAAACAAAGTAGGTCTTTTAGCAAAATAGTTTTAATCAATTAGATGCATGCTGATGTCATGATGATGCAATGCACAAAATCAACGCGATTTTCTAGTAGTGGTTTTGCGGGGCGCCACAATTCGACACCACTAACAATGGATCTCGCCCTCGAGATCCGCCTCATGGTACCGGGAAGAAGGGCGGCGATCTGAATCTTCTCGCATCGTGTAGATCCTCGCGACACCACTAACAAGAGGTCGTTGTCCGTGATCGTCGAGGGAACACTCCGGGAACAAAAGGTCGAAGGTAGAGGTATCAACAAATAAAGCCACCTCTAACTCCGATAGAAAGAGAGAACCGATGCATTCTCATCCACTTCAATGTACACAAGCGAATAGAGTGAGTAGTCGGCATGGGGGCCAATCTATCACGCACCCAAACTATTACTCTGCACAATCAGTAGAAAAGCGTGCAACCATTCTCGGAATCAGACTGAAGATCTCGACAATCGAGGTTCAGAAACAAAGGAGTGATGCAGACTCTGCATCGGATCTGGCGTAGATGATGTCGTCGCGTCGGAAAACACCGGAAGGCACGAGAAGGAACAAAGAGAAGTCCACCAGAAGAAGGATTCCTCGGATAGCATGAAGACCAGATGTAGCAACACCGTTACCAAAGGAGGAAGCGAAACCCTGAAGGTACGATGGAACCCAACCACGAGAATCCTGGACTCGAAGAGAGAGAAGAGAGCGGATTCAAAACACGCAGAGGTGAGAGGAGAGCAGCAGAGGGGTAAGGAGTAAAATCAGACCTAATCAGAACTATCCAACCGATTTTGCAAAAAATAGTTTTGACACTCTACTTCGGCCGTTAGCTAGGTTATCCTACAGGCTGGACTTGTGGGTTATCGCAACTGCTGTGCTCTGATACCACTCTGTAACACCCTCAGAATCGGCCCTATGCAAGTTTCAGCGCTTCCCGCCAAAACCCGCATAGAAACGATTCAAAGGTGCCCACCAGGCACTTGCGTGCGGGTGGAAAACGAAGTAATACCATTACACAATAGTTCTCGATGGAACCCACAAAACAGATATATACAACAACGACTCAAAGAGTCAAGAATGCAGATATACAGTACAAAGATCCAAATCACCTTGAAAATGATACAGCGTCCGACTACGGACAAGATGCAAATGGGGCTAAGAGCCCTGAAGAATAACCAATGGCGTCCATAACCCTGCCCAGGCCAAGTCGGAAGGGTAACCCTGCTAATGACGTCGATCTCAGAACCTGCTTAAACAAATGGGGTGCCGACAAAGGGCAAAAGAAAAAGAGAGCGGTCAGTACTGAGGCCAGTACACGGCGAGACTAGAATTCGGCCGTCCTCGCCTACATAGGTATGGTGGACTGAGCGGCAGCACAGCATGCACTAAACAACCTATAGAGACTCGATACAACTAGCGGCTATCAGAGAGGGGTAAGAAAGACCTATTCGGAACCAACCTGATACTACCACCAAACATACCCATCCTGGTATTTCCCCCTCGAGACCAAACGAGGAAGTCAACCGAGGAACTCACACCGTTGGCAGTTTTATTCATTCAGTTATCGTTGCAGCAATTACTAGTCAGGTATAGATGGTCATCCTGATATAATAAGCAGTGGGCAGTTTTAGTTAACCATTCCGTTGTAGTTGCAACACTTACTAGTCAGATACAATTAGCATGAGATATCCCAAACCCAGCAGTTGTTGGTACTTTTATTTAGCCATTCCGTTACAGTGAAGCTGATTACTAGTCATATCGGATACAAGTCAAATTATAGCAGTAAACTTTAGTTATAGTTGTCTATGATCGAGACCTGTGCTCCAAGTCGTCCATAACCGCGGACACGGCTTTTCGAAAAGATTTAATCCTGCAGGGGTGCACCAAAGTACCCACACGCACTTCGACCCTTTTTGCCAGATCAATTAACATACACCCATCGGTATGTCGGCGGGGCCTAAGTCATGACGTTTCCCAGACCCAAAGTAAGTACATGGGGGCCACCCCACCAAGTCTACCCGCAACGAAGTCGGCCGGTCTCCGAGACGGACTCAGGGTTTGTGGAGCCGGCTGTAAACGACTGGGAACCCGAAAGTGTGACTGGGCTTGTCGATACAGCGAAAACGGGTCACGATCCTAAACAGTACAGGTGCAGTACATCGCACAATTTAAATTAAGCAGTAAAGCATGGCATAAGTACAGAATAGTAATAAAGCCCCAAACTACTTGTGGCCCCCAGTACAGTACTTTGAAATCAGGTACTAAATCGATGGGGTGCCCATACATCCCACATGTGGTTAGCGCGCTCGATCTCGGAACAGGTGTCAAGAACTCGGGGTCCTACGGGACACAAGTGGACGGTTAACAACCAAATAACATCTATTGCCCACCTGTGCCTCTGCATTACCTACTTCAATTTTAGTTATTAAACGATAATTAAAGCCATGATCATATCCAACATTAAACATGCGGCAAGACTCCAACAACTGTGGTACTGGACGACACGCAACAACACTTGAGCAAGCGACTACGACGCGCAAGTCCAACTATCTACCAAACAACAGGTAATAGGATGTGTCCAAGGCAATATAAGGCTGCAAGGGATATCACGTGTACGAAAACTAGAGCAACGCAACACAGATAGCAATAGATCAACAGGAGGGAATAAATACTATAAAAGTAAGATAGGTAGAAAGGGGGAGGTGCTCGCCTGAAAAACATTGCCGAAGGTTCATCCGAAGAACGGGCGTCACTCGCATCAACTCAATGGCCTTATCCGCAAAGAACCAAAACACTAAAGGAAACACCGGATGCACTATTTAATACTACGGCAAAAGATCGGGCATGATGCATGTATGATGTATGACATGGCAATGGTGCAATGCAATTTGGCCACATTAAGTGGAACCGGGGTCCCGACATTTAATTATCAAGTTCATGTTGTTTAGCTACCCTGCATTTTAAATGTTGTCTTAACATGGCAAAAGATAGCACCGGTTTGCTACACCAATTTAAATGGAGTCCGGAATAAGACAAAGATATCCCGCATATAGACTCCATATTTAATTATGAGATGAATTGGCATAATGCCCCCAAACCCCAGACAAGTATGCATGCATGAACAATTTAATATGCATCAGCTGATAATGTCATATTATAAAATAATGGGGTCTCAGATGGGGAATCACATTAGGGTTTGGCGATCTTGGGCTCCGAGGGGTTCGGGGTCGGTCTCAGGGTTCGACGGGAGAACGGCTCGACGAGATCGGTCTCGGACAACGGAAGTCGATCTTGTCGCATCCGAGAAGAAGAACTTGGTTGGCGTCGGGGGCACATCGGATCCGCCCTGGTCGGTGCCGACGTTGTCGTCACGAAGATCTTGTCGGGTCCACGGATCGGGTCGGATTTGGCGTTCGGGGTGAAGAACTTGGCATCCTCGAGGAAGTACTTGTCGTATCCGTGAAGATCATGTCGGTCCACGGGGTCGGGCTTCGAAGCCAGGAAGGAGTACTTGGCGTTGCCGAGCGGAAGTCTTGATGGTCCTCGGGTCCGAGAAGATCTTGTCGCACGGTGTCCGGGTAGGAGAACTTGTCGGTTCCGCGGTTTTCGATTGTCGGTTTCGGACTCGGGTCTCGGCACTGGGAGATCTTGGTGTTCCGAAAGTCAGAGAGAATTTGCATCCAGCATGTCGGTCTCCTCTACTAGAAGGTTTACAGGCAACCGCATCAACACATGCCAGACCGATGTGAGTTGTGCAGCCACCACACCAATTTCACATCAGCAACAAGCAGCGGCAACAACTCGAGGCAGCAGCTTGCGCAGCCACTGATCACACTTGCAGCGTGCCCCGGGGGGAGTAGAACCTGCAACGGAGGGGTCTTGCAGCAGGCTCACAATAGGGGAACGCCGGTGACCGGAGCTAGCAGAAGAGAGGCGGCAGGAGGGCTTGGGGTCGCATCCAGCGGCCGGCAGAGGGGCGAGGTTGGTGGTGGCCTGCCTGACGGAGCAGAGGAGGGCCCTCGGGCGGAGCGGTGAACAGGGCCTGAAGCGGAGGGGACAGGCGGCCGACAGTGGCCTGCAGGCGCTGCAGGGAGGCCGAGGGTGGCGTGATGCCGAGCAGAGGAGGTGACGGGTAACACGGCGGTTCTGCGGGGCTGCGGCGTGGGGGCCCAGGGGCGAGGGCGATGGGGAGCAGAGAAGGCGGGCTCGTCCAGGGCAGAGGCGCGCGGCCGCGGGTGGTCGCAGAGGAAGCACGGAGGGCGACGGGGCCGGTGCCAGGAGGTGGGTGGATGGGGCAGCGCTGAGGCGGCGAGGCCGGGGCCCTGCTCGGCGGCGAGGAAGAGGAGGCCGGCGGTTGCGGAACGCCGCAGGGAGGTCGCGAGGAAGGGCGGCGGCTCGCTTGAGGGGGAGGCGACGGCGGCAGGGAGCACGCGGGAGGGAGGCGGCTCGAGGAGGGGAGGAGGGGAGAGCAGGTTGGTGGGCGTTGGGGGCGGTCGCGCGATGGGAGGGACAGGAGTGGTGGGCCAGCGGGTGGGACCGGGGGCGAGAGAGGAGCGGGGTCGCGGAATTGGTGGCCAGGGGCACCACGGGATGGGAGCGGGTGTGCTGTGTGCGTGTTGCCTTGTGTGTGTTATGTGTGTACTGTGGTGTGGTGTGGGTCCGGCGGTGGAGGGGGTGGGGAGTGGGGGTAGGATGAGGTGGCGGGCTGGGATAGGATAGGGGGAAGGGAGTGATGAGGTGGCGGCAGGCTATTGGGTGGGGTGAGGTGGAGGCAGAGTGGGTAGAATAGGACTGGGTAGTTTAGGATTAGATATTTTTGACTAGGGTTTTCTTTTATTTTAAAATAAATTTTGTAAATAGTTTTAGATGAATAAAAGATCCGGCTGGACCGACTGTTTGGTTTGAACAAAGGGGGAGGATATTAATATAGGAAACAAAGTAGGTCTTTTAGCAAAATAGTTTTAATCAATTAGATGCATGCTGATGTCATGATGATGCAATGCACAAAATCAACGCGATTTTCTAGTAATGGTTTTGCGGGGCGCCACATCCTCCTTGCCCCCATCCGCCGTCAGGCTGCGAGCAGCGATGGCCGCAGCCTCCACCCCGTCCACCACTGTCTTCCTCCGCCTGGACCTCTCTGCGACCTCCTCCCCGCCTCTGCAGGCGCCACCGCCAAGGTCTGCCCCGCCTGCGGTCGATCTCTTCCCGGTTGCAGCGTTCCCGTCTCCGCTGCTTCTCGTCGCCCCACCTGCAAGCATTGGCCCTCCCCGAAGCCTCCTTCCACACCCCGCCACAACGGCAGGCCCGAGCGCCCTCCTCCCTGCGGCCGCCTCCTCGAGTCGCCATCGCCATCCCTGCCCTCCTGCGCCCCTGGCTTCCCTACCGCGGCCCTCAGCGACGTCGCGCCCTTTTCCCTCTCCGTTGTCTGCTCCTTCCGTCCTCGACCGCTATTCGCTGCCGCGAGCTCACGCGCGCCCTGGCCCTGTTTTTGCGATGCCTCCTCGACCTCCAAACCTGTCTCTGCTCGAGCTCGCTGATTGGTTGAGTCCCGTGTAGCGCTGCTGCTATTTCCATATAGTGCTGCTGCCTGGTAACCAAACCATCTGCTCGTATGTTTAAGTTAATGTGGGATCTTGTACGCCCACATCGACTTGTTCCGATCTCCTGTACCGACAAGACCGACCTCGACAAAACAATTGGCGATGGCCGCGAAGTTCAACACCGACAAAAGGCGGATAACAAGATCCAAGATCGTCGTCACGGAACACCAAGATCTACTTCCCGGGATTCGACGCCCCGAGACCATCACGAGGAGGTGAAACGCCAAGGCCTTCGACACGGAACACTAAACCCCGTCGAACCTCCCGGACGCCAAGTTCGCCGAGAACCCGGGCGCCAAGATCACCGACATAGAACGACAAGACCTCCTTCCCGCACTGATGCCGATGACGTCGCACGCCAAGTTTTTCTTCCCGAACGTCAAGACCGACCCGATACGAGGACCCGACAAGATTTCGTGACGACAAGATCGGCACCGACTAGGGCGGATCTGATGTGACCCCGACGCCAACCAAGTTTTTCTTCTCGAATGCGACAAGATCGACTTCCGTTGTCCGAGACCGATCCCGTCGAACCCTGAACCCTGAGACCGAACCCCGAACCCCGGAACCCCAAGATCTCCCGAACCCAGATGTGTGAACCTCTTCCGAGACCCCTATTTTTATAATATGACATTATCAACTGTCGCATCTTAATTGTTCATGCATGCATACTTGTCTGTGGTTTGGGGGCATTATGCCAATTCATCTCATAATTAAATATGGAGTCTATATGCGGGATATCTTTGTCTTATTCTGGACTCCATTTAAATTTGTGTAGCGAACCGGTGCTATATTTTGCCTTGATAAGACAACATTTAAATTGCGGGGTATCTAAAACAACATGAACCTTCTAAATATTTGTCGGGACCCCGGTTCCGCTTAAAATGGCCTAATGCATCGCACCTTTGCCATGACATACATCATACATGCATCATGCCCGATTTTCTACCGTAGTATTAAATAGTGCATCCGGTGTTTATTCTAGCGTTTTGCTTCTTCGCGGATAAGGCCGTTGAGTTGATGTGAGCCTCGACCCGATCTTCGGATGAACCTTCGACAATGTTTTCAGGCGAGCATCTCCCCCTTTTCTACCTATATTACTTTTATAGTATTTATTCCCTCCTGTTGATCTATTGCTATCTGTGTTGTGATGCTCTAGTTTTCGTGCCCGAGATATCCCTTGCAGCCTTATATTGCCTTGGACACATCCTATTACCTGTTGTTTGGTAGATAGTTGGACCTGCGCGTCGTAGTCGCTTGCTCAAGTGCTGTTGCGTGTCGTCCAGTACCACAGTTGTTGGAGTATTGCCGCATGTTTAATGTTGGAGATGATCATGGCTTTAATTACTGTTTAATAACTAAAATTGAAGTAGGTAAATGCAGAGGCATAGGTGGGCAATAGATGTTATTTGGTTGTTAACCGTCCACTTGTGTCCCGTAGGACCCCGAGTTCTTGACACCTGTTCCGAGATCGAGCGCGCTAACCACAGGTGGGGTGTATGGGCACCCCCATCGATTTAGTACCTGATTCCAAGTACTGTACTGGGGGCCACAATTAGTTTGGGGCTTTATTACTATTCTGTACTTATGCCATGCTTTACTGCTTTATTTACGATTGTGCGAGGAGCACCTGTACTGTTTAGGATCGTGACACGTTTTCGCTGTATCGACAAGCCCGTGAGTTTCGGGTTCCCAGTCGTTTACAGCCGTCTCCACAAACCCTGAGTACGTCTCGGAGACCGGCCGACTTCGTTGCGGGTAGCTTAGTGGGGTGGCCCCCCGTGCTTGCTTTGGGTCTGGGAAACGTCGTGTCCAAAACCCCGTCGACATACCGTTGGGTGTATGTTTTGTGATCTTGTACCTACCTGATCCGACAACAAGGGTGTAGGTGCGTGTGGGAACTTTGGTGCACCCCTGCAGGGTTAAATCTTTTCAAGAAGCCGTGTCCGCGGTTATGGACGACTTGGAGCACAGGTCTCAATCATAGACAACCATAACTAAAGTTTACTGTTATAATTTGACTGGTATCCGATATGACTAGTAATCAGCTCCACTACAACGGAATGGCTAAATAAAAGTACCAACAACTGCTGGGTTTTGGGATATCTCATGGTAATTGTATCTGACTAGTAAGTGTTGCAACTACAACTGAATGTTTAACTAAAACTGCCCACTGCTTATTATATCAGGATGACTCATGCTATCTTTATTTGACTAGTAATTGCCGCAACTATAACGGAATAAATAAAACTGCCAACGGTGTGAGTTCCTCGGTTGACTTCCTCGTTTGGTCTCGAGGGGGAAATACCAGGATGGGTATGTTTGGTGGTAGTATCAGGATGGTTCCGGATAGGTCTTTCTTATCCCTCTCTGGTAGCCGAATAGTTATATCGAGTCTATATAGGGTGTTTAGTGCATGCCGCGCTGCCGCTTCAGTCCACCATACCTATGTAGGCGAGGACCGCCGAATTCTAGCCTCGCCGTGTACTGGCCTCAGTACTGACCGCTCTCTCTTTTTCCTTTGCCCTTTGTCGGCACCCCTTTTGTTTAAGCAGGTTTTGAGATCGACGTCGTTAGCAGGGTTACCCTTCCGGCTTGGCCTGGGCAGGGTTATGGACGCCATTGGTTATTCTCCAGGGCTCTTAGCCCCATTTGCATCTTGTCCGTAGTCGGACGCTCTATCATTTTCAAGGTGATTTGGATCTTTGTATATTATATCTGTATTCTTGACTCATTGAGTCGCTGTTGTATATACATATGTTTTGTGGGTTCCATCGAGGACTATTGTGTAATGATATTACTTCGTTTTCCACCCGCACGCAAGTGCCTGGTGGGCACCTTTGAATCGTTTCTATGCGGGTTTTGGCGGGAAGCGCTGAAACTTGCATAGGGTCGATTCTGAGGGTGTTACATATGCGCACCCTTGCCCCTTCACCTTAACCCTAGCCGCCTCCCCTCTCCCTCATCCACCATCTTGTTCTGCCTTAGGCAAATCCCTACAGGATCTTCTCCTTCACCACCACCACCACACCGTCGTGCTGCTAGGATTCCAAGGGGATCTACTACCTCTGCTGTCCGCTGGAACAGGGAGAGGAAGGTCTTCATCGACTCTGTATGTGTGACCGAGTGCGGAAGCGCTATCGGAACGCGACACCGGGATCTCCATCGCGATCTTGAGATCGGCAAGTGGTCGACTACATCAACCACGAGATCCGATCTTGTTAAACACTTTGGATCTATGAGGGTTGGTTCTCTTTGAAGGGAATATGCCCTGAGAGGCAATACTAAAGTGTTTATTATGTGTATTTCAAGTATATGATCGATTTTTATTTTGCATGCTATAATTGTATTAATACGGAAACTTTAATACATGTGTGTTTAATAAACAAACAGAAAGTTCCTAGTTATGCCTCTCTCATAAACTAGTTCGTTGATTAACAAGATGATCACAGTTTCCTGATCATAGACATTGGATGTTGTTAATAACGAGATCACAACATTAGTGTAATGATGTGATGAACATTCATCCGAAGTATAGCATTACGATCAAATTCATTGAGTTTATATTGCTATAAACAACTTACGAAGTGATCCTAATCCTTAGACCATGAGATCATGCCAATCACTAACACCGGAAGAGTTTCTTGTTGACATCAAACGTCACACCGTAACTAGGTGATTATAAAGATGGCTTCAAAGATACTAAAGTGTTATATTGAGAATCATGGATAAAGAGTGGAATTTGTTCATCCCGATGACGGATAGATATACTCTGGGCCCTCTCGGTGATATTACAGTGGTTAGCTTGCAAGCAAGTGATTTGATCACTAGAATGTTATGTCACGGGAACGAGAAAAGAGTGCATGTCAGTAACGAGATCAAACTAGGTATGGAGATAACGATGATCAAATCTCGGACATGTAATATATAGTGAAACAAAGGGATTAAGATACAAGCATAAAAAGGTTCCGACAATCACAGGAAACTCATCGTTGAATGTGTGGGAGTTAGTATGGATCTCCAGGTCCCGCTACTGATTATTGATCGGAGAAGGGTCTCGATCATGTCCGCATTATTCGCGAACCGTAGGGTGACACACTTAAGGGACACTGACATCCGGTTGGAGCAAATGTTTCATGCCGGAAGGAATAACAAGCGCAGGAATTTATTTCACTAGATACCGAAACAGGTTTTCGGGTGAAATTGCAGAAAGTGGTTTTGCATGTGAAATAGAATTCTAGCAAGGGGTTATATGTGAATGTTTGTCATTAAAGTAATTGAAAAATTTCTGAATAAATAAAAGAGTTTTATTTAATGAGAGTTTGCATTAAATTTGGTGGAAATTTAATAGCAAGTTTGAGTGGGATTTTGAGTGGAGGAAATTGAAGGGTTTTTGTGAGTGGAGTGTCCACCCACATGAATGAAGGAGGGTAGGAGGCAGCCCCCATGGCCGGCGGCCACCCCATTGGGTGCCCCCCTCCTCCTATAAAAGGCACCCCCTCTCCTCTCTCTCTCACACACCTCCTCATGAAGGATCTCTCTCCCCCTCTAGAATTTATCCCCCATGGTCTAGGACTAGCGAGATACATGTTCCTGGTGGCTATTCGGCAAGAAAGGGTTGTGCTTCCGCTGGATCGCTGGAGCGAGGAGGCGGAGGTTGCTCGGTGTCTTGTACGTGTGTGCGAGCACGGATGCGTTGCTGCTTTGCGGCGCTAGGACTTCCTCTTGATCTTGAATTCGGCAAGAGATCGTCTACATCAACCACGAGTCCAACTTGTTAAGCTTTTTCGGTCTTCAAGGGTATGTTCTATACGGATATACATCTGCCCGTTGTTTGTATCTAGTAGATAGATCTTGGGACTTAGTTCCCACCGTAGGAAATTTTTTGTTTTCTATGCTGCGAACCCAACAGTGGTATCAGAGCCAGATCTATGCGTAGATGCTTTACACGGGTAGTACACATATGAGTATGTGGGCGATGATGATCATGTTGTTGCTCCTTAGTTGTAATTTTGGATATTGGTGTCATAGTGAGATGAAGCGGCCCAGACAAACTTTACATGTCCTCGCACATGAGACCTGTTCCATGCTTGACATGCAACTAGTTTGCATAAGTGGCTAGCGGGTGTCTGTCTCTCCTACTATAGTCAATATCTATTTTACAACGAGTTGTCAACAATTTGGTTATCCTCGTTGTGGTTCATGTTCGTAGGTAAGAACGGTTCTATCTTCGAAAGCCCTAAGCCACGTAAAACTTGCAATGGATAAATTAGAGGCGTCTAGTTTAGATTGTTGTTGGGCTAGTGTTATGATATAGTGATGTTGTAAGTAGAAGTATGAGATGATACTCTTACAACACACATAGCGTGTAAGTTCCATAGACCTTGGACTTACACATAAAGGTATGATAGTGATCATACCACGGTGCACATGATAGAGATCATATGCGGGAACCATATCATTTCACTAATAAACATGTGATGATTAATAGCATCTTATATTGCTTGTTTAGCGCTTTATTATCATAATAAGATGATCCCTCATTTAAATATCAAGATAAGAATGTGTTCTTCCTTTAGTATGCACCGATTATGTTTTCGTCGCTCCAAGACATCACGTGATGATCGGGTGTTCTTGGATCCATGACCATATATCGGGTGTAAGACAGTTACACACCCGAATACTAAGGTTCTAACTTGGCGAGCCTAGAATGTACAGACATGGCCTCGGAACACGGACCGAAAGGTTAAGCATGAGTCATATAGTAGATATGATGCCCATTTGATGCTCGCCTTTGAAGCTACACCGACTCACGTGATGATCGAACTTGGTGTAGTGGATTTGGTTCATGTAATCACCAAAAAGTCATGAGGGATGTCGTTTTTGAGTGGGAGTTCATTCGTAAAGTGGATTAGTTGAACACAATCTATCATAAACTTAGTCTAAACTTTACAAATTATGTTGTAGATGGCACCACCTGCTTTTAATTTCATTGTGTTCATGGAGAAAGAGAAACTTGCAATGAACGGTAGCTACTTTACCGAATGGGCCATGAATTTGAGGATTCTCCTCTCAGCTGCACAAAAGCAATATGTGCTAGAAGCGCCACTAGGCCCCCCACCTTTTGAGTATGCCCCTGACGAGGAGAATAATGTCTATCAGACTCGTCAGGAGGACCACAACTTAGTTCATTGCGGCATATTGTATGGGCTAGAGCCGGAACTTTGAAAGCGTTTTGAAAACGGCAATGCATTTGATACAATGGGTGAGTTGAAAATGATATTCGACACACATGCTGCTGTAGAGAGCTACAATTCTTTAGAAAAGTTCTTTAGCTGCATGATGGAAGAGCACAACTCCGTTAGTGAGCATGTACTCAAGATATCGGGTTACGTCGATAAGCTTGTGTCCTTGGGAATATCGATTCCCATTGACTTAGGCATCCATCGTGTTTTGTAGTCTCTGCCACCTAGATATAAGAGCTTCGTGATGAACTATAATATGCAAGTCATGAAGAAGTCTCTCCCCGAGCTTTTGTCAATGCTTAAAACTGCAGAAGTGGAGACAAAAAAGGAACATCAAGTGTTGATGATCAATAAGAACACTGGTTTCAAGAAAGACAAGAAGGGAAAACGGAAGGGAAGTAAGGGCAGCAAGCCGGTTGCCGTGCCTGAAAAGAAACCCCGAGTTGGACCTAAGTCTGATACCAGGTGCTACTATTGTAAGGGGACTGGACACTGGAAGCGCAACTGCCCCAAGTATTTGGCAGACAAGAAGGCCGGCAAGGCAAACAAAGGTATATATGATATACATGTTATTGATGTGTACTTGACTAGTGCTCGCAGTAGCACCTAGGTGTTTGATACCGGTTCAGTTGCTAATATTTGTAACTCGAATCAGGGGCTGCGGAACAAGCGACCGGTAGCAAGGGGTGAGGTCAAGATGCATGTCGATAGTGGATCAAGCCTTGATGTGATCACCGTCGGAACGCTGCCTCTCCATTTGCCGTCGGGATTAGTAATAAACTTGAAGAATTGTTATCTGGTGCCAACACTAAGCATGAACATTGTATCTGGATCGTGTTTGATGCGAAGTGGTTATTCATTTAAATCCGAGAACAATGGTTGTTCTATTTATATGAATGAACTCTTTTATGGTCATGCACCGATGATGAATGGTTTATTTATTTTGGATCTCGATAATAATGTTACACATATTCATAATGTTGATGCTAAAAGAATTAAACTAAATGATGATATATCCGCATATATGTGGCACTACCGTCTAGGTCATATTGGCGTTAAATGCATGAAGAAGCTCCATTCGGATGGACTTTTGGAATCACTTGATTTTGAATCATTTGATACATGTGAGCCATGCCTTATGGGCAAGATGACTAGAACGTCGTTTTCCGGTTCAATGGAACGGGCGACAGATTTATTGGAAATCATACATTATGATGTATGTGGTCCAATGAGTGTGTCAGCGCGAGGTGGATATCATTTTTTTTACTTTCACGGATGATTTGAGTAGATACGGTTATATCTACTTGATGAAACACAAGTCTGAAACATTTGAAAAGTTCAAGGAATTTCAGAATGAAGTGGAAAATCATCGTAATAGAAAGATCAAATTTCTACGGTCCGACCGTGGAGGTGAGTATCTAAGTTACGAGTTTAGCACTCACATGAAAGAGTGTGGAATTGTTTCACAACTCACACCTGCCGAAACACCACAACGAAATGGTGTGTCAGAACGTTGTAATCGTACTTTATTGGATATGGTTCGATCTATGATGTCTCTGACGGACTTGCCGTTGTCATTTTGGGGTTATGCACTAGAAATTGATGCATTCACTTTAAATAGGGCACCATCTAAATCCGTTGAAAAGACACCATATGAATTGTGGTTTGGAAACAAACCTAAGATGTCATTTCTTAAAGTTTGGGGATGCGATGTTTATGTGAAGAAACTTCAACCGGATAAACTCGAACCCAAAGCGGAAAAATGCGTCTTCATAGGATACCCTAAGGAAACAATTGGGTATTCCTTCTATCACAGATCCGAGGGCAAGGTTTTTGTTGCCAATAATGGATCCTTTCTAGAGAATGATTTTCTTGCGAAAGGTGTGAGTGGTCGAAAGGTAGAACTCGAAGAGGTTATTGAACCTTCTCTTCAAAGTATGGCGAGTAGCGCAGCACCGGAAGTCGTTTCGGAGTTGGCTTCACTACTTGAAGAAGGAACTAATGATAATTATCATGAAACTCCGAAAGAGAGTACTACCGAACCTCGTAGGCCTAGCAGGACGCGTGCAGCTCCCGAGCTGTACGGAAATCCTGTCATGAATCTCATGGTTGATGAAAATGATGACCCTGCGACGTATGAAGAAGCGATGACGAGCCCGGATTCCAACAAATGGCTAGAAGCCATGAAATCCGAGATGGAATCCATGTATGAAAATCAAGTTTGGAACTTGGTGGACTTACCTCACGACCGAAAGGCCATGGAGAACAAATGGATTTTCAAAAATAAAAATGAAGCTGATGGTAATGTAATCGTCTATAAAGCTCGACTTGTCGCAAAGGGGTTTCGACAAATTCAAGGAGTTGACTACGATGAGACATTCTCTCCCGTAGCGATGCTAAAATCAGTTAGGATTATGTTAGCAATTGCTGCATATTTCGATTATGAGATATGGCAGATGGATGTCAAAACTGCGTTTCTCAATGGTAATATTGAAGAAGATTTGTATATGATACAACCAAAGGGTTTTGTCGATCCTAAGGATGCTAACAAGGTGTGCAAGCTTCAGCGATCCATCTATGGATTGAAGCAAGCATCACGAAGTTGGAATCTCCGCTTTGATGAGGTGATCAAAGAGTTTGGATTTGTCCAAACTTATGGAGAAGCTTGTATTTACAAGAAAGTGAGTGGGAGCAATGTGGCATTTCTGATACTATATGTGGATGACATATTATTGATCGGAAATGATATAGATCTTTTAAACAGTGTTAAAAGTTATCTAAACAACAAATTTTCAATGAAGGACCTTGGTGAAGCATCATACATATTAGGCATAAAGATCTATAGAGATAGATCTAGGCGCCTAATAGGGCTATCGCAAAGTACATACCTTGATAATATTTTAAAGAAGTTTAAAATGGAAGATAGTAAGAAGGGGTTCTTACCTATGACACAAGGCACGACATTGAGTAAGACTCAATGTCTGGCTACGGCGGAAGAAAGAGAGAAAATGGACAAAGTCCCCTATGCTTCAGCCATAGGCTCTATAATGTACGCCATGCTATGTACAAGACCGGATGTGGCACATGTTATTAGTTTGACTAGTAGGTACCAATCGGATCTAGGTTCGGAACACTGGAAAGCGGTCAAGAATATCCTTAAGTACTTGCGAAGAACTAAGGATATGTTTCTTGTATACGGAGGTGAAGAAGAGCTCGTCGCTAAGAGTTATGTCGACGCTAGCTTTGACACCGATCCGGATGACTATAAGTCTCAATCCGGATACGTATTTCTCATGAATGGTGGAGCGGTTAGTTGGAGGAGCTCCAAACAACCGGTGGTGGCGGGATCAACGACGGAGGCCGAATATGTTGCTGCTTCGGAAGCGGCTCAGGAAGAAGTTTGGATTAAGGAGTTCATATCCGAACTTGGTGTGGTTGCAAACGCGTTGCACCCAATGGTGATCTATTGTTACAACAATGATGCCATTTCCAATGCCAAAGAGCCAAGGTATCACAAGCATTCCAAGCATATTAAGCGCCGGTTTCACTCCATCCGTGAGCATGTCAAGGATGGAGATATAAAGGTTTGTAAATTACATACGGATCTCACTGTAGCAGATCCATTGACTAAAACTCTCCCTAGAACAAAACATGATTTACACCAGAACTCCATGGGTGTTAGATACATCACTATGTAACTAGATTATTGTCTCTAGTGCAAGTGGGAGACTGAAGGGAATATGCCCTAAGAGGCAATAATAAAGTGTTTATTATGTGTATTCCAAGTATATGATAGATGTTTACTTTGCATGCTATAATTGTATTAATAAAGAAACGTTAATACATGTGTGTTTAATAAACAAACAAAAAGTTCCTAGTTATGCCTCTCTCATAAACTAGTTTGTTTATTAACAAGATGATCAGAGTTTCCTGATCATAGACATTGGATGTTGTTAATAACGAGATCACAACATTAGTGTAATTATGTGATGAACATTCATCCGAAGTATAGCATTACGATCAAAGTCATTGAGTTTATATTGCTATAAACAACTTACGAAGTGATCCTAATCCTTAGACCATGAGATAATGCCAATCACTAACACCGGAAGAGTTTCTTGTTGACATCATACGTCACACCGTAACTGGGTGATTATAAAGATGGCTTCAAAGCTACAAAAGTGTTATGTTGAGAATCATGGATCAAGAGTGGAATTTGTTCATCCCGATGACGGATAGATATACTCTGGGCCCTCTCGGTGATATTACATTGGTTAGCTTGCAAGAAAGTGATTTGATCACTAGAATGTTATATCACGGGAACGAGAAAAGAGTGCATGTCAGTAATGAGATCAAACTAGGTATGGAGATACCGATGATAGAATCTCGGACATGTAATATATCGTGAAACAAATGGATTAAGATACAAGCGTCAAAAGGTTTCGACGATCACATGAAAGTCATCGTTGAATGTGTGGGAGTCAGTATGGATCTCCAGGTCACGCTACTGATTATTGATCGGAGAAGGGTCTCGATCATGTCCGAATTATTCGCGAATCGTAGGGTGACACACTTAAGGGACACTGAAATCTAGTTGGAGCAAATGTTTCATGCCGGAAAGAATAACAAGAGCAAGAATTTATTTCACTAGATACCGAAACAGGTTTTCGGGTGAAATTGCAGAAAGTGGTTTTGCATGTGAAATAGAATTCTAGCAAGGGGTTATATGTGAATGTTTGTCATTAAAGTAATTGACAAAATTCTGAATAAATAAAAAGAGTTTTATTTAATGAGAGTTTGCATTAAATTTGGTGGAAATTTAATAGCAAGTTTGAGTGGGATTTTGAGTGGAGGAAATTGAAAGGGTTTTTTTGAGTGGAGTGTCCACCCACATGAATGAAGGAGGGGAGGGGGCAGCCCCCATGGCCGGAGGCCACCCCCTTGGGTGCCCCCCTCCTCCTATAAAAGGCACCCCTCTCCTCTCTCTCTCACACACACCTCCTCGTGAAGGATCTCTCTCCCCCTCTAGAATTTATCCCCCATGGTCTCGGACTAGCGAGATACATGTTCCCGGTGGCTATTCGGCAAGAAAGGGTTGTGCTTCCGCTGCATCGCTGGAGCGAGGAGGCAGAGGTTGCTCGGTGTTATGTACGTGTGTGCGAGCACGGATGCGCTGCTGCTTTGCGGCGCTAGGACTTCCTCTCGATCTTGAGATCGGCAAGAGATCGTCTACATCAACCACGAGTTCAACTCGTTAAGCTTTGTCGGTCTTCAAGGGTATGTTCTCTACTGATATACATCTACCCGTTGTTTGTATCTTGGTACTTAGTTCCCACAGTAGGAAATTTTTTGTTTTCTATGATACGAACCCAACACTCTTCAATATCATTGCACCGATCTCATAGAATATATTTTGGCTTCACCATAGATTGGATCTTGGTTTTATATGTTCTTGTGATAGTTTTTTTTTTCATGCAACGAACCCAACAATGGTATCAGAGCCAAATCTATGTGTAGATCTGTTGCACGAGTAGAACACAATGGTTTTGTGGGTGTTGATGCTTTTGTTGTCGCTTGATTTTCGTGTACTTTGCATCTTGCAGGATGGTGGGATGAAGCGGCTCGGGCTAACCTTACATGTCGCCGCACATGAGACTTGCTCCACGCTCAACGTGTAACTTGCATTGCACAAGCGGCTTTGCAGATGTCTGTCTCTCCCACCATAGTTAAGATTCAATTTACAATCTGCACTTGACAACACTTGTAACAGCATTGTGGTTCATTTTCGTAGGTAAGAATTGTTCTTATTCAAAATCCCCAAGCCACGTAAAACATGCAAAGAAAATTAGAGGCGTATAAATTGTTTTTGCTGGGGCATGTGATCTGATATTGCCATGATGTGATTGTGATTATATTTGATGTATGAAATGATCCTTATTGTAATATGGCAACCAGCAGGAGACTAATGGTTGTCTTTAAATTTGTTAAGACTTGCGTGTCTATTGATCATGTAATAGCTTTATTTCAAGTAGTTGGAATAGTTGCTATTGGTGATGGACAACCATGAAGCAGCGCCATTGACCTTGACGCCACGCTGGTGATGATGGAGATCATGTCCGTGCTTTGGAGATGGAGATCAAAGGCACAAGAAGAAAGGCCATATCATATCATATATTATGAATTGCATCTGATGTTAATCCTTTTTATGCATCTGTATTGCTTAGATCGCGATCATAGAATTATACGATGATGCCTCTAACTAAATATCAAGTAATCAAGTGTTCATCCTTAGTAGGCATCATTGCTAAGACTCGTCGTTTCGAAGCATCACTTGATGATCGGGTGTTATAGATTCTACATGTGCATATAACGGGTACAAGCCATATTTGCACATGCGGGTACTAAGGTTAACCTTGACGAGCCTAGCATGTACAGACATGGCCTCTATAACATCCCAAAAATCATGATTTCAAAGTTTGCATATCATTCATGGATTCATAATTATTTTAGGATCATTTTCAAATGATATTTCAAAAACAGAGCATTAGTGGTCTATTATTTTATGTAGATAAGGCAGTGGGCTTTACTTCTACTCTTTAATATGAAAACACTTGTTTAAACCAGAAAGGATTTGAACATATATTTGATTTATGTTTCCAAAGCTTGGTCTAAATTTTCAAAACAAAATATGATTTCAAAACCATTCATAAGCCTAATATAAATAAATGATTAAAGCATGATTAATTTCTAAAAATCCATTGGCCAAGGTATTTTTGAGTGGACAACATTGTTTTATAATCAAATATGTGAAAGTACCACTTTACAAAAATCCAGAAAGTGTTTGAATTCAAACTCTTTTAAAATCATTTGAAAAGGATTCCTAGAAAATCAAACAGAAAAAGAAAAAGGGAAAAGAAATCAGAAAAGGCCGGCGCCACTCATTTGGCCCAGTAGCAGATAAAGACCACCCGGGTTTTCCCATCTCCCCCTGTTTCTCACCCACCCCACACACACCCCCTCACTGACGCTCCGACCCCACCGCCACCTCAGCATCGTCATCAATCCCGCGCTGGAGGAACTGACCCCCTCTGCCGTTTCCTCCCGAATCAAATCCGATTGATTGCGCTTGATTCCCGGAGTAATTCCTCCTCCTCGCTCGGCTACTTAAACCCCTTCCCACTCCGCTCCTTTCCCCTCACTCACCAACCACAGAACGCCGCTAGGCTTCCCATAATCAAGTTCGCGCCGCCGCTGTACCGAGCAACTCCGGCGGTGAATTCCAGTGAGCACTCCCCGCCCCTTGCCTCCTAGCCTTGCCAGTATGATCACTGCAACCTTGCGCATCTTCTAACACCACTGGTGTGTGCTAGGACCATCCAGAACCTCGCCAACATCGATGAATGCACGTGCCCGACAAAGCCATCAACTCCGACGAGATTTCCTGGTTAGTACTAACCGCGCCTCCCCTTCTCGTTCATGCTCACACACTCGCCTCGTCTGCACGCATCTAACGCAAACTCCCTCATGCCTTAGCGTGACCCGTAGCGTCGCCACCGTCTTCAGCAGCACGCGCCCGATGACAGAAGCGACTCCGGCGAGCAATCCCTGACGACCCCGTGCGCCCCTCGACAAACGGCGACCACCTCGAGAACCAGCACTTCACGGTGAGACTGGTGAGCTAATTCCATTCCCCTAGCACTTCCTGTATCGCCGGCAGCACCACCGCCAGCCACCGTCGCAGCGGCGCTCACTTTTGGTCTATGAGATCTGAGCTGTTAGATCTAGAACCAACAAGTGTGATAGATGACTTAAGTGAAGCGGTATGTTTAGATCTGAGCCGTGCGATACACTTTTAATCTAACGATCCAGAAAGCCTGATCTGCGTGAAACGGTATCGACCAATCAGATAGCGCCGCGTGGCCTGTAGTTTGATTTAAAATCTGAATTTAGATCTATTAGATGTCCAAACTTGCAAAATTTATAACTTTTGATCCACACGTCTAAATTTTGCAAATTTTATATCATTGGAATCAGGAGAAAGAATTATATCCAACCATGCACTTTGTTTAAAAGTTTTCTTCTGTAAAATTGGTTATTTGTACAGAGACATTTGTAGGCCTATTTTGAGTATAAAAATTATTTGAAAAATGTTTTAAAGATCAAATTAAGTTTGATTAGTGTATAAATGTTTAGTTTAGTGTTCAATACTGTTTTACTTGTGTTGTTTGAATTGGAAAAATCATCACATGTCATTTGCATACATTCATATATTTTTGCTTGTTTATTTTGATATGCGAATTTGGTGTTATCATTTTATGTGTAGATTTTTGTGCTAGTGGTGATTGTGATTGTGAGGATTGTTGCTACTCCCCCAACTATCATGGCAAGTGGTACATCATAATTTTTGTCCCAATATTTTGACTATGCACTAGTGTTATTTTTCTTAGGATTTGCATGATATTTTGCTAAGTATCTATATGCTATGCTTGGGAGAATCCTAGTAGTTGTAGACTTGATAGAACTTCCTCTAAGTTATGATACCTACTACATTTCCATGCTTAGCCTAGCTAGTAGCAAACAAGGGGGATTATTATTCATGCTATGGAAATTTTGCTAAGTCTTTTTGACTTGTGTTTTTGCTTAATAAAACAACTAAGTGAATGAATCACCTGGGTGGAATGGTATGTTGGTTTGTGTTGAGTGGTTACAAAAGGCCCATATCTATGGTTTACCTTGTGTATCACACTTGTGGAAAGCCACCCAGGAACAAAGGGATTTGAGATGCCATATGTTAAGAAACTTCTAGTGCAAGCACATGGCATTATGGGCTCTGCCTGGACCATATAGGTTGCAATAACTTAGCCAAATGGACAGTAGGTGGTAGTGGGATGTTAGGTTTGGAGCGCATCCATTTTGGTCTAAGGGAAGGCTTCTGAAAGGTCATGTCTTGGTGAAAATCAAGTCTTGTGGGGAAAGTGCACCACCTCTGCAGAAGGAAGAATCTAAGTACTTAGCCATGTCCCTGGTATTGGACAATTAGCGCATCAAGACATGGAAGCTATCAAAAATCTACTCATCCCAATTTTCTAAGTTAAAAGTTGTGGTTGAACAAGGGTGAGGTTCACCAATGTCTATTGGTGGTTCCTTGGGAAAGTTTTTCCAAACAAAAACTTAGTGTTTTCAACTGATAGGTAAAACCTATTTTGAGCAAAGCAAGCTTAGATACAGTTAGCCAAATTCATGTAGTAACTAGATGCTAAAATTCTACTAAGGTATCACTTGCCTATACTATTCCAATGTATTGACCCACTGTGGCTATAACTTGTGATGTTGCAGGTTACTCTGATGATGGTTAGGGGTTATGAGTCTACACTCAACATGCTTGCCTGTGGCACATGAAGATGAAGACTTTTATTTATGTTTTTATGATAAACTCTTGTACTAGCCTATGGCTATGGAGTTGTAAAAGACTATGTTATCTCTGGAATGACGATGTAATAATGACCTCTGTTTCTGTGTACTTCATCTTAAACTATGAATGCTAGCAATTGATCTAGGGACTAGCATTGCAATCACAGGGACCTTTACCTTTATAAAGGTGGGGTCTTACAGATGGTATCAGAGCACTGTGTTGCCTGTAGGATTATGACCCTAGGATTGGATTAGAAACCACTAAGGAAAAAATTTCAACACTTTGAAAAATTTCTACACTTGTCTTTTTCTTATCGTAAACTTTTCTAATCTTCTTTCTCATCTCTATTTGTAGATGAACTCCATCAACGAAGCCGTAAGGAAGGGACCACTCATGACCATGACTTTGGAGTGTGAGACTGAATTTCCCAAAGCCCTCAAGAACCTTATGGTTACCATGAGGATACATGGTGCAGCTATGTACAAAGGATTCCCTGTGATGGATGAAGGAGAAGAGTACTGGTGGGTGCAACTTCACTTGTACAAAAACAAGGAAGACAACCACAAGGAGTCAGGATTCTGCATGGTCACCAACTCAGAAATTCACCCAACATTCTTTGACTCTGCAAGAAATGCAGCTTGGAATGCTATCAAGGAGCTTGGTGATAGAATCAAGTGCAGAATGCTCAACACCCAAAATGACCTTAGAGAAGAAAAGAAGCATACCCAAGAGTTAGAAGCTACCAACCAACAACTAAGGGGAGATATCATAGACTTTATTTGGGAGTCTTGTGAGCAAGATAGACAAATGGCTACTAAGGATGCCCTGTTAGATATTTTGTCTAGTGAGTGAGAGTTGTATCGTACTTCATTAGTTGGACCACCACACTTACCTTTTTACTTCCAAAAATTTGTCTAAATTATGTTGAACCTTTGATGCTTGTAATGTATTGTGTATGCCATGACTTGAGTGATTGTTGCAAAATATGTGCTTGTGATATTTTGTCTTGTGATTTTCTCTATTGATGTTGATTCTAACTTTTCTTTGTCTTATAAAAATAGATGCCTAATGTTACTATCAACACGGCCGAGGAGTTCAAGGGAACTCGTTTTGGTACTCGTCTCATTGAGCTCACTAGTGTGCTCAACCTTCCACTTCCTAGCATCATGACACTCCAGCTCACCAAGTTTGAGAGGAAGGACCTTTGGGGCTTCAGAGTCACTCAGCCGGGACACCATATAGGGCCAACCACGGAGACCATCACTTTCAAGCTGATGCATGACAACAAAGAGAAAGGCCTAGATGTAGTCATGCAAGAGTTACTCGGGCGCCTGGTAGGGAGACATTCCACCGAGCTTAGAGGTCTTTACTTTCACCCCTTTGGGAGATGCACGAGGAGGGTGAGGCTATAGAGTACGAAGATGCTGCTAGAGAGACGATGGAGCCGATTCGTCTGTACCTTCAGGACCTAGAGGGTCTTATTAGAGACCTAGATACTGATAGGACCAATGTCATGCTTAGCAATGACGAGCTCCAGGTTCAGCTTCGTGAGAAGGACAAGCACTTCGTAGAACAAGGCGAGATTGTTAAGGAAATGGAGGCCAAGTTTGAGAGCCAGGACAGGAAGTTCAAGAGCCAAGAGAAAAGAGTCCAAGACAGGAACAAGAGGATCTGGGAGATGAAGGAAGAGTTAGAGGCCAAGGACTTCGAGCTCGAGCATCAGCAGGGAGTGATCGAGAGGCTTCGCTCACAGAAGAAGGCTCTTAGGGCCAAGATTGAGGCCTCGACTACTAGTGTTGATGAGTACAAGACCGCCATGGAGAGTGCAGGTCTTACACTTGTTGACGAGGAGATTGATGTGGAGGAGTAGTGTAGACTACTCGATTATCTTTCATTTACCGTACTTGATTATTGAGTCGCAATGACCATCCAACATGTGGGTGGCTTGATATGGTGTGTTTGCTTTTTCCAAAACTTGTTGTTTATGTCGTTCAAACTCTATGTTACTTTGATGCTTGGTTATTGTGCTTGACTATGTGATGTATTGTGCATGTTAAGAATCTATGGGTATTTCATTCTTGTCCTTATTAAAACCACAGATGCCTCCTCGACGTGCCAACCCCAACCCAAACAACAACAATGTCTGTAAGATCCCTCCTTTGTAAAGGAAAAGGATCCCTGTGATTGCAATGCTAGTCCCTGGATCATTGCTAGCATCCACAGTTTAAGATGAAGTACACAGATACAAAGGTCATTTATTACATCCATTCCAGAGATAACATAGTCTTTACAACTCAAGGCCACAGGCCTAATACAAGAGTTTGAATAAGTAAATAATTGTAAGTCTTCATCTTCATGTGCCATAGGCAAACATGTTGAGTGTAGACTCATGACACCTAATCCTCATCAGAGTAACCTGCAACATCACAAGTTACAGCCACAGTGGGTCAATACTTTGGAATAGTATTGGCAAGTGATACCTTAGTAAAATTTAGGTGGACTATATTACTATATGCAATTTGGCTAAGTGTAGCTTGGCTTGCTTTGCTCAAAAATAGGTTTTTCCTATTAGTTGAAATCACTAAGTTTTTCTTTGTCAAAACTTTTCCCAAGGAACCACCAATAGACATTGAGGTCCTTCACCCTTGTTCACCCACAAGTTTTTACTTAGAAGTTGGAATGATGATATTCTTGATAGCTTCCATTCCTTGATGCTCAAGTTGTCCATTGCCATGGACTTGGCTAAGTACTTAGATTTTTCCATCTGCAGAGGTTGTGCACTTTCCCCACCAGACTTGGTTTCACCAAGACAGGACCTTTCAGAAGCCTTCCCTTAGACCAAATGGACGCGTTCCAACCTATCATTCCCACTACCACCAACTGTCCAAATGGCTAAGTTCTAGCAACCTATGTGATCTAGGCAGAGCCCATATTGCCAAGTGGCTGCACTAGAAGCTTCTCAACACTTGACCTCTAAAATCCCTTTGTTCCTGGGTGGCTTTCCACAAGTGAGATACATAAGGTAAACCATAGCCATGGGCCTTGTGTAACCACTCAACCAAAACCACCAATCAAGTCCCTTTCCACCCAGGTGATTCATTGACTTAGTTGTTTTATTAAGAAAAACATAAGTCCAAAGACTTAGAAATATTTTCATCATAGCATGTATATATCACCAACCCTTGTTTGCTACTAGCTAGGCTAAGCATGGCATAGATAGTAACTTAACTTAGAAATTTCCTAGCAATTCTACAACTACTTAGGATTTCCCAACATGGCATATAGGCAAAATAATAACATGCAAGACTTAGCAAAATATTTCTAATGCTTAGTATAAAATATAGGGATAGAAATATTCATGAAGTACCACTTGCCTTGGTAGTTGGGAGAGTAGCACTCTTCACAATCACAATCACTAGCACCAAAATCTACACATAGAATATAGCCACAATCACATACAAAACATATACAATCAAAAATATATATGCATGCATGCAAGATGCTAAGTGATGATTTTTAAAATTCAACCAAGCAAGTGCATAGTACTGAATTCTAAACAAGTCAAAACTTTGCCAAACCAAATTTATTTAACACTAAAACAATTCCTAAACAATTCATATAACTAAATAAGCCCTACACATGTTTTTGCAAAAGAAACCATTTTAACAGAAGCTAAACATTAAACACATTGCATATTTAGAAAGGGCTTGTCTTACTGATTCCAACGGTATAAAATTTGCTAAAATCTAACGTGGGAATCAAAAGTTACAAATAAAAAAAATTTGAACTAAAATCTGATTCAAAATCTGTTTTAAATCTAACTCACTGCCACGCGGCGCTATCCTATTGGCGCGTACCGATTCGCACGGATCGGTCGACGCAGATCATTGGATTTAAGTGATCGCGTACGGCTCAGATCTAACGTACCGTTTCGTTAAGTGATTCTATCGCACGCGTTGGATCTAGATCCAACGGCTCTTGATCAAACGACCAAGGTCTGGCGGCGCGCGGCGACGGCGAGCGGCGGAGCGCTCTACCAGTGGCGGTGCCGGTGTTCTAGGTCGCCCGGGGAGGGAAGAGGATGCTTACCAGAACCGCCGTGACGAGGTGAAGCTCAACGCGTCTCTGGTTGGCGAAGGGGCGCTCGGGGTCGTCGGGGATTCCTCGCCGGAGTTTGCGAACGCGTCGGGTGCGGCTGCTCGTCGACGTTGGCGAAGATACAGATCACGCCGAGGCAAAATAAGCAGTGCGTTAGATGCGCGGAGTGATGCTGGTCATGCGAGTGTCAAAGAGAGAACAAGGCGCGGTTAGAACTAACCAGGAAGGTTCGCCGGAGTTGGAGACGGCGTCGGATTCTCTCGGTGCTCGTCGAAGTCGAAGCTCTGGATCACAAACAGACGGGCAAAGGGGATCAGGAGGTGCGCAAGGAAGTTGCGAAGCTGCTCGTATGAACCACAGAGGAAGGGGCGCACGAGGTTTACCAGAATTGGTCGCCGAAGTAGGTTCTGTCTGCGGCGGCGCAAGAGCGAATACTGGCAGCCTGGTGGCGAGAAGGGTGTGCAGTGTGGGGGAAATGACCGCGAGGGGGAGAGGTTCTTATAGCCGGAGCTGGGCATGGAGTTACTCGCGGAATCAATGGGAATCAACGCGGCAGTGACTGCGGCGAGTAACGGCGGCGCGAGCGGCGCAGGCGCGCGTGATTGACGAAGACGACGACGGGGTCACGGGTCCACTTGTCAGCGGAATAAACAGAGGGGAGGTGGGGTCCTGGCGTCAGTGACTCCGCGGGTGCTTCTGCGCGTGAGAGAGAGAGGTGACCCGGGTGGGCTAGCTGGGCTGGTTTCGCTGTTGGGCCAGAATAGTAGCGCCGGCCCTTTTCCTTTTCTTTATTCCTTTTCTTTTTCTAATTTGATTTTCTGGAATGATTTTCAAATGAATTCAAACTCTGTTTGAATTCAAATCTTTTCAGGATTTTTGCAGTGTGCAACAGTCACAATTCTAGGAATAAAACCATGTGGTCACTTTGAGTTGGCTTGGTCATTTTTGGAAAGACAAAATAACAGTGACATAGCACTTGGTTTGCAAATGTTTGAAAATGGTTTTGAAACCATTTTTATTTTGTATAATTTTGTTCAAACTCTACACTCAAACCAATCAACAAGGAAGCAAACAAACTTCGTTTTAAAACACTAAGCTCTCAAATAAGGATGGTCATTTGATTTAAGTTTGCTCACATAAAATGATAGCACTATGTGCTTCTGTTTTCTTGAAATTGGTTTGAAATTGATCTCAAAACTATATGCATGCATGAATGATATGCAATATTTGAAATCATGAATTTAGGGATGTTACAATGTCACACCTGAGATGCAGCAGTTGATGACAGCACAGTCACAACTGATGCAGATGATGACAACATTTATGCAGAACCAGAATCAGAATAACAACAACAACAACAACCAAAATAATCCGCTAGGATTTGACATGCTCACAAGATTTCTAAGACTGAGACCTGCCAAGTTCTCGGGAACCACTGACCCAATGGTGGCCAATGATTGGCTACGTTCAGTGAACAAGTATTTGGTGACTATCGGCTGCACCGACGAAGAGAAGGTCAGGTTTGCAGCACATCTGCTGGAAGGACCCGCAGCAACCTGGTGGGATAGCTTTCAGATCACCACTCCCATTGAGGATGTGACTTGGTCTATATTTGAGGATGGATTTCGTACATCTCACATATCATCAGGGGTGATGAATTTGAAGAAGAAGGAATTCCACAATCTGAAACAGCATCACCGCAGCGTGGCTGAATATATTGAAGAATTCAACAATCTGGCGCGTTATGCACTGGATGAAGTTGATACTGATGCCAAGAGGAAGGAGAAATTCCTCGAAGGACTAGATGATGAACTGAATCTGCAGCTGTTTGTTGCCTACGTCCCAACCTACCAATCACTTTGTGACAAGTCTACCATCTTAGAGAACAAGATGAAATAGGTTGAAAGCAGAAAGAGGAAGCATAGCTTTGACAAGCATAGCTCGGGATCGTCTCACAAGCGTTCCCATCATGATGACAGTGGGAGTTCTGGATCCCACAAACATGGAAAGTATAACAACCACCACGGCCACAACCGCCATCATGACAACAAGCATCACCATAGTCATGATAATTACAAGTATAAGAACCACAAAAGTGGATAAAAGAGCCACCACAATGGAAGTGGAAGTGGTAGTGGAAGTCAGCCTGTCAAGAAAGATCTTAGTCAGGTTGAATGCTTCAAGTGCAAGAAAATGGGACACTATGCTAATGAGTGCCCCGAGAAGAAAGTTGATGGTGCCAACAAGCCCAACCCTTTCTAGAAGGGACAAGTGAACCACATCAATGTGGAAGAGATTTATGAGGAATCAGATGATGTGGCTGGTAAGTTCAAACTCAATTCTATTCCAGCACTTGTTCTTTTTGACACTGGTGCATCACATTAATTCATATCAAGAGCATTTGTTGATAGAAATGGATTTCCAACTAAAAACATTGGGTGTCCTATAAAAGTAAGTTCTCCCGGTGGAGACATGATAGTAAGCCTTGGATGCCATGATCTAGTGATAGAATTTGGAAAGCATAAGTTTCCAGTTAGTCTGATAATCCTGGATTCCCAAGGATTGGATGTAATTTTGGGAATGGATTGGATGACCAAGTATGGAGGAGTACTAGATTGTGCCAACCGTACTGTCGCACTCACAACCCCGGATAATAAAAGGATTAGGTTCAAGTCTAACTTTGAATCAAAAGGAGGTAAGCTAAATTCTCTTAAGGGGGTTAGCATAGATAGTGTACTAATTGTGAGAGAATATCCAGATGTATTTCCGGAAGAATTACCGGGAATGCCACCAGATAGAGATGTGGAGTTTCTGATTGACTTACTGACAGGGTCAGGACCGATAGCAAAGAGACCTTACAAGATGTCAGTTGATGAGTTGAAAGAACTCAGGAAACAACTTGGAGAATAGTTACAGAAAGGATTTATTCAACCAAGTTCTTCATCTTGGGGAGCACCAGTTTTGTTTGTACAAAAGAAATATAGAAGTCAAAGGTTGTGCATAGATTATCGTTCACTCAATGAGGTGACTATCAAGAACAAATACCCTTTGCCCAGAATCGATGATTTGTTTGATCAGTTAGAAGGAACCCATGTGTTCTCAAAGATTGATCTCCGGTCAGGCTATTTTCAACTTAAGATAAGGGAACAAGACATACCTAAGACTGCTTTCACCACTAGGTATGGACTGTATGAATACACCGTAATGCTGTTTGGTTTGACCAATGCACCAGCTTACTTCATGAATATGATGAACAAAGTGTTCATGGAGTTTCTTGACAAGTTTGTCGTCGTTTTCATTGATGACATTTTGATCTACTCCAAGAGCAATGAAGAGAATGAAGGACATTTGCGTTTGATACTTGAGAAGCTTACAGAGCATAAACTGTATGCCAAATTCAGCAAGTGTGAATTCTGGCTGAATCAGATTGGTTTTCTTGGACATATTGTGTCAGGAGATGGTGTAGCCGTTGATCCCGCAAAAGTGTCAGCTTTAACCGAGTGGGAATCTCCTAAGTCAGTGAAAGAAGTTAGTAGTTTCCTTTGCTTGGCAGGATACTATAGAAGGTTCATTGAGAATTTCTCAAAAGTAGCCAAGCCAATGACGGAGTTACTAAAGAAAGACAAGAAATTTGATTGGACTGAAGGATGTGAACTCAGTTTCCAAGAGTTGAAGAAGATACTAGTGACAGCACCAGTATTATGTCTGCCAGATCTGGAGAAGGATTTCCAAGTTTATTGTGATGCATCTCACCAAGGATTGGGTGCAGTTCTGATGCAAGAAGGGAAAGTTGTGGCTTACGCCTCGAGACAACTCAAAACTCATGACGTGAATTACCCTACTCATGATTTAGAGTTAGCCTCTGTTGTCCATGCACTCAAAATATGGAGACATTATCTTTTGGGGAAGCGGTGTGAAGTATTCACATATCACAAAAGTTTGAAATATATCTTCACTCAGAAGGAAATCAACATGAGACAAAGAATATGGCTAGAACTCATCAAGGACTACGACTTGAGTTTGCAATACCACCCCGGTAAAGCAAATGTTGTAGCGGATGCATTAAGCCGTAAGGTTTATGTGAATGGCCTTTCTAAGGGAGAGTTGCCAGATGATCTGTGTGCCCAATTCAAAGATCTCAGATTGGAGATTGTGCCTGAGGGACATCTCATGTCATTGGATGTTCAACCCACCTTGTTGGACAAAATCAAGGAAGCCTAAAAGACGGACAAGGAAATTGAAGAAATTAAGGAAAAGATTGGCAAGGGAAAAGCCAAAGGATTCCATGAAGACGAACAAGGTACTTTATGGTATGTAAAATGTATCTGTACTCCGCAAGATCTGGAGCTTCGGAAACTGATTTTACAAGAAGCACACAACTCACCATATTCCATTCATCCGGGTAACACCAAAATGTACATGGATGTGAAGGAAAGATTTTGGTGGAATAATCTCAAGAAGGACATCGCCGAACATATTGCTTTGTGTGACGTATGTAGTAGAGTGAAAGCGGAACATCAGAAACCAGCAGGATTGTTACAACCATTACCTATTCCTGATTGGAAGTGGGACAAGATTGGCATGGATTTTATCACCGGATTGCCAAGGACCAGATCAGGATATGATTCTATTTGGGTAGTAGTGGATCGCGTAACTAAAGTGGCTCATTTTATACCCGTGAATACAACCTATACAAGTGCTAAGTTTGCCAAGATCTATATGAATAGAATTGTGTGTCTACATGGAGTACCCAAGAGTATTGTGTCTGATAGGGGAACTTAATTCACTTCTCATTTTTGGAGGCAACTGCATGAGTCATTGGGAACGAGATTGGAATTCAGTACTGCTTTTCATCCCCAGACTGATGGACAGACAGAAAGGACCAACTAGATTTTAGAGGATGTGTTGAGGGCATGTGCCCTAGACTATGGAGCTAGTTGGGATGAAAGTCTGCCTTACGCAGAATTCTCTTATAACAACAGCTATCAAGCCAGTATTGAGATGGCACCGTTTGAGTTTCTCTATGGGAGAAAGTGTACTACACCATTGTTATGGAATGGTGTTGGAGAAAGAAACTTGTTCGGGCCAGAACTAATCAAAGAAGCTGAAGAGAAAGTCAAGTTAGTAAAGGACAGATCGAAGATAGCACAGTCCTGACAGAAGAGCTACGCAGATCCCAAGCGTAGGGAAGTCACCTATGAGGTGGGTGATAGAGATTATCTTAGAGTATCACCACTTCGTGGAGTGAAGAGATTTGGAGTCAAAGGAAAATTGGCCCCAAGATATGTTGGACCATTCAAGATTCTGAGCCATAAAGGAGAAGTAGAATATGAGATTGAATTACCTGAATCATTGTCTGCCGTTCACAATGTGTTTCATGTGAGTCAGCTAAAGAAATGTCATCCAGATATGGAGGAGACTTCTTTGAAGGATACTGTACCTTTGGAGGATGTCCAATTGGAAAGTGATCTCACCTATGAGGAAAAACCTATCAAGATTTTCGAGACAGCAGAAACAGTAACTCGGACAAAGACTATCAAATTCTGCAAGGTCCAGTGGAACCATCACTCCGAGGAAGAAGCAACTTGGGAAAGAGAAGATGATCTTTGGAAAGACTACTCTCACCTATTTTCTAGCCAATCCGAATCTCGAGGGCGAGATTCATCTTAAGGCGGTTAGATTTGTAACATACCAAAAATTATGATTTCAATGTTTGCATATCATTCATACATTCATAATCATTTTAGGATCGTTTTCAAATGATATTTCAAAAACAGAGCATTAGTAGTCTATTATTTTATGTAGATAAGGCAGTGGGATTTACTTCTACTCTTTAATATGAAAACACTTGCTTAAACCAGAAAGGATTTGAACATAGATTTGATTTATGTTTCCAAAGCTTGGTCTAAATTTTCAAAACAAAATATGATTTCAAAACCATTCATAAGCCTAATATAAATAAATGATTAAAGCATTTAATTTCTAAAAATCCATTGGCCAAGGTATTTTTGAGTGAACAACATTATTTTGTAATCAAATATGTGAAAGTACCACTTTACAAAAATCCAGAAAGTGTTTGAATTCAAACTCTTTTAAAATCATTTGAAAAGGATTCCTAGAAAATCAAACAGAAAAAGAAAAAGGGAAAAGAAATCAGAAAAGGCCGGCGCCACTCATTCGGCCCAGTAGCAGATGCAGCCCACTCGGCTTTTCCCCTCTCCCCTTGTTTCTCACCCAGCCCACACACACCCCCTCACTGATGCTCCGACCCCATCGCCACCTCAGCATCGTCGTCAATCCTGCGCCGGAGGAACTGCTCCCCTCTGTCGTTTCCTCCCGAATCAAATCCGATGGATTACGCTTGATTCCCGGAGTAATTCCTCCTCCTCGCTCGGCTACTTAAACCCCTCCCCACTCTGCTCCTTGCCCCTCACTCACCAACCACAGAATGCCGCTAGGCAGCCCACAATCGAGCTCACGCCGCCGCTGTACCGAGCAACTCCGACGGTGAATTCCGGTGAGCACTTCCCGCCCCTTGCCTCCTAGCCTTTCCAGTATGATCACTGCAACCTTGCGCATCTTCTAACACCACTGGTGTGTGCTAGGATCATCCAGAACCTCGCCAACATCGACGACTGCACGTGCCCGACAAAGCCATCAACTCCGATGAGCTTTCCTGGTTAGTCCTGACCGTGCCTCCCCTTCTCGTTCATGCTCACACACTCGCCTCGTCTACACGCATCTAACGCAACCTCCCTCATGCCTTAGCGTGACCTATAGCATCGGCACCGTCTTCAGCAGCACGCTCCCGACGACAGAAGCGACTCCGGCGAGCAATCTCTAACGACCCCGCGCGCCCCTCGACAAACGGCGACCACCTCGAGAACCAGCACTTCATGGCGAGACTGGTGAGAAAATTCCCTTCCCCTAGCGCTTCCTGTATCGCCGGCAGCACCACCGCCCGAGCGCACCGCCGCCAGCCACCGTCGCAGCGCCGCTCACTTTTGGTCTATAAGATCTGAGCCGTTATATCTAGATCCAACGCGTGTGATAGATGACTTAAGTGAACCAGTATGTTTAGATCTGAGCCGTGCGATACACTTTTAATCTAATGATCTAGAAAGCCTGATCCATGTGAAATGGTATCGACCAATCAGATAGTGCCGCGTGGCCTGTAGTTTGATTTAAAATCTGAATTTAGATCTATTAGATGTTCAAACTTGCAAAATTCATAACTTTTGATCCACACGTCCAAATTTTGCAAATTTTATATCATTGGAATCAGGAGAAAGAATTCTATCCAAACATGCACTTTGTTTAATAATTTGATTCTGTAAAATTGGTTATTTTTACAGAGACATTTGTAGGCAACGTCGACGACAGCAAGTGTCCGACAAAACCATCAACTCCGGCGAACTGTTCTGGTTAGTCCCGAGCGCGCCTTGCCCTCTCTTTGATACTCGCATGACCAGCATATCTTCCCGCATCTGACGCACTGCTTATTTTTATCTGGCATGATCTACATCCTCGCCAACAACGACGAGCAGCCGTACCCGACGACCGAAGCAGTTCCGACGAGCAATCCCTGACGACCCCGTGCGCCCCTTGGTAAACGGCGACCACCTCGAAAACCAACACTTCACGGTGAGACTGGTGAGCTAATCCCCTTCCCCTAGCGCTTCCTGTATCGCCGGTAACACCATCGCCCGAGCGCGCCACCGCTCGCCGTTGACTCAGCGCCACCAGTCTTTGGTCAGGGCAAACATGCCCGTTGGATCTGGATCTCACGGCCGCGATTAGATCTTAGGTGAAGCAGTCAGGGCAGATCTGAGCCATGCGTAGCTAGTTAGATCCAACGGCCCGCGAGCGTGATCCGCGCGAAACGTTATCGACAAATCAGATAGTGCCGTGTGGCCTGTGTTTGATTTAAAATCTGAAATTAGATCTATTAAATGTTCAAACTTGCAAAATTCATAACTTTTGATCCACACGTTCAAATTTTGAAAATGTTATATCATTGGAATCAGGATAAAGAATACTATCCAACCATACACTTTGTTTAATAAATTTCTTCTGTAAAATTGGTTGTTTTTGCAGAGACATTTGTAGGCTTATTTTGTGTATAAAAATTTATTTAAAAATGTTTTAAAGGCCAAATAAAGTTTTTTTGGTGTATAATTGTTTTGTTTATGATTCAGTATTGTTTACTTGTCTTGTTGGGTTTAGAAAATCATCACATGGAATTTGCATGCATTCATATATTTTTGCTTGTTTATTTTGATATGTGAATTTGGTGCTATCATTTTATGTGTAGATTTTGGTGCTAGTGGTGATTGTGATTGTGAGGATTGTTGCTACTCCCCCGACTACCAAGGCAAGTGGTGCTTCATATTTTTGTCCCAATATTTTGTCTATGCATTAGAAATATTTTGTATAGGGTTGCATGAATATTTTGCTAAGTATCTATATGCTATGCTTGGGAAATCCTAGTAGTTGTAGAATTGTTAGAATTTCTCTAAGTTAAGATACTTGCTGTTTCCATGCTTAGCCTAGATAGTAGAAACCAAGGGTGGAGTATATACTTGCTATGGAAAAATATTGCTAATTCTTTGACTTATGTTTTTGCTTAATAAAACAACTAAGTGAATGAAACACCTAGGTGGAATGGTAATTCCTTGGTGGTTTTGGTTGAGTGGTTACACAAGGCCCATTTATATGGTTTACCTTGTGTATCTCACTTGTGGATTGCCACCTAGGAACAAAGGGATTTGAGATTTCAAATGTTAAGAAGTTTCTAGTGCAGCCCCATGGCATTACGGGCTCTGCCTGGATCATATAAGTTGCAATAATTTAGCCAAATAGAAAGTTGGTGGTAGGGTATTGATAGGTTTGGAGCGCGTCCATTTTGGTCTAAGGGAAGGCTTCTGAAAGGTCCTATCTTGGTGAAAATCAAGTCTTGTGGGGAAAGTGCACCACCTCTGCAAATGGAAGAAACTAAGTACTTAGCCATGTCCCTGGTATTGGACAATTTGAGTATCAAAACATAGAAGATATCAAGAATCTCCTCATCCCAATTTTCTAAGTTAAAACTTGTGGTTGAACAAGGGTGAAGGTTCACCAATTTATATTGGTGGATCCTTGGGAAAGTTTTGCCAAACAAAAAACTTAGTGTTTTCAACTGATAGGAAAAAACTATTTTGAGCAAAGCAAGCCTAAGATACACTTAGCCAAATTCATCTTAAACTGTGGATGCTAGCATTTGATCCAGGGACTAGCATTGCAATCACAGGGATCTTTACCTTTATAAAGGTGGGATCTTACAGACATTTGTAGGCCTATTTTGAGTATAAAAATTATTTGAAAAATGTTTTAAAGATCAAATTAAGTTTGAATAGTGTATAAATGTTTAGATTAGTGTTCAGTACTGTTTTACTTGTCTTGTTTGAATTGGAAAAATCATCACATGGCATTTGCATACATTCATATATTTTTTGCTTGTTTATTTTGATATGTGAATTTGGTGCTATCATTTTATGTGTAGATTTTTGTGCTAGTGGTGATTGTGATTGTGAGGATTTTTGCTACTCCCCCAACTACCAAGGCAAGTGGTACATCATAATTTTTGTCCCAATATTTTGACTATGCACTAGTGTTATTTTGCTTAGGACTTGCATGATATTTTGCCAAGTATCTGTATGCTATGCTTGGGAGAATCCTAGTAGTTGTAGACTTCATAAAATTTCCTCTAAGTTATGATACTTACTGCATTGCCATGCTTAGCCTAGCTAGTAGCAAACAAGGGGGATTATTATTCATGCTATGGAAATTTTGCTAAGTCTTTTTGACTTGTGTTTTTGCTTAATAAAACAACTAAGTGAATGAATCACCTGGGTGGAATGGTATGTTGGTTTGTGTTGAGTGGTAGTGGGATGTTAGGTTTGGAGCGCGTCCATTTTGGTCTAAGGGAAGGGTTCTGAAAGGTCCTGTCTTGGTGAAAATCAAGTCTTGAGGAGAAAGTGCACCACCTCTGCAGAAGGAAGAATCTAAGTACTTAGCCATGTCCCTGGTATTGGACAATTATAGCATCAAGACATGGAAGCTATCAAAAATCTCCTCATCCCAATTTTCTAAGTTAAAAGTTGTGGTTGAACAAGGGTGAGGTTCACCAATGTCTATTGGTGGTTCCTTGGGAAAGTTTTGCCAAATAAAAACTTAGTGTTTTCAACTGATAGGTAAAACCTATTTTGAGCAAAGCAAGCCTAGCTACACTTAGCAAAATTCATGTAGTAACTAGATGCTAAAATTCTACTAAGGTATCACTTGCCAATACTATTCCAATGTATTGACCCACTGTGGCTATAACTTGTGATGTTGCAGGTTACTCTGATGATGATTAGGGGTTATGAGTCTACACTCAACATGCTTGCCTGTGGCACATGAATATGAAGACTTTTATTTATGTTGTTATGATAAACTCTTGTACTAGCCTATGGCTATGGAGTTGTAAAAGACTGTTATCTCTGGAATGACAATGTAATAATGACCTCTATTTCTGTGTACTTCATCTTAAACTGTGGATGCTAGGAATTGATACATGGACTAGCATTGCAATCACAGGGACCTTTACCTTTATAAAGGTGGGGTCTTATAGCCTCGGAACACGGAATATCGAAAGGTAAAGCATGACTCATATGTATGATATGATGAACGTGTTGATTGTTCGCCTTTGAAGCTACATCTTCTCTCGTGATGATCGGACTTGGTGTAGTGGATTTAGTTCGGGTAGTCACTAAGGCAACATGAGGGATGTTGTTTTGAGTGGGAGTTCAAATAGTAATATGATTAAAGTTGAACACAATTTTATCATAAATTAAATCAAAGTGAATTTGCATAATTGTGGTAGTCATTGGCATCCATTCACCACCTTATTCTTAGTTATAATTGAGATAGTAGAACTATAGAATTCTGGATAGTTACTTTATGAACTGGTATCGTATTGTTTTTGAGTGTCAATCTAAATTTGAAAAGTCCTGTAGCAAACTTTCGGCAAAATCCGTTTACTCCGTAAAGTTTAATAATTAGTATTAAATCAAGAGTAACAATTCTAGTGTTAGTATCTAAAGTATCATGTTTGTCTCCATGATTCTTGATATTCAAAAGATTGTTTTAATATCAAGGTTATCTAGGAGCTGAAAGAAATGTTTCAGAAACCATCATGTGTGGAAGATATTTTGATATCTGAAAGCAATGTTTTGATTGCAACATGATAGAGTATAATTTAGCGAAGTTTATGTTCTTATATTTGATGAGAATTTGTGAAGGTTAGAGATGCTAGACGTCCTAATCCTCCAAAAAGTTTTTGTAAAGCAACATTATACTCGTGATTCTCCTTTATAAGCTATGGTAGCTTGATCATGAAAGTTGTCATTATAAGGATGAATAGAAGATGTAGGTAAATTGATTACTATGCTAAAATATTACTAAAGAATGGATTTTAAAAGAATGCCAAACATTTTATGATGGTGATCTACTTCAAAGTGGAAGTCCAAAGGTATTAGTATTTAACTATACACGCTTTGGAGTATGTGTCATGTGTATGGAGCCATTGTTGATGTTGATAGATTCTTTTTAAAGGGAAAGGAAGTTCTCAAAGAGAATCTCAGAAATATTTGGCAGAAAAGGAAAGACTGGAATTGTCCAGCTTAGGTATATAGATGATTTACATGTTGTGGCTATATTATTTGTTTGTTAAACAATGTGGTTCTTGGGTATTAGGCACCGAATTGGTTGGTGTGAAATGTCATGGAGGACAACACAATTCATGAACTGCAATGGCCTAAGTAACCAGCAAGAGAATATGTGATGATGTTCATTGAAAACAAACAAAGTGTTGTTGTGTTTCTCGTTAATATCAAAGCTTACCTTCAAGATTTTTTTCAATAATTTTTATTTTGATCAGGTATTATGAGAACAAAAGGTTGTTCAAAATAATTACCATATTCCATAAAAGATGGATGATTTACAAGTCTGGTTGGATAAATCATGTCCATAAAACTAAATGCTAAAAATTTCGCAAGACAAATGATTGAAAGATCACTTAAGAAGTGACATCGCCGTTTAAATTATATTGTAAAGAAAACATGTAGAAACTCCATGTGATGGAATTTTGGAGACTTTTGATTTTGATCAACTGACGCTTGGACTTTCCTGGAGATAATTGAAACTTTGTTCAAAGGCCAAAGAAGAACGAAATACTAACTTATTGGAAATTGTACATATTGATGTATGTGCTCCAATATGTGTAGTCGTGAGTGATGTATTTCAACTTCATATGCTTTCTCTGGAAGTTTGAGTGAATATATGTGCATATTTACTTAAAGATGAAGAAATGTGAAATATTTGAAAATGTTCAAAGACTTTCAAGATGAAGTGGAAAATCATTGTAACAAGAAAATAAAGATTTTATGATTAGATCATAAAGGAAGATATCTGAGTTACAGGTTTAGCATAACACCTAAGATTTGAGGAATCGTTCCATGGATATGCATTTCTCGAAACACCATAGGAGTATGGAGTGTTTGACATATGTAATGAAACCTTGTTTGCCATGGTGAGATCAGAGGTGTCAGTTATAAAACTGCCATTATATTTTAAAGATTAAAGCTTTAGTGACTACCGCTTTTACACTGGAAAGAGCTCCATCATGATCCATTGAGATGACACCATATAAGTTATGGTCTGGGATAAATCTCAAGTTGTCCTTTCTTAAATTTTGGTATGCTAGGCATAAGTAAAATGTTTACAACCAAAGTTGGATGATCATGTCTTTGAATGTTATTTCGAATAACCATTGGATATTTCTCCATAACACCTAAGACAAAAGTGTTTGTCGCTTAGAACGTCAATTTTCTTTAGAAGGAATTTTTGGTGAAAAGTTAAGTGGGAGGACAATAAAACTTTGATAAGGTCATTGAACCTTAGCTATATGTGCTGATTTGCACAGCGTCAAAAAGTGTCCCAGAGGCAACAACAATGCTCATGCCTCACGTGCCTCAAAGGTTGTGGTCACGGAGGTCTAAGTTCCTATTGCACCGAGTAGGTCGGGTAAACAATCAAATACTAAGATTTGAGAGTAAATCATTGTTGTTTGACAATGATGAACCGGCTATATGCAAAGAAGCAACGATGGGCCCTGACTCCGTAAAATGGCTTGAAGCCATAAAATCCGTGATAGTTCCATACACGAGAAATCAAGTTTTAAACTTGGAAGATCCTCTAGAAAGGTGTAAAACCTTTCAGTCATATTTGTCTCTATAAAGAAATAGACATGGATGTTTCACATCTATGAAATAGTCAACATGTCAGGAAAGAGTTTACGACAATGTTCAAGGAGTTGACTATGACAAGATTTGATTTTTCATAGTTATACTTATTCTAGGCGAATTAATTTAGCAACCACTACATATAATTTTGGTATATGGTAGTTGAACAAACAAAACAAAGTTCTTCTAATAGAATGGTTACCTAGGACGTGTACATGACACGATCCAAAGGGTTTTGTTAATTCAAAGGATGCTAAAAGCATATGCAAACTTGAATGGTTGAAGTAAGCATCACGGAGTTGGAATCTTCAACGTGATGAAACTGTTAAATATGTTTAATTTCATTGGAGACAATGAAGATGCTTGCATTTGCAAGAAATTAAGTGAGTTCGCAAAGACATATTTCTACTACATTATAAAAGATATATTATTGATTGGAAATGATGTATTTTTAGTGATACGGTTAAGAATTTCATTTTGATGAAAGACTTAGGCAAAACCCGAATATTAAGTATCAATGTCTATATGGATAGATTGAGATGCTAATATGGTTGTGCCAAATGTACATATATGATATATTGAATGAGTTCAATATGTAAACGACAAGAAAGGTACTTGTCACACAGGAAGTATTGAATCAAGATTCAAGTGTTTTGACACTTGGTAAGTGAAATGAGATTCAAGTGTTTTGACATGTGGTGAGTGAAACCACAAGAATATTTTTATCAATCATACTATGATATGTACACATCCAGATATGTCCTATGCTCTAAATGTTATGAGCATATACCAGAATGATTCATAAGATAATCATTGGACGATAGTAAGGATATTCTTATGATCTTTGGAAGAACTAAGAATATGTTATTTATGTAGAGGTGACAAATAGATAGATAGTTCATTGTAAAGTGTTACATTGATACTAGTTTTGTTGCAAGATACAAATTAAGTTTATCTCAATTTAAACTAAGGGTGGCACAATGTAATGGAAAGGAAGTTCCATAACGGATTTGGATGAGTTCCAAAGTTAAGACATTGTGACAGATACTACAACAAAAGGCTAAGTATATTACTGCTATTGTAGCAGCAAAACAGGGCATTTGTGTCAAATAGTTTGTTATCAAACTAGGTGTAGTTCACAGCGGGCTAGTACTATGAACATATATTGTATGGCAATTGTATCAACATGATTTAACCCCAAAGAACTAAAGGTATCACCAAAGAACCAAATTTATACAACGCATCTCATTGGAGAATGAGTGATACATAGAGACGCAAAGACATGCAAATACACACTGACCTGAAAGTGTCAGATCTGAAGATTATGTTTACCACTAGCAATCGTGTATAAACAACACCAGAAAGCCATAGGTGTTGAATGCACAAGTTTTTTCCCAACTAGATTATTGACTCTAGTGCAAGTGGGAGATTGTTTGACATATGCCCAAGAGGCATTAATAAAGTGGTTGTTATTATATCTTTGTGTTTATGATAAATTTTTACATACCATGCTATAATTGTATTAACATGAAACATTAATACTTGTGTGTTTTGTAAACATAAAAGAGTCCCTAGTAAGCCTCTTGTTAAGCTAGCTTGTTGATTAATAGATGATCATGGTTTCCTGGTTATGGACATTGGATGTTATTAATAACAAGATCATATCATTAGGAGAATGATGTGATGCACACACACCATAGTAAGCATATCATAAGATCAAGTCATTAAGTTTGTTTTGCTAAAAGCTTCCAAATATATAGTAACCTAATCCTTCGACCATGAGATCATGTTAATCACCATCACCAGATAAGTACTTTGATGACATAAAATGCCACTTCCGTAACTTGGTGGTTATAAAGGTGGCATTAGGTATTCTGAAAGTATGTGTTGAAGCACATGGATCAAGAGTGGAATTTTTCCATCCAAATGACGAATAGATATACTCTAGGCCCTCTCGATGGAATGTCATCCAATTGGCTTGCAAGCATGTGACTAGGTCACAAGGGATGTCATATCACGGAATGTGTAAAGAGTACTTATCAGTAATGAGGTTGAACTAGGTATGGATATACCGACGATCAATCCTCGGATAAGTAAAGTATCGCATGACAAAGGGAATTGGTATCGTATGTTAATGGTTCATTCGATAACGAAGTCATCGTTGAATATGTGGGAGCTATTATGGATCTCCAGATCTTGCTATTAGTTATTGACCAGAGAGGTGTATCGATCATGTCTACATAGTTCATGAACCGTAGGGTGACACACTTAAGGTTCGATGTTGTTTAAGTAGATATGGAATATGAGTTGGAGACTGAATGTTGTTCGGAGTCTCGGATTGGATCCAGGACATCACGAGGAGATTCGGAATGGTTTGGAGAATAAGATTCATATAAGGAAAGTCAATTTCTGGGGTTCGGAAATGTTTTCGGTGTTTTGATCGGAAGCTTCTAGAATGTTCTAGAGGGACCACCAGTGGGTCCACCACCCCGGGGGGCACTTGGGATGTGGCATGCCATGGGAGCCTAGGTCTAGCCGCACCAAGCCCAAGATGGACCAACCGGCCACCACAGGGAAAGGAGGGGCAAAACCCTAATTTGGTAAGCGCAAACTCGGAGGGAAAGTTCCCACCTCTCCCTCTTCGCTGACGAGTTGTAGGAGGACACGGCCAGGGTTGGGAACCCTGGTCGCACCCCCCATCTATATTAGTAGGGGTTGGGGAGCACCCCCATCTCGTTAAACGCTTTGGATCTATGAGGGTTAGTTCTCTTCAATCTCATTGCACCGATCTCGTAGATTAGATCTGGGCTTCGCCATAGATTGGATCTTGGTTTTATGTGTTCTGGCGATAGATTTTTTTGTTTTCCATGCAACAAACCCAACAGCCCAATGACCTCATCTACAACGGCATCAATAAGCGACTCCTCCGGCCTCTCAAACAAGAAGCAGGAGCCTGGGTAGAGGAGCTGTCCTCTGTACTTTGGAGCCTGCGCATAACTCCAAACAAAGGCACCGGCTACACGTCTTTCTTCATGGTGCACGACACCGATGCAGTACTACTAGCCGAGGTATGCTATAAGTCCCCACGGGTCATCGCTTACAACGAGGCCGAATCTATGGCCGCACTCAAATATTCCTACGATCTGTTGGACAAAGCATGCAACATTGTCACTGCTCGCTTGACGGTGTACCGATAGATCCTCCACAACTACCATAGCCAATGGCTGCGGCCGAGGTCCTTCGCCGAAGGTGACCTCATCCTGCGACTCAAGAAGAAAGGCCACATGAATCTCGAGTCTCCCTGGGAAGGACCCTACATGATCACCAAAGTGATCCCAGGTGGCGCTTATCGCCTCAAAGACGTAGAAACTAGAATCGCATACTCCACCCTTGGAACGTCGCGCGGCTGCGATTATTCTACCCCTAGATATTTTTACTTTCGAATAATGCTACTTATTCAGGATACTTACCCAAAAACTATGCTTTCTACCGTTCAATAAATAAAGCTAAGTTCCTCATCCATGAGTCTTGTCTTATTTACATTTCATACGTACTGCATTTAGGGCTACGCCTCACCCGACGACCTTGTCGGCTCATCAACCTCCTCTCAAATTTACCTGAGTAGCTAACTATGCTTGCAATTGAACCCTTGAAAATCCAACCCAGTTGCAACCCAACTAACACGTTGCCAAGGCACTGAGATTGGCAGGTGTCGGGCTAACGAAAAGGCAATGTAGTAACATAAATTGAATGCACAACATGCAATACTTACATAATATTTACAAGGGTAGCAATGCCCAGTTGAAACTATACAACTTTTACATCCTATATAGTGTAACCCACTATCGCTGCCAATGAAGAATGACGTTGGTGTGTTTGTTGAACAACTATACAATATCTTTGGCAGGCTAGGCAACCACGCGATAATGGGGTTACATGTTCCGGGCCATGCCATCTATAGGAACTAGTGGTCATGCCGGAATGGCTCCCAAGTTCACATCAGGACGATGCAGGTGGACAAGGGCCAACATAGCCTTGGCATCCGCATCCAGTTGCTGGTGCATGCACTCCTTCACGGAATTTACGTCCCGAAACTTCCCTAGTATCCCAAGCACGCTGGAAGGAGCCTTGTCTAAAGGGAACATAGAGCTACACACCATTGCAAGTGCCGATCGTGCGCTCTTCATCACGCCCAACACCTGGGAAACACAGTCCTGCACTGTCGCCAGCACAGTTTCCCAATTTTGTTCATCCAGAAGAATCCCCTAGCCTCTAGCTCCGCTTGGGTCAGGCAGTTCAGTAGAATATCGACGCGCTCTTTCTCTTCCTGTGGAATGAGATTCACAACTACAAAACAACATAAAGTCAGTCGATACCAAGGCAATGACCCGAAGAACGCAAGTCAGAATGTGATTACATTGTAGTTGCTCGCCAATCTGAGCAACCTCTCCAAGAAGGTACTTGTCCCACTTGAAGGCATTTTCCTCTTTCGACTTCCAAACATCAGTGTTTCCACAAATGGTGGCAATGGTTTTCTCTAAGTCCTTTACACTATCGCGAAGCAGAGGGAGTTGAGATAACTCATCAGCCCTTGGTCATGGAGGAGCCGAAGGAATAGGTGAGATCATCAGAACTACACCCGAAGAACCCTATACAAACAAAGTAGCAGAAGATAAGGACCACGAGTGCAAAATGACACATAGCATATATTTAGACAAAATATACTATGTATAAGTTAAAGCACAGTCTGGTATAAACGGTGACCACACACAAGTCTGCCAAAATAAATACAAGATGAAGCAGTTAATGGAAGCACAACACTAATTACGCAGAGGCACCCGAGGGCTTCACGGCGTCTGTGGCTTTTGTCGTGGCCAACCGCTTATTCTCTGCAGAGGACCTTGCAAGCAATTCTATCAGCTGCAGGGCGTATTTCTTGCAGCATGAGGCAAAAGTACCAAAGGCTGCCTCTTCGCCCACCCCCATCACCGGCATATTCGAGGTCATCTTACTGAGGTACAGACGAGCGCCGCAGGCTTGAGCCATCGCTAGGCCGAGGGAGGCACCCATGCCTTTTTTTCATCTGCCTATGTTCGGTAGGTGCGTCCACAGAAAGTGCTTCAGCCAGACTACCGATGTCCTCCACAGCTGAAGACTTCGGAAACATCTCTCGGTGGAAATGGCTGAGAACTTCCTTGGCCTTGACAATAGCATCCTGGATGGAGCTACAGCGGTCTTTGACTGCAGCCATGGAACCAGCTAGCGAATCGCCACGCTCAAGAACTTGGTGGTCGAAAACGAGTCGAGTTACATATGCAGATGTGAACACTCAAAATTCAACTATAGGTAAAAGAAAAGTGTTAGACCCCTCCTTTATAAAGGAAAAGATCCCTGTGATTGCAATGCTAGTCCCTGGATCAATGCTAGCATCCACAGTTTAAGATGAAGTACAGAGATACAAAGGTCGTTTATTACATTCATTCCAGAGATAAAACATAGTCTTTTACAACTCAGGGCCATAGGCCTAATACAAGAGTTTAAGGAATAAGTAAATAAACATAAGTCTTCATCTTCATGTGCCACAGGCAAGCATGTTGAGTGTAGACTCATGACTCCTATTCATCATCGGAGTAACCTGCAACATCACAAGTTACAGCCACAGAGGGTCAATACTTTGGAATAGTATTGGCAAGTGATACCTTAGTATATTTTAAGTGGACTATATTACTATATGCATTTGGCTAAGTGTAGCTTGGCTTGCTTTGCATGAAAATAGGTTTTACCTATTAGTTGAAATCACTAAGTTTTTCTTTATCAAAAACTTCCCAAGAAACCACGAATAGACATTGGGGTCCTTCACCCTTGTTCACCCACCAATTTTTACTTAGAAGTCGGAGTGATGAGATCCTTGTAGCTTCCATGTCTTGATGCTCAAGTTGTCCATTGCCTTTGACTAGGCTAAGTACTTAGGTAGTTCCATCTGCAGAGGTTGTGCACTTTCCCCACCAGACTTGGTTTCCCAAGACAGGACCTTTCAGAAGCCTTTCCTTAGTCAAATGGACGCGCTCCAACCTATCATTCCCACTACCACCAACTGTCCATGTGACTAAGTTCTAGCAACCTATGTGATCAAGGCAGAGCCCATATTGCCAAGTGGTTGCACTGTAAGCTTTCTCAACACTTGGCCTCCAAATCCCTTTGTGCCTGGGTGGCATACCACAAGTGAGATACACAACCCAAGTCCATGGCCTTGTGTAACCACTCAACATAACCCAATCCTTCCATTCCACCCAGGAGGTTCATTTAACTTAGTTGTTTTATTAGGAAAGCATAAGTCTTATGACATAGAAATATTTTCATCATAGTAAGTATAGATTTTCACCAACCCTTGTTTGCTAAATAGCTAGGCTAAGCATGGTATGATAACTTAACTTAGGAAGAATTCCCTAGCAATTTTACAATTCTACACTACTTAGGATTTCCCAACTTAGCATTAGGCAAAAATAGCATGCAAGACTTAGCAAAATATCTAATGCTAGTACAAGACATAGGATAGAAATATTCATGAAAATATCACTTGCCTCGGTAGTGGGGAGAGTAGCACTCTTCACAATCACAATCACTAGCAAAATCTACACAAAAATTATAGCATACAATTACACACAATTATATTCAATCAAAAATAATATGAATGCATGCATGCAAGAATTTACCAAGTGGTGATTTTTTGAAAATTCTACCAAGCATGCACATGTTTACAGAAACTTATCAATTCACAAGTTTGCCAACTAAACTTATTTGGCACCAATACAATTTACCAAAATAAATCTATACTTAAAATAGCCTTAAACTTGTTCTACAAATAAAGTCATTTTAACAGTTACTATTTGTTAAACAAATTAAGGTCTTGTTTCACTGAATCCAACGGTATAAAGTTTGTAAAATTCTAACGTGGCATTCAAAAGTTATAGCAGTTCAAAGTTTGGATCTAAATCTGATTCAAATTTCTGTTTTTGAAATATCCCTAGCCACGTGTCGCAGCCTCACTGGCGCGTACCGCTTCGCGCGGATCGGGTCCTGCGGACCGCACGATCTAAGTGGGATCTGGCGGCTCAGATGCGCGCCTACCCCTTCATTTAAAATTCTATCCTAGCCCTACGATACAGATCCAACGGCCTAAATCACCTAGCCAAAATCTGGCGGCGCTTAGCGGCTGCGCGCGGCGGCGATGACCAGACGGTGGCGGCGCCGGTGATACAGGTCACTAGGAGGATAGGGGAGGTACTCACCGAGACCGCAAGGACGTGAGGATGCTCAACTCGTGGACAGCTCGGCAAGGGGCGCTCAGGGTTGTGGTGAATTCCTCGCCGGAGTTGGATCTGGCAACGGTGGCTCTGCTCGAGGTCGAAGGCGACGTTGTAGGTCACTAGGAGGCAAACGGAGGATATGGTCAGATGCAGGAGACTACGGAGAAGATGCGTGCGTGAAAAACAAGGTTCGGGGCGGTCTGGACTTACCGCTGGAGCTCGCCGGAGTTGAAGCTGGAGACGGTGGCGGTCAGTTTTTTTTTGCGTAGCCAATGTTCTGGGTCACCCGCGGGCAAACCAGGAGTGTCAGGAGATGCGTGGGATCAAGTGGAGTCTGTTTGTGTGAAGTAGAGGCAGAGGGGTGGTCGGAGGTGGTCGGAATTGCTGCGGCAGCTCGTCGGAGGCGGCGGGGTTGCAGAGAGCAATGCGCGCAGCCTGGGGGCGTTCTGTGCTTGGGGTTTGGGGGAAAAGAGAGAGGGGGCAGAGGAGGTTTATGTAGCCTGCTCGCGAGCGAGAATCACTCGTGCCTTAACTCGAATTTAAGTTGCGTAATCAACAGGAAACAGCCGCGTCAATTTTGGGGATGAACAGGTCGTGGGGGGGTGGAGACGACGATGCTCGGGCGGGCCGTGGTTGTCAGTGAGAGAGGTAAGTGGATGCGGGTCCCTTCTGTCAGTGAGCTGGTGGGTGCGAGAGTGGGTAAAGAAAAACGTTTCGCGGGGTCTGTATTACTAGGCTAGTTTGGGCCGTGTTGGGCTGGGTTGTCACATCCCAAGATTTTCCAAATCTTGTAATGTGAAAATAAATGAATAAAATAAAACTATGTTTGATTTTCAGAGCCAGAAGAAACTTTTTGAATTAAAATGGAACCTCAAACCCTTCTGAATTAAATAAAAATCCTAAAAAGATTTAAAAGGATAAACATTTCATAAAAGGAAACAATTGGAAATTATTTTAAAACAATCAAATGAAAAGATTTGTTTTCAAATGAAATAGAAGTTTATAAATAAATATTTTGTTATAAAGCCAAATTAATCCTTGGCCAATCTTTGAGAATTAAAAACATTTTATTTCAAATAAAGTAGCAAAGGTTATTTAAAAATAATAAATATTTGCTTAAATAAAATAATAAGGATTTAATATCCAAGTTTTATTATATAAAAGTTTTGTTCAAAGACTTATTAAATTGTTTAAAATAAGTTTTCCAAATGTTTGATATTCACAAATAAAACCTACTAAAGTGTTTTAGTTTATTTTAGAGTTCAAAATAAATATCTCAATAAAACAAATATTGATTTAATAATGAAAGTCTATTATTATTTAATTAATAATGAACCCTAAAATAAAATGTTATTTTATTTATAACAAATCTCCAATTATTCTATGTTTCCCAAATAAAACCCACTGATTGGTTTTGAAATATTTAGGTTTCAAATAAAGATTTTGTTAATAAAATCAAATCCTATTTGATTAATAAACCTTGGCCCATTTTATTTTAATATTGGACCCTAAAGTAAAATAATATTTTGTTTTAAACAAGTATCCAAGTATTATTTACTTCCAAATGATACCTACTGATTTGGTTTTGAAAATATTTGGATTTCAAATGGAGATTTTATTAAAATAAATCAAACCCAAATTGGTTAAATAACTATGGTCTATTTTATTTAATTATTAAATAGATCCTAAAAATAAATAAAAATATTATTTTATTTTGAGATTGGTTATTGATAAACAGAACTAAAAACTCCTTACAATTGTTTGAATTGTTTGAATTATTTGAATGCTTGAATAGTTGGATAAAATTCAAATCAGAAAATAGAATTAGAAAAGGAAAAAGGAATCAGACAGAAAAAAATAAGAAAACTGACCCAACCCACTACCCCGGCCCAAACAGCCCACCTAGCCCAACTCCCCTCCCCGGACCGTTTTCTTTTCCACTCAGAACCGCACCCACCCAGCAACTGACATGTGGACCCTCTTCTTCCCCTCACTCAAACGCTGACAAGCCGACCCCACCCCCTCCTATTCATCGTCTTCAACATGACCTCGTCGTCCTGGCTGTTACTGCCGATTGATTGCCTCGTCAATTCGCTTCAATGCCATGCGATTAACGCCCCCTGACCACACACGCTTAAACGCCAGTGACTCCTCTCTCGTTCCCCTCTGTTTCCTCCCCCGAGCACGCCTCCAGTCCATCCCAATTTCTCCTCGACTGCCTCGGCTCCGACCACCGTCTCCGGCCGATTCCGGCTGCCACACGCTGCCCCTTGCCTCGTCGACCTAGCACACATACTCCACGCGTCCAGACGCATCCGTCCATACCAACCATTCACCCGCGGGAGCTCCAAAACGTCGGCAACAGCTCCACTTATACGCCGCCGTCGTCTGCTACTTTTCCGGCGAGTCCTCCAGGTGATATCTGACCACCCCCTTCTGTCTCGTTGATGCACACACGATCACCGACCCCGTACGCATCTAACTCAACGGTTACCTTGCTTTTCCGTGGCTTGTGTCGTCGCCTCCGACGAAGAACAGAGAAGCCCGACGCGGACACGAACTCCGGCGAGAGATTCAAGCCAGCATAGTGCACCCCTTCATCAACCAGTGGCAGGTTGAGCATCCCCGTGCCACGACGATCACTGTGAGCATTTCCCCACCTTCCTTTGCCTCCTGCTTCGCTAGCACAGCCGCCGTCTGCCCGTCGCCGCCGCGCACAGCCACGCAGCGCCGCCGGTTAATGGCCATCTGTTTAGGGTCGTTAGATCTAGATAAGACGAACAGGATTAGGTCACTTAAACGCCGAAGAGGTATGCGCTCAGTACCGCACGATTAGACTTAATCCAACGCTCCCCAGCGACTGATCCGTGCGCACCGGTACTGGCGAATAGGAGCAAGCCGCGTGGCAGGATCTGTTTTAAAACAGGATTTGAAAAACAGATTTAAGTAGCAATTTGAAAACCCTATAACTTTCAAACCACACGTCCAAATTTGGCAAATTTTATATCAATGGATTCAGGAGAACAAGCCCTATCCAACTGTGGAGTTAGTTTAGCAAATAGTATTTGTTATCTTGTTTGAATTTGCAGAAACTTATGTATGCTTGTTTAGAGTATAAAAATTGTTTAAAAATGATTTTTGGATTCAAACCTTTGCCAATTGATTTGTTGTGACCTTACTGACCCTAGGAACCAATCTTTGGTATTAAAAATGATTTTTGTAAGATTTAGGTTGGATTACTTGACTTAATCATATTCTAGCCAAATAAAAGGAATAGTTTTTATTATAAAAATGTTTATGAAAAGAAAACTTCAAGGAAATGTTTTGGACCAAACCTACTGACCAAAAAACACCAAGTTTTGCAATAGCAACTCATTTGGTGAACCCTATAGGCTAATGCCTTAATAAAAATATTTCTACACCACATAAAATAACACTTTGTTTTGAAAATAGTTTTAAAGTGAAACCTTTTGCAAATGACTTGGCCACTTTAGGAAATGACCATTAGATGTACCCAAATGACTATGACCCACTAGGAACCACTTTTTCAAACAAAACAAAGCTTGGCATGCTTGCATGCATTTCTTTGACTTTGTTATTTATGTGTGTTGTTTTGCTTGATTGGTAGATTGAGTTTGTGCCTTGCTTGATTGATTTGTAGTGACTTGAAGAGTGTGATTATTGCAAAGATCAAGAAGTGAACCTATACTCTACCAAAAAGGCAAGTGATGCTTCATACTTTCTATCCCAATACTTTTATTATGCATTAGTAATTTTGCTAAGTAAAACTTGCATGGATTTTGCTAAGTATAGATCTTGCTATAGGAAAACCTAGTAGATGAATCCTTAGTAGGATTTTCCTAAGTTAGAGATTCCTACTACTACCAAGCTTAGCCTAGCTAATAGAAAACATGGGTGGAATATATATTCACACTATGGAAAAATATTCTAAGTCTGAGGACTTAAGTTTTGTTTAATAAAACAACTAAGTTAATGAATCACCTGGGTGGAATGGGCTTGCTTGGTGGAGAATGGTTGAGTGGTTCACAATGCCATAGGCTTGGCTTGTGTATCTCACTTATGGAATGCCACCCAGGAAACAAAGAGATTTGAGATGTCAAATGTTGAGAAGCTTCAAGTGCAACCACTTGGCAATATGGGCTCTGCCATGATCATATAGGTTGCAAGAACTTAGCCAAATGGACAGTGGGTGGTAGTGTTTGATAGGTTGGAGCGCGTCCATTTTGGTCTAAGGGAAAGCTTCTGAAAGATCTTGTCTTGGGAAACCAAGTCTTGTGGGGAAAGTGCACCACCTCTGCAGAGTGAAAAACCTAAGTACTTAGCCATGTCCCTGGTAAAGGACAATTTGAGCATCAAGACATGGAAGCAATCAAGAATCTCATCATTCAAATTTCTAAATTAAAATCTTGTGGTTTGAACAAGGGATTGTTTGAATTCTTCAATCATTGATGGAGAGATGGCTTGGTACAAGGATCTTGAAATCTTTGATTGAGGGAAATGATTTTTGTCAAACAAAAACTTAATATTTTCAAATGTTAAGGAAAAATCTATTTTGAGCAATGCAAGCCTCAACTCCACTTAGCCAAATGCATATAGATGATAGACTCCACTATATTATCATAGTATCACTTGCCAATACAATTCAAATGTATTGACCCTTTGTGGCTGTAACTTGTATGTTGCAGGTTTGATTAATTTTAGTGAAGATTGTTTGATTAGGATTACAAAGTCTACAACCAACATCTGCCTGTGGCACTTTGAAGATGAAGGACCCCATGCTTATTGTTATTCCGCTGCAATGTAATGTAATAGCCATATGAGCTATGTTTGATGTATTAAACTTATGTTATTCCTGGTTATAAAGTTATATTATGACCCTTGTTTCTTGATATTACATCTTAACTGTGGATGCTAGCTATTGATCCAGGGACTAGCATTGTAAAACACAGGAGGGATCAATCTTATCTAAGATTGGGACTTCTACATGGGTCGGCCAGATTGGCTGGTTTGGTTATTTTTTCCTTCTTAATTCCTTTTCTTTTTCAGATTGAATTTCCAGAAATGGTTTTTAAACCTAAATTCAAATCTGTTTGAATCCAAAGCTTTACAAGGCTTTTGTAAAATAAAACTTGCTCTTAAATGAGTGTCAAACATATCTGAACAATTCAGAACACCTGGGTCCTTTTGAAAATAAAATAAACTATGCCTTTATGCTAATAGGCATTTGTTTTTAATTCATATTTGGCTTTGCTACTTTGCTCAAATTTTTGGAAATCACTTGTGTTTGGATTCAAAACAATAATGAAGGATAATTAGAATTTTTCTCAACAATAGTTAGCACAAAGGCTAGGGTTTCCTCACATAAAATAATGAGCCACAATTGCTCCTGTTTCTGAAATGATTTTGAGAAAACCCTTAATGATGATGAATGCAAGGATGATATGAATGAGTTTTGGAATATGAATTTAGGGATGTTACAAATCTAACCCCCTTAAGATGAATCTCGCCCTCAAGATTCGAATTGGCTAGCAAATAGGTGAGGGTGGTCTTTCCGAAGATCATCTTCTCTTTCCCATGTTGCTTCCTCTTCGGAGTGATGGTTCCATTGCACCTTGCAAAACTTGATAGTTTTTGTCCTTGTAACTCTTTCTGCGGTCTCAAGAATTTTGACAGGCTTTTCCTCATAGGTGAGATCACTTTCTAGCTGGACTTCTTCCAATGGTATAGTATCCTTCAGAGAAGATTCTTCCATTTTTGGGTGACATTTCTTAAGCTGACTCACATGAAACACATTATGGACAGCTGACAGAGACTCTGGCAATTCAACTTCATATGCAACCTCTCCCTTGCGACTTAGAATCTTGAATGGCCCAACATATCTCGGTGCCAACTTTCCTTTGACTCCAAATCTTTTCACTCCACGAAGTGGTGATACTCTAAGATAAGCTCTATCCCCAACTTCGTAGGTGACTTCTCTACGCTTAGAATCTGCGTAGCTTTTCTATCGGGACTGTGCTATCTTCAACCTGTCCTTAACCAACTTGACTTTCTCTTCGGCGTCCTTGATAAGATCAGGTCCAAATAAACTTCTTTCTCCCACACCATTCCATAACAACGGGGTGGTACACTTCCTTCCGTAGAGTAACTCAAATGGTGCCATTCCAATACTAGTTTGATGACTGTTGTTGTAAGAGAACTCTGCGTAAGGCAAACTTTCATCCCAACTTGCTCCATAGTTTAGGGCACATTCCCTCAACATGTCTTCAAGAATCTGATTAGTCCTTTTTGTTTGTCCATCAGTTTGAGGATGAAAAGCAGTGCTGAATTCCAACCTCATTCCCAAGGATTCATGAAGTTGTCTCCAAAAATGAGAAGTAAACTGAGTTCCTCTATCAGACACTATACTCTTAGGCACACCGTGAAGGTATACAACTCTGCTCATGTAGATCTTGGCTAACTTGGCACTTGTATAAGTTGTCTTCACGGGTATAAAATGAGCCACTTTAGTTAGGCGATCCACTACTACCCATATGGAGTCATACCCTGACCTGGTTCTTGGTAATCCGGTAATGAAATCCATACCGATATTTTCCCACTTCCATTCAGGAATAGGTAGTGGTTGAAGCAAACCCGCTGGTTTCTGGTGTTCCGCTTTTACTCTGCTACATACATCACATAATGCAATATGTTCGGCGATGTCCCTTTTGAGATTGTTCCACCAAAATCTTTCTTTCATATCCATGTACATCTTGGTGTTTCCTGGGTGAATAGAATATGGGGAGTTGTGGGATTCCTGTAAAATCAGTTTCCGCAACTCGGGATCTTGTGGAACACATATACGTTTCCCGTGCCATAATGTACCTTGTTCGTCTATATGGAAACTCTTAGCTTTCCCTATACTAATATTCTCCTTAATCTTTTCAATTTCCTTATCAGTCTTCTGAGCTTCTCGGATCTTGTCCAATAAAGTGGGTTGAACATCTAAGGACATGAGATGTCCTTCAGGCACAATCTCCAATCTGAGTTCTTTGAATTGCTTACACAAGTCATCTGGCAATTCTCCTTTAGTAAGGCCATTTACAAATGTCTTACGACTTAGAGCATCTGCTACTACATTCGCTTTACCGGGGTGGTATTGCAAACTTAAGTCGTAATCTTTGATAAGTTCTAGCCATCTCCTTTGTCTCATGTTGATTTCCTTCTGGGTGAAGATATACTTCAAACTCTTATGATCGGTGAATACTTCACAACGTTTTCCCAAAAGGTAATGTCTCCATGTTTTGAGTGCATGGACGACAGAGGCTAACTCCAAATCATGAGTAGGATAGTTTACTTCATGAGTTTTGAGTTGTCTCGAGGCATAAGCCACAACTTTACCGTCTTGCATAAGTACGGCACCCAAACCTTGATGAGACGCATCACAATATACTTGGAAATCCTTTTCCAAATCTGGCAGACATAGAACTGGTGCTGTCACAAGTCTCTTATTTAATTCCTGGAAACTGACTTCACAACCTTCAGACCAAGCAAATTTCTTGTCCTTCTTTAACAATTCTGTCATTGGCTTAGCAACCTTCGAGAAATTTTCAATGAACCTTCTGTAGTAACCTGCTAAGCCGAGGAAACTATGAACTTCTTTCACATTCTTGGGAGATTCCCATTCTGTCACAGCTGAAACTTTGGCAGGATCAACTGCCACACCATCCTTTGTCATAACATGACCAAGAAAACCAACTTCCTCTAACCAGAACTCACACTTGCTGAATTTGGCATAAAGTTTATGTTCCCTCAGTTTCTCAAGTATCAAGCGTAAGTGTCTTTCATGTTCTTCCTTGCTCTTGGAGTAGACCAAGATGTCATCGATGAAAACGACAACAAATTTGTCAAGGAATTCCATGAACACCTTGTTCATCATATTCATGAAGTATGCTGGAGCGTTGGTTAAACCAAAAGGCATCACTGTGTATTCATACAATCCATACCTTGTGGTGAAAGCTGTCTTAGGTATGTCTTGCTCTCTTCTTTTGAGTTGAAAATAACCTGACCGAAGATCAATCTTCGAGAACACACATGCTCCTTATAACTGATCAAACAAGTCATTGATTCTTGGCAAAGGATATTTGTTCTTGATGGTTACCTCGTTGAGAGAACGGTAGTAAATGCATAATCTTTGTGTTCTATCCTTCTTCTCCACGAACAATACTGGGGCTCCCCAAGACGAAGAACTTGGTTGAATAAACCCTTTCTGCAACTGTTCTCCTAGTTGCTTCTTGATCTCTTTCAGTTCATCAACTGACATTTTGTACGGTCTCTTAGCTATTGGTCTAGAACCTGGTACCAAATCTATCAGAAACTCCACATCTCTATCCGGTGGCATTCCTGGCAACTCTTCCGGAAACACATCCGGATACTCACATACAATTGGCACACTGTCCATGCTAACCCCCTTAAGAGAATTCAGCTTACTTCCTTTGGATTCAAAGTTTGACCTGAATTTTATTCTTTTCCCTTCTGGGGTTGTGAGTGCAACCGTACGATTGGCACAATCTAGTACTCCTTCATACTTAGCCATCCAATCCATTCCCAAAATTACGTCTAGTCCTTGGGAATCTAGGATTATCAGGCTTACTGGAAACTTATGCTTTCCAAACTCTATGACGAGATCCCGGCATCCCAGACTTACTATCATATCTCCCCCCGGAGAGCTAACTTTTATTGGACACCCAATGTTTTCAGATGCAAACCCATTTCTATCAACAAATGCTTTTGATATGAATGAATGAGATGCACCAGTGTCAAAGAGTACAAATGCTGGAATGGAATTGAGTCTGAACTTACCAGCAACGGCATCAGGCTCCTCATAGACCTCCTCCACATTGATGTGGTTAACCTGTCCTTTCTAGAAAGGATTTGGCTTGTTAGGTCCTTCAACTTTCTTCTCAGGGCACTCATTAGCATAATGCCCCAGCTTCTTGCATTTGAAGCACTCAACCTGACTGATGTCCTTTTTAGGAGGCTGGCTTCCACTTCCACTACTATTTCCACTATAGTGGCTCTTATGTCCACCCTTGTGGTTCTTGTACTTGTCATTGTCATGACTGCAGTGATGCTTGTTGTCATGACGGTTGTGGTTGTGGTGCTTGTTGAATTTCCCATGCTTATGGGATCCTGAGCTGCCACTGTCATCATAGTGAGATCGTTTGTGAGACGATCCCGAGCTGTGCTTGTCGGAGTGTTTCCTCTTCCTACTCTCGACTTGCTTCATTTTACTCTCCAAAATAGCAGCCTTGTCACACAAAGACTGATAAGTTGGAACATATGCCACAGACAACTGCAGATTCAGTTCATCATTCAAGCCCTCCAGAAACTTTTCCTTTTTTTTGCATCTGTGTCAACCTCATCCGGTGCATAGCGCGCCAGATTGTTGAACTCTTCTATGTACTCAGCCACGCTGCGGTGGCGCTGCTTCAGGTTGTGAAACTCCTTCTTTTTCAGACTGATCATTCCTGATGAGATATGAGCAGTGCGGAAGCCATCTTCAAAGATAGCCCAAGTTACTTCATCCAAAGGAGTGGTAATTTGGAAGTTGTCCCACCCTGTGGCGGCTGGTCCTTCCAACAGATGTGCTGCGAACCTGACTTTTTCAGCATCCGTGCAGCCCACGGTCACTAAGTCCTTATTCACGGAACGTAGCCAGTCATTGGCCACCATGGGATCAGTTGTTCCCGAAAACTTTGCTGGCCTCAATCGCAGAAATCTGGTGAGCATATCAAAACCCGGAGGGTTGTTGTTGTTGTTGTTGTTGGGGTTGTTGTTGTTATTCTGGTTTTGGATGAATGTTGTCATCATTTGCATAAGCTGTGTTTGCGCATTCATCATTTTTTGCATTTCCGGGGTGATGTTGTTGGGGTTGGGGTTTGCGCGACGGGGAGGCATCTGTGGTTTGTCAAATAGAGATAAGAATGAGATACCCATAGATGTTTTATGCACATTACATCACAAACAAACACATAGCAAGCAACATAAGAATAATAGTTCAACAACCACATAATACGTTCATGAAGTAAAACACACAAGTGGCAAGCCATCCACATGTCGGATGGTCCAATAACAAGTTCACAAATAACCAGTACGAATACGAAAAGTAAACGAGTAGTCAAGTCTACTCATCAGCATCAATATCCTCCTCGACGAAGGTAAGACCTGCGTTCTCCATCGCGGTCTTGTTCTCCTCAATCGTAGTGGTCAAGGAATCGATCTTGGCCTTGAGAGCCCTCTTCTGGGAGCGAAGCCTCTCAATAACCATCTGCTGCTACTCAAGCTCGAAATCCTTGGACTTCAGTTCCTCGGTCATGTCCCGGATCTTCTTGTTCCTATCCTGGACGCGTTTATCCTGACTCTTGAACTTGCGATCCTGAGCCTCAAACTTTGTCTCCATTTCCTTGATCATCTCATCCTGCTGTGCGAAAATCTTGTCCTTCTCGCGTAGCTGCACCTGAAGCTCGTCATTGCCGAGCATGACGTTCGTCCTGTCCGTGTCTACGTGCCTGAGAAGAGTCTCTAAGTCCTGGAGGTAGAAACGTATCGGCTCTGCCGCGTCCCTCGAGTCGTCCTCAAAGTCGATGGACTCTCCATCAACATCACGTCTTCCGAAGACGTGGAAGTGAGTGCCCCTAACCTGTCGGGAGTGACGGCCTAACAGACGTCCTATCAGGTCCTGCATGACTACCTCCATGCCTCTCTCCCTGTCGTCGTGCATCAGCTTGAAGACGATGGCCTCCGTAGTGGGCTCTGACTGGCGTCCAGGCTGGTTCACCTTGAAGCCCCAGAGGTCCTTCCTCTCGAACTTGGTGAGTGGGTACACCGTGATGGTGGGAAGAGGAAGATCGAGCAAGGTGGTAAGCTTAATGATACGGGGACCAAAACGGGTAACCTGGAGCTCCTCAACAGTGCTGATGGTAATAGGCATCTAATTTATAAGATTGAAAAAGTTAGAACAACACAATTTAATATAATCAAGACAAACATTCATAAATAACCATGGAACACAAACATCACACAAGTCATGTATACATAAGTCCATTACATCAATAAAGATTCAAACTTATTTAAGGCATCATTTTTGGAAAATAAGGTGATAGATGGTGGTCCAACTAACGAAGTGTGCTCACAATCCTATCTCACTGGATCTGGTGGCCATCACGATGTTCCTAGAGGCAATCCACCTATCTTGTTCACATGATTCCATCACTAAGTCTATTATATCTCCCCTTAACTCTTGGTTGGTGGCTTCCAACTCTTGGGTAAGTTCCTTCTCTTTCTCTAAGTCTCTTTGGAGGTTGAGCATTCTGCACTTGACTCTAGCACTTAGTTGTTTGATAGTCTTCCAAGCTGCATCTCTGGCTGACTCAAAGAATGTAGTGTGCATTATAGTGTTGGTGTACATGCAGAATCCCCTTTCTTTGTGGTTGTCTTCCTTGTTTTTGTACAAGTGAAGTTGCACCCACCAATACTCCACTCCTTCATCCATCACTGGAAAGCCTTTGTAAATAGCTGCTCCATGTGCTTCCATTGCCACCATGAGGTCCTTGAGAATCTTGGGAAACTCAGTTTCACACTCCAAGGTCATGGTCATGAGTGGTCCTTTCTTCACGGCTTCGTTGATGGAGTTCATCTACAAATGGAGTTGAGATTGAAAAGATTAGAAAAGTTTTACGAGAAGAATAGACAAGTGTAGAAGTATTTGAAAACTTTTCCTTAGTGGTTTTTCAATCCTAGGGTCATAATCCTACAGGCAACACAGTGCTCTGATACCATCTGTTAGACCCCTCTTTTATAAAGGAAAAGATCCCTGTGATTGCAATGCTAGTCCCTGGATCAATGCTAGCATCCACAGTTTAAGATGAAGTACACAGATACAAAGGTCGTTTATTACATTCATTCCAGAGATAAAACATAGTCTTTTACAACTCAGGGCCATAGGCCTAATACAAGAGTTTAAGGAATAAGTAAATAAACATAAGTCTTCATCTTCATGTGCCACAGGCAAGCATGTTGAGTGTAGACTCATGACTCCTATTCATCATCGGAGTAACCTGCAACATCACAAGTTACAGCCACAGAGGGTCAATACTTTGGAATAGTATTGGCAAGTGATACCTTAGTATATTTTAAGTGGACTATATTACTATATGCATTTGGCTAAGTGTATCTTGGCTTGCTTTGCTTGAAAATAGGTTTTACCTATTAGTTGAAATCACTAAGTTTTTCTTTATCAAAAACTTCCCAAGAAACCACCAATAGACATTGGGGTCCTTCACCCTTGTTCACCCACCAATTTTTACTTAGAAGTTGGAGTGATGAGATCCTTGTAGCTTCCATGTCTTGATGCTCAAGTTGTCCATTGCCTTGGACTAGGCTAAGTACTTAGGTTTTTCCATCTGCAGAGGTTGTGCACTTTACCCACCAGACTTGGTTTCCCAAGACAGGACCTTTCATAAGCCTTTCCTTAGTCAAATGGACGCGCTCCAACCTATCATTCCCACTACCACCAACTGTCCAAGTGACTAAGTTCTAGCAACCTATGTGATCAAGGCAGAGCCCATATTGCCAAGTGGTTGCACTGTAAGCTTTCTCAACACTTGGCCTCCAAATCCCTTTGTGCCTGGGTGGCATACCACAAGTGAGATACACAACCCAAGTCCATAGCCTTGTGTAACCACTCAACATAACCCAATCCTTCCACTCCACCCAGGAGGTTCATTTAACTTAGTTGTTTTATTAGGAAAGCATAAGTCTTATGACATAGAAATATTTTCATCATAGTAAGTATAGATTTTCACCAACCCTTGTTTGCTAAATAGCTAGGCTAAGCATGGTATGATAACTTAACTTAGGAAGAATTCCCTAGCAATTTTACAATTCTACACTACTTAGGATTTCCCAACTTAGCATTAGGCAAAAATAGCATGCAAGACTTAGCAAAATATCTAATGCTAGTACAAGACATAGGATAGAAATATTCATGAAAATATCACTTGCCTTGGTAGTGGGGAGAGTAGCACTCTTCACAATCACAATCACTAGCAAAATCTACACAAAAATTATAGCATACAATTACACACAATTATATTCAATCAAAAATAATATGAATGCATGCATGCAAGAATTTACCAAGTGGTGATTTTTTGAAAATTCTACCAAGCATGCACATGTTTACAGAAACTTATCAATTCACAAGTTTGCCAACTAAACTTATTTGGCACCAATACAATTTACCAAAATAAATCTATACTTAAAATAGCCTTACTTGTTCTACAAATAAAGTCATTTTAACTGTTACTATTTGTTAAACAAATTGGATATTCAGAAAGGTCTTGTTTCACTGAATCCAACGGTATAAAGTTTGTAAAATTCTAACGTGGCATTCAAAAGTTATAGCAGTTCAAAGTTTGGATCTAAATCTGATTCAAATTTCTGTTTTTGAAATATCCCTAGCCACGTGTCGCAGCCTCACTGGCGCGTACCGCTTCGCGCGGATCGGGTCCTGCGGACCGCACGATCTAAGTGGGATCTGGCGGCTCAGATGCGCGCGTACCCCTTCGTTTAAAATTCTATCCTAGCCCTACGATACAAATCCAACGGCCTAAATCACCTAGCCAAAATCTGGCGGCGCTTAGCGGCTGCGCGCGGCGGCGATGACCAGACGGTGGCGGCGCCGGCGATACAGGTCACTAGGAGGATAGGGGAGGTACTCACCGAGACCGCAAGGACGTGAGGATGCTCAACTCGTGGACAGCTCGGCAAGGGGCGCTCAGGGTTGTGGTGAATTCCTCGCCGGAGTTGGATCTGGCAACGGTGGCTCTGCTCGAGGTCGAAGGCGACGTTGTGGGTCACTAGGAGGCAAACGGAGGATATGGTCAGATGCAGGAGACTACGGCGAAGATGCGTGCGTGAAAAACAAGGTTCGGGGCGGTCTGGACTTACCGCTGGAGCTCGCCGGAGTTGAAGCTGGAGACGGTGGCGGTCAGTTTTTTTTGCGTAGCCAATGTTCTGGGTCACCCGCGGGCAAACCAGGAGTGTCAGGAGATGCGTGGGATCAAGTGGAGTCTGTTTGTGTGAAGCAGAGGCAGAGGGGTGGTCGGAGGTGGCCGGAATTGCTGCGGCAGCTCGTCGGAGGCGGCGGGGTTGCAGAGAGCAATGTGCGTAGCCTGGGGGCGTTCTGTGCTTGGGGTTTGGGGGAAAAGAGAGAGGGGGCAGAGGGGGTTTATGTAGCCTGCTCGCGAGCGAGAATCACTCGTGCCTTAACTCGAATTTAAGCTGTGTAATCAACAGGAAACGGCCGCGTCAATTTTGGGGATGAACAGGTCATGGGGGGGGGGGTGGAGACGACGATGCTCGGGCGGGCCGTGGTTGTCAGTGAGAGAGGGAAGTGGATGTGGGTCCCTTCTGTCAGTGAGCTGGTGGGTGCGAGAGTGGGTAAAGAAAAACGTTTCGCGGGGTCTGTATTACTGGGCTAGTTTGGGCCGTGTTGGGCTGGGTCGGCCAGATTGGCTGGTTTGGTTATTTTTCCTTCTTAATTCCTTTTCTTTTTCAGATTGAATTTCCAGAAATGGTTTTTAAACCTAAATTCAAATCTGTTTGAATCCAAAGCTTTACAAGGCTTTTGTAAAATAAAACTTGCTCTTAAATGAGTGTCAAACATATCTGAACAATTCAGAACACCTGGGTCCTTTTGAAAATAAAATAAACTATGCCTTTATGCTAATAGGCATTTGTTTTTAATTCATATTTGGCTTTGCTACTTTGCTCAAATTTTTGGAAATCACTTGTGTTTGGATTCAAAACAATAATGAAGGATAATTAGAATTTTTCTCAACAATAGTTAGCACAAAGGCTAGGGTTTCCTGACATAAAATAATGAGCCACAATTGCTCCTGTTTCTGAAATGATTTTGAGAAAACCCTTAATGATGATGAATGCAAGGATGATATGAATGAGTTTTGGAATATGAATTTAGGGATGTTACAAAAAGGAGGAAAAGACTAATAATGAACTCGCACCAGACGCTTACTAGAAAGATCTTGAGCAGACGCCATGAGATCATCCGCCATATTTTTATCTCGTTCGGCCGCTGTCGCTACCAAGTTCTCCTCGCGCTGCTTCGACTCTAACTTGAAGCGCTCGAGAGCCTCCATGACATTTTTATCTTTTGTCTCCGTCGTGTTTTGGCTCTTCTCGAGATACTCTAAGCGATGAAGAACTTGATTGTTATCCTCTGGAACCAAAAACAAAGGTAGTTAGTAGAATTCATTAAAACAATTCAAGCATCAAAATAATTTTACTCACCCTGGAGATGCTTGAAATCCGCCTCTAGGCGCACATGCTGCTGGCCCAAGCGAGTCATCTCTCACAGGAATGGCTGGAAAGTAAATTCAGATCAGAACAGAAGGACTCAAGGGCTGTTCAGAGCAGTTTACAAGTAATTACATGTTCCTCTGAAGACTCCGTAAGGTCCTGGTGTGGTCGTACGAGCAATAACCCTGCAATGCCATAGCTTGGAGGAGCTCGTGGAACTATTATCGGAGGTGGCCACTATCTTCGGGGAGGGAGCCATAGCCTCAGTAATCGTGGCCTTGGAGTCTACAGCTCCCTCGTCACCCTCGCCCTTGACAGTCTCGTCCGAAGTAGAATCCCTATCGAATGCAAACAACAAAGCACATTCATCAAGCAAGAGTTAATAAACTCACTTGGTGCAAAGATTCCAGATACTCACATGGCAATGTCTTCAAGGTCAAATACTTCCACCTTGTTCTGCTTCTTATCCCGTGGGTCAGGAGCCATAGCTCGAAGGCGCACCGCTAGAATTAGACTAGTGGCATCCGCGACCGGAGAATTTGAGCCCTCGCTTGTAAGGGTCCCAACCTTTAAATAAGGTAGAGTCCCCTGTGTTTACAATGCTAGTCCCTGGATCAATAGCTAGCACCCGCAGTTAAGAGGTAATATCAAGAAACAAAGGTCATAATATAACTTTATAACCAGGAATAACATTATTTTATTACATCTTACATAGCTCATTTGGCTATTACATTACATTGCAGCGGAATAACTATAGTCATGGGGTCCTTCATCTTCAAAGTGCCACAGGCAAACATGTTGGTTATAGACTTTGTAATCCTAATCATTCAATCTTCACTAAAATCAATCAAACCTGCAACATTACAAGTTACAGCCACAAAGGTCAATACATTTGAATTGTATTGGCAAGTTTCACTACTATGTTGAATATAAGTGGATCCTATCATTACATGCATATTTGGCTAAGTAGGGTTTTAGGCTCATTTGTAGAAGCAAAAATTTATCCTATCTTTTCAAAATGGTTTTGGTCCTTTGTCAATTCTCCTTTTCAAAAAATCCCTTGACTTCCTTGGTAAATTCCCAAGTGTTCAAGTCCTTGTCAAAAATCTCTTGAGCTCCTTGGTACCCCCAAGTGCATCAAGTTTTATCAAAATCTCTTGAGCTCCTTGGTACCCCCAAGTGCATCAAGTCTTTTGTTGTCACTTAAAAAAATTTCTTTTAGAAATTGGAATGTCGAGATTTCCCATAGCTTCAAGCTTTAGTTGCTCAGTATTGTCCATAACCGGGGACACGGCTAAGTACTTAGATTTTATTATCCTCTGCAGAAGTAGTACACTTTACCCACATGTCATAATCCCATCTTGTTGCCACCAGTGGCCACTGGATTAGTACTCACCAAGATGGAGTACTGGCAGATTGAGAATGTGACGAAGTCTTTCCAGAGGGTCCTCCCATACACCATTGCTAGCTTGTCTTCAGTACCCATGTAGGATTCCAGGTCCTCATTTTCAGTAACCTGAAGACAATGCATGGGTCTTCCCAATGTAGTTGACTAAGCCAGAGCCATAAGTAGCATGTGGTTGTACACGAAAGCCACAATTGGAGAAACATGTTCAATCTCTAAGTTTCCTGGGTGGTTTTCATTTGTAGCACAACACAAAGAGATTGCCATAGACATGGTTCCTTTTGTTGCCACCTTCTCCAAAACTCAAAGTCCTTATCCACCCAGGTGGTTCATTGAGTCCTTGTTTTATTATGTAAAATCACAAGTCCTTTTCTCAACTTCATAAAATCTCAACATGTGTCTCTTCTCAAAATATAGCATGGCTAAGCATGTAACAACTACATTGTTTTCACTAAGGTATATAAAGGGAATCCTATTAGGATTTAGCATAGCATAAGTATAGAAATTCTTTTCATGCATGTTTCAAAATCCACTAAGTATAATGAAAATAGTAGGACTTTAGATGATAGTGTCACTTGCCTTTCTTTTGGTAGGGAATGTTGGTTCACTCCTTGATCTTGCTAGTCTCACTATTTTCTAACTTTTACTACAATCAATCAAGCAAACACAATATCAACTAGCATTCCAAACCAATAATCAATCAAACAATTCACACACATAAAATAATGGGATCTAAGTCATGCATGCAAGCCTGCAAGAGATAGTTTTATTAGCAAAGAGGATTTCCACTAGGTTCTAAATTTTTGTAAGGCTCAAGGTGGTCACTTCCTAAAGTGGCATAGTCATTTGCAAAAGGGTTTCGTCCATAAACCATTTTTTTAAATCCAATCATCATTTTATGTAGTGGAAAATGTTTTTACCAAATCAAAAACTTTATGTCTTTCACCAAATAAGTTGCTAATTCACAAAACTTGGTGTTTTGGGTCAGTAGGTTTGATCTAAATCATTTTCCCCAAGTTTTTACTCCTAAGTCATTTCCATAGCAAAATCATTATTTTTATTTGGCTAGAACTGGGCTAAATCAATTAATCAATCCTAATCTTTACCAAAATCATTTTTAAATCCACAAGTTGGTTCCTAGGGTCAGTAGGTTCACAACAAACCAATTTGCAAAGGTTTCAACCTCAAAATCAATTTGGAATAATTTTTCTAATCTAAACAAGCATACAAATGTTTCTGTAAAAACAAACATTTTAACAGAGGCTTTTTACTAAACAAATTGTATTGTTGGCTAGGGCTTGTTCCACTGATTCCAATGGTATAAAGTTTGAAATTTTTGGACGTGTGGATCAAAAGTTACAAGGCATTCAATTTGCAACTCAAATCTGTTTTCAAATTCTGTTTTAAACAAAAACTGGCCACGCGTCGCGTTTTGATTGGGCGGTACCGGTTCGCACGGATCGACTGATGCAGACCGTAGGATCCAACTTAGATCGAGCGGCGCAGAGGCACACGATACCTCTTCGTCTATGTTCTATCACAGCCACACGATATTGATCTAACGGATGTAATCAACAGGCCACTTAATTGGCGGCGCTTCGCGGCGGTAGACGGCGGCGACGGTCAGGCGGTGGGCTAGCGGCGATTCTAGGAAGCAAAGAAGACAGGGGGGGTGCTCACCGTGTTCGCGAGGTCGAGGTGGTGCTCGACGTGTGGTCGGCGTGGCAAGGGGTGCTTAGGGACAGCAGCAATTCCTCGCCGGAGTCGTCATCAGCGTCAGATGGTCCTGTTCGTGGTCGGGGTCGACGCTACAGATCACAAGGGGGCAAACCGAGAGCATGGTTAGATGCGCATGGTCGAGGCGATGACGCGTGCGTGAAAGAGAAGGAGAGGGGCGGTCGGATACTACCTGGGGAACTCGCCGGAGTTGCTTGCAGACGGGGCGGTGCTTAGTTGAAGACGGAGCCGACGTTTTGGAGCGCCCGTGATGGAACGGAGGGCACGGACAGGTGCGCCTGGGAGTGGGGAATGTTCCCGTGTGCTTGGGGAGGCAAGGGGTGGCGAGGTTGGGCCGGAATCGACTGGGGACGGTGGTCGGAGCAGTAGTGCTGCGAGCTCGATTCAGGGCAGCCTGGTGGCGTTCAGGGCGTGGAGTCTGAGGAGAAAAGAAGAGGAAACGCAGGCGGTTAAATGGGCGTGGTCGCGGGGTGGATTAATGCGGCCATTTACGCGAATTGATCGCCGGTGTTACCTGCTGCAACGGCCGGGCGTCGTCTGTGCGAGGAAGAAGATGAGCTGGAGGGGTGGGGTCGGTTGGTCAGCGAGAGAGAGGAGAGGGGAGTTGGGTCCACTGGTCAGCGTCTCTGTGGGTCAGTGAGCGAGTGCGAAACGTTTTCTGCGGGAGTGAGGAACTGGGCTGTTTGCTGGGCTTAGTGGGCTGTGTCTAATTCTTATTTTTTTCTTTCAAATGTTTTATCTTTTTCCAGATCTATTTTCTGTTTTGAAATTCAAACAACAAATCAAACATTCACATTGATTCAAACAATCACCAAACAATGCAATTGAATCTGGTTCTGTTTAGCAACATAAACCAAAGTCCTAAAACAAAAATAATATTTTTTTATTTTTGGGTCCATTATTAATTAAATAAATAGACCTTGTTTAATAAATCAAAATAGGATTTGTTTTATTTAAAAACTCCATTTGAAAACTAATTATTTCCAAAACCAAATTAGTAGGTTTTATTTGAGAATATAAGATATTTGGAAATCCTGTTTAAAACAAATAAATAAGTTTTTGATGTTTTACTTAAAATAGTAAAACCTTTTATTTTTAATAAACTTGGATATTAAATCCTTATTATTTTATTTGAGTAAACCTTTACTATTTTTATCAAGTAGAAATATTTTATTTTAAAGGCTTGGCCAAGTTTTAATTTGGCTTTTTTAAAAATAATACTTATTTTATTTCTATCCTTTTCTTTTGAAAACAAATCTTTTTATTAAAAGATTCAAATAGTTATTCCAAATATTTTTATTTTCCTTTATTAAAGGTTTATCTTTTTAAATCCCTTTAGGATTTATTTGATCCAAATTGGTTTGAAGGTTTCCAATTGGATTCAAAAAGTTTCTTCTCACCCTGAAAATCAACAAAGTTTTATTTTATTCATTTATTTTTCACATTACAAGATTTGGAAAATCTTGGGATGTGACAGGATACCACCCTTAAAATAAATCTCGTCCCGAGATTTGGGAAAGCTAGGGCTACAAGTAGGCTCAAAACATCTAGGGTACTACCACCCTTAAAATAAAATTTCAAACAAAATTACATATTGGCCTTCTTGGGATCCTGGGGAAACTTCTCTGGGCAAACATCTGCATTGTGTCCTTTGTTTCCACACTTGACTCATGGGCCAAGGTTGAGATCATTCATAGGCTTGTTCAACTTGTTCTTCATCTTTTCTGGACAATTGCTAGCATAATGTCCTGGGTTTTTGCAATTGAAACAGTGGATATCTTTGAGTTCTTTACGTGTCTCTTGTGGACAAGTTGCCACATAATGGCCTAGATCTTTGCAGTTGTTGCACATCACTTGGCCAATCTCCTTATTCTTCTGGTTTTCTGGGCATTCACTGGAATAGTGTCCCATTTCTTTACATTTATGACATTGCACATGGCTTTTGTCCTTCTTTTGCTTTTTGGGTTTCTCCAAAGCTAGGAGTGCATCTAGTTCATGTTGTTCATATGTTATCTAGTAGGTAGGAATGTCTACAGGCTTCCTGGACCTTCTATTGCTCTTTGGATAATTTTTCTTTGGTCCTTTGAATTGGGTTGTTTTGTTTGGAGGTATAAGTGGACCTTTTCCTTTGTCATCAACCTTCTTGGTAGACTTGGATCCTTCTTGTTGGTTTGCAATCATTTGTTGAACTCCACCTTGTTTCCTTTGTTCAACAATGGAATAGATGGGGCATTGGATAGGAACATGGTTGTTTCCTTCACATAGGTAGCAAGTAGCTTGAGAGGTGGGACATTGTCCAACAGGATGTTTCTCTTCATAGTTGGGGCATTGATCTCCATGCTCCTTGGAAGTATGATCCTTGTCTCCACAAATAATGCAAGCTGGGGCTCCATCTAGAATAACATTTCTGTCATTCCTGTTGTCACTAACTCTTTTGGAATAGTTTTCTTCCATATTGATCATTTGATCAGTCACCTTAAGCATCAGTTGGCCTTGAGTTTCCAAAAATCCTTGGAGGGTTGGATCTTCTCCACTGGTGTTGGCTATGAATTGAGCTGTCACTTGGTTCAACTGGTTCTGGGTTGCTATGAGCTCTTTCATGCTGTCCTCTTGGTTGGTGTTGGTGTCATCAACCTTGATGTTGGAGTCTCTTGGAGTAGTCATCTGTTTGGGTTGAATGAATATTAGAATAGACAAAATATTTCCAAGGAAATAGTTCTAATTACACACATTACAATTCACACAATCAAGGTACAATCAATCACAAACAACTTTTCACTCAAACAACAAAGTTCAAGCACATACTTAGACAACAAAATATTTTTGTTACACCACATAAGTTGGTGGGTTTGACTTAAACAAAATATGGTGGTCCATCTATATGGTTCACTTGTGATCTTTCCCTCTTTCTTGGTTGATTCTTCTTGTATGAGATCATGGTTTCCTTGGGGAAAACTCTTGGTTACAATACTTCAAGTGAAATGAAATCCTTCTAATTTTTGCATTTCCTCAGTCTCCACATTTTGAGCAAGGTTTCCTTGTCTCACTTGTAGTCCTTAGTGGTATCCAAGTTGGAAGTCCTTGGTGAATATGCTGAAGATGTTGAAGTCATTAGAGTTGAAGATGTTGAAGTCATTAGAGTTGAAGATGTTGAAGAAGTCCTTTGCACATGGTGTAGTCCTTGGCCATGGGGTAGGTTTTTCCATCAAGTTGGAAATAGATGAGATGTAGAGTTGAAACCAAAGTGGTTGAGGAAAGAGTTCACAAGTTTTTTTTGTAAATAAGTTTTTGGAACAAATACAACTCCTATTTCTCTAAGGGTTTTTGTCCAATCCTAGGTTTACAAATCCTACAGGCAACACAATGCTCTGATACCATCTGTAAGGGTCCCAACCTTTAAATAAGGTAGAGTCCCCTGTGTTTACAATGCTAGTCCCTGGATCAATAGCTAGCATCCACAGTTAAGAGGTAATATCAAGAAACAAAGGTCATAATATAACTTTATAACCAGGAATAACATTATTTTATTACATCTTACATAGCTCATTTGGCTATTACATTAGATTGCAGCGGAATAAATATAGTCATGGGGTCCTTCATCTTCAAAGTGCCACAGGCAAACATGTTGGTTGTAGACTTTGTAATCCTAATCATTCAATCTTCACTAAAATCAATCAAACCTACAACATTACAAGTTACAGCCACAAAGGTCAATACATTTGAATTGTATTGGCAAGTTTCACTACTATGTTGAATATAAGTGGATCCTATCATTACATGCATATTTGGCTAAGTAGGGTTTTAGGCTCATTTGCAGAAGCAAAAATTTATCCTATCTTTTCAAAATGGTTTTGGTCCTTTGTCAATTCTCCTTTTCAAAATCCCTTGACTTCCTTGGTAAATTCCCAAGTGTTCAAGTCCTTGTCAAAAATCTCTTGAGCTCCTTGGTACCCCCAAGTGCATCAAGTTTTATCAAAATCTCTTGAGCTCCTTGGTACCCCCAAGTGCATCAAGTCTTTTGTTGTCACTTAAAAAAATTTCTTTTAGAAATTGGAATGTCGAGATTTCCCATAGCTTCAAGCTTTAGTTGCTCAGTATTGTCCATAACCGGGGATACGGCTAAGTACTTAGATTTTATTATCCTCTGCAGAAGTAGTACACTTTACCCACATGTCACAATCCCATCTTGTTGCCACCAGTGGCCACTGGATTAGTACTCACCAAGATGGAGTACTGGCAGATTGAGAATGTGACGAAGTCTTTCCAGAGGGTCCTCCCATACACCATTGCTAGCTTGTCTTCAGTACCCATGTAGGATTACAGGTCCTCATTTTCAGTAACCTGAAGACAATGCATGGGTCTTCCCAATGTAGTTGACTAATCCAGAGCCATAAGTAGCATGTGGTTGTACACGAAAGCCACAATTGGAGAAACATGTTCAATCTCTAAGTTTCCTGGGTGGTTTTCATTTGGAGCACAACACAAAGAGATTGCCATAGACATGGTTCCTTTTGTTGCCACCTTCTCCAAAACTCAAAGTCCTTGTCCACCCAGGTGGTTCATTGAGTCCTTGTTTTATTATGTAAAATCACAAGTCCTTTTCTCAACTTCATAAAATCTCAACATGTGTCTCTTCTCAAAATATAGCATGGCTAAGCATGTAACAACTACATTGTTTTCACTAAGGTATATAAAGGGAATCCTATTAGGATTTAGCATAGCATAAGTATAGAAATTCTTTTCATGCATGTTTCAAAATCCACTAAGTATAATGAAAATAGTAGGACTTTAGATGATAGTGTCACTTGCCTTTCTTTTGGTAGGGAATGTTGGTTCACTCCTTGATCTTGCTAGTCTCACTATTTTCTAACTTTTACTACAATCAATCAAGCAAACACAATATCAACTAGCATTCCAAACCAATAATCAATCAAACAATTCACACACATAAAATAATGGGATCTAAGTCATGCATGCAAGCCTGCAAGAGATAGTTTTATTAGCAAAGAGGATTTCCACTAGGTTCTAAATTTTTGTAAGGCTCAAGGTGGTCACTTCCTAAAGTGGCATAGTCATTTGCAAAAGGGTTTCATCCATAAACCATTTTTTTAAATCCAATCATCATTTTATGTAGTGGAAAATGTTTTTACCAAATCAAAAACTTTATGTCTTTCACAAAATAAGTTGCTAATTCACAAAACTTGGTGTTTTGGGTCAGTAGGTTTGATCTAAATCATTTTCCCCAAGTTTTTACTCCTAAGTCATTTCCATAGCAAAATCATTATTTTTATTTGGCTAGAACTGGGCTAAATCAATTAATCAATCCTAATCTTTACCAAAATCATTTATAAATCCACAAGTTGGTTCCTAGGGTCAGTAGGTTCACAACAAACCAATTTGCAAAGGTTTCAACCTCAAAATCAATTTGGAATAATTTTTCTAATCTAAACAAGCATACAAATGTTTCTGTAAAAACAAACATTTTAACAGAGGTTTTTTACTAAACAAATTGCATGGTTGGCTAGGGCTTGTTCCACTGATTCCAATGGTATGAAGTTTGAAATTTTTGGACGTGTGGATCAAAAGTTACAAGGGTTTCAATTTGCAACTCAAATCTGTTTTCAAATTCTGTTTTAAACAAAAACTGGCCACGCGTCGCGTTTTGAGTGGGCGGTACCGGTTCGCACGGATCGACTGATGCAGACCGTAGGATCTAACTTAGATCGAGCGGTGCAGAGGCACACGATACCTCTTCGTCTATGTTCTATCACAGCCACACGATATTGATCTAACGGGTGTAATCAACAGGCCACTTAACTGGCGGCGCCGCGCGGCGGTAGACGGCGGCGACGGTCAGGCGGTGGGCTAGCGGTGGTTCTAGGAAGCAAAGAAGATAGGGGGGTGCTCACCGTGTTCGCGAGGTCGAGGTGGTGCTCGACGTGTGGTCGGCGTGGCAAGGGGTGCTCAGGGACAGCAGCAATTCCTCGCCGGAGTCGTCGTCGGCGTCAGATGGTCCTGTTCGTCGGCGTCGTCGGATACTACCTGGGGAACTCGCCGGAGTTGCTTGCAGACGGGGCGGTGCTCAGTTGAAGACGGAGCCGACGTTTTGGAGCGCCCGTGATGGAACGGAGGGCACGGACAGGTGCGCCTGGGAGTGGGGAATGTTCCCGTGTGCTTGGGGAGGCAAGGGGTGGCGAGGTTGGGCCGGAATCGACTGGGGACGGTGGTCGGAGCAGTAGTGCTACAAGCTCGATTCAGGGCAGCCTGGTGGCGTTCAGGGCGTGGAGTCTGAGGGGAAAAGAAGAGGAAACGCAGGCGGTTAAATGGGCGTGGTCGCGGGGTGGATTAATGCGGCCATTTACGCGAATTGATCGCCGGCGTTACCTGCTGCAACGGCCGGGCGTCGTCTGCGCGAGGAAGAAGATGAGCTGGAGGGGTGGGGTCGGTTGGTCAGCGAGAGAGAGGAGAGGGGAGTTGGGTCCACTGGTCAGCGTCTCTGTGGGTCAGTGAGCGAGTGCGAAACATTTTCTGCGGGAGTGAGGAACTGGGCTGTTTGCTGGGCTTAGTGGGCTGTGTCTGATTCTTATTTTTTTCTTTCAAATGTTTTATCTTTTTCCAGATCTATTTTCTGTTTTGAAATTCAAACAACAAATCAAACATTCACATTGATTCAAACAATCACCAAACAATGCAATTGAATCTGGTTCTGTTTAGCAACATAAACCAAAGTTCTAAAACAAAAATAATATTTTTTTATTTTTGGGTCCATTATTAATTAAATAAATAGACCTTGTTTAATAAATCAAAATAGGATTTGTTTTATTTAAAAACTCCATTTGAAAACTAATTATTTCCAAAACCAAATTAGTAGGTTTTATTTGAGAATATAAGATATTTGGAAATCCTGTTTAAAACAAATAAATAGGTTTTTGATGTTTTACTTAAAATAGTAAAACCTTTTATTTTTAATAAACTTGGATATTAAATCCTTATTATTTTATTTGAGTAAACCTTTACTATTTTTATCAAGTAGAAATATTTTATTTTAAAGGCTTGGCCAAGTTTTAATTTGGCTTTTTTAAAAATAATACTTATTTTATTTCTATCCTTTTCTTTTGAAAACAAATCTTTTTATTAAAAGATTCAAATAGTTATTCCAAATATTTTTATTTTCCTTTATTAAAGGTTTATCTTTTTAAATCCCTTTAGGATTTATTTGATCCAAATTGGTTTGAAGGTTTCCAATTGGATTCAAAAAGTTTCTTCTCACCCTGAAAATCAACAAAGTTTTATTTTATTCATTTATTTTTCACATGACAAGATTTGGAAAATCTTGGGATGTGACATCGCTTCCTCCTCTCTTGCGAGAGTCGTTGTCACGAGACTCGAGGGCTTCATGCTCCGGTGATTGAGCAGCAGGGACAGTCAAATTCGACTCATCCATGTCCCCACCATCAGGACCAGCCTCAAAATTCTCGGGCAATGGAGGCATCATGTCCTACACCTTCAGAGTCTACAAGTACAAGGACACAAAAGTCACAATCACATATCACAATCATAGCATCACAAAGGAAAAGCGTAGCAAGGAGATTACCTCTGGAATAGGGTTGGTCATGCTGAAGGGCGTTGTCGACGTTTCCACTAAGACTCTTCAGCTGTCAAGCTTGTCAACGACCTGATTTTCATATCAAGCTTTTTCAACGACAAGTCCTCAAGCATAAATCCGCGTCGGGTCACTGGCGCCAACATATAAAAACATCGAGTATGCCCTGGCTTTGTAACATACCAAAAATATTAATCAAGGTTATCAAGTTCCAATCACCCAAAATTAGGGTTAACAAAAACTTTTGTTAATTAAATCAATATGAATGCATATGTGTATGTGACCAATGAATGAATCTTGCAATCACTTATGTGATGGTTATGAATAGCAAGGATTGGTTTAAATATGAAAACAAAATCATCTAAATCATTTCCAAGCAGAATCAAATCAATAGAAATTCAAATATAAACAATATGAGCTAATGGTCATTTTGACCAAAGTTAAACACTATACCACTTTGAGTGTTTCTAGTCCAAGATTCCTAACATAAACAAATCCAATTCTTTTCACCCATTTCTATACCAAGTAAAAGTGAACCCAAGCCCACCTTGCAAACCCACAGAAACATTTTGAAATCTATGCCAAGGACAATTCAAAATTGAATATAGTTCATATGGTAAGATCACCATATCTCAAAACCCAACCAAACCAGTTAGCCTTGACAAATCCAAACAACCAGAGACTACCCAGTATGTTACCAGTGCACTCACCAAATTTCATCCAAAAATTCAAATATAAATTTATTTCGGCCATTTCATCAAACACCTTCTAAGCACAAATCAAATTGGCCAAACTTTCACTGTTTTGAGCAGTGATCATTCAAGCCATTGTCTCCCTTTGATCATCCTTGACTCCCCCAGTTAAAACCACAGCATTGATCAACCTAGAACCCTACCATTACACCATACCATGCATGCCCGACCACCCCTTGTCCACCTCAACGTCGACAGCAAGCTACCAGCGTAGCCAGCCTCGCCAACCTTGTCTGGCATGCTGCCCGTGCCTCACTGCCCCCTCTAGACCAACCTTATCTCGAGGACAGAGAGAGGAGACGCCGGAAATGCCGTGTCCGCGCCGCTGTCGACCATGCAGATGCGCACCACAGTTCACGTTGCGTTCCCACTCAACCCGACCACCTCGAGCTCTCGTCGCCTGTCTACACGATCACCACCGACCCAGGACACCACCAGACATGCCCGTTACCTCAATCGTGCCTCATAGATGCCGCACGCCACGAAGTTTGCCGTTGGTACCGCGCAGAGCGCCACACATTCCATACCAAACCACACCGCCCCATGCTTTCCCTTTAAGCCAGCAACAATCGCCAGGGAACACAACACCGTCCCCTAGCCTTAGCCACGCCGCTAGCCGCCTGTAGCATCGTCAATGACGAGCTTGCACCCGCACCATTCGGTCCCCTCGCCGTAGTATAAAAGGAGTCCACCCCCGCACCATTTCTCCACACTCCCACACTCACCACTCCTCACTGGTCCTCCCCCACATCTTCCCGGAGCAATGCGAGCTCTCCCTTGATGGAATTTGGCTAGAGCCCGCCGCTGCTAGAGGAGAAGGGCGTCGTCGATTCAGGCCACCCCAGGGGACGCCGCCAGTACCGGGAGAACCGCCGTCGTCGACAACTCCATTCGCCCCCGTCGCTGACCCTCGCCTGAGCCCCGATGATCCTCCCAGACCCTCACTGGCCGTGCTAGGGTTCGTCCCCGTCGTGTCCTGTTCAGATGAGGACAATGGTCGTGAGCTGTTGATCTTGCATCTAATCCTACGGTCATAATCATCCCATACCCCTTCGGCACCCCCTATCTCACTAACGAGTGGGGACACCACTTAAACCATCCCACACATGCGCGTTGTGCGCAGTGGGCCGACCCATCTAACTCTCCCGCGCAACCCAGTAGTTTAAATTTAGATTTTTAAATTTAGTTTCAAACCTAGTTCTGGAAGTAACTTTAAAAATCAATTCAGAGAGTTTTACTAAACCAAATTGCATGAAACCAATTTCGCTAGAAAGGTATTGAAAGTTTTATTCCAAGATCGTTAGATTCAACCCATTTGAAATTATAGATCACCTATAGTAAAAATAACAAGGCAGAGACTTTTCTGCATTCAAACATTTTTCAAAAATCAACCATAAATTCTTTAGAGTTGATTCCAACTCTCAAAAATCCCATTTGATAAGACATTTCTGAATATAGAAAAATATCTAAGTTTACTTGCAATAATAATCGATAAGTGCTAAAAGAATGCCCCATAGGCATTTTTAGTCACTTTGATTAATTAAAATAATAAGGTTAAACCTTATTAAATTGTGACACCACTTTAAATCACATTCTGAAGTATTACAATATGTGGTAATGACATGTGTCAACATGATCCCATATTTTAATTGGAGAATATTAAATCTTAAGTAGTTTTCAATGAGTAGAAATTACTTTTCTAAACTAAAATAAATAAGACTAAGTCTTTAATCCTTGTGATGATTGTGATGATGCTAGGTCATCTAGTGTGAACCTTTGTGTGCTAAATAGAAGTATTTAAGTATTGTTTGGTGATTATGTACTTTGTATTTATTTATAGACGCTAGTACCAACCAAGGATACGAAGAGGAAGGAGACTACTACGAGGAAGAAACAGAGGAGAACTTCAATCACTACACTACTAAAGGCAAGCCTAACACTACAAGTTGACTATGCAAGCTAATACTTGCAAGCCCCACCATACCACTTAACCTATTGAATGCCTTAGTCATATTTGGTTAGGCCACTTTATTATACCAAATCCTAGTTTTACTTGCAAGTTTTATTCTTTTTATTTCTTTATTGAAGCTCTTTATTACTTTTAGTTAGTGTTTGTGATATTTTGGGGAAGATATTAGAGGTAGCATAAAGAGCATAAAACTTGGCCTAAGTTAGATAAAACTAGATGCCATACTGAGGCATGAGATTAGACTTAGATAAGTCACACTTGATTAGCACCCCTCATTAGTGATTACCCCCAATTTAGTGGCTAGTGCTAAGCATAAAACTTGATCACTCTAGATGGGAATACTTGGTGAAAAGGATTATGAAAACCTTAGAATGATGAGTCATTATACTAAAATGTTTTGACATGTGTTATGAACACCAGATGATTTGATGATGAAAATGTTGAGGCACGAGCCTTATCCCTTTATAAAATAGATGGTTGAGTTCGGATGCGATACCATTCCAATTTTACCGTACAACCACAATACCCGAATTTGGGTAGGGCTTGACTAGAAGTTTATATATCTTAGTATGGGTTCCCTTGCGGCCGAGGTTTGAGCTGAGGCTACCTCGTGATGACCGTCCACCTGTGGAGTTCCCAAGATGACATATGGTCATGGTTGGGAGGCCAAACTCATAGGGGAGGTGCCTATGAAGGGAATATGCCCTAAGAGGCAATAATAAATTGTTTATTATGTGTATTCCAAGTATATGATAGATGTTTATTTTGCATGCTATAATTGTATTAATACGGAAACGTTAATACATGTGTGTTTAATAAACAAACAGAAAGTTCCTAGTTATGCCTCTCTCATAAACTAGATCGTTGATTAACAAGATGATCAAGGTTTCCTGATCATAGACATTGGATGTTGTTAATAATGGGATCACAACATTAGTGTAATGGTGTGATGAACATTCATCCGAAGTATAGCATTACGATCAAAGTCATTGAGTTTATATTTCTATAACAACTTACGAATTGATCCTAATCCTTAGACCATGATATCATGTCAATCACTAACATCGGATGAGTTTCTTGATAACATCAAATGTCACACCGTAACAGGGTGATTATAAAGATGGGTTCAGGACTAATAAAGTCTTATGTTGAGGCCCATGGATCGAGAGTGGAAATTTGTTCATCCCGATGACGGATAGATATACTTTAGGCCCTCTCGGTGATATCACATTGGTTAGCTTGCAAGCAAGTGATTTGATCACTAGAATGTTATATCACGGGAACGAGAAAAGAGTGCATGTCAGTAACAAGATCAAACTAGGTATGGATATACCGATGATCGAATCTCGGACATGTAATATATCGCGAAACAAAGGGGTTAAGATACTAGCGTAAAAGTTTCCGACGATCACAAGAAAGTCATCGCTGAATGTGTGGGAGTCAGTATGGGTCTCCAGATCCCGCTTCTGATTATTGATCCGAGAGGGTCTCGATCATGTCCTCATTATTCACGAACCTTAGGGTGACACACTTAAGAGACACCGACATCCAATTGGAGCAAAAGTTTCATGCCGAAAGAATAAACAAGCGCAGGAATTTATTTCACTAGATACCGAAACAGGTTTTCGGGTGAAATTGCATAAAGAGGTTATGCATGTGAAATAGAATTCTAGTAAGGGTTTATATGTGAATGTTTGTCATTAAAGTAATTGACAAAATTCTGAATAAATAAAAGAGTTTTATTTAATGAGAGTTTGCATTAAATTTGGTGGAAATTTAATAGCAAGTTTGAGTGGATTTTTTAGTGGAGAAAATTGAAGGGCCATTTTGTGAGTGGAGTGTCCACCCACATGAATGAGGGAGAGGTGGGGGCACCCTCCATGGCCGGCAGCCATGCCCCCTTGGGCTACCCTCCTCCCATATATAAGGAGCCCCTCCTCTCACTTCTCACTACCTCCTCGTGAAGGATCTCTCTCCCCATCTAGAATTTATCCCCCATGGTCTTGAACTAGCGAGATACATGTTCCCGGTGGCTATTCAGCAAGAAAGAGTTGTGCTTCCGCTGCATCGCTGGAGCGAGGAGGAGGAGGTTTCTCGGTGCCTCGGATGTGTGTGCGAGCACGGATGTGCTGCTGATTTGCGGCGCTAGGACTTCCTCTCGATCTTGAGATCGGCAAGAGATCGTCTACATCAACCACGAGTCGAACTCGTTAAGCTTTGTCGGTCTTCAAGGGTATGTTCTCTATGGATATACATCCGCCCGTTGTTTGTATCTAGTAGATAGATCTTGGTACATAGTTCACATCGTAGGAATTTTTTTGTTTTCTATGCTACGAACCCTACAGTGGTATCAGAGCCAAGTTCTATGCGTAGATGCTTTACACGGGTAGTACACATATGAGTATGTGGGCGATGATGATCATGTTGTTGCTCCTTAGTTGTAATTTTGGATATTGGTGTCATAGTGGGATGAAGCGGCCCGGACAAACTTTACATGTCCTCGCACATGAGACATGTTCCACGCTTGACATGCAACTAGTTTGCATAAGTGGCTAGCGGGTATCTGTCTCTCCTACTATAGTCATTATCTATTTTGCAACGAGTTGTCAACAATTTGGTTATCCTCGTTGTGGTTCATGTTCGTAGTTATGAACGGTTCTATCTCGAAAGCCCTAATCCACGTGAAAACTTGCAATGGATAAAATAGAGGCGTCTAGTTTAGATTGTTGCTGGGCTAGTGTTATGGTATGGTGATGTTGTAAGTAGAAGTATGAGATGATACTCTTACAACACACATAACGTGTAAGTTCCATAGACCTTGGCCTTACACATAAAGGTATGATAGTGATCATATCATGGTGCACATGATAGAGATCATATGCGGGATAAATATCATTTTACTAATAAACATGTGATGTTTGATAACATCTTATATTTCTTGTTTGGCGTTTTATTAGCATAATAAGATGATCCCTCATTTAAATATCAAGATAAGAATGTGTTCTTCCTTTAGTATGCACCGATTATGTTTTCGTCGCTCCAAGACATCACGTGATGATCGGGTGTTCTTGGATCCACGACCATATTACGGGTGTAAGACAGTTACACACGCGAATACTAAGGTTCTTACTTGGCGAGCCTAGCATGTACAGACATGGCCTTGGAACACGGACCGAAAGGTTAAGCATGAGTCATATAATAAATATGATGCCCATTTGATGCTCGCCTTTGAGCTATACCGACTCACATGATGATCGGACTTGGTGTAGTGGATTTGGTTCATGTAATCACCAAAAGGACACGAGGGATGTCGTTTTTGAGTGGGAGTTCATTCGTAATATGGATTAGTTGAACTCAATCTATCATAAACTTAGTCTAAACTTTACAAATTCTGTTGTAGATGGCACCACCTGCTTTTAATTTCAATGTGTTCATGGAGAAAGAGAAACTTGCAATGAACGGTAGCAACTTTACCGAATGGGCCATGAATTTGAGGATTCTCCTCTCTGCTGCACAAAAGAAATATGTGCTAGAAGCGCCTCTAGGCCCCCCATCTTTTGAGGATTCCCCTGACGAGGAGAAGAATGTCTATCAGACTCGTCAGGAGGACCACAACTTAGTTCATTGTGGCATATTGTATGGGCTAGAGCCGGAACTTCGGAAGCGTTTCGAAAACGGCAATGCATTTGATACAATGGGTGAGTTGAAAATGATTTTCGACACACATTCTGCTGTACAGAGCTACAATGCTTCAGAAAAGTTCTTTAGCTGCATGATGGAAGAGCACAACTCCGTTAGTGAGCATGTACTCAAGATGTCGGGTTACGCCGATAAGCTTGTGTCCTTGGGAATATCGATTCCCATTGACTTAGGCATCCATCATGTTCTGCAGTCTCTGCCACCTAGCTATAAAAGCTTTGTGGTGAACTATAATATGCAAGGCATGAAGAAGTCTCTCCCCGAGCTTGTATCAATGCTTAAAACTACAGAAGTGGAGATCAAAAAGGAACATCAAGTGTTGATGATCAATAAGAACACTGGTTTCAAGAAAGACAAGAAGGGAAAACGGAAGGGAAGTAAGGGCGGCAAGCCGGTTGTCGTGCCTGAAAAGAAACCCCGAGTTGGACCTAAGTCTGATACCGAGTGTTACTATTGTAAGGGGACTAGCCATTGGAAGCACAACTGCCCCAAGTATTTGGCAGACAAGAAGGCCAGCAAGGCAAACAAAGGTATATATGATATACATGTTATTGATGTGTACTTGACTATTGCTTGTAGTAGCACTTGGGTATTTGATACCGGTTCAATTCCTAATATTTGTAACTCGAATCAGGGGCTACGGAACAAGCGACCGCTAGCAAGGGGTGAGGTCAAGATGCGTGTCGGCAATGGATCAAGCGTTGATGTGATCGCCGTCGGAACGCTACCTCTCCACTTGCCGCCGGGATTAGTAATAAACTTGAATAATTTTTATCTGGTGCCTACACTGAGCATGAACATTGTATCTAGATCGTGTTTGATGCGAAGTGGTTATTCATTTAAATCCGAGAACAATGGTTGTTCTATTTATATGAATGAAATCTTTTATGGTCATGCACGGATGGTGAATGGTTTATTTATATTCGATCTCGATGATAATGTTACACATATTCATAATGTTGATGCTAAAAGGATTAAACTTAATGATGATATATCCGCATATATGTGGCACTGCCGTCTAAGTCATATTGGTGTTAAACGCATGAAGAAGCTCCATTCGGATGGACTTTTAGAATCACTTGATTTTGAATCATTTGATACATGTGAGCCATGCCTTATGGGCAAGATGACTAGAACGTTGTTTTCCGGTTCAATGGAACAGGCGACAGATTTATTGGAAATCATACATTCTGATGTATGTGGTCCAATGAGTGTGTCGGGGCGAGGTGGATATCGTTATTTTGTCACTTTCATGGATGATTTGAGTAGATACGGTTATATCTATTTGATGAAACATAAGTCTGAAACCTTTGAAAAGTTCAAGGAATTTCAGAATGAAGTGGAAAATCATCGTAATAGAAAGATCAAATTTCTACGATCTGACCGTGGAGGTGAGTATCTAAGTTACGAGTTTAGCACTAACATGAAAGAGTGTGGAATTGTTTCACAACTCACACCTACCGGAACACCACAGATAAATGGTGTGTCGGAATGTCGTAATCCTACTTTATTGGATATGGTTCGATCTATGATGTCTCTAACGGACTTGCCGTTGTCATTCTAGGGTTATGCACTAGAAACTGCTGCTTTCACTTTAAATCGGGCACCATCTAAATCCGTTAAAAAGACACCGTGCTGTGGCGGCTATAGGAAGCGAGAGAGCTAGGGGAGAAGCTTACTGGAATCAGAGAAGTTTGTTGATGCTTAGCGTGTGCTTGGTTGGCAAAGGGGCGTTCGAGGTCAACGGGGATTGCTCGCCGTAGATGCTACTGACGACGGGCGTGCTCGGGCATCGACATTGGCGAAGCTGTGGTGCGTGCTAAGGAAAAATAGTGATGATGTTAGATGCACGCGAGTGAGGGGGTTATAGGAGTAACAACTAGTGAGGAGGGGGCGGTTGGGTCTCACCGTGGAGGGTCGCCGGCGTGGAAGCAGATGATAGCGGTGCTCGGGTGTGGTCGTTGTCGAGCCTAGGGGACATGCGCGGGCAAGGGTAAGGTGCTGGCAGATGTGCACGAGGTTGGAGAACAAGTTTGTGTGATCTAGGGCAAGGGGCGCGGTCTGGGCTCGCCGGAATTCGTCGGTGAGCTCGTCGGAGCAGAGGATGTTCAAGCGTGAAATTGAGGCAGCCTATGGGCAGTGAGTGCGGGGTGTCTGGGGGGAAAGATAGAGGAGACGGGAGCGATTAAGTATACAAGATCAGGGGAAGGAATTACTTGCGCATTGATTCGAATTCAAGCGAGTTTTAATTGACCAGAAACAGCTGGCGTGATTTGAGGATGAAGGAGTCGCGGGGTTGATGAGGATGACGGGGCAGTGGGGCTATGCTGTCAGTGAGTGGAAGGGGGTTCGGTTGGGTCGGGTAGTTAGCGTCTGAGAGGGTCGAGTTTGCGGTGTGAACCGGTTTTCTGCGGGGGAGAGGGGAAATGGGCTAGCTGCGCCAGTGGGCTGGGCTACTCCTCTATTTTTTATTCAGTTTCTTTTCTTTTTCTGTTTCTTTTATTCTGTTTTGATATCTTTCAAATGATTTCAAACACCATTTGAATTTATATTTTTACCAACTTTCAATAATTCTCTATTATGTTCAAACATGTATTTTTAAAGATCATTTTAGAATAATTTATTTATTCTTTTATGGTTTTATTCTTTATTAAAATAAGCACTTGCCTTTATTCAAATAAGTTTTTATTAATATTTTCAAATTCTTATTTGAATCTTAATTTTTACCAAACCCTTTTCAGTAGGTTTTATTTATTCATTAATGCAAATAATTCTCTTTGAATTATTCAAAGTAGTTTAATATGATTTATTAATCATTTAAATTGGGTAGATTGTCTTTATTCAAATCAAATATGGTTTTAATCCCATATAAATTTTATTCAATAATTCTATTATTCCATTTAATTTAATTAAATAACTTTTATTCCACTTGGGCATATTCCAATTATTATTTTCTCATGATTTAATTATTCATTTCTATTAGGGATTTTGTCTTTATTAGAATATAATTAAAATAGGGTTTAATTCCATATACTTTTATTTTGAATATTCTGTATCCCTTTATTTCTTTTGGATTTGGATTATCTTTGTTTGATTATGGATTTGGCCAAGATTTAATTTGGCTTTTTTTTAATATTCCTAATTTCTTTCTTTCTTTCTTTGTCTTATAAAATCCATATATTTTTATTTAAAATCCAAACTTGGTGATTCCAATCTGTAAAATCTTATTTAGTATTTGTTTATCCTTCTAAATCTTTTTAGTATTATTTTGCTCACAATTTGGTATGGATTTTAGATAGGTGCTTTATTAGCTTTGGGAATATTTCTTGTTGCCATATTAAACTCATAAGTTTTTATCTATGGTTCCAAATTAAGTGAAACCAATTCTATGGTTTTATAATATTTTTATTTATCATTTTGATCATTTATAAATGTTTGTTGACAAATTTTTGTATGGATCAAATCCATAGTCTTAGAGTGATCTTGGAAATAATTCATTCCATTAAGGTTTTAGGTTTTGGTTTATTTTTTTCCCAAGTTTGAATTTCAAGATACATTCATTTGATGAATGCATTTCACTCGATTGAAATTTGTTGGATTCCATTTTATTCAAAGTTTGTTCAAGATGGGTTTTGATGTTTCCATTTAGAAACAAAAAGTTTCTTTTCACCCTAAATTTCAACAATTATTTATTTTTCACATTTCAAAATATGGAAAATTTTGGGATGTGACAGATATCAACTGAGTACAGCAAGGTACAAGTGCAATGTTGAAAACATTCCCCGTGATAGCACTGTTCTGGTAATTCCAACTTATAAGTGCAAGCATATACAACAAAGTTGTCACAATGGTTCAAGTTTATTAGGGGCAAAGAATAAAGTGTGCCATCAAGTTCGTGAGGGCTTTAATCACTAAGTTTTCACATAAAAAATAGTTTTTAATTGGAAGATAGTTGAAAACAAGAATATACTTGGAATGGTGTAACACACCATGCATAGGAATTTATAGTGGACACTTTGGAATAACTTGGTTTCTTGGGAGTTGGAGGCATGAGTAGAACTTACTCATACAAGTGGAGGCTATCAAAAGACTGGGAGCAACCAACTAAGAGAGCAATAATGGCCAAAATCATGCAATGCAACAAAGCATACGAATCAAATCAATGAGTGGTACTACAAGTCAAGGAATAAATGATCATAGAGGCTAATGCTGACTTGTGAGAGTCATAACATGGTGTGAGCATGTGCCAAGTCAACCCAAGCAAAACATCAAAGGAGAATACCACAATACTATGCTTTTGCATGCTAAAACAACGCATAATTTCTTCAAGGCACACTAAGCAATCCCAATTGTTTGGAACAAGACATGCTACAGCAATAATCACTAAGCATAATGCTAAAACAACACCTAGCATGGCATCCTAAAGTCTAAGTAACAGTCAATGCAAGATCCTCTTGCACTTCAAGCAAGAACTTACTACTCCTTTCCAAACACCAAGCAAACTTATTTGCAAAACAACACAGCAAGAACGGGGGTCCAAACTACTTTATTCAAGCAAACTAAACAACCTAAGCAAAGCAAACAAAAACTAAGATGCTCCAAGAACAACACAACTGTGCATGAAACAATAAAAACGAAGTGTCTAGACAGACCTGAGCTTTTTATTGATGAAGAAGGGGATGCCTTGGGCATCCCCAAGCTTTGACGCTTGTACCTCTTGGATATTTATTGGGGTGACACCATGGTGGCATCCCCAAGATTGAGCTTTTGTCCATTCTTCATCTCATTGCATCATTCTCTCTCTACACCTGAAATTTTTTCCTTCATACAAAACTTCACACAATCTTCATTAGCAACATTAGCTTATTCAAAAGATATTAGACCTCTGGAAAAGCCTTGGAACAGCAAGGCTTTTCACTAAAAACACAATCTACTGTAGTAACTCCTTCAAAAATCTCAATTTACCTGAAGAGAACTCAAAAAGGAATCAATAAGAAGCAAATGCAAATAATGGCAGAAATCTGTCAAAACAGACTAGCAGGTAGAAACGATCTTTTTCAATCATCTTCTGTTGCTCAAATCAAAAAGTGTTGAACTAAAAAAAGTTATCTAACATACTGGGGGATTTATTAGTAAATTTTGAGCTCAATACGAGTTACAGAGCCTCCTCACGAATTTTTTTGGTGGGGGACAGAAATCTGTTTCGGGAAAGCAACTCCCCAAATCTTACTTCCCTCTCATTAGAGGTCATTCTTGGCACAAAAAGCAAACAAAAAGGATAAGGAGAGGTTATTACAGATGTAATAACTTCCAAGACTCAAGGAAACTCTTGGGTTATCTCCCAACAAGTACTTTTCTTCAATGCCTTTAAGTTAGGCACAAGAAGCAAGAAGAATCAAGTATTTTCAAATGAGGAAGCATTAACATCAAACCTTGCTTTCAAAGGAGGAGAAAAAAGCAACTTCTCTCTTCTCATAGGGAAGTGTTCAATACATTTCTTGAATGGAAAATGATATTTAATGGTGCCTTCTTTCATATCAATGATGGCACCAACTGTTCTAAGAAAAGGTCTTCCCAAAGTAATAGGACAAGAAGCATTGTATTCAACATCCAAAACATAGAAATCAACAGGGACATAAGCATTGTTAACCATAATGAGAACATCATTAATACTCCCCATGAGTTTCTTCTTAGCATTATCATTGAGTGGGACATACAAATAACAATCTTCTAATGGTGGAAAATCAAGCATTTCATAAATCTTTCTAGGCATGATAGAGACACTAGAACCAAGATCACATGAAGCTTTGAGATCAAAGTCATTCACTTGCATATTAATAATGGGTTCCCAACTATCTTCTACTTTCCTAGGAATAGAATCTTTGTGTTTTAGCTTCTCTTCCTTAATCTTAACAAGAGCATCTGTAATGTGTTTGGTAAAAACAACATGCATATCACTAGCATCAGGACTTCTAGCAAGATTTTGCAAGAACATAATCACTTCAGAAATATTCAACCATCAATATCAAAGTCAAACTTAGCATCACTAGTAGTAGGCTCAATAGGCTTAGGCATAGTAGGAGGAGGAATAGGGGCTACTTGTGGTTTAGTGGTGATAATGCACACACTATTGTTGCTATCAATTTCAGCTTCCCTTTCCCACTTAGCTTGAAGTTGAGTGTAAGATCCCTCCTTTATAAAGGAAAAGGATCCCTGCGATTGCAATGCTAGTCCCTGGATCAATGCTAGCATCCACAGTTTAAGATGAAGTACATAGAAACAAAGGTCATTATTACAGTCATTCCAGAGACAACATAGTCTTTTACAACTCCATGGCCACAGGCCTAGTACAGGAGTTTAATTAAGTAAATAGATAAATAAGTCTTCATCTTCATGTGCCACAGGCAAGCATGTTGAGTGTAGACTCATGACTCCTATTCATCATCAGAGTAACCTGCAACATCACAAGTTACAGCCACAGTGGGTCAATACATTGGAATAGTATTGGCAAGTGATACCTTAGTTGAATATTGGTGGACTAGATACTATATGAAATTTGGCTAAGTGTAGCTTAGGCCTGCTTTGCTCAAAATAGGTTTTGCCTATCAGTTGAAAACACTAAGTTTTTCTTTGTCAAAAACTTTTCCTAAGGAACCACCAATAGACATTGGGGTCCTTCACCCTTGTTCAACCACAAGTTTTACTTAGAAATTGGGATGAGGAGATTCTTGATATCTTCCATGTCTTGATGCTCAAATTTTCCAATACCAGGGACATGGCTAAGTACTTAGATTCTTCCATCTGCAGAGGTTGTGCACTTTCCCCACAAGACTTGATTTTCACCAAGACAGGACCTTTCAGAAGCCTTCCCTTAGACCAAATGGATGCGTTCCAACCTATCATCCCACTACCACCAACTGTCCAAATGGCTAAGTTATTGCAACCTATGTGATCCAGGCAGAGCCCATATTGCCAAGTGGCTGCACTAGAAGCTTCTTAACATTTGGCCTCTCAAATCCCTTTGTTTCTGGGTGGCTTTCCACAAGTGAGATACACAAGGTAAACCATAGAAATGGGCCTTGTGTAACCACTCAACATAAACTATTCCTTCCATTCCACCCAGGTGTTTCATTCACTTAGTTGTTTTATTAAGAAAAAACACAAGTCCAAAGACTTAGAAATATTTTATCATAGCATGAATAGTTTCACCACCCTTGGTTGCTACTAGCTAGGCTAAGCATGGCATAGATAAACATCTTACTTAGAAATTTCTAGCAATTCTACAACTACTAGGATTTCCCAAGCATAGCATATAAGACCAAAATTTATCCATGCAAGTCTAGCAAAATATTTCTAATGCATATTTGAAAAACAAAGGAATAAAGTCATGAAGAACCACTTGCCTTGGTAGTTTGGAGAGTAGCTACACTCCTCACAATCACAATCACTATTTGCACCAAAATCTACACATAAAATCATAGCAACAAATCACATACCAAATAAATACAAGCAAAAATATATGGATGCATGCAATATGATATGTGATGATTTTATAAACTCAACAAGACAAGTGCACAGTATTGGTTTATAAACAAGTTCAAAACTTGCCAAACAACCATTATTTGAACACTAAAACATTTCTCAAATAATTAATATACACAAAATAGGCCTACACATGTTTCTGTAAATAAAACCATTTTAATAGAAGAAAAATATTAAACACATTGCATATATGGAAAGGGATTTCTCTCCTGATTCCATTGATATAAAATTTGTCAAATTTGAACGTGGGAATCAAAAGTTATGATTAAAACAAAATCAAACATCTAATAGATTCAAATTCTGATTTTTAAATCTAACTAGCAGACACGCGGCGTGTTCCTATTGGTTGGTACCGGTTCAGGCGGATCGATCAACAAGAGCCACACGATTTAAATGAAGATGCACGGCCAGATCTAATGCGTACCCCTTCGCGTAGGTGATATATCTAGCCCATCGGATCTAGATCCAACGGTCTGCGATCAAGCGACCATACTCTGGCGGTGCTAGCGGTGGCGACTGGTGGCGGCGGCTCTGTCCACGGCGGCGCGGTGGCTACAGGGGGGTTTGGGGTCGTCGGAGATGCTTACCAGGCTCGCGGCGGTGTGCTGGAGCTCAACGTGTGGACGGGCAGGGTCGGGGCGCACGGACACAGCAGCACGAGCTCGTCGGAGTTGCTGGCGGCGTCGGATGCTCACTGACGGAGTCGAAGGCGATGTTCTGGGGCACGAGGATCCAAACAAAAAGTGTCAGCAGGTGCGCTAGATGCAGGCGAACATGCTCGTGTCATTCAAAAAAAGAGGGGAACACGAGGCTCACCGAATTTAGTCGCCGGAATTGGAGACGGCATCGGAAACTTGCTGTGTTCGATGGAGTCGACGACCTGGGGCAGTATAGGAGGAACCAAAGATGTCAGAAGGAGCGCAAGGATGTTGCGAAGCAGTCTGCATGAACCAGAGAGGAAGGGGCGCACGGAGCTCACCAGGATTGGTCACCGGAGTGGGCTCTGTCTGCGGCGAGGTAAGGCCAAATACTGGCAGCCTGGAGGTGCTTCGGGCTGGCTTTGTTGGGGGAAATGGCCGCGAGGGGGAGAGGGTCTTATAGCCAGAGCGGGGGCGAGGATCACACGAGGAAACACCGGCAATAACTCGGTTTAAAACACGGCAGTGAATGGCAGAGGAAACAGCCGGCGATGTGGTCGTGGGCGTGATTTGGGGAAGACGGTGATGAGCTGGCGAGGGTCCAGCGGTCAGTGACTCATTAGGTAGCGCGGGTGCGGTGAGAAAAACAGGAGGAGAGGGAATCCCGGGTGGGCTGGCTGTTGGGCTTGTTTCACTTGTTGGGCCAAAATCCTGGCGCCAGCCTTTTTCCTTTTCCTTATTCTTTTTCTTTTTCTGTTTGCATTTTCAGGAATCATTTTCAAATGAATTCAAAAGCTGTTTGAATTCAAACCTTTTCAGGATTTTTGTAGAGTGCAACACTCACAAATTTGGACACAAAACCAAGTGGTCACTTTGTACTGGCCTGGTCACTTGGAATAAAACAAAATAAGCAGTGACATAGCACTAGTTTTAAATAGGTTTTGAAATTGGTTTTCAAATCATATTTGTTTTGAAATTTTTGGTTTAAGCAAATGGCAAGCAAGCAAAACAATCTGAGAGTACCAAGGTTTGATTCATGAACAACAATCTCTCATTGGAGAGTAGCATTTGATTTAATGCTGAACACATAAAATAATGAGCTCATATGCTCTTGTTTTTGAATTGATTTGTTTGAAATGAACTCTACATGATCATGGATGCATGGATGATATGCATGAGTTTGAAACATGAGTTTAGGGATGTTACAAATCTAACCCCCTTAAGGTGAATCTCGCCCTCGAGATTCGGATTGGCTAGCAAATAGGTGAGGGTGGTCTTTCCGAAGATCATCTTCTCTTTCCCATGTTGCTTCTTCTTTAGAATGATGGTTCCATTGGACTTTGCAAAACTTGATGGTCTTAGTCCGAGTAATTCTTTTTGCAGTGTCAATAATCTTGATTGGTTTCTCTTCATAAGTGAGATCACTTTCCAATTGAACCTCTTCCAAAGGTATAGTATCCTTCAAAGAAGTTTCTTCCATTTCTGGATGACATTTCTTAAGTTGACTCACATGAAACACATTATGAATTGCTGACAAAGACTCTGGCAATTCAATCTCATAAGAAACTTCTCCTTTACGACTCAGAATCTTGAATGGTCCAACATATCTTGGGACCAACTTTCCTTTGAATCCCCTCTTCACCCCACGAAGTGGTGACACTCTAAGATAAGCTCTGTCACCTACTTCATAGGTGACTTCTCAACGCTTAGGATCTGCGTAGCTCTTCTGTCGGGACTGTGCTATCTCCAATCTGTCCTTAACCAGTTTGAATTTCTCTTCGGCCTCTTTGATTAGTTCTGGTCCGAACAAACTTGTTCCTCCCACACCATTCCATAGCAATGGGGTGGTACACTTTATCCCATAAAGAAACTCAAATGGTGCCATCTCAATACTGGCTTGATAGTTGTTGTTGTAAGAAAATTCTGCGTAAGGCAGACTTTCATACCAACTGGCTCCATAGTCTAGGGCACATGCCCTCAACATATCTTCAAGAATCTGATTAGTCCTTTCATTCTGTCCATCAGTCTGAGGATGAAAAGCGGTGCTGAATTCCAACCTCGTTCCCAATGACTCATGTAGTTGCCTCCAAAAATGAGAAGTGAATTGAGTTCCCCTATCAGACACAATACTCTTGGGTACTCCATGTAGACACACAATTTTGCTCATATAGATCTTGGCTAACATAGCACTTGTATAGGCTGTCTTCACGGGTATGAAATGAGCCACTTTAGTTAGGCGATCAACTACTGCCCAAAAAGAATCATATCCTGACCTGGTCCTTGGCAATCCGGTAATGAAATCCATACCAATCTTGTCCCACTTCCAATCAGGAATAGGTAGTGGTTGAAGAAATCATGCTGGTTTCTGGTGTTCCGCTTTCACTCTACTACATACATCACACAAAGCAATATGTTCGGCGATGTCCTTCTTGAGATTATTCCACCAAAATCTTTCCTTCATATCCATGTACATTTTGGTGTTACCCGGATGAATAGAATATGGTGAGTTGTGTGCTTCTTGTAAAATCAGTTTCCGAAGCTCCGTATCTTGTGGAACACAAATACGTTTTCCATGCCATAAAGTACCCTGTTCGTCTCCATGGAATCCATTGGCTTTTCCTTTGCATATCTTTTCTTTAATCTCTTCAATTTCCTTATCAGTCTTCTGGGCTTCTTTGATCTTGTCCAACAAAGTGGGTTGAACATCCAAAGTCATGAGATGTCCCTCAGGCACAATCTCCAATCTGAGATTTCTGAATTGAGTACACAGATCATCTAGCAATTCTCCCTTAGTAAGGCCATTCACAAAAACCTTACGGCTTAGAGCATCCGCTACAACATTTGCTTTACCAGGGTGGTATTGCAAACTTAAGTCATAGTCCTTGATGAGTTCTATCCATCTTCTTTGTCTCATGTTAATTTCCTTCTGGGTGAAGATATACTTCAAACTCTTGTGATCTGTGAACACTTCACATTGCTTTCCCAAAAGATAGTATCTCCATGTTTTGAGTGCATGGACAACAGAGGCTAACTCCAAATCATGAGTAGGATAATTTACTTCATGAGTTTTGAGTTGTCTCGAGGCATAAGCCACAACTTTTCCTTCTTGCATAAGTACTGCACCTAATCCATGATGAGATGCATCACAATAAACTTGAAAATCTTTTTCCAAGTCTGGCAAACATAAGACTGGTGCTGTCACAAGTTTCTTCTTCAATTATTGAAAGCTGAGTTCACAACCTTCAGACCAAGCAAATTTCTTGTCCTTCTTTAGCAACTCAGTCATAGGCTTAGCTACTTTGGAGAAATTCTCAATAAACCTTCTGTAGTATCCTGCCAAGCCAAGGAAACTACGAACTTCTTTTACTGACTTAGGTGATTCCCATTCAGTCACAGCTGAAACTTTAGCAGGATCAACTGCTACACCATCTCCTGACACAACGTGTCCAAGAAATCCAACTTCATTCAACCAAAACTCACATTTGCTGAATTTGGCATATAGCTTATGCTCTCTAAGCTTCTCTAGTATCAAACGTAGATGTCCTTCATGCTCTTCTTTGCTCTTGGAGTAGATCAAAATGTCATCGATGAAAACGACAACAAACTTATCGAGGAACTCCATGAACACCTTGTTCATCATATTCATGAAATATGTTGGAGCATTGGTTAAACCAAATGGCATCACGGTATACTCATACAATCCATATCTTGTGGTGAAAGTTGTCTTAGGTATGTCTTGTTCCCGTATCTTGAGTTGGAAATAACCTGACCGAAGATCAATCTTTGAGAACACACAAGCTCCTTCTAACTGATCAAACAAGTCATTGATTCTAGGCAAAGTGTATTTGTTCTTGATAGTCACCTCATTGAGTGAACGGTAATCTATGCATAACCTTTGACTTCTATCTTTCTTTTCCACAAACAAAACTGGTGCTCCCCAAGATGAGGAACTTGGTTGGATAAAACCTTTCTGCAACTGTTCTCCAAGCTGCTTCTTGAGTTCTTTCAACTCATCAACTGACATCTTGTACGGTCTTTTTGCTATTGGTCCAGATCCTGGTAGCAAATCAATAAGAAACTCCACATCTCTATCTGGTGGCATTCCCGGCAATTCTTCTGGAAACACATCTGGATATTCACTCACTATTGGCACACTGTCCATGCTAACCCCCTTAAGAGAATTTAGCTTACTCCTTTTTGATTCAAAGTTGGTCTTGAATATGATCCTTTTATTTTCTGGTGTTGTGAGTGAGACAGTATGGTTGGCACAATCTATCACTCCCTTGTGCTTAGTCATCCAATCCATTCCCAAAATGGCATCCAATCCTTGAGAGTTTAGGATTATCAAGTTAACGGAAAACTTATACTTCCCAAACTCTATGACTAGATCATGACATCCTGAATTCACTATCATTTCTCCGCCAGGAGAACTTACTTTTATAGGACACCCAATAGTTTCTACCGGTAGTTCATTTCTTTCAACAAATGCTCTTGATATGAATGAATGAGATGCACCAGTATCAAAGAGAACAAATGCTGGAACATAATTGAGTTTGAACTTACCAGCAACAGCATCAGTTTTCTCATAAATTTCCTCCACATTGATGTGGTTCACTTGTCCCTTTTGAAAAGGGTTGGGCTTGTTGGGTCCTTCAACTTTCTTTTCTGGGCATTCATTTACATAATGCCCCATCTTCTTGCACTTGAAACACTCAACCTGACTAAGATCCTTCTTGACAGGCTGGCTTCCACTGCCACTTCCACTACCACTGTGGTGGCTCTTATATCCACCTTTGTGATTTTTGTACTTGTCATTGTCATGACTACGGTGATGCTTGTTGTCATGATGACGGTTGTGGTTGTGGTGCTTGTTGAATTTACCATGCTTGTGGGATCCTGAACTTCCACTATCATCATAATGGGAACGTTTGTGAGACGATCCCGAGCTGTGCTTGTCAGAGTGCTTTCTCTTCCTGCTTTCCACTTGTTTCATTTTGTTCTCCAAAATAGCAGCCTTGTCACAAAGAGACTGGTATGTGGGAACATAGTCCACTGATAGCTGCAGGTTCAGTTCATCATTCAGGCCTTCAAGAAACTTTTCCTTCCTCTTAGCATCAGTGTCAACTTCATCCGGTGCATAACGCGCCAGATTGTTGAACTCTTCAATATATTCAGCCACGCTGCGGTGGCGTTGCTTCAGGTTATGGAACTCTTTCTTCTTCAAACTCATCACTCCGGATGAGATGTGAGCAGTACGGAAACCATCTTCAAAGATAGCCCATGTCACATCTGCAATGGGAGTGGTGATCTGGAAGTTATCCCACCAAGTAGCTGCTGGTCCTTCCAACAAGTGAGCTGCAAATCTAACTTTCTCTTCATCAGTACAGCCAACTGTTACCAAATCCTTGTTCACAGAGCATAGCCAATCATTGGCCACCATAGGATCAGTAGTTCCTGAGAACTTTGCTGGCCTCAATCTCAAGAACCTGGTAAGCATGTCAAAACCCGGTGGGTTGTTATTGTTGTTGTTATTGTTGTTATTGTTGTTGTTCTGATTCTGGATGAACGTAGTCATCATTTGCATCAGCTAAGTCTGAGCTGTCATCATTTGCTGCATCCCAGGGGTGATGTTGTTGTTGTTGGGGTTGGGATTGGCACGTCGAGGAGGCATCTGTGGTTTGTTCAATAGAGATAAGAATGAGATACCCATAGATGCTAACATGCACAATACATCACATAATCAATCACCAAACATGCAACATAATAGTAATAGTTCAACAACATAAACGACAAGTTTGCAAAGTAAACACACCAATAGCAAGCCATCCACATGTTGGATGGTCATGCAACTCAATAAAAAGCATGTTAAATAGATGATAAATGAGTAGTCATCACTACTCCTCAGCATCAACCTCCTCCTCAACAAAGGTAAGACCTGCATTCTCCATAGCGGTCTTCTATTCCTCGACATTGGTGGTCAAGGTCTCTACTTTGGCTTTGAGAGCCCTCTTCTGAGAACGAAGCCTCTCAATCACAGTCTGCTGATGCTCGAGCTCGAAGTCCTTGGCCTCCAGTTCTGTAGTCATATCTCGAATCCTCTTGTTCCTATCCTGGACTTGTTTCTCTTGACTCTTGAACTTTCTGTCCTGACTCTCGAACTTGGCCTCCATCTCCTTGACTATCTCATCTTGCTCCGCGAAGATCTTGTCCTTCTCACACAGCTGTACATGTAGTTCGTCATTGCTGAGCATGACGTTGGTCCTATCAGTGTCCACGTGCCTAAGAAGAACCTCTAAGTCCTGGAGATATAGACGAATCGGCTCTGCTGTCTCCCTCGAAGTATCCTCGAAGTCAATGGCCTCACCATCCTCATCACGTCTACCGAAGGCGTGGAAGTGAGTACCTCTAACCTGTCGAGAGTGCCTCCCTAACAGACGTCCAATCAAGTCCTGCATGACTACCTCTAGGCCTCTCTCCTTGTCATCGTGCATGAGCTTGAAGATGATTGCCTCCGTGGTAGGCTCAGTCTGGCGTCCGGGCTGATTGACCTTGAAACCCCAAAGGTCTTTCCTCTCAAACTTTGTGAGGGGAAGCACCATGATGGTAGGAAGAGGAAGATTGAGCAAACTAGTGAGCTCAATAATACGAGGGCCAAAACGAGTTCCCTGGAACTCTTCAACAGTGCTGATGGTAACATTAGGCATCTATTTATAAGATAGAAAAAGTTAGAATCAACATACATAGAGATGAATCACAAAACAGAGCAACACATGCATAATTTTTGGAAATCAATCACACAAGTCATGGCATACATGAAACCATTACAACATCCAAGGTTCAACTTATTTCAAGCAACATTTGGAAAATAAGGTGATAAGTGGTGGTCCAACTAACGAAGTACGTTACAATCCCAACTCACTTGCCAAGTTGGTTAACATAATATTTCTAGAAGCAATCAGTCTATCTTGAGCACATGACTCCATTACTAAGTCTATAATGTCTCCTCTTAAGGTTTGGTTGGTAGCCTCCAACTCTTGGGTATGTTTCTTTTCTTCCTTAAGATCATTCTGAATGTTGAGCATTTTGTACTTGACTCTATCACCAAGTTATTTGATGGCTTTCCAAGATGCATCCCTTGCTGAATCAAAGAATGTAGTGTGCACCACTGAATTGGTGACCATGCAGAATCTTGATTCCTTGTGGTTGTCTTCCTTGTTTTTATACAAGTGAAGTTGCACCCACCAGTACTCAACTCCTTCATCCATCACAGGAAAACCTTTGTACACGGCTGCACCATGTATTCCCATTGCAACCATGAGGTCCTTGAGTGCCATGGGGAATTCTGTCTCACACTCCAAAGTCATTGTCATGAGTGGTCCCTTCCTTACGGCTTCGTTGATGGAGTTCATCTACAAATAGAGATGATAAATACGATTAGAAAAGTTTACGAGAAGAAAAGACAAGTGTGGAAGTTGTTGAAAAATTTTCCTTAGTGGTTTCCAATCCTAGGGTCATAATCCTACAGGCAACACAATGCTCTGATCCCATCTGTAAGATCCCTCCTTTATAAAGGAAAAGTATCCCTGTGATTGCAATGCTAGTCCCTGGATCAATGCTAGCATCCACAGTTTAAGATGAAGTACACAGAAACAAAGGTCATTATTACAGTCATTCCAGAGACAACATAGTCTTTTACAACTCCATGGCCACAGGCCTAGTACAGGAGTTTAAATAAGTAAATAGATAAATAAGTCTTCATATTCATGTGCCACAGGCAAGCATGTTGAGTGTAGACTCATGACTCCTATTCATCATCAGAGTAACCTGCAACATCACAACTTACAGCCACAGTGGATCAATACATTGGAATAGTAGTGGCAAGTGATACCTTAGTTGAATATTGGTGGACTAGATACTATATGCAATTTGGCTAAGTGTAGCTTAGGCTTGCTTTGCTCAAAATAGGTTTTGCCTATCAGTTGAAAACACTAAGTTTTTCTTTGTCAAAAACTTTTCCCAAGGAACCACCAATAGACATTGGGGTCCTTCACCCTTGTTCAACCACAAGTTTTACTTAGAAATTGGGATGAGAAGATTCTTGATAGCTTCCATGTCTTGATGCTCAAATTGTCCAATACCAGGGACATGGCTAAGTACTTAGATTCTTCCATATGCAGAGGTTGTGCACTTTCCCCACAAGACTTGATTTTCACCAAGACATGACCTTTCAGAAGCCTTCCCTTAGACCAAATGTACGCGTTCCAACCTATCATCCCACTACCACCAACTGTCCAAATGGCTAAGTTATTGCAACCTATGTGATGCAGGCAGAGCCCATATTGCCAAGTGGCTGCACTAGAAGCTTCTTAACATTTGGCCTCTCAAATCCCTTTGTTTCTGGGTGGCTTTCCACAAGTGAGATACACAAGGTAAACCATAGAAATGGGCCTTGTGTAACCACTCAACATAAACTATTCCTTCCATTCCACCCAGGTGTTTCATTCACTTAGTTGTTTTATTAAGCAAAAACACAAGTCCAAAGACTTAGAAATATTTTATCATAGCATGAATAGTTTCACCACCCTTGGTTGCTACTAGCTAGGCTAAGCATGGCATAGATAAACATCTTACTTAGAAACTTCTAGCAATTCTACAACTACTAGGATTTCCCAAGCATAGCATATAAGACCAAAATTTATCCATGCAAGTCTAGCAAAATATTTCTAATGCATATTTGAAAAACAAAGGAATAAAGTCATGAAGAACCACTTGCCTTGGTAGTTTGGAGAGTAGCTACACTCCTCACAATCACAATCACTATTTGCACCAAAATCTACACATAAAATCATAGCAACAAATCACATACCAAATAAATACAAGCAAAAATATATGGATGCATGCAATATGATATGTGATGATTTTCTAAACTCAACAAGACAAATGCACAGTATTGGTTTATAAACAAGTTCAAAACTTGCCAAACAACCATTATTTGAACACTAAAACATTTCTCAAATAATTAATATACACAAAATAGGCCTACACATGTTTCTGTAAATAAAACCATTTTAACAGAAGAAAAATATTAAACACATTGCATATATGGAAAGGGCTTTCTCTCCTGATTCCATTGATATAAAATTTGTCAAATTTGAACGTGGGAATCAAAAGTTATGATTAAAACAAAATCAAACATCTAATAGATTCAAATTCTGATTTTAAATCTAACTAGCAGACACGCGGCGTGTTCCTATTGGTTGGTACTGGTTCAGGCGGATCGATCAACGAGAGCCACACGATTTAAATGAAGATGCACGGCCAGATCTAATGCGTACCCCTTCGCGTAGGTGATATATCTAGCCCATCGGATCTAGATCCAACGGTATGCGATCAAGCGACCATACTCTGGCGGTGCTAGCGGTGGCGACTGGTGGCGGCGGCTCTGTCCACGGCGGCGCGGTGGCTATAGGGGGGTTTGGGGTCGTCGGAGATGCTTACCAGGCTCGCGGCGGTGTGCTGGAGCTCAACGTGTGGACGGGCAGGGTCGGGGCGCACGGACACAGCAGCACAAGCTCGTCGGAGTTGCTGGCGGCGTCGGATGCTCACTGACGGAGTCGAAGGCGATGTTCTGGGGCACGAGGATCCAAACAAAAAGTGTCAGAAGGTGCGCTAGATGCAGGCGAACATGCTCGTGTCATTCAAAAACAGAGGGGAACACGAGGCTCGCCGAATTTAGTCGCCGGAATTGGAGACGGCGTCGGAAACTTGCGGTGTTCGATGGAGTCGACGACCTGGGGCAGTATAGGAGGAACCAAAGATGTCAGAAGGAGCGCAAGGATGTTGCGAAGCAGTCTGCATGAACCAGAGAGGAAGGGGCGCACGGAGCTCACCAGGATTGGTCGCCGGAGTGGGCTCTGTCTGCGGCGAGGTAAGGCCAAATACTGGCAGCCTGGAGGTGCTTCGGGCTGGCTTTGTTGGGGGAAATGGCCGCGAGGGGGAGAGGGTCTTATAGCCAGAGCGGGGGCGAGGATCACACGAGGAAACGCCGGCAATAACTCGGTTTAAAACACGGCAGTGAATGGCGGAGGAAACAGCCGACGATGTGGTCGTGGGCGTGATTTGGGGAAGACGGTGATGAGCTGGTGAGGGTCCACCGGTCAGTGACTCATTAGGTAGCGCGGGTGCGGTGAGAAAAACTGGAGGAGAGGGAATCCCGGGTGGGCTGGCTGTTGGGCTTGTTTTCTTGTTGGGCCAAAATCCTGGCGCCAGCCTTTTTCCTTTTCCTTATTCTTTTTCTTTTTTTGTTTGCATTTTCAGGAATCATTTTCAAATGAATTCAAAAGATGTTTGAATTTAAACCTTTTTAGGATTTTTGTAGAGTGCAACACTCACAAATTTGGACACAAAACCAAGTGGTCACTTTGTACTGGCCTGGTCACTTGGAATAAAACAAAATAAGCAGTGACATAGCACTAGTTTTAAATAGGTTTTGAAATTGGTTTTCAAATCATATTTGTTTTGAAATTTTTGGTTTAAGCAAATGGCAAGCAAGCAAAACAATCTAAGAGTACCAAGGTTTGATTCATGAACAACAATCTCTCATTGGATAGTAGCATTTGATTTAATGCTGAACACATAAAATAATGAGCTCATATGCTCTTGTTTTTTAATTGATTTGTTTGAAATGAACTCTACATGATCATGGATGCATGGATAATATGCATGAGTTTGAAACATGAGTTTAGGGATGTTACAAATCTAACCCCCTTAAGGTGAATCTTGCCCTCGAGATTCGGATTGGCTAGCAAATAGTTGAGGGTGGTCTTTCCGAAGATCATTTTCTCTTTCCAATGTTGCTTCTTCTTCGGAATGGTGGTTCCATTGGACTTTGCAAAACTTGATGGTCTTAGTCCGAGTAACTCTTTCTGCAGTCTGAAGAATCTTGATTGGTTTCTCTTCATAAGTGAGATCACTTTCCAATTGAACCTCTTCCAAAGGTATAGTATCCTTCAAAGAAGTTTCTTCCATTTCTGGATGACATTTCTTAAGTTGACTCACATGAAACACATTATGAACTGTTGACAAAGACTCTGGCAATTCAATCTCATAAGCAACTTCTCCTTTACGACTCAGAATCTTGAATGGTCCAACATATCTTGGGGCCAACTTTCATTTGACTCCAAACCTCTTCACCCCACGAAGTGGTGACACTCTAAGATAAGCTCTGTCACCTACTTCATAGGTGACTTCTCAACGCTTAGGATCTGCGTAGCTCTTCTGTCGGGACTGTGCTATCTCCAATCTGTCCTTAACCAGTTTGAATTTCTCTTCGGCCTCTTTGATTAGTTCTGGTCCGAACAAACTTGTTCCTCCCACACCATTCCATAGCAATGGGGTGGTACACTTTATCCCATAAAGAAACTCAAATGGTGCCATCTCAATACTGGCTTGATAGTTGTTGTTGTAAGAAAATTCTGCGTAAGGCAGACTTTCATCCCAACTGGCTCCATAGTCTAGGGCACATGCCCTCAACATATCTTCAAGAATCTGATTAGTCCTTTCAGTCTGTCCATCAGTATGAGGATGAAAAGCGGTGCTGAATTCCAACCTCGTTCCCAATGACTCATGTAGTTGCCTCCAAAAATGAGAAGTGAATTGAGTTCCCCTATCAGACACAATACTCTTGGGTACTCCATGTAGACACACAATTTTTCTCATATAGATCTTGGCTAACATAGCACTTGTATAGGCTGTCTTCACGGGTATGAAATGAGCCACTTTAGTTAGGCGATCAACTACTGCCCAAAAAGAATCATATCCTGACCTGGTCCTTGGCAATCCGGTAATGAAATCCATACCAATCTTGTCCCACTTCCAATCAGGAATAGGTAGTGGTTGAAGCAATCATGCTGGTTTCTGGTGTTCCGCTTTCACTCTACTACATACATCACACAAAGCAATATGTTCGGCGATGTCCTTCTTGAGATTATTCCACCAAAATCTTTCCTTCATATCCATGTACATTTTGGTGTTACCCAGATGAATAGAATATGGTGAGTTGTGTGCTTCTTGTAAAATCAGTTTCCGAAGCTCCGTATCTTGTGGAACACAAATACGTTTTCCATGCCATAAAGTACCCTGTTCGTCTCCATGGAATCCATTGGCTTTTCCTTTGCATATCTTTTCCTTAATCTCTTCAATTTCCTTATCAGTCTTCTGGGCTTCTTTGATCTTGTCCAACAAAGTGGGTTGAACATCCAAAGTCATGAGATGTCCCTCAGGCACAATCTCCAATCTGAGATTTCTGAATTGAGTACACAGATCATCTAGCAATTCTCCCTTAGTAAGGCCATTCACAAAAACCTTACGGCTTAGAGCATCCGCTACAACATTTGCTTTACCGGGGTGGTATTGCAAACTTAAGTCATAGTCCTTGATGAGTTCTAGCCATCTTATTTGTCTCATGTTAATTTCCTTCTGGGTGAAGATATACTTCAAACTCTTGTGATATGTGAACACTTCACATCGCTTTCCCAAAAGATAGTGTCTCCATGTTTTGAGTGCATGGACAACAGAGGCTAACTCCAAATCATGAGTAGGATAATTTACTTCATGAGTTTTGAGTTGTCTCGAGGCATAAGCCACAACTTTTCCTTCTTGCATAAGTACTGCACCTAATCCATGATGAGATGCATCACAATAAACTTGAAAATCTTTCTCCAAGTCTGGCAAACATAAGACTGGTGCTGTCACAAGTCTCTTCTTCAATTCTTGAAAGCTGAGTTCACAACCTTCAGACCAAGCAAATTTCTTGTCCTTCTTTAGCAACTCAGTAATAGGCTTAGCTACTTTGGAGAAATTCTCAATAAACCTTCTGTAGTATCCTGCCAAGCCAAGGAAACTACGAACTTCTTTTACTGACTTAGGTGATTCCCATTCAGTCACAGCTGAAACTTTAGCAGGATCAACTGCTACACCATCTCCTGACACAACGTGTCTAAGAAATCCAACTTCATTCAACCAAAACTCACATTTGCTGAATTTGGCATATAGATTATGCTCTCTAAGATTCTCTAGTATCAAACGTAGATGCGTACCCCTTCGCGTAAGTGATCTATCTAGCCCATCGGATCTAGATCCAACGGTCTGCGATCAAGCGACCATACTCTGGCGGTGCTAGCGGTGGCGACTGGCGGCGACGGCTCTGTCCACGGCGGCGCGGTGGCTACAGGGGGGTTTGGGGTCGTCGGAGATGCTTACCAGGCTCGCGGCGGTGTGCTGGAGCTCAACGTGTGGACGGGCAAGGTCGGGGCGCACGGACACAGCAGCACGAGCTCGTCGTAGTTGCTGGCGGCGTCGGATGCTCACTGACGGAGTCGAAGGCGATGTTCTGGGGCACGAGGATCCAAACAAAAAGTGTCAGCAGGTGCGCTAGATGCAGGCGAACATGCTCGTGTCATTCAGAAACAGAGGGGAACACGAGGCTCACCGAATTTAGTCGCCGGAGTTGGAGACGGCGTCGGAAACTTGCGGTGTTCGATGGAGTCGATGACCTGGGGCAGTATAGTAGGAACCAAAGATGTCAGAAGGAGCGCAAGGATGTTGCGAAGCAGTCTGCATGAACCATAGAGGAAGGGGCGCACGGAGCTCACCAGGATTGATCGCCGGAGTGGGCTCTGTCTGCGGCGAGGTAAGGCCAAATACTGGCAGCCTGGAGGTGCTTCGGGCTGGCTTTGTTGGGGGAAATGGCCACGAGGGGGAGAGGGTCTTATAGCCAGAGCGGGGGCGAGGATCATGCGAGGAAACACTAGCAATAACTCGGTTTAAAACACGGCAGTGAATGGCGGAGGAAACAGCCGGCGACGTGGTCGTGGGCGTTATTTGGGGAAGACGATGATGAGCTGGCGAGGGTCCACCAGTCAGTGACTCATTAGGTAGCGCGGGTGCGGTGAGAAAAACAGGAGGAGAGGGAATCTCGGGTGGGCTGGCTGTTGGGCTTGTTTCGCTTGTTGGGCCAAAATCCTGGCGCCAGCCTTTTTCCTTTTCCTTATTCTTTTTCTTTTTCTGTTTGCATTTTCAGGAATCATTTTCAAATGAATTCAAAAGCTGTTTGAATTCAAACCTTTTCAGGATTTTTGTAGAGTGCAACACTCACAAATTTGGACACAAAACCAAGTGGTCACTTTGTACTGGCCTGGTCACTTGGAATAAAACAAAATAAGCAGTGACATAGCACTAGTTTTAAATAGGTTTTGAAATTGGTTTTCAAATCATATTTGTTTTGATATTTTTGGTTTAAGCAAATGGCAAGCAAGAAAAACAATCTAAGAGTACCAAGGTTTGATTCATGAACAACAATCTCTCATTGGAGAGTAGCATTTGATTTAATGCTGAACACATAAAATAATGAGCTCATATGCTCTTGTTTTTTAATTGATTTGTTTGAAATGAACTCTACATGATCATGGATGCATGGATGATACGCATGAGTTTGAAACATGATTTTAGGGATGTTACATTGAGCTAACAGCCTAACATTTTCATCAATAGTAACTTGTATGGCATGAGCAGTAGCAAAGGTGTTTTCCATAGTTTCAGGTTTAGCAGCCATTTTATTAACTGTCACATCCCAAGATTTTCCAAATCTTGTAATGTGACAAATAAATGAATAAAATAAAACTTTGTTGATTTTTAGGGTGAGAAGAAACTTTTTGATTCCAATTGGAAACCTTCAAACCTATTTTGAACAAATAAATCCTAAAGGGATTTAAAAAGATAAAACAATTAATAAAGAAAATATTAAATATTTAAAATTACTATTTTGGATCTTTTAGTAAAAAGATTTGGTTTTCAAAAGAAAAGATAGATTTATAAATAAGGATTATTTATAAAGCCAAATTAAACCTTGGCCAATATTTTGAAATAAAATGTTTTGTTTTCATAAAAATAGTAAAGGTTTATTTAAATAAAATAATAAGGATTTAATATCCAATTTGAAGTAAAGGCTTTTCCCATTTTAAATAAACACTAAAACTTATTTATTTATTTTAAATAAGTTTTCCAAGTATTTTATATTCTCAAATAAGACCTACTGAAGTGTTTTTGGTTTTATTTTAGATTTCAAAATAAAGATTCTAATAAAACAAATCCTATTTGATTTAATAACTAAGGTCCATTTTATTTAATTATTAATGGAACCTAAAATAAAAATGTTATTTTATTTTAAACAAGTTTTCCAAGTATCTTCTATTTTCAAATAAAAAACCTACTGATTTGGTTTTGAAAATATTTAGATTTCAAATGGAGTTTTTAAATAAATTAAAACCCATTTGATTTATTAACTAGTGTCCATTTTATTTAATTATAAATGGACTCTAAAATAAAAATATTATTTTATTTTATTTTGGATTTTGGTTTATGTTGTTAAACAGAACCAAAATTCAATTGCAAAGTGTGTTGAATGTTTGAATGTGATTTGAATGTATGAGTGTTGTTTGAAATTTCAAAACAGAAATTGAAATTGGAAAAAGAAAAAGATTCAAACAGAAAAAAATATGAGAACGGACTGACCCAACCCAACTAGGCCCAGCAGCCCAGTCCAGCCCACCTATCCCCTCTGCCGAAACGTTTTTTTTTCTCACTCGGACCCGCACCCGCAGAACCAATGACTAGTGGACCCAACTCCCCTCTCTTCTCTCTCGCTGCCAGTGGACCCCACAGCCACGCGGTCATCTTTCCCACCCGCGACTTGTTCTTCCTCAGACAGCGCTGCCGTTCTCTATCAATCAAGCCCGAGTAAATTCACTTAACTGCCGCGTTGATCCAGTCCAGCAACCACGCTGTATTAAACGCCATGCTCCTCTCTCCCTTTCCCCCAAACCAGAACCACTAGAGAGCCACCAGGCTGCTCGAATCGTCCCCAAACCGCCACTGACTCCGACGAGGTCCGATGCAAATTCCGGCGACACCGCGCCGCCCCTTGCCTCATCAACCACGCACACATACTCCCCACCTCCTGGCGCATCTCTCTGTGCCACTCATTCATCCGCGAGTGCCCTGTAACCTGGACTTCGTCGACACCGAGCGTGCGCCGTCGTCTGCCATTGCTCCGGCGAGTTCCCCCGGTGAGTACAGACTGCCCCAACACCTTTCAATGATGCTCATGTGATCCCCAGTACCATACGTAGCTAACAGTAGGGTCTGTTTGCCTTAGCGCGCCCTCAAACCTCGCCTCCGACGACAGACAGAAGCACCCGACGCCGCTGCAAGCTCCGGCGAGCAATCCACCTCGTTCCCGTGCGCCCCTCAACGAGATACTGCCACGTTGAGCTTCCCCAGCGTCTGCAAACACGGTGAGCATATTCTTTTCCTTCCTCGCTTTCCGTAGCATCGACTCCGCCGTCGTCTGACCGTCGCCGCCGCGCGCAGCCGTCGAGCGCCGCCCGTCCTTGGTCTAGATGCTTTGAGCCGTTAGATGCGAATCGTGCGGTTGTGTTAGGTTCACTTAAACGAAAGGGTATGCGACGATCTAAGCCGCACAGGCCCCTTTTAATCCAACGATCTGCATCACTCGATCCACCCGAACCGGTATCGACCAGTAGAAACGCGACGCGTGGCCAATCTGAGATTTAAAACAAAGTTTGAAATCAGATTTGGAAGCAGATTTGAAAACCTTGTAACTTTTGATCCACACGTCCAAAATTTGCAAACTTTATATCAATGGAATCAGTGGAACAAGCCCTAGCCAATCATGCCTTTTGTTTAGTAAAAAGCCTCTGGTAAAATGTTTGTTTTTGCAGAAACATTTGTATGCTTGTTAAGAATGTGAAAATTGTTCAAAAATGATTTTGGGGATAAAGTCTTTTGCAAATGGTGTGATTTGAACCTACTGACCATAGGAAACACTTTGTGGATTCAAAAAATGTATTTGGTGAAACAAAATTATGATTCTTTGATTTAAAACCATTTCTAGTCAAATAGAAATGTGGTTTATTTATTAAAAATAGTTTTGGAAGAAAACCTTTGGAAAATGTTTTGTTTTAAACTCTCTGACCCCAAACACCAAGTTTTATGGTTTGAAAATGTATTTGGTAAACCCTATAGATTAATGCCTTAGTAAAAAAATTTCTACACCACATAAAATGATACTTTGTTTTAAAAATGGTTTATAAAGTGAAACCTTTTGCAAATGACTTTGCCACTTTACAAAATGACCATTAGGTGTTTTCAAATGTTTATGACCCATTAGGAACCACTTTTCCAAATAAAACAAAGTTTGGCATGCTTGCATGCATTACTTTGATTTTATGATTTTATGTGATTGTTTTACTTGATTGGTAGATTAAGATTGTGCCTTGCTTGATTGAATTGTAGTGACTTGAAGAGTGTGATTGTTGCAAGGACAAGGAGTGAACCTATACTCTACCAAAAAGGCAAGTGATGCTTCATACTTTTTGTCCCAATACTTTCACTATGCATTAGTGATTTTTCTAAGTAAAACTTGCATGGAATTATGCTAAGTATAAACCTTGCTATAGAAATTCTAGTAGATGAAACCTTAGTAGAGATTCCTAAGTCAAGATACCTACTACTATCATGATTATCTTAGCTAATAGAAAAACAAGGGTGGAAATATATTCATATTATGGGAAAAATTCTAAGTCTGAGGACTTGTGTTTTTGTTTAATAAAACAACTAAGCTAATGAATCACCTGGGTGGAATGGTAATTGCTTGGTGGATTTTGGTTGAGTAGTTCACAAGGCCCATGTTTATGGTTTACCTTGTGTATCTCACTTGTGGATGGCCACCCAGGAACAAAGAGATTTGAGATGTCAAATGTTGAGAAGCTTCAAGTGCAGCCACTTGGCATTATGGGCTCTGCCTAGATCATATAGGTTGCAAGAACTTACCCATATGGACAGTGGGTGGTAGTTTTTGATAGGTTGGAACGCGTCCATTTTGTTCTAAGGGAAGGCTTCTGAAAGATCTTGTCTTGGGAAACCAAGTCTTGTGGGGAAAGTGCACCACCTCTGCAGAGTGTAAATCTAAGTACTTAGCCATGTCCCTGGTAAAGGACAATTTGAGCATCAAGACATGGAAGCAATCAAGAATCTCATCATTCAAATTTCTAAGTTAAAAACTGGTGGATGAACAAGGGTTAAAGGATCTTCAAACTTTGATTTGAGAAAAATGATTTTGCCAAGCAAAAACTTAGTGTTTTCAAAATGATAAGGAAAATCTATTTTGAGCAATGCAAGCCTCAACTCCACTTAGCCAAATGCATATAGATGATAGACTCCACTATACTACCATAGTATCACTTGCCAATACAATTTCAAATGTATTGACCCTTGTGGCTGTAACTTGTTATGTTGCAGGATTGATTGATTTAGTGAAGTGTATTGATTAGGATTACAAAGTCTACAACCAACATGTCTGCCTGTGGCACTTGAAGATGAAGGACCCCATGCTTATAGATTTCTGCTGCAATGTAATGTAATAGCCAAATGAGCTATGTAAGATGTAATAAAATTATGTTATTCCTGGTTATAAAGTTATATTATGACCTTTGTTTCTTGATATTACATCTTAACTGTGGATGCAAGCTATTGATCCAGGGACTAGCATTGTAAACACAGGGGACTCCACCTTATATTAAATAAAGGTTGGGACACTCCTTCTACAGATGGTATCAGAGCATTGTGTTGCCTGTAGGATTTGTAAACCTAGGATTGGACAAAAACCCTTAGAAAAATAGGAGTTGTTTTGTTCCAAAACTGATTTACAAACAATCTTGTAAACTCTTTCCTCAACCATTTTGGTTTTGACTCTACATCTCTTCTATTTTCAACTTGATGGAAAAACCTACCCCATGAACAAAGATTTCACCATGTGCAAAGGACTTCATCAACTCTAATGACTTCAACATCTTCAACTCTAATGACTTCAACTTCTTCAACTCTAATGACTTCAACATCTTCAGCATATTCACCAAGGATTTCAATCTTGGATACCACTAAGGACAAGTGAGACTAGGAAATCTTGCTCAAGAGTTGGAGACTAAGGAAACACAACTTAGAAGAAGCAATCATCACCTTTGAAGTTTTGTGACCAAGACATGAGAAAATTTTCTCCAAGGATACAAAGAATTTGTTCAAGGAGAATCAACCAAGAAGGATGGAAAGATCACAAGAGAACCATATAGATGGACCACCATATTTTATTTAAGACAAACACACCAACTTATGTGGTGTAACAAAAATATTTTTGTTGCCTAAGTATATGCTTGAACTTTGTTGTTTGAGTGAAAATTTGTTTGTGAATGCTTGCACATTGTTTGTGTGAATTGTGATGTGTGTGATTGGAAATATTCCCTTAGAAATATTTTGCCTATTCTAATCCCTACCCAACCCAAACAGATGACTTCTCCAAGAAACTCCAACATCAAGGATGGTGACACCAACAACAAATAAGAGGACAACATGAAAGAACTCCTAGCTTTGGAGAGACCCAAAAAGAAGAAGAAGGACATAAGCCAGTTGCAATGTTACAATTGCAAAGAAAAGGGACACTATGCCAGTGATTGCCCAGAAAAGAAGAAGAACCAAGGAAACAAACAAGAGGAAATATTACCAAAGGAAAAGAAAGATATTAGCCAAGTGTGGTGCAACAACTGCAAAGAGCTAAGACATTATGCAAGCAACTGTCCAGAAAAAATGAAACACAAGATAAACAAGCCTATGAGGTGTGGCATCCCGCAAAACCACTACTAGAAAATCGCGTTGTTTTTGTGCATTGCATCATCATGACCGCATGCTCATGTCATCATGCCACATTGCATTTGAGCATCGTCATCATCTTGCATTTGATTGTATAAAACTATTTGCGGAAAAACCTAGTTTTGTTTTCTAAAACGCCCCATCTTATTTCAAACACCAAAACCGGGTCGCCGGAATATTTTGTTTTGGCTGCTATCGGTTTGAAAACGATGCATTTAAAATAAATAAAAGATTGAATTATTATTTTTAGTGGGGGCAGTCGAACGGGCCGACCCGACCCGAACGACCACCCCAGGAATTATAATCGGTCCAACCTAAATCCTAAAGCCACCAACCTATCTACCCACACCCACCGGCCACCTCACCCCAACCAGTAGCAACTCGCCACCTCAGCTTCCCTCTCTCCCCAACCAACCAGAAGCTGCCACCTACCCCCACTCCCTCTCTCCACCTAGGCTAAACCCACCCCACTACTCACACGCCACCAACCCACCCAGCAACACACACCACAGCCACACACCCCACGCGCCGACCCACTTCCCCCTTCTCTCCCCTCTGGCCACCCTGCAGCCACACACCCCCCACACCGACCCAACCACGACCAACCGCGCTAGCCGGCCCCACCCCCGACGCGTCCCCAACCTTCCATCCCTTCTTCCTCCTCTGCCCCTCTCTCTCCTTACCGTCGGCTCCGTCCCCTCCGGCTCCGCCTCGACCCCACAGCAGCCCCGAGCCGACCGCCTCCAGCCGCAGACGCCGCCGACCGCCACCTCTGCCTCCTTCCCTCGCCCGTCTCGCCAAGCTCGCCGCCCCGCTCGAGTTCCCCGGCCCGCCGACCCGTGCCTGCGTCCCCGCTCCGCCCGCAAGCGTCCCCGAGCGCCGTCCTGCCCGCGCCTGCCTCCCGCCGGCCACGTCCTCCCGTGCGCGCGCTCGCCGCGCCTCTCCCTCCCTCTCTCTGGTGGCTCCCCTCCTCGAGCTGCGCCGCCCCGGCCCGTGCTCGCCGGCCAAGCCCCGCCGCCCTCCGGTCGCCGCCTCCACGCCCAGCGCCTCCTCCCCCGCTTGCCTCGCCCCAGCGCGCCTCCGGCGACCGCTCCCGCCCCCGGCCCGCTCGACCGCCGCCGGCGTCCTCCCCTCGTCTTCCTTCGGCCGCCCGTGCAAGCCAAGAGCTTCCCGGCGTGGGACCCGCTGCAGGACGCCCTCCTCTGGCCATGTGCGCCTATGCAAGACCGTGCCCCAGCCACTGTACCAGGTCGGATGTTGCTGTACTGGTGGCATCTAGATACTAGATTGTGGTTGTTGGAAAAGTGGCATTTCCCTGGGGTGTTTCGGTTCATCCTCCGCCGCTGGATAATGTTGTTCAAGAGGCAGACCGAACCGAGAATCTTCCCAAGATCTCCATCAAACAAGTTCCCCATCGACAACAAGATCGCCACATGAACTCCTTCACGGATCCCAAGACCCCGAAGCCCGATCTGAAGGCCGATCCCGTCGAACGCCAAGATCTCCTATCGGAACCCAAGGACGCCAAGACCCCGGTACGACAAGAACTCCTTCCCGCACCAATGCCCGAGGACCGGACGCCCAGGTCGCCTACACGGAACGACAAGCACTTCGCCCCGGATGCCGAGCCCCGACTCGATGGCGCGGACCCGACAAGGTCGTCACGATGACAAGAACGACAGCAACCAGGGCGAGTCCGATGCCCCGACGCCAGACCAAGTACTTCTTCCCGGAACGCCAAGGTCCCCGCGAGAGACGACAAGACCGACAACATGACCCGAAGACCACGGATGCGACAAGACCCTAAATCCCGGAGTCCAAGAACGCTTCCGTCGAACCCTGAACCCCGAGACCGGACCCCGGACCCTGTCGAACCCCGAACCCCGGAACCCCAAGATCTGCCGAACCCTAATGTGTGAACCCCTTCCCGAAACCCTATTTTATAACATAATACAACTTGTCGCATATTAAACATTCATCTTGCATGCATATTGTCGTGTGGTTTGGGGGCCTTATGCCGATTCACCTAATAATTAAATATGGGGTCCATATGCGGGCAAATCTAGTCTCATATTGGCCTCATTTAAACTTGTGTAGCGAACCGGTGCTATCTTTTGTCTTGATAATGCAACATTTAAATTGCGGGATAGATAAATAACTTGAACCGTTTAATGAATTGTCGGGACCCCGGTTCCGCTTAATATGGCCTACTTGCATCGCACCTTTGCCATGTCATACACCATGCATGCATCATGCCGATCTTCTACCGTTGTATTAAATATTGCATCCGGTGTTTATTCTAGTATTTTGCTTCTTCGCGGATAAGGCCGTTGAGTTGATGTGAGCTTCGCCCCGATCTTCGGATGAACCCTTCGACAATGTTTTCAGGCGAGCATCTCCCCCTTTCTACCTATCTTACTTTTATAGTATTTGTTCCCTCCTGTTGATCTATTGCTATCTGTGTTGCGACGCTCTAGTGTTTCGTACCGGTGATATCCCTTGCAGCCTTATATTGCCTTGGACACATCCTATTACCTGTTGTTTGGTAGATAGTTGGACTTGCGCGTCGTAGTCGCTTGCTCAAGTGCTGTTGCGTGTCGTCAAGTGCCACAGTTGTTGATGTATTGCCGCATGTTGATATTGGAGGTGATCATAGTTTTACTTATCGTTCATTTTAATTCCTGTTTCACAACTAAAATTGAAGTAAGCAGAGGCATTGGTGGGTGATAGATAATATTTGGTTTCCGAACGCCCACTTGTGTCCCGTAGGACCCCGAGTACTTGATACCTGTTCCTTGATTTATCGCGCTATCCACATCCGGGAGGTATATGGGACCCCCCTTAGCCAGAGCTTGATTCAGTCTTATTTCTTGGGGCCACAAACTAGTTTGAGGTTTTATTTACGATCCTGTACTTATGCCATGCTTTACTACTTTATTTAAATTGTGCGACAGATAGCACCTGTACTGTTTAGGTAAGCGGAATGTTTTCGCGGTATCGACACCCCGAGTTTTCGGGTTCCCAGTCGTTTACAGCCATTGTCGCAAACCTTGGGTCCGTCTCGGAGCTAGCTTACTTCGTTGCGGGTAAGACTTCAAGGGGTGGCCCCCTGAAATATTTCTGAATCCTGTGATTGCTTTGTCGTGAAGGCCTCGTTGGGTTTTGATTTGGTTTTTCCGAGGTTGATCGAGTGTGTGTTGCTATTGGTGCACCCCGGCCGGGTAAAACTTTCTGAAAGTCGTGTCCGCGGTTATGGACGACTTGGAGCACAGTATCTCGACCATAGACAAGCATAACTAAAGTTTATTGCTATAAATTTGACTTTATAATGACTAGTAATCATCTTCACTATAATGGAATGGCTAATTAATACTGCCCACAATTGCTTGTTTAGAGTGTCGCTTGCGACCATTGTACCTGACTAGTAAGTATGACAACTACAACGGAATGGCTAAATAAAAGTGCCAACAACTGCTGGGTTTTGGGTTATCTCATGCTAAATGAATCTGACTAGTAAGTGTTGCCACTATCATGAAATGGTTAACTAAAAGTGCCCACTGCTTATTTTATCAGGATGATTATCTATACCTGACTAGTAATTGCTGCAACGATAACTGAATAAATAAAACTGCCAACTGTGTGAGTTCCTCGGTTGACTTCCTCATTTGGTCTCGAGGGGAAAATACCAGGATGGGTTTGTTTGGTGTTAGCTTCAGGTTGGAACCGGATAGGTCATTCTTACCCCTCTCTGATAACCGCCAGTTGTATCGAGTCTCTATAGGTTGTTTAGTGCATGCTGCCGCTGCCGCTCAGTCCACCATACCTATGTAGGCGAGGACCGCCGAATTCTAGTCTCGCCGTGTACTGGCCTCAGTACTGACGCTCCTCTTTTTCCTTTGCCCTTTGTCGGCACCCCTTTTGTTTAAGCAGGTTTTGAGATCGACGCTGTTAGCAGGGTTACCCTTCCGGCTTGGCCTGGGCAGGGTTATGGACGCCATTGGTTATTCTTCAGGGCTCTTAGCCCCATTTGCCTCTTGTCCGTAGCTGGACGCTGTGTCGTTTTCCAAGGTGATTTGGATCTTTGTATATTATATCTGTATTCTTGACTCCTTGAGTCGCTGTTGTATATATATCTGTTCTGTGGGTCCCATCGAGGACTGTTGTGTAATGTTATTACTTCGTTTTCCACCCGCACGAAAGTGCCTGGTGGGCACCTTTGAATCGTTTCTATGCGGGTTTGGCGGGTTTTCGCTAAAACTTGCATAGGTCCGATACTGAGGGTGTTACAGAGTGGTATCAAAGCACAGCAGTTGCGATACCCCACAAGTCCAGCCTGTAGGATAACCTAGCTAACGGCCGAAGTAGAGTGTCAAAAACTATTTTTTAAAAATCGGTTGGATAGTTCTAATTAGGTCTGATTTTACTTCTTACCCCTCTGCTATTCTCCTCTTATCTCGACGTGTTTTGAATCTGCTCTCTTATCTTTTCTTCGAGTCCAGGATTTCTTGTGGGTGGGTTCCGTCGTACCTTCAGGGTTTCGCTTCCTCCTTTGGTAACGGTGATGCTACATCTGGTCTTCATGCTATCCGAGGAACCCTTCGTCTGGTGGACTTCTGTTTGTTCCTTCTCGTGCCTTCCGGTGTTTTCCGACGCGACGACATCATCTACGCTAGATCCGATGCAGAGTCTGCATCACTCCTTTGTTCCGAACCTCGCTTGTCAAGATCTTCAGTCTGATTCCGAGAATGGTTGCACGCTTTTCCACTGATTGTGCGGAGTAATAGTTTGGGTGCGTGATGGATTGGCCCCCATGCCGACTACCCCTTCTATTCGCTTTTGTACATTGAAGTGGATGAGAGTGCAACGGTTCCCCTTTTCCATCGGAGCTAGAGGTGGCTTTATTTGTTGATACCTCTACCTTCGACCTGTTGTTCCCGGAGTGTTCTCTCGACGATCACGGACAACGACCTCTTGTTAGTGGTGTCGCGAAGATCTACACGAAGCGAGAAGACGCAGATCGTCGACCTTCCTTCCGGTACCATGAGGCGGATCTCGAGGGCGAGATCCCTTGTTAGTGGTGTCGAATTGTGGCATCCCGCAAAACCACTACTAGAAAATCGCGTTGTTTTTGTGCATTGCATCATCATGACCGCATGCTCATGTCATCATGCCACATTGCATTTGAGCATCGTCATCATCTTGCATTTGATTGTATAAAACTATTTGCGGAAAAACCTAGTTTTGTTTTCTAAAACGCCCCATCTTATTTCAAACACCAAAACCGGGTCGCCGGAATATTTTGTTTTGGCTACTATCGGTTTGCAAACGATGCATTTAAAATAAATAAAAGATTGAATTATTATTTTTAGTGGGGGCAGTCGAACGGGCCGACCCGACCTGAACGACCACCCCCAGGAATTATAATCGGTCCAACCTAAATCCTAAAGCCACCAACCTATCTACCCACACCCACCGGCCACCTCACCCCAACCAGTAGCAGCTCGCCACCTCAGCTTCCCTCTCTCCTCAACCAACCAGAAGCTACCACCTACCCCCACTACCTCTCTCCACCTAGGCTAAACCCACCCCACTACTCACACGCCACCAACCCACCCAGCAACACACACCACAGCCACACACCCCACGCGCCGACCCACTTCCCCCTTCTCTCCCCTCTGGCCACCCTGCAGCCACACACCCCCCACACCGACCCAACCACGACCAACCGCGCTAGCCGTCCCCACCCCCGACGCGTCCCCAACCTTCCATCCCTTCTTCCTCCTCTGCCCCTCTCTCTCCTCACCGTCGGCTCCGTCCCCTCCGGCTCTGCCTCGACCCCACAGCAGCCCCGAGCCGACCGCCTCCAGCCGCAGACGCCGCCGACCGCCACCTCTGCCTCCTTCCCTCGCCCGTCTCGCCAAGCTCGCCGCCCCGCTCGAGTTCCCCGGCCCGCCGGCCCGTGCCTGCGTCCCCGCTCCGCCCGCAAGCGTCCCCGAGCGCCGTCCTGCCCGCGCCTTCCTCCCGCCGGCCACGTCCTCCCGTGCGCGCGCTCGCCGCGCCTCTCCCTCCCTCTCTCCGGTGGCTCCCCTCCTCGAGCTGCGCCGTCCCGGCCCGTGCTCGCCGGCCAAGCCGCGCCGCCCTCCGGTCGCCGCCTCCACGCCCAGCGCCTCCTCCCCCGCTTGCCTCGCTCCAGCGCGCCTCCGGCGACCGCTCTCACCCCCGGCCCGCTCGACCGCCGCCGGCGTCCTCCCCTCGTCTGCCTTCGGCCGCCCGTGCAAGCCAAGAGCTCCCCGGCGTGGGACCCGCTGCAGGACGCCCTCCTCTGGCCGTGTGCGCCTATGCAAGACCGTGCCCCAGCCACTGTACCAGGTCGGATGTTGCTGTACTGGTGGCATCTAGATACTAGATTGTGGTTGTTGGAAAAGTGGCATTTCCCTGGGGTGTTTCGGTTCATCCTCCGCCGCTGGATAATGTTGTTCAAGAGGCAGACCGAACCGAGAATCTTCCCAAGATCTCCATCAAACAAGTTCCCCATCGACAACAAGATCGCCACATGAACTCCTTCACGGATCCCAAGACCCCGAAGCCCGATCCGAAGGCCGATCCCGCCGAACGCCAAGATCTCCTATCGGAACCCAAGGACGCCAAGACCCCGGTACGACAAGAACTCCTTCCCGCACCAATGCCCGAGGACCGGACGCCCAGGTCGCCTACACGGAACGACAAGCACTTCGCCCCGGATGCCGAGCCCCGACTCGATGGCGCGGACCCGACAAGGTCATCACGACGACAAGAACGACAGCAACCAGGGCGAGTCCGATGCCCCGACGCCAGACCAAGTACTTCCTCCCGGAACGCCAAGGTCCCCGCGAGAGACGACAAGACCGACAACATGACCCGAAGACCACGGATGCGACAAGACCCTAAATCCCGGAGTCCGAGAACGCTTCCGTCGAACCCTGAACCCCGAGACCGGACCCCGGACCCTGTCGAACCCCGAACCCCGGAACCCCAAGATCTGCCGAACCCTAATGTGTGAACCCCTTCCCGAAACCCTATTTTATAACATAATACAACTTGTCGCATATTAAACATTCATCTTGCATGCATATTGTCGTGTGGTTTGGGGGCCTTATGCCGATTCACCTAATAATTAAATATGGGGTCCATATGCGGGCAAATCTAGTCTCATATTGGCCTCATTTAAACTTGTGTAGCGAACCGGTGCTATCTTTTGTCTTGATAATGCAACATTTAAATTGCGGGATAGATAAATAACTTGAACCGTTTAATGAATTGTCGGGACCCCGGTTCCGCTTAATATGGCCTACTTGCATCGCACCTTTGCCATGTCATACACCATGCATGCATCATGCCGATCTTCTGCCGTTGTATTAAATATTGCATCCGGTGTTTATTCTAGTGTTTTGCTTCTTCGCGGATAAGGCCGTTGAGTTGATGTGAGCTTCGCCCCGATCTTCGGATGAACCCTTCGACAATGTTTTCAGGCGAGCATCTCCCCCTTTCTACCTATCTTACTTTTATAGTATTTGTTCCCTCCCGTTGATCTATTGCTATCTGTGTTGCGATGCTCTAGTGTTTCGTACCCGTGATATCCCTTGCAGCCTTATATTGCCTTGGACACATCCTATTACCTGTTGTTTGGTAGGTCGTAGTCGCTTGCTCAAGTGCTGTTACGTGTCGTCAAGTGCCACAGTTGTTGATGTATTGCCGCATGTTGATGTTGGAGGTGATCATAGTTTTACTTATCGTTCATTTTAATTCCTGTTTCACAACTAAAATTGAAGTAAGCAGAGGCATCGGTGGGTGATAGATAATATTTGGTTTCCGAACGCCCACTTGTGTCCCGTAGGACCCCGAGTACTTGATACCTGTTCCTTGATTTATCGCGCTATCCACATCCGGGAGGTATATGGGACCCCCCTTAGCCAGAGCTTGATTCAGTCTTATTTCTTGGGGCCACAAACTAGTTTGAGGTTTTATTTACGATCCTGTACTTATGCCATGCTTTACTGCTTTATTTAAATTGTGCGACAGATAGCACTTGTACTGTTTAGGTAAGCGGAATGTTTTCGCGGTATCGACACCCCGAGTTTTCGGGTTCCCAGTCGTTTACAGCCATTGTCGCAAACCTTGGGTCCGTCTCGGAGCTAGCTTACTTCGTTGCGGGTAAGACTTCAAGGGGTGGCCCCCTGAAATATTTCTGAATCCTGTGATTGCTTTGTCGTGAAGGCCTCGTTGGGTTTTGATTTGGTTTTTCCGAGGTTGATCGAGTGTGTGTTGCTATTGGTGCACCCCGGCCGGGTAAAACTTTCTGAAAGCCGTGTCCGCGGTTATGGACGACTTGGAGCACAGTATCTCGACCATAGACAAGCATAACTAAAGTTTATTGCTATAAATTTGACTTTATAATGACTAGTAATCAGCTTCACTATAATGGAATGGCTAATTAATACTGCCCACAATTGCTTGTTTGGAGTGTCGCTTGCGACCATTGTACCTGACTAGTAAGTATGACAACTACAACGGAATGGCTAAATAAAAGTGCCAACAACTGCTGGGTTTTGGGTTATCTCATGCTAAATTAATCTGACTAGTAAGTGTTGCCACTATCACGGAATGGTTAACTAAAAGTGCCCACTGCTTATTTTATCAGGATGATTATCTATACCTGACTAGTAATTGCTGCAACGATAACTGAATAAATAAAACTGCCAACTGTGTGAGTTCCTCGGTTGACTTCCTCGTTTGGTCTCGAGGGGAAAATACCAGGATGGGTTTGTTTGGTGTTAGCTTCAGGTTGGAACCGGATAGGTCATTCTTACCCCTCTCTGATAACCGCCAGTTGTATCGAGTCTCTATAGGTTGTTTAGTGCATGCTGCCGCTGCCGCTCAGTCCACCATACCTATGTAGGCGAGGACCGCCGAATTCTAGTCTCGCCGTGTACTGGCCTCAGTACTGACGCTCCTCTTTTTCCTTTGCCCTTTGTCGGCACCCCTTTTGTTTAAGCAGGTTTTGAGATCGACGCCGTTAGCAGGGTTACCCTTCCGGCTTGGCCTGGGCAGGGTTATGGACGCCATTGGTTATTCTTCAGGGCTCTTAGCCCCATTTGCCTCTTGTCCGTAGCTGGACGCTGTGTCGTTTTCCAAGGTGATTTGGATCTTTGTATATTATATCTGTATTCTTGACTCCTTGAGTCGCTGTTGTATATATATGTTCTGTGGGTCCCATCGAGGACTGTTGTGTAATGTTATTACTTCGTTTTCCACCCGCACGAAAGTGCCTGGTGGGCACCTTTGAATCGTTTCTATGCGGGTTTGGCGGGTTTTCGCTAAAACTTGCATAGGTCCGATTCTGAGGGTGTTACATGAGGGATCTCAGCCTTGTCACATGTTTCAAATGCAAGGAGCTAGGCCACTATGCAAACTTCTGTCCAGGAAAGTTACATCAAGATCCTAAGAAGGCCAATATGTAATTTAGTTTTAAAATTTTTAAGGGTGGTAGTACCCTAGATGTTTTGAGCCAACTTGTAAGCCCTAGCCTCCCCAAATCTCGGGACGAGATTTATTTTAAGGGTGGTAGCCTGTCACATCCCAAGATTTTCCAAATCTTGTAATGTGAAAAATAAATGAATAAAATAAAACTTTGTTGATTTTCAGGGTGAGAAGAAACTTTTTGATTCCAATTGGAAACCTTCAAACCTATTTTGAACAAATAAATCCTAAAGGGATTTAAAAAGATAAAAAAATTAATAAAGAAAATATTAAATATTTAAAATTACTATTTTGGATCTTTTAGTAAAAAGATTTGGTTTTCAAAAGAAAAGATAGATTTATAAATAAGGATTATTTATAAAGCCAAATTAAACCTTGGCCAATATTTTGAAATAAAATGTTTTGTTTTGATAAAAATAGTAAAGGTTTATTTAAATAAAATAATAAGGATTTAATATCCAATTTGAAGTAAAGGTTTTTCCCATTTTAAATAAACACTAAAACTTATTTATTTATTTTAAATAAGTTTTCCAAGTATTTTATATTCTCAAATAAAACCTACTGAAGTGTTTTTGGTTTTATTTTAGATTTAAAAATAAAGATTCTAATAAAACAAATCCTATTTGATTTAATAACTAAGGTCCATTTTATTTAATTATCAATGGAACCTAAAATAAAAATGTTATTTTATTTTAAACAAGTTTTCCAAGTATCTTCTATTTTCAAATAAAAAACCTACTGATTTGGTTTTGAAAATATTTAGATTTCAAATGGAGTTTTTAAATAAATTAAAACCCATTTGATTTATTAACTAGTGTCCATTTTATTTAATTATAAATGGACTCTAAAATAAAAATATTATTTTATTTTATTTTGGATTTTGGTTAATGTTGTTAAACAGAACCAAAATTCAATTGCAAAGTGTGTTGAATGTTTGAATGTGATTTGAATGTATGAGTGTTGTTTGAAATTTCAAAACAGAAATTGAAATTGGAAAAAGAAAAAGATTCAGACAGAAAAAAATATGAGAACGGACTGACCCAACCCAACTAGGCCCAGCAGCCCAGTCCAGCCCACCTATCCCCTCTGCCGAAATGTTTTTTTTCTCACTCAGACCCGCACCCGCAGAACCAATAACTAGTGGACCCAACTCCCCTCTCTTCTCTCTCGCTGCCAGTGGACCCCACAGCCACACGGTCATCTTCCCCACCCGCGACTTGTTCTTCCTCAGACAGCGCTGCCGTTCTCTGTCAATCAAGCCCGAGTAAATTCACTTAACTGCCACGTTGATTCAGTCCAGCAACCATGCTGTATTAAACGCCATGCTCCTCTATCCCTTTTCCCCAAACCAGAACCACCAGAGAGCCACCAGGCTGCTCGAATCGTCCCCAAACCGCTACTGACTCTGACGAGGTCCGATGCAAATTCCGGCGACACCGCGCCGCCCCTTGCCTCACCAACCACGCACACATACTCCCCACCTCCTAGCACATCTCTCTGTGCCACTCATTCATCCGCGAGTGCCCTGTAACCTCGGCTTCGTCGACACCGAGCGTGCGCCGTCGTCTGCCATTGCTCCGGCGAGTTCCCCCGGTGAGTACAGACTGCCCCAACACCTTTCAATGATGCTCCTGTGATCCCCAGTACCATACGTAGCTAACAGTAGGGTCTGTTTGCCTTAGCGCGCCCTCAAACCTCGCCTCCGATGATAGACAGAAGCACCCGACGCCGCTGCAAGCTCCGGCGAGCAATCCACCTCGTTCCCGTGCGCCCCTCGACGAGATACTGCCACGTTGAGCTTCCCCAGCGTCTGCGAACATGGTGAGCATATTCTTTTCCTTCCTCGCTTTCCGTAGCATCGACTCCGCCGTCGTCTGACCGTCGCCGCCGCGCGCAGCCGTCGAGCGCCGCCCGTCCTTGGTCTAGATGCTTTGAGCCGTTAGATGCGAATCCTGCGGTTGTGTTAGGTTCACTTAAACGAAAGGGTATGCGACGATCTAAGCCACACAGGCCCCTTTTAATCCAACGATCTGCATCACTCGATCCACCCGAACCGGTATCGACCAGTAGAAACGCGACGCGTGGCCAGTCTGAGATTTAAAACAAAGTTTGAAATCAGATTTGGATGCAGATTTGAAAACCTTGTAACTTTTGATCCACACGTCCAAAATTTGCAAACTTTATATCAATGGAATCAGTGGAACAAGCCCTAGCCAATCATGCCTTTTGTTTAGTAAAAAGCCTCTGGTAAAATGTTTGTTTTTGCAGAAAAATTTGTATGCTTGTTAAGAATGTGAAAATTGTTCAAAAATGATTTTGGGGATAAAGTCTTTTGCAAATGGTGTGATTTGAACCTACTGACCATAGGAAACACTTTGTGGATTCAAAAAATGTATTTGGTGAAACAAAATAATGGTTCTTTGATTTAAAACCATTTCTAGTCAAATAGAAATGTGGTTTATTTATTAAAAATAGTTTTGGAAGAAAACCTTTGGAAAATGTTTTGTTTTAAACTGTATGACCCCAAACACCAAGTTTTATGGTTTGAAAATGTATTTGGTAAACCCTATAGATTAATGCCTTAGTAAAAACATTTCTACACCACATAAAATGATACTTTGTTTTAAAAATGGTTTATAAAGTGAAACCTTTTGCAAATGACTTTGCCACTTTACAAAATGACCATTAGGTGTTTTCAAATGTTTATGGCCCATTAGGAACCACTTTTCCAAATAAAACAAAGTTTGGCATGCTTGCATGCATTACTTTGATTTTATGATTTTATGTGATTGTTTTGCTTGATTGGTAGATTAAGATTGTGCCTTGCTTGATTGAATTGTAGTGACTTGAAGAGTGTGATTGTTGCAAGGACAAGGAGTGAACCTATACTCTACCAAAAAGGCAAGTGATGCTTCATACTTTTTGTCCCATTACTTTCACTATGCATTAGTGATTTTTCTAAGTAAAACTTGCATGGAATTTTGCTAAGTATAAACCTTGCTATAGAAATTCTAGTAGATGAAACCTTAGTAGAGATTCCTAAGTCAAGATACCTACTACTATCATGATTAGCTTAGCTAATAGAAAAACAAGGGTGGAAATATATTCATATTATGGGAAAAATTCTAAGTCTGAGGACTTGTGTTTTTGTTTAATAATACAACTAAGTTAATGAATCACCTGGGTGGAATGGTAATTGCTTGGTGGATTTTGGTTGAGTAGTTCACAAGGCCCATGTTTATGGTTTACCTTGTGTATCTCACTTGTGGATGGCCACCCAGGAACAAAGAGATTTGAGATGTCAAATGTTGAGAAGCTTCAAGTGCAGCCACTTGGCATTATGGGCTCTGCCTAGATCATATAGGTTGCAAGAACTTAGCCATATGGACAGTGGGTGGTAGTTTTTGATAGGTTGGAACGTGTCCATTTTGTTCTAAGGGAAGGCTTCTGAAAGATCTTGTCTTGGGAAACCAAGTCTTGTGGGGAAAGTGCACCACCTCTGCAGAGTGTAAATCTAAGTACTTAGCCATGTCCCTAGTAAAGGACAATTTGAGCATCAAGACATGGAAGCAATCAAGAATCTCATCATTCAAATTTCTAAGTTAAAAACTGGTGGATGAACAAGGGTTAAAGGATCTTCAAACTTTGATTTGAGAAAAATGATTTTGCCAAGCAAAAACTTAGTGTTTTCAAAATGATAAGGAAAATCTTTGAGCAATGCAAGCCTCAACTCCACTTAGCCAAATGCATATAGATGATAGACTCCACTATACTACCATAGTATCACTTGCCAATACAATTTCAAATGTATTGACCCTTGTGGCTGTAACTTGTTATGTTGCAGGATTGATTGATTTAGTGAAGTGTATTGATTAGGATTACAAAGTCTACAACCAACATGTCTGCCTGTGGCACTTGAAGATGAAGGACCCCATGCTTATAGATTTCTGCTGCAATGTAATGTAATAGCCAAATGAGCTATGTAAGATGTAATAAAATTATGTTATTCCTGGTTATAAAGTTATATTATGACCTTTGTTTCTTGATATTACATCTTAACTGTGGATGCTAGCTATTGATCCAGGGACTAGCATTGTAAACACAGGGGACTCCACCTTATATTAAATAAAGGTTGGGACACTCCTTCTACATTAACCAAGGAAGTTTGAGCTTCAGACAAATAGGATATATTTTTCTCAGCACTCAAATTTTTTGACTGTAAACTAGGAATTTCTCTATTCAGATTCTCAAGCTGATGACATGGAAGCTATCAAGAATCTCATCACTCCAACTTCTAAGTAAAACTTGTGGGTGAACAAGGGTGAAGGACCTCAATGTCTATTGATGGTTTCTTGGGAAAAGTTTTGACAAAGAAAAACTTAGTGATTTCAACTAATAGGAAAAACCTATTTTGAGCAAAGCAAGACAAGCTACACTTAGCCAAAATGCATATAGTAATATAGTCCACTTAAAATTTACTAAGGTATCACTTGCCAATACTATTCCAAAGTATTGACCCACTGTGGCTGTAACTTGTGATGTTGCAGGTTACTCCGATGATGATTAGGTGTCATGAGTCTACACTCAACATGCTTGCCTGTGGCACATGAAGATGAAGACTTATGTTTATTTACTTATTCCAAACTCTTGTATTAGGCATGTGGCCTTGAGTTGTAAAAGACTATATTTTTATCTCTGGAATGGATGTAATAAATGACCTTTGTATCTGTGTACTTCATCTTAAACTGTGGATGCTAGCAATGATTCAGGGACTAGCATTGCAATCACAGGGATCCTTTTCCTTTACAAAGGAGGGATCTTACAGATGGTATCAGAGCACTGTGTTGCCTATAGGATTATGACCCTAGGATTGGAAACCACTAAGGAAAAAATTTCAACTACTTCTACACTTGTCTATTCTTCTCGTAAACTTTTCTAATCTTCTCATTCTCATCTCTATTTGTAGATGAACTCCATCAACGAAGCCGTAAGGAAAGGACCACTCATGACCATGACCTTGGAGTGTGAGACTGAGTTCCCCAAAATTCTCAAGGACCTCATGGTGGCAATGGAAATACATGGTGCAGCTGTGTACAAAGGCTTTCCAGTGATGGATGAAGGAGTTGAGTACTGGTGGGTGCAACTTCACTTGTACAAAAACAAGGAAGACAACCACAAAGAAAAAGGATTCTGCATGTACACCAACACTGTGGTGCACACCACATTCTTTGAGTCAGCAAGAGAAGCAGCTTGGAGGACTATCAAAGAACTTAGTGCTAGAGTCAAGTGCAGAATGCTCAACCTCCAAAAAGACTTGATGAAAGATAAGGAACATACCCAAGAGTTGGAAGCTACCAACCAAACCTTAAGAGGAGATATTATAGACTTAGTGATGGAATCATGTGATCAAGATAGGCTGATTGCTTCTAGGAACATTGTGTTAGCCAACAGATCCAGTGAGATAGGATTGTAAACGTATTTCGTTAGTTGGACCACCACCTATCACCTTATTTTCCAAAATATTACCTTAAGACATGATTGGACTTGGTTGATGTAATGAATTCATGTATGCATGACTTGTGTGATTTTGCTTTCCAAGGATATGTATGTGATGTTTGTCTTTGTTTTATCTTAAATTGTGTTGTTCTAACTTTTCTATCTTATAAATAGATGCCTATTACCATCAGCACTGTTGAGGAGTTCCAGGTTACCAGTTTTGGTCCTCGTATCGTTGAGCTTACCACCTTGCTCAATCTCCCTCTTCCCACCATCATGGTGCATCCACTCACCAAGTTCGAGAGGAAGGATCTCTGGGGCTTCAAGGTGAACCAGCCCGGACGCCAGACGGAGCCTACTACGGAGGCCATCGTCTTCAAGCTTATGCATAATGACAGGGAGAGAGGCATGGAGGTAGTTATGCAGGACCTGATAGGACGTCTGCTAGGTCGACACTCCCGACAGGTTAGAGGCACCCACTTCCACGTCTTCGGAAGACGTGATGAGGATGGAGAGTCCATCAACTTAGAGGACGACTCGAGGGACGCCGCAGAGCCGATACGTCTGTACCTCCAGGACTTAGAGTCTCTCATTAGGCACGTGGACACAGACAGGACCAATGTCATGCTCAGTAATGACGAGCTCCAGGTGCAGCTTCGGGAGAAGGACAAGCTTTTCGCACAGCAGGACGAGATAGTCAAGGAAATGGAGGCGAAGTTCGAGACCTAGGACAGGAAGTTCAAGAGTCAGGAGAAACGTGTCCAGGATAGGAACAAGAAGATCCGGGTCATGACTGAAGAACTGCAGTCCAAGGACTTCGAGCTAGAGCAGCAGCAGACGGTGATAGAGAGGCTTCGTTCCCAGAAGAGGGCTCTCAAGGCCAAGATTGAGTCCTTGACCACAACCATTGAGGAGAACAAGACCGCGATGGAGAACGCAGGTCTTACCTTTGTCGAGGAGGAGATTGATGCTGATGAGTAGATTTGACTACTCGTTTATCTTTTATTATCGTACTTGTTATTTGAGAACTTGTTATTGGACCATCCGACATGTGGATGGCTTGCTACTTGTGTGTTTTACTTTGTGAACTTGTTATCTTGTTGTTGAACTTTTATCTTTGTGTTGCATGCTATGTGTTTGCTTATGTGATGTAATGTGCATGAAAACATCTATGGGTATCTCATTCTTATCTCTATTTGAACAAACCATAGATGCCTCCCCGTCGCGCAAACCCCAACCCCAACAACAACAACAACAACAACAACATCACACCAGAAATGCAACAAATGATGACTGCTCAAACACAGCTGATGCAGATGATGACAACATTTATTCAGAACCAAAACAACAACAACAACAACAACAACAACAACAACAACAACAACAACAACAACAACAACAACAACAACAACAACAACAACAACAACAACAACAACAACAACAACAGCAACAGCAACAGCAACAGCAACAGCAACAGCAACAGCAACAGCAACAGCAACAGCAACAGCAACAGCAACAACAACAACAACAACAACAACAACAACAACAACAACAACAACAACAACAACAACAACAACAACAGCAACAACAACAACAGCAACAACAACAGAAACAACAACAACAACAACAACAACAACAACAACAACAACAACAACAACAACAACAACAGCAACAACAACAACAACAGCAACAACAACAACAACAACAACAACAACAACAACAACAACAACAACAACAACAACAACAACAACAACAACAACAACCCTCCGGGATTTGATATGCTCACCAGATTTTTGCGATTGAGGCCAGCTAAGTTCTCGGGGACGACTGATCCCATGGTGGCCAATGATTGGCTATGATCTGTAAACAAGGACTTAGTAACTGTGGGCTGCACGGATGCTGAAAAGGTCAGATTTGCAGCACATCTGCTGGAAGGGCCAGCCGCCACTTGGTGGGACAACTTTCAGATCACCACTCCTATAGATGAAGTGACTTGGCTATCTTTGAGGATGGCTTTCGCACTGCTCATATCTCATCAGGAATAATGAGCCTGAAAAGAAAGAGTTCCACAATCTGAAGCAGCGTCACCGCAGCGTGGCTGAGTACATTGAGGAGTTCAACAATCTGGCGCGTTATGCACCGGATGAGGTTGACACAGATGCCAAGAGAAAGGAAAAATTTCTGGAAGGCTTGAATGATGAGCTGAATCTGCAACTGGTTGTGGCATATGTTCCCACTTATCAGTCGCTCTGTGACAAAGCTGCAATATTGGAGAATAAAATGAAGCAAGTCGAGAGTAGAAAGAGAAAGCACTCCGACAAGCACAACTCGGGATCGTCTCACAAACGATCTCACTATGATGATAGTGGAAGATCAGGAGCCCACAAGCATGGGAAATTCAACAAGCACCACAACCACAACCGTCATGACAACAAGCATCACCGCAGTCATGACAATGACAAGTACAAGAACCACAAGAGTGGACATAAGAGCCACCACAGTGGTAATGGAAGTGGAAGTGGAAGTCAGCCTGCTAAGAGAGACATCAGTCAGGTTGAATGCTTCAAATGCAAGAATATGGGACACTATGCAAATGAGTGCCCCGAAAAGAAAGTTGAAGGACCTGTCAAGCCCAATCCTTTTCAGAAAGGTCAGGTGAACCACATCAATGTGGAGGAGGTCTATGAGGAGCCTGACGCTGTTGCTGGTAAGTTCAGACTCAATTCTATTCCAGCATTTGTTATTTTTGATACTGGAGCATCGCATTCATTCATATCAAAAGCATTTGTTGATAGAAATGGGTTTCCAACTGAAAACATTGGGTGTCCAATAAAAGTTAGTTCTCCGGGTGGAGAAATGATAGTAATTCTTGGATGCCGGGATCTAGTAATAGAATTTGGAAAACATAAGTTTCCGGTGAGTCTGATAATCCTAGATTCCCAAGGACTAGACGTAATATTGGGAATGGATTGGATGGCTAAGTATGAAGGAGTACTAGATTGTGCTAATCGTACTGTTGCACTCACAACCCCGGAAAGAAAAAGAATTAAATTCAAGTCCAACTTTGAATCCAAAGGAAGTAAGCTAAATTCTCTTAAGGGGGTTAGCATGGACAGTGTGCCAATTGTGAGTGAGTATCCGGATGTGTTTCCGGAAGAATTGCCGGGAATGCCACCAGATAGAGATATGGAGTTTCTGATAGATTTGGTACCAGGGTCTGGACCAATAGCAAAGAGGCCGTATAAAATGTCAGTTGATGAACTGAAAGAGCTCAAGAAACAACTAGGAGAACAGTTGCAGAAAGGATTTATTCAACCCAGTTCTTCATCTTGGGGAGCCCCAGTCTTGTTTGTGGAGAAGAAAGACAAAAGTCAAAGATTATGCATAGATTACCGTTCACTCAACGAGGTAACTATCAAGAACAAATATCCTTTGCCTAGAATCAATGACTTGTTTGATCAGCTAGAAGGAGCATGTGTGTTCTCAAAGATTGATCTCCGGTCAGGCTATTTTCAACTCAAGATAAGAGAACAAGACATACCTAAAACTGCATTCACCACAAGGTATGGGTTGTATGAGTATACTGTGATGCCTTTTGGCTTGACCAATGCTCCAGCATACTTCATGAATATGATGAACAAGGTTTTCATGGAATTTCTTGACAAGTTTGTTGTCGTTTTCATCGATGACATCTTAGTCTACTCCAAGAGCAAAGAAGAACATGAAGGACACTTGCGTTTGATACTTGAGAAATTAAGAGAGCATAAACTTTATGCCAAATTCAGCAAGTGTGAGTTCTGGTTAGAAGAAGTTGGTTTTCTTGGTCATGTTATGACAAAGGATGGTGTAGCAGTTGATCCTGCTAAAGTTTCAGCTGTGACTGAATGGGAATCTCCCAAGTCCGTGAAAGAAGTTCGTAGTTTCCTTGGCTTAGCAGGGTACTACAGAAGGTTCATTGAGAATTTCTCTAAGGTAGCTAAGCCCATGACTGAATTGTTAAAGAAAGATAAGAAGTTTGCTTGGTCTGAAGGTTGTGAAGCCAGCTTTCAGGAGTTGAAGAAGAGACTTGTGACAGCACCAGTTTTATGTCTGCCAGATTTGGAAAAAGATTTCCAAGTTTATTGTGATGCATCTCATCAAGGTTTGGGTGCAGTACTTATGCAAGACGGTAAAGTTGTAGCTTATGCCTCGAGACAACTCAAAACTCATGAAGTGAACTATCCTACCCATGATTTAGAGTTAGCCTCTGTCGTCCATGCACTCAAAACATGGAGACACTACCTCTTGGGAAAGCGTTGTGAAGTGTTCACAGATCACAAAAGTTTGAAGTATATCTTCACCCAGAAGGAAATTAATATGAGACAAAGAAGATGGCTAGAACTTATCAAAGATTATGACTTAAGTTTGCAATACCACCCCGGTAAAGCAAATGTTGCAGCAGATGCTCTAAGTCGTAAGGTATTTGTGAATGGCCTTACCAAGGGAGAATTGCCGGATGATTTGTGTACCCAATTCAGAAAACTCAGGTTGGAGATTGTACCTGAAGGACATCTCATGTCATTAGATGTTCAACCCACTTTGTTGGACAAGATCCGAGAAGCTCAGAAGACTGATAAGGAAATTGAAGAGATTAAGGAAAAGATTGGCCAGGGGAAAGCTAAAAATTTCCATGAAGACGAATAGGGTACTTTATGGCATGGGAAACGTATCTGTGTTCCACAAGATCCGGAGTTGCGGAAACTGATTTTGCAGGAAGCACACAACTCTCCGTATTCTATTCACCCGGGTAACACCAAAATGTACATGGACATGAAAGATAGATTTTGGTGGAATAATCTCAAGAGGGACATCGCCGAACATATTGCTTTGTGTGATGTGTGTAGTAGAGTAAAAGCGGAGCATCAGAAACCAGCAGGTTTGCTTCAACCACTACCTATTCCTGATTGGAAGTGGGACAAGATTGGTATGGATTTCATTACCGGATTACCAAGGACCAGGTCAGGGTATGATTCCATATGGGTAGTAGTAGATCGCCTAACTAAAGTGGCTCATTTCATACCCGTGAAGACAACTTATACAAGTGCTAAGTTAGCCAAAATATACATGAGTAGAATTGTATGTCTACATGGTGTGCCCAAGAGTATTGTATCTGATAGGGGAACTCAATTCACTTCCCATTTTTGGAGACAGCTACATGAGTCATTGGGAACGAGGTTGGAATTCAGTACCGCTTTCCATCCTCAAACAGATGGACAAACGGAAAGAACAAATCAAATCCTTGAAGACATGTTGAGAGCATGTGCCTTAGACTATGGAGCCAGTTGGGATGAAAGTCTGCCTTACGCAGAATTTTCTTATAACAATAGCTATCAAGCCAGCATTGAGATGGCACCGTTTGAGTTTCTCTACGGAAGAAAGTGTACCACCCCATTGTTATGGAATGGTGTGGGAGAAAGAAGTTTATTCGGGCCAGATCTTATCAAAGAAGCCGAAGAGAAGGTCAAATTGGTTAAGGACAGGTTGAAGATAGCACAGTCCCGACAGAAAAGCTACGCGGATCCTAAGCGTAGAGAAGTCACCTACGAAGTGGGTGATAGAGCCTATCTTAGAGTGTCACCACTTCGTGGAGTGAAAAGATTCGGAGTCAAAGGAAAATTGGCACCAAGATATGTTGGGCCATTCAAGATCTTGAGTCGCAAAGGAGAAGTTGCCTATGAGATTGAATTGCCAAAATCTCTATCAGCTGTCCATAATGTGTTTCATGTGAGTCAGCTTAAGAAATGTCACCCAGAAATGGAGGAAACTTCTTTGAAGGATACTATACCTTTGGAGGAAGTTCAACTAGAAAGTGATCTCACTTATGAAGAGAAACCTATCAAAATTCTTGAGACTGCAGAAAGAGTCACAAGGACAAAGACTATCAAGTTTTGCAAAGTGCAGTGGAATCATCATTCCGAAGAGGAAGCAACATGGGAAAGAGAAGATGATCTTCGGAAGGACCACCCTCACCTATTTGCTAGCCAATCCGAATCTCGAGGGCAAGATTCACCTTAAGGGGGGTAGATTTGTAACATCCCTAAAATCATGATTTCAAAGATTGCATATCATTCATGCATGCATATAGAATTGAGATCAATTTCAAAACTCATTTCAGAAAAACAGAAGCACATAGTGCTATCATTTTATGTGAGCAAACTTAAATCAAATGGCCATTCCCATTTGAGAGTTTGAATGTTTTAAACCTAGATTGTTTGTCTCCCTTGTTGAATGGATTGAGTGTGGAATTTGAACCAAGCTTTACAAAATGGAAATGGTTTCAAAAACCATTTTTCAAACATTTGCAAATCAAGTGCAAAATCCCTGTTATTTTGTTTCTCCAAAAATGACCAAGCCTTTTCAAAGTGACCCCATGGTTTTATAACTAGAATTGAGACTGTTGCACACTGCAAAAATCCCAAATAGATTTGAATTCAAATGGAGTTTGAATTCATTTGAAAACCATTCCTGAAATTCATTCTGGAAAAAGAAAAAGGATTAAAGAAAAGAAAAGGACCAGGCGCTCCTATTCTAGCCAAGCAGCAGAACCGGCCCAGCTAGCCCACCCGGCCTCTCTCTCGCTCGCTCGCACACGCAGACGCACCCACGCGGTCGCTGACACCCAGACCCAACCCCCTCTCTGCTTATTTCGCTGACGCGCGGGCCCCGTCCACGTCATCGTCTTCTTCCCCAAATCCCGCGCACGAACTCCGCCGCTGCCCGTTGCTACCTTGATTCCGCGAGGTAAATGGCATTGATTCCCTGGGCGTTTCTTGTCGAGCCTCTGGCTATATAATCCCCAATCTCTCGCGACCATTTCCCCTCAACCAATTCCTCCTTCACGCCACCAGGCTGCCCACAACTCGCTCGACGCCGCCGCTGTTCCGACGACCGCGCCGACGAATTCCGGTGAGCTCCGTGTTCACCTCTGCCCCTGACTCATGCTATCATGCTCAGCAACTTCTTGCGCATCCACTGACACGCCTTGTTTGCTCTCGCATGATCTGTAGCCTCGACAGCGACTTCAACTGAGCGCCGCCGCTCTCTGCATGAACTCCGGCGACCTCTCCCCGTAAGTACCAGCCGCCCCTTGCCCTCTGTCTGATACGATTAGGATCCCCATCATCTTGCGCATCTGACTGTACCTTACTTTTGACTTAGCGTGACACAGAACCTCGCCAACGTCGACGACAGCCGCACCCGATGTGTTCGCGAACTCCGGCGAGGAATCTCCGACGACCTCGTGCGCCCCTTCCCAAGCCATCACCACCTTGAGCTTCAGCACACCGCTGCGGTTCTGGTAAGCTTCTTCCCTCACTCCTGCACTACCTAGAACGCCAGCGCCGCCGCTGACAGACGTGCCGCCGCCAGTAGCCGCCGCTAGCGTCGCTCGGTATTGGTTAGATGAATTGTAGCTGTCTGATCCAGATCCAGCGCGTAGGATTAGTCCACTTATCGAACCGTTATGTTTCGATCTGAACCGTGCATCGCCACTTAGATCCTACGGCTCGCGTGCGTGATCCGGTGCGAAGCGGTACGCGCCAGTAAAATTAAGACACGTGGCTAGGGTTAGAGTTTAAAACAGGATTTAAAACAGATTTGGATTCAAATTTGATTAGGCTATAACTTTTGAATCCCACGTTAGATTTTTGCAAATTTTATACCGTTGGAATCAGGGAGACAAGCCCTTTCTGTTTATGCAATGTGTTTAAAGTTTAGGTTCTGTAAAAATGACTTTTTATGCAGAAACTTGTTTAGGACTATTTTGAGTATAGAATTTGTTTAGTAATTTGTTTTAGTGCTAAATAAGGTTGGTTTAGCAAGTTTTTGACTTGGTTATGATTCAGTATCATGCACTTGCTTGGTTGGGTTTTAAAATCATCACTTAGCATTTTTTTGCATGCATGCATATATTTATGTTTGTATATGAATTGTGTGTAAAATTTGTGCTACCATTTTTGTGTAGACTTTGGTGCTAGTGATTGTGATTGTGAAGAGTGCTACTCTCCCCATTACCAAGGCAAGTGGTACTTCATGAATATTTCCATCCCTGTGTTTTACACAAGCATTAGAAATATTTTGCTAAGTCTTGCATGTTACTATTTTTGCCAAGTTCCATGTTGGGAAATTCCTAAGTAGATATAGAATTGCTAGGAAATTCCTAAGTTAAGTTACTATGCCATGCTTAGCCTAGCTAGTAGCAAACAAGGGTTGGTAAATGTGGCATCCCGCAAAACCACTACTAGAAAATCGCGTTAAATTTGTGCATTGCATCGTCATCATCATGTATTGTTTGTCAAAAACTAATTTCGAAAACCTATTTTTGTTTTCCAAACGCCTCGTCTTCGTTCAACACGCAAACCCCGGGCCTCCGGATTATTTTTGTTTGTCTACTATCGGTTTGCAAACGGTGTTATTAAAACAAATAAAAATTTATATTATTTTTAGTGGGGCAGTCGAACGGGCCGAATGACCCGAACGACCACCCCCGGAATTATAATCGGCCCACCCCGTTAATCCTACAGCTACCAACTAACCTACCCAGCCCTCCCCTCCACCTCATCCCAACCACTCCCCTCGTGACACCTCACCTCCTCCCTCTCCCTTAACCACTCACAACCCGCCACATCAGCACCATCCAACCAGCCTCTCCCTCTCTCTCTCCCCCTCTCTCTCCCTGGGCCCCACCCACACCCTCTCACACAGCCACACACGCAACCCCACTCGGCCGCAGCCCCCCAACACGCACCAGCAACCCACCCACCACACGCTGAAACCACCCCCGGTCCCACCGTCCGTTCCTCTCTCCCTCCCTGGCCGCTGGGCCCGTGCGCCCCACCTTCCCCCACGCGCCAGCCTGGCCTCTCTCCCCACCCCGACCCAGTCCCAGCCTCCCCCGGTCCACCCCGCTCCCCTGACCCAGCCTGGCCCCACCCCGCTCGTCCTCTCTCCCCCGCGCGGCCCGCCCTCGTCCTCTTCCTCCTTCCCCTCTGCAACCCGCCGCTCCCTCCTCCTCTCCTCCAGCGCCCGCCGTCCCCTCTCTCTTCCTTCCCCGCCGGAGCCGCCTCTCCCCGACCTGCTCCCTCTCCTCCCGCGCGCGCCCCGCCGCTCTCCCTCCTCCTCCGCCCTCACCCGCTCACCACCTTCCTCGCCGGTCCGCCCACCTCCGGACGCCGCGCGGCCGTCTCCGCCTCGCCGTCCTCCCTCCGGTCCACCTCTACCTGGCGTCGCCCACCTTCCCGAGCCGCGTCGTGCCCCCTCTCCCTCGTCTGCCTCTCCCAGTCAACTGCAGCAACCACCCGCCGCCACCCGCTCTTGCCCATCCCCGTCGCCGGCCGCGTCCCCGCGCGAGGCCGCCTCCGCGTCGCCTGTCATCCTCCTCTCTCCCGGCTCGCCGCCTCCGCGCTCCCTGCTCGCGTCCGCCGCCGCCAGAGCCTCCCCTTCCACCGGCGACCTCCGAGCCCTGCCACCGCTGTTCCCTCTCCCCGGCGCGCGCCCCGCTCCCTCTGCAGCGGCCTCGTCCAGCCAGGACCCCGCCCTGCTCGGCCCGATCCGCGCCCGGCTGTGTTCCTCGCCGACCGGAGTCCGCGCCGGCCACCGCCCGTCGTCGACCGCCCTGCCTCCTGCCAACCGCCGCGTGCTCTGTTTGACCAGGAGTCAGCCAGCCCTTGCTCTCGCTGTTGAAGCGCCAAGGCCAGTGTTTGGTACTGATGCCCATGTGACCAAGATCCTTCGAAGCCCCAAGATCTTCGACAAGAAACTACATGTTCTCCTCTCGGAACCCGAAGACCGTGGAACCCCAAGACCCCGCTGTTGATGCCGCGCCTTGGACACCAAGACCTACGGACGCCGAGACCCCCGAACCCGAAGGCCGATCCCGTACCCGGTGCCGCGCCAAGATCTCCGAAAGACCCCGGTTCCCGATCCACTCAAGTTCGCCATTGTCGACAAGATCGACACCGACCAGGAAGAAGCCGATGCGCCCCGACACCGACTCAAGTCCTTCTTCCCGGAACGCCAAGATCTACCCCGTTATCTGAGAACGCTTCCGCCGAAACCGAACCCCAGATCCGAACCCTGAGACCGACCCCGAACCCCGGAACCCCAAGTTCGTCGAGACCCCTAATGTGTGAACCCCTTCCCGAAACCCTATTTTATAACATAATATAACTTGTCGCATAATAATTGTCTCGCATGTATACATTCATGTGGTTTGGGGGCCTTATGCCGATTCACCTAAATTAAATATGGGGCCCATATGCGGGCAAATCTAGTCTCATATTGGCCTCATTTAAATTGGTGTAGCGAACCGGTAACTCATCTTGCCTTGTTAAAACAACATTTAATTGGCGGGGTAGATAAATAACATGAGCCATCTAATTAATTGTCGGGACCCCGGTTCCGCTTAATATGACCTAATTGCATCGCACCTTTGCCATGCCATGCATCATATCATAAGCATGCCGATCTTTTGCCGTTGAATTAAATATTGCATCCGGTGTTTCCTCTAGTGATTTGGTTCTTCGCGGATAAGGCCGTTGAGTTGATGTGAGCTTCGCCCCGATCTTCGGTTGAACCCTTCGACAATGTTTTCAGGCGAGCATCTCCCCCTTTCTACCTATCTTACTTTTATAGTATTTATTCCCTCCTGTTGATCTATTGCTATATGTGTGCGATGCTCTAGTTTCCGTACCCTTGATATTACTTGCAGCCTTATATTGCCTTGGACACATCCTATTACCTGTTGTTTGGTAGATAGTTGGAGTTGCGCGTCGTAGTCGCTTGCTCAAGTGCTGTTGCGTGTCGTCAAGTGCCACAGTTGTTGATGTATTGCCGCATGTTGATGTTGGATATGATCATGGTTTTACTTATCGTTCACTTTAATTCCTGTTTAACAACTAAAATTGAAGTAAGCAGAGGCATCGGTGGGTGATAGATAATATTTGGTTTCCGAACGCCCACTTGTGTCCCGTAGGACCCCGAGTACTTAATACCTGTTCCTTGATTTATCGCGCTATCCACATCCGGGAGGTATATGGGACCCCCCTTAGCCAGAGCTTGATTCAGTCTTATTTCTTGGGGCCACAACTAGTTTGAGGTTTTATTTACTATCCTGTACCTATGCCATGCTTTACTGCTTTATTTACGATTGTGTGAGGAGCACGCTGTACTGTTTTGGAAGCGGAATGTTTTCGCGGTATCGACAGTCCCCATTTGGGGATTTGCTGTCGTTTACAGCCATTGTCGCAAACCTTGAGTCCGTCTCGGAGCTTGCTTACTTTGTTGCGGGTGTACTCCAAGGGGTGGCCCCCTGAAATATTTCTGAATCCTGTGATTGCTTTGTCGTGAAGGCCTCGTTGGGTTTTGATTTGGTTTTTCCGAGGTTGATCGAGTGTGTGTTGCTATTGGTGCACCCCGGCCGGGTAAAACTTTCTGAAAGCCGTGTCCGCGGTTATGGACGACTTGGAGCACAGTATCTCGACCATAGACAAGCATAACTAAAGTTTATTGCTATAAATTTGACTTTATAATGACTAGTAATCAGCTTCACTATAATGGAATGGCTAATTAATACTGCCCACAATTGCTTGTTTGGAGTGTCGCTTGCGACCATTGTACCTGACTAGTAAGTATTGCAACTACAACGGAATGGCTGAATAAAAGTACCAACAACTGCTGGGTTTGGGTTATCTCATGCTATTTGTATCTGACTAGTAAGTGTTGCAACTATCACGGAATGGTTAACTAAAAGTGCCCACTGCTTATTTTATCAGGATGATTATCTAAACCTGACTAGTAAAGTGCCGCAACTATAACCGAATATGTAAAACTGCCAACTGTGTGAGTTCCTCGGTTGACTTCCTCGTTTGGTCTCGAGGGGGAAACGCCAGGATGGGTTTGTTTGATGATAGTATCAGGTGGGATCCGAATAGGTCTTCCTCACCCCTCTCTGATAGCCGCCAGTAGTATCGAGTCTCTATAGGTTGTTTAGTGCTTGCTGCCGCTGCCGCTTCAGTCCACCATACCTATGTAGGCGAGGACCGCCGAATTCTAGTCTCGCCGTGTACTGGCCTCAGTACTGACGCTCCTCTTTTTCCTTTGCCCTTTGTCGGCACCCCTTTTGTTTAAGCAGGTTTGAGATCGACGTCGTTAGCAGGGTTACCCTTCCGGCTTGGCCTGGGCAGGGTTATGGACGCCATTGGTTATTTCTTCAGGGCTCTTAGCCCCATTTGCATCTTGTCCGTAGTCGGACGCTGTATCGTTTTACAGGTGATTTGGATCTTTGTACTGTATATCTGTATTCTTGACTCATGGAGTCGCTGTTATATATATATGTTCTGTGGGTCCCATCGAGGACTGTTGTGTGATGTTATTACTTCGTTTTCCACCCGCACGCAAGTGCCTGGTGGGCACCTTCGAATCGTTTCTATGCGGGTTTGGCGGGTTCCGCTAAAACTTGCATAGGGCCGATTCTGAGGGTGTTACAGAGTGGTATCAGAGCTCAGCAGTTGCGATACCCCACAAGTCCATCCTGTAGGATAACCTAGCTAACGGCCGAAGTAGAGTGTCAAAACTATTTTTGCAAAATCGGTTGGATAGCTCTGATTAGGACTGATTTTATTCCTTACCCCTCTGCTATTCCCCTCTTACCTCTACGCGTTTTGAATCCGATCTCTTCTCTCTCTTCGAGTCCAGGATTTCTCGTGGGTGGGTTCCGTCGTACCTTCAGGGTTTCGCTTCCTTCTCTGATAACGGTGTCCTACCATCCGGTGTTCAAGCTGCCTGATGAATCCGTCTGCTGTGGTACCATTCTTTGTTCCTTGTTTGTGCCTTCCGGTGTTTTCCGACGCGACGACGTCCTCTACGCCAGATCCGATGCAGAGTCTGCATCACTCCTTTGTTCCGAACCTCGCTTGTCGAGATCTTCAGTCTGATTCCGAGAATGGTTGCACGCTTTTCCACTGATTGTGCGGAGTAATAGTTTGGGTGCGTGATGGATTGGCCCCCATGCCGACTACCCCTTCTATTCGCTTTTGTACATTGAAGTGGATGAGAATGCTTCGGTTCCCTCTTTCTACCGGAGTTAGGGGTGGCTTTATTTGTTGATGCCTCTACCTTCGACCTTTTGTTTCCGGAGAGTTCTCTCGACGATCACGGACAACGACCCCTTGTTAGTGGTGTCGCGAGGATCTACACGAAGCGAGAAGATGCAGATCGCCGACCGTCCTTCCGGTACCATGAGGCGGATCTCGAGGGCGAGATCCCTTGTTAGTGGTGTCGAATTGTGGCATCCCGCAAAACCACTACTAGAAAATCGCGTTAAATTTGTGCATTGCATCGTCATCATCATGTATTGTTTGTCAAAAACTAATTTCGAAAACCTATTTTTGTTTTCCAAACGCCTCGTCTTCGTTCAACACGCAAACCCCGGGCCTCCGAATTATTTTTGTTTGTCTACTATCGGTTTGCAAACGGTGTTATTAAAACAAATAAAAATTTATATTATTTTTAGTGGGGCAGTCGAACGGGCCGAATGACCCGAACGACCACCCCCGGAATTATAATCGGCCCACCCCGTTAATCCTACAGCTACCAACTAACCTACCCAGCCCTCCCCTCCACCTCATCCCAACCACTCCCCTCGTGACACCTCACCTCCTCCCTCTCCCTTAACCACTCACAACCCGCCACATCAGCACCATCCAACCAGCCTCTCCCTCTCTCTCTCCCCCTCTCTCTCCCTGGGCCCCACCCACACCCTCTCACACAGCCACACACGCAACCCCACTCGGCCGCAGCCCCCCAGCACGCACCAGCAACCCACCCACCACACGCTGAAACCACCCCCGGTCCCACCGTCCGTTCCTCTCTCCCTCCCTGGCCGCTGGGCCCGCGCGCCCCACCTTCCCCCACGCGCCAGCCTGGCCTCTCTCCCCACCCCGACCCAGTCCCAGCCTCCCCCGGTCCACCCCGCTCCCCTGACCCAGCCTGGCCCCACCCCGCTCGTCCTCTCTCCCCCGCGCGGCCCGCCCTCGTCCTCTTCCTCCTTCCCCTCTGCAACCCGCCGCTCCCTCCTCCTCTCCTCCAGCGCCCGCCGTCCCCTCTCTCTTCCTTCCCCGCCGGAGCCGCCTCTCCCCGACCTGCTCCCTCTCCTCCCGCGCGCGCCCCGCCGCTCTCCCTCCTCCTCCGCCCTCACCCGCTCACCACCTTCCTCGCCGGTCCGCCCACCTCCGGACGCCGCGCGGCCGTCTCCGCCTCGCCGTCCTCCCTCCGGTCCACCTCTACCTGGCGTCGCCCACCTTCCCGAGCCGCGCCGTGCCCCCTCTCCCTCGTCTGCCTCTCCCAGTCAACCGCAGCAACCACCCGCCGCCGCCCGCTCCTGCCCATCCCCGTCGCCGGCCGTGTCCCCGCGCGAGGCCACCTCCGCGTCGCCTGTCATCCTCCTCTCTCCCGGCTCGCCGCCTCCGCGCTCCCTGCTCGCGTCCGCCGCCGCCAGAGCCTCCCCTTCCACCGGCGACCTCCGAGCCCTGCCACCGCCGTTCCCTCTCCCCGGCGCGCGCCCCGCTCCCTCTGCAGCGGCCTCGTCCGGCCAGGACCCCGCCCCGCTCGGCCCGATCCGCGCCCGGCTGTGTTCCTCGCCGACCGGAGTCCACGTCGGCCACCGCCCGTCGTCGACCGCCCTGCCTCCTGCCAACCGCCGCGTGCTCTGTTTGACCAGGAGTCAGCCAGCCCTTGCTCTCGCTGTTGAAGCGCCAAGGCCAGTGTTTGGTACTGATGCCCATGTGACCAAGATCCTTCGAAGCCCCAAGATCTTCGACAAGAAACTACATGTTCTCCTCTCGGAACCCGAAGACCGCGGAACCCCAAGACCCCGCTGTTGATGCCGCGCCTTGGACACCAAGACCTACGGACGCCGAGACCCCCGAACCCGAAGGCCGATCCCGTACCCGGTGCCGCGCCAAGATCTCCGAAAGACCCCGGTTCCCGATCCACTCAAGTTCGCCATCGTCGACAAGATCGACACCGACCAGGAAGAAGCCGATGCGCCCCGACACCAACTCAAGTCCTTCTTCCCGGAACGCCAAGATCTACCCCGTTATCTGAGAACGCTTCCGCCGAAACCGAACCCCAGATCCGAACCCTGAGACCGACCCCGAACCCCGGAACCCCAAGTTCGTCGAGACCCCTAATGTGTGAACCCCTTCCCAAAACCCTATTTTATAACATAATATAACTTGTCGCATAATAATTGTCTCGCATGTATACATTCATGTGGTTTGGGGGCCTTATGCCGATTCACCTAAATTAAATATGGGGCCCATATGCGGGCAAATCTAGTCTCATATTGGCTTCATTTAAATTGGTTTAGCGAACCGGTAACTCATCTTGCCTTGTTAAAACAACATTTAATTGGCGGGGTAGATAAATAACATGAGCCATCTAATTAATTGTCGGGACCCTGGTTCCGCTTAATATGACCTAATTGCATCGCACCTTTGCCATGCCATGCATCATATCATAAGCATGCCGATCTTTTGCCGTTGAATTAAATATTGCATCCGGTGTTTCCTCTAGTGATTTGGTTCTTCGCGGATAAGGCCGTTGAGTTGATGTGAGCTTCGCCCCGATCTTCGGTTGAACCCTTCGACAATGTTTTCAGGCGAGCATCTCCCCCTTTCTACCTATCTTAGTTTTATAGTATTTATTCCCTCCTGTTGATCTATTGCTATATGTGTGCGATGCTCTAGTTTCCGTACCCTTGATATTACTTGCAGCCTTATATTGCCTTGGACACATCCTATTACCTGTTGTTTGGTAGATAGTTGGACTTGCGCGTCGTAGTCGCTTGCTCAAGTGCTGTTGCGTGTCGTCAAGTGCCACAGTTGTTGATGTATTGCCGCATGTTGATGTTGGATATGATCATGGTTTTACTTATCGTTCACTTTAATTCCTGTTTAACAACTAAAATTGAAGTAAGCAGAGGCATCGGTGGGTGATAGATAATATTTGGTTTCCGAACGCCCACTTGTGTCCCGTAGGACCCCGAGTACTTGATACCTGTTCCTTGATTTATCGCGCTATCCACATCCGGGAGGTATATGGGACCCCCCTTAGCCAGAGCTTGATTCAGTCTTATTTCTTGGGGCCACAACTAGTTTGAGGTTTTATTTACTATCCTGTACCTATGCCATGCTTTACTGCTTTATTTACGATTGTGTGAGGAGCACGCTGTACTGTTTTGGAAGCGGAATGTTTTCGCGGTATCGACAGTCCCCGTTTGGGGATTTGCTGTCGTTTACAGCCATTGTCGCAAACCTTGAGTCCGTCTCGGAGCTTGCTTACTTCGTTGCGGGTGTACTCCAAGGGGTGGCCCCCTGAAATATTTCTGAATCCTGTGATTGCTTTGTCGTGAAGGCCTCGTTGGGTTTTGATTTGGTTTTTCCGAGGTTGATCGAGTGTGTGTTGCTATTGGTGCACCCCGGCCGGGTAAAACTTTCTGAAAGCCGTGTCCGCGGTTATGGACGACTTGGAGCACAGTATCTCGACCATAGACAAGCATAACTAAAGTTTATTGCTATAAATTTGACTTTATAATGACTAGTAATCAGCTTCACTATAATGGAATGGCTAATTAATACTGCCCACAATTGCTTGTTTGGAGTGTCGCTTGCGACCATTGTACCTGACTAGTAAGTATTGCAACTACAACGGAATGGCTGAATAAAAGTACCAACAACTGCTGGGTTTGGGTTATCTCATGCTATTTGTATCTGACTAGTAAGTGTTGCAACTATCACGGAATGGTTAACTAAAAGTGCCCACTGCTTATTTTATCAGGATGATTATCTAAACCTGACTAGTAAAGTGTCGCAACTATAACCGAATAAGTAAAACTGCCAACTGTGTGAGTTCCTCGGTTGACTTCCTCGTTTGGTCTCGAGGGGGAAACGCCAGGATGGGTTTGTTTGATGATAGTATCAGGTGGGATCCGAATAGGTCTTCCTCACCCCTCTCTGATAGCCGCCAGTAGTATCGAGTCTCTATAGGTTGTTTAGTGCTTGCTGCCGCTGCCGCTTCAGTCCACCATACCTATGTAGGCGAGGACCGTCGAATTCTAGTCTCGCCGTGTACTGGCCTCAGTACTGACGCTCCTCTTTTTCCTTTGCCCTTTGTCGGCACCCCTTTTGTTTAAGCAGGTTTGAGATCGACGTCGTTAGCAGGGTTACCCTTCCGGCTTGGCCTGGGCAGGGTTATGGACGCCATTGGTTATTTCTTCAGGGCTCTTAGCTCCATTTGCATCTTGTCCGTAGTCGGACGCTGTATCGTTTTACAGGTGATTTGGATCTTTGTACTGTATATCTGTATTCTTGACTCATGGAGTCGCTGTTATATATATATGTTCTGTGGGTCCCATCGAGGACTGTTGTGTGATGTTATTACTTCGTTTTCCACCCGCACGCAAGTGCCTGGTGGGCACCTTCGAATCGTTTCTATGCGGGTTTGGCGGGTTCCGCTAAAACTTGCATAGGGCCGATTCTGAGGGTGTTACAGTAAAGTATATGCTTGCTATGATGAAAATATTTCTAAGTCTTTTGACTTATGTTTTTCTTAATAAAACAACTAAGTCAATGAATCACCTGGGTGGAATGGGACTTGAATGGTGGTTTTTGGTTGATTGGTTACACAAGGCCCATGGACATGGTTTACCTTGTGTATCTCACTTGTGGTATGCCACCCAGGCACAAAGGGATTTTAGAGGCCAAGTGTTGAGAAGCTTATAGTGCAGCCACTTGGCAATATGGGCTCTGCCTGGATCGCATAAGTTGCTAGAACTTAGCCATTTGGACAGTCGGTGGTAGTGGGAATGATAGGTTGGAGCGCGTCCATTTGGTCTAAGGAAAGGCTTCTGAAAGGTCCTGTCTTGGGAAACCAAGTCTGGTGGGGAAAGTGCACAACCTCTGCAGATGGAAAATCTAAGTACTTAGCCAAGTCCATGGCAATGGACAACTTGAGCATCAAGACATGGAAGCTATCAAGAATCTCATCACTCCAACTTCTAAGTAAAACTTGTGGGTGAACAAGGGTGAAGGACCTCAATGTCTATTGATGGTTTCTTGGGAAAAGTTTTGAAAAAGAAAAACTTAGTGATTTCAACTAATAGGAAAAACCTATTTTGAGCAAAGCAAGCCAAGCTACACTTAGCCAAAATGCATATAGTAATATAGTCCACTTAAAATTTACTAAGGTATCACTTGCCAATACTATTCCAAAGTATTGATCCACTATGGCTGTAACTTGTGATGTTGCAGGTTACTCCGATAATGATTAGGTGTCATGAGTCTACACTCAACATGCTTGCCTGTGGCACATGAAGATGAAGACTTGTGTTTATTTACTTATTCCAAACTCTTGTATTAGGCATGTGGCCTTGAGTTATAAAAGACTATATTTTTATCTCTGGAATGGATGTAATAAATGACCTTTGTATCTGTGTACTTCATCTTAAACTGTGGATGCTAGCAATGATCCAGGGACTAGCATTGCAATCACAGGGATCCTTTTCCTTTACAAAGGAGGGATTATAAGACCAAAATTTATCCATGCAAGTCTAGCAAAATATTTCTAATGCATATTTGAAAAACATAGGAATAAAGTCATGAAGAACCACTTGCCTTGGTAGTTTGGAGAGTAGCTACACTCCTCACAATCACAATCACTATTTGCACCAAAATCTACACATAAAATCATAGCAACAAATCACATACCAAATAAATACAAGCAAAAATATATGGATGCATGCAATATGATATGTGATGATTTTCTAAACTCAACAAGACAAGTGCACAGTATTGGTTTATAAACAAGTTCAAAACTTGCCAAACAACCTTTATTTGAACACTAAAACATTTCTCAAATAATTAATATACAAAAAATAGGCCTACACATGTTTCTGTAAATAAAACCATTTTAACAGAAGAAAAATATTAAAGACATTGCATATATGGAAAGGGCTTTCTCTCCTGATTCCATTGATATAAAATTTGTCAAATTTGAACGTGGGAATCAAAAGTTATGATTAAAACAAAATCAAACATCTAATAGATTCAAATTCTGATTTTAAATCTAACTAGCAGACACGCGGCGTGTTCCTATTGGTTGGTACCGGTTCAGGCGGATCGATCAACAAGAGCCACACGATTTAAATGAAGATGCACGGCCAGATCTAATGCGTACCCCTTCGCGTAAGTGATCTATCTAGCCCATCGGATCTAGATCCAACGGTCCGCGATCAAGCGACCATACTCTGGCGGTGCTAGCGATGGCGACTGGCGGCGGCGGCTCTGTCCACGGCGGCGTGGTGGCTACAGGGGGGTTTGGGGTCGTCGAAGATGCTTACCAGGCTCGTGGCGGTGTGCTGGAGATCAACGTGTGGACGGGCAGGATCGGGGCGCACGGACACAGCAGCACGAGCTCGTCGGAGTTGCTGGCGGAGTCGGATGCTCACTGACGGAGTCGAAGGCGATGTTCTGGGGCACGAGGATCCAAACAAAAAGTGTCAGCAGGTGCGCTAGATGCAGGCGAACATGCTCGTGTCATTCAGAAACAGAGGGGAACACGAGGCTCACCGAATTTAGTCGCCGGAGTTGGAGACGGTGTCGGAAACTTGCGGTGTTCGACGGAGTCGACGACCTGGGGCAGTATAGGAGGAACCAAAGATGTCAGAAAGAGCGCAAGGATGTTGCGAAGCAGTCTGCATGAACCAGAGAGGAAGGGGCGCACGGAGCTCACCAGGATTGGTCGCCGGAGTGGGCTCTGTCTGCGGCGAGGTAAGGCCAAATACTGGCGGCCTGGAGGCGCTTCGGGCTGGCTTTGTTGGGGGAAATGGCCACGAGGGGGAGAGGGGCTTATAGCCAGAGCGGGGGCGAGGATCACGCGAGGAAACGCCAGCAATAACTTGGTTTAAAACACGGCAGTGAATGGCGGAGGAAACAGCCGGCGACGTGGTCGTGGGCGTGATTTGGGGAAGACGATGATGAGCTGGCGAGGGTCCACCGGTTAGTGACTCATTAGGTAGCGCGGGTGCGGTGAGAAAAACAGGAGGAGAGGGAATCCCGGGTGGGCTGGCTGTTGGGCTTGTTTCGCTTGTTGGGCCAAAATCCTGGCGCTAGCCTTTTTCCTTTTCCTTATTCTTTTTCTTTTTCTGTTTGCATTTTCTGGAATCATTTTCAAATGAATTCAAAAGTTGTTTGAATTCAAACCTTTTCAGGATTTTTGTAGAGTGCAACACTCACAAATTTGGACACAAAACCAAGTGGTCACTTTGTACTGGCCTGGTCACTTGGAATAAAACAAAATAAGCAGTGACATAGCACTAGTTTTAAATAGGTTTTCAAATTGGTTTTCAAATCATATTTGTTTTGAAATTTTTGGTTTAAGCAAATGGCAAGCAAGAAAAACAATCTGAGAGTACCAAGGTTTGATTCATGAACAACAATCTCTCATTGGAGAGTAGCATTTGATTTAATGCTAAACACATAAAATAATGAGCTCATATGCTCTTGTTTTTGAATTGATTTGTTTGAAATGAACTCTACATGATCATGGATGCATGGATGATATGCATGAGTTTGAAACATGATTTTAGGGATGTTACATTGAGCTAACAGCCTAACATTTTCATCAATAGTAACTTGTATGGCATGAGCAGTAGCAAAGGTGTTTTCCATAGTTTCAGGTTTAGCAGCCATTTTATTAACCAAGGAAGTTTGAGCTTCAGACAAATAGGATATATTTTTCTCAGCACTCAAATTTTTTGACTGTAAACTAGGAATTTCTCTATTCAGATTCTCAAGCTGAAGACTAATGTTTTTCAAGGTAATAGATTGTTCCTCCATAGTTTTAGTGAAAATCTTGTTTTGCTCATATTGCATTTGCATAAAATTTTTAGTGGATCTCTCAACTTCTAGAATCCTCTCTTCACTAGGCATTCCAGATCTATCCTGATAAGCATTTCCACTAGGAGGATAAGGCCTATAATTTTTGTTGCTACCAAAATTATTCCTATAGGCATTGTTGTTGAAATTGTTGTTTCTAATGAAGTTCACACCAACTTGCTCTTCTTGAGCAACCAAAGAGGCTAAGGGAACACTATTAGGATCTAGAGGAGCTTTCCCATTAACAAGCATAGCCATAATAACATCAATCTTTTCACTCAAAGAGGAGGTTTCCTCAACAAAATTTACCTTCTTACCATGTGGAGCTCTCTCAACATGCCATTCAGAGTAGTTAACCATCATATTATCAAGGAGCCTTGTTGCGGCTCCCAAGGTGAGGCCCATAAAGGTACCTCCAGCAGCAGAATCCAACAGGTTTCTTGAGGAGAAGTTCAAACCTGCATAAAAAGTCTGGATAATCATCCAAGCAGTGAGTCCATGAGTAGAGCAATTTTTAACCAAAGATTTCATTCTTTCCCAAGAAGGAGCAACATGTTCACATCAAGCTGTTTAAATTTCATAATGTCACTTCTCATGGATATAATCTTAGCAGGAGGGTAGTACTTTACAATAAAAGCATCTTTGCACTTAGTCCAAGAATCAATACTATTTTTAGGAAAAGAAAGCAACCATTCTTTAGCTTTTCCCCTCAAGGAGAAAGGAAAAGGCTTGAGCTTAATAATATCTCCATATACATCCTTATACTTTTGCATCTCACAAAGTTCAACAAAGCTATTAAGTGGGCAGCAGGATCATCATAACCAGCACCAGAAAATTGCTCTCTCATCACAAGATTCAACAAGGCAGGCTTAATTTCATAAAAGGTAGCATCAGGAGCAGGTAGAGCAATAGGAGTGCTTAGGAAATCATTGTTGTTGGTGCTAGTGAAGTTACACAACTTGGTGTTCACAGCAGAGTTCATTTTGGCAAAGGTGGGCAAGCCAAAAACAGTAGCAGCTAGAGCAGGAACTAATTTTTTTGTGTTTTTGAATAAGGCAAGCAAACCAAACTAGACTAATTTTTTTGGGTTTTTTGAAAATATGCAAACAAAACCAGGCAAAAAAACAAAGCAAACTAAAAACAAAGTAAAGAGAAAGGAAGTGAAGGACTCCCCTAGTGAAGACGTCCTTAGCGTCCCCGACAACAGCGCCAGAAAATAGCTCGATGGCGCCCAGTACTTGTCGTGGGACGCTTCGTTGGAAACCCCAAGAGCAAGGTATGAAGCAGCATAGCAGCAAGTTTCCCTCAGTAAGAAACCGAGGTTATCGAACCAGTAGGAGGAAGGAAACGTCACACAGGTGTTGCAAGCAACGTGGAGACCTGCACAACACAAACTCAAGACTTTTCCCCAACGAATCAATGAGGTTGTCAAGCTCGCCGGTTTGTTGTAACAAAGGATTAAACGTATGGTGTGGAAGGTAATGGTGGTTTGCAGCAAGTAAACAGGTAACAGTGGAAGATGTATCAATGGTAAAGATTGGACCGGGGTCCATAGTTCACTAGAAGTGCTCTCCTTAGATAAACAACATGGCATGAAGTGTAAACAAATTACAGCAGGGTAATTGACAGGAACTGAGCAAGGCATAACAGGAAATGGAGGCGAAGTTCGAGACCCAGGACAGGAAGTTCAAGAGTCAGGAGAAACGTGTCCAGGATAGGAACAAGAAGATCCGGGTCATGACTGAAGAACTGCAGTCCAAGGACTTCGAGCTAGAGCAGCAGCAGACGGTGATAGAGAGGTTTCGTTCCCAGAAGAGGTCTCTCAAGGGCAAGATTGAGTCCTTGACCACAACCATTGAGGAGAACAAGACCGCGATGGAGAACGCAGGTCTTACCTTTGTCGAGGAGGAGATTGATGCTGATGAGTAGATTTGACTACTCGTTTATCTTTTATTATCGTACTTGTTATTTGAGAACTTGTTATTGGACCATCCGACATGTGGATGGCTTGCTACTTGTGTGTTTTACTTTGTGAACTTGTTATCTTGTTGTTGAACTTTTATCTTTGTGTTGCATGCTATGTGTTTGCTTATGTGATGTAATGTGCATGAAAACATCTATGGGTATCTCATTCTTATCTCTATTTGAACAAACCATAGATGCCTCCCCGTCGCGCAAACCCCAACCCCAACAACAACAACAACAACAACATCACACCAGAAATGCAACAAATGATGACTGCTCAAACACAGCTGATGCAGATGATGACAACATTTATTCAGAACCAAAACAACAACAACAACAACAACAACAACAACAACAACAACAACAACAACAACAACAACAACAACAACAACAACAACAACAACAACAACAACAACAACAACAACAACAACAACAACAACAACAACAACAACAACAACAACAACAACAACAACAACAACAACAACAACAACAACAACAGCAGCAACAACAACAACAACAACAACAGCAACAGCAACAGCAACAACAGCAACAGCAACAATAACAGCAACAACAACAGAAACAACAACAACAACAACAATAACAACAGCAACAACAACAACAACAACAACAACAACAACAACAACAACAACAACAACAACAACAACAACAACAACAACAACAACAACAACAACAACAACAACAACAACAACAACAACAACAACAACCCTCCGGGATTTGATATGCTCACCAGATTTTTGCGATTGAGGCCAGCTAAGTTCTCGGGGACGACTGATCCCATGGTGGCCAATGATTGGCTATGATCTGTAAACAAGGACTTAGTAACTGTGGGCTGCACGGATGCTGAAAAGGTCAGATTTGCAGCACATCTGCTGGAAGGGCCAGCCGCCACTTGGTGGGACAACTTTCAGATCACCACTCCTATAGATGAAGTGACTTGGCTATCTTTGAGGATGGCTTTCGCACTGCTCATATCTCATCAGGAATAATGAGCCTGAAAAGAAAGAGTTCCACAATCTGAAGCAGCGTCACCGCAGCGTGGCTGAGTACATTGAGGAGTTCAACAATCTGGCGCGTTATGCACCGGATGAGGTTGACACAGATGCCAAGAGAAAGGAAAAATTTCTGGAAGGCTTGAATGATGAGCTGAATCTGCAACTGGTTGTGGCATATGTTCCCACTTATCAGTCGCTCTGTGACAAAGCTGCAATATTGGAGAATAAAATGAAGCAAGTCGAGAGTAGAAAGAGAAAGCACTCCGACAAGCACAACTCGGGATCGTCTCACAAACGATCTCACTATGATGATAGTGGAAGATCAGGAGCCCACAAGCATGGGAAATTCAACAAGCACCACAACCACAACCGTCATGACAACAAGCATCACCGCAGTCATGACAATGACAAGTACAAGAACCACAAGAGTGGACATAAGAGCCACCACAGTGGTAATGGAAGTGGAAGTGGAAGTCAGCCTGCTAAGAGAGACATCAGTCAGGTTGAATGCTTCAAATGCAAGAATATGGGACACTATGCAAATGAGTGCCCCGAAAAGAAAGTTGAAGGACCTGTCAAGCCCAATCCTTTTCAGAAAGGTCAGGTGAACCACATCAATGTGGAGGAGGTCTATGAGGAGCCTGACGCTGTTGCTGGTAAGTTCAGACTCAATTCTATTCCAGCATTTGTTATTTTTGATACTGGAGCATCGCATTCATTCATATCAAAAGCATTTGTTGATAGAAATGGGTTTCCAACTGAAAACATTGGGTGTCCAATAAAAGTTAGTTCTCCGGGTGGAGAAATGATAGTAATTCTTGGATGCCGGGATCTAGTAATAGAATTTGGAAAACATAAGTTTCCGGTGAGTCTGATAATCCTAGATTCCCAAGGACTAGACGTAATATTGGGAATGGATTGGATGGCTAAGTATGAAGGAGTACTAGATTGTGCTAATCGTACTGTTGCACTCACAACCCCGGAAAGAAAAAGAATTAAATTCAAGTCCAACTTTGAATCCAAAGGAAGTAAGCTAAATTCTCTTAAGGGGGTTAGCATGGACAGTGTGCCAATTGTGAGTGAGTATCCGGATGTGTTTCCGGAAGAATTGCCGGGAATGCCACCAGATAGAGATATGGAGTTTCTGATAGATTTGGTACCAGGGTCTGGACCAATAGCAAAGAGGCCGTATAAAATGTCAGTTGATGAACTGAAAGAGCTCAAGAAACAACTAGGAGAACAGTTGCAGAAAGGATTTATTCAACCCAGTTCTTCATCTTGGGGAGCCCCAGTCTTGTTTGTGGAGAAGAAAGACAAAAGTCAAAGATTATGCATAGATTACCGTTCACTCAACAAGGTAACTATCAAGAACAAATATCCTTTGCCTAGAATCAATGACTTGTTTGATCAGCTAGAAGGAGCATGTGTGTTCTCAAAGATTGATCTCCGGTCAGGCTATTTTCAACTCAAGATAAGAGAACAAGACATACCTAAAACTGCATTCACCACAAGGTATGGGTTGTATGAGTATACTGTGATGCCTTTTGGCTTGACCAATGCTCCAGCATACTTCATGAATATGATGAACAAGGTGTTCATGGAATTTCTTGACAAGTTTGTTGTCGTTTTCATCGATGACATCTTAGTCTACTCCAAGAGCAAAGAAGAACATGAAGGACACTTGCGTTTGATACTTGAGAAATTAAGAGAGCATAAACTTTATGCCAAATTCAGCAAGTGTGAGTTCTGGTTAGAAGAAGTTGGTTTTCTTGGTCATGTTATGACAAAGGATGGTGTAGCAGTTGATCCTGCTAAAGTTTCAGCTGTGACTGAATGGGAATCTCCCAAGTCCGTGAAAGAAGTTCGTAGTTTCCTTGGCTTAGCAGGGTACTACAGAAGGTTCATTGAGAATTTCTCTAAGGTAGCTAAGCCCATGACTGAATTGTTAAAGAAAGATAAGAAGTTTGCTTGGTCTGAAGGTTGTGAAGCCAGCTTTCAGGAGTTGAAGAAGAGACTTGTGACAGCACCAGTTTTATGTCTGCCAGATTTGGAAAAAGATTTCCAAGTTTATTGTGATGCATCTCATCAAGGTTTGGGTGCAGTACTTATGCAAGACGGTAAAGTTGTAGCTTATGCCTCGAGACAACTCAAAACTCATGAAGTGAACTATCCTACCCATGATTTAGAGTTAGCCTCTGTCGTCCATGCACTCAAAACATGGAGACACTACCTCTTGGGAAAGCGTTGTGAAGTGTTCACATATCACAAAAGTTTGAAGTATATCTTCACCCAGAAGGAAATTAATATGAGACAAAGAAGATGGCTAGAACTTATCAAAGATTATGACTTAAGCTTGCAATACCACCCCGGTAAAGCAAATGTTGCAGCAGATGCTCTAAGTCGTAAGGTATTTGTGAATGGCCTTACCAAGGGAGAATTGCCGGATGATTTGTGTACCCAATTCAGAAAACTCAGGTTGGAGATTGTACCTGAAGGACATCTCATGTCATTAGATGTTCAACCCACTTTGTTGGACAAGATCCGAGAAGCTCAGAAGACTGATAAGGAAATTGAAGAGATTAAGGAAAAGATTGGCCAGGGGAAAGCTAAAAATTTCCATGAAGACGAACAGGGTACTTTATGGCATGGGAAACGTATCTGTGTTCCACAAGATCCGGAGTTGCGGAAACTGATTTTGCAGGAAGCACACAACTCTCCGTATTCTATCCACCCGGGTAACACCAAAATGTACATGGACATGAAAGATAGATTTTGGTGGAATAATCTCAAGAGGGACATCGCCGAACATATTGCTTTGTGTGATGTGTGTAGTAGAGTAAAAGCGGAGCATCAGAAACCAGCAGGTTTGCTTCAACCACTACCTATTCCTGATTGGAAGTGGGACAAGATTGGTATGGATTTCATTACCGGATTACCAAGGACCAGGTCAGGGTATGATTCCATATGGGTAGTAGTAGATCGCCTAACTAAAGTGGCTCATTTCATACCCGTGAAGACAACTTATACAAGTGCTAAGTTAGCCAAAATATACATGAGTAGAATTGTATGTCTACATGGTGTGCCCAAGAGTATTGTATCTGATAGGGGAACTCAATTCACTTCCCATTTTTGGAGACAGCTACATGAGTCATTGGGAACGAGGTTGGAATTCAGTACCGCTTTCCATCCTCAAACAGATGGACAAACGGAAAGAACTAAATCAAATCCTTGAAGACATGTTGAGAGCATGTGCCTTAGACTATGGAGCCAGTTGGGATGAAAGTCTGCCTTACGCAGAATTTTCTTATAACAATAGCTATCAAGCCAGCATTGAGATGGCACCGTTTGAGTTTCTCTACGGAAGAAAGTGTACCACCCCATTGTTATGGAATGGTGTGGGAGAAAGAAGTTTATTCGGGCCAGATCTTATCAAAGAAGCCGAAGAGAAGGTCAAATTGGTTAAGGAGAGGTTGAAGATAGCACAGTCCCGACAGAAAAGCTACGCGGATCCTAAGCGTAGAGAAGTCACCTACGAAGTGGGTGATAGAGCCTATCTTAGAGTGTCACCACTTCGTGGAGTGAAAAGATTCGGAGTCAAAGGAAAATTGGCACCAAGATATGTTGGGCCATTCAAGATCTTGAGTCGCAAAGGAGAAGTTGCCTATGAGATTGAATTGCCAAAATCTCTATCAGCTGTCCATAATGTGTTTCATGTGAGTCAGCTTAAGAAATGTCACCCAGAAATGGAGGAAACTTCTTTGAAGGATACTATACCTTTGGAGGAAGTTCAACTAGAAAGTGATCTCACTTATGAAGAGAAACCTATCAAAATTCTTGAGACTGCAGAAAGAGTCACAAGGACAAAGACTATCAAGTTTTGCAAAGTGCAGTGGAATCATCATTCCGAAGAGGAAGCAACATGGGAAAGAGAAGATGATCTTCGGAAGGACCACCCTCACCTATTTGCTAGCCAATCCGAATCTCGAGGGCAAGATTCACCTTAAGGGGGGTAGATTTGTAACATCCCTAAAATCATGATTTCAAAGATTGCATATCATTCATGCATGCATATAGAATTGAGATCAATTTCAAAACTCATTTCAGAAAAACAGAAGCACATAGTGCTATCATTTTATGTGAGCAAACTTAAATCAAATGGCCATTCCCATTTGAGAGTTTGAATGTTTTAAACCTAGATTGTTTGTCTCCCTTGTTGAATGGATTGAGTGTGGAATTTGAACCAAGCTTTACAAAATGGAAATGGTTTCAAAAACCATTTTTCAAACATTTGCAAATCAAGTGCAAAATCCCTGTTATTTTGTTTCTCCAAAAATGACCAAGCCTTTTCAAAGTGACCCCATGGTTTTATAACTAGAATTGAGACTGTTGCACACTGCAAAAATCCCAAATAGATTTGAATTCAAATGGAGTTTGAATTCATTTGAAAACCATTCCTGAAATTCATTCTGGAAAAAGAAAAAGGATTAAAGAAAAGAAAAGGACCAGGCGCTCCTATTCTAGCCCAGCAGCAGAACCGGCCCAGCTAGCCCACCCGGCCTCTCTCTCGCTCGCTCGCACACACAGACGCACCCACGCGGTCGCTGACACCCAGACCCAACCCCCTCTCTGCTTATTTCGCTGACGCGCGGGCCCCGTCCACGTCATCGTCTTCTTCCCCAAATCCCGCGCACGAACTCCGCCGCTGCCCGTTGCTACCTTGATTCCGCGAGGTAAATGGCATTGATTCCCTGGGCGTTTCTTGTCGAGCCTCTGGCTATATAATCCCCAATCTCTCGCGACCATTTCCCCTCAACCAATTCCTCCTTCACGCCACCAGGCTGCCCACAACTCGCTCGACGCCGCCGCTGTTCCGACGACCGCGCCGACGAATTCCGGTGAGCTCCGTGTTCACCTCTGCCCCTGACTCATGCTATCATGCTCAGCAACTTCTTGCGCATCCACTGACATGCCTTGTTTGCTCTCGCATGATCTGTAGCCTCGACAGCGACTTCAACTGAGCGCCGCCGCTCTCTGCACGAACTCCGGCGACCTCTCCCCGTAAGTACCAGCCGCCCCTTGCCCTCTGTCTGATACGATTAGGATCCCCATCATCTTGCGCATCTGACCGTACCTTACTTTTGACTTAGCGTGACGCAGAACCTCGCCAACGTCGACGACAGCCGCACCCGATGTGTTCGCGAACTCCGGCGAGGAATCTCCGACGACCTCGTGCGCCCCTTCCCAAGCCATCACCACCTTGAGCTTCAGCACACCGCTGCGGTTCTGGTAAGCTTCTTCCCTCACTCCTGCGCTACCTAGAACGCCAGCGCCGCCGCTGACAGACGTGCCGCCGCCAGTAGCCGCCGCTAGCGCCGCTCGGTATTGGTTAGATGAATTGTAGCTGTCTGATCCAGATCCAGCGCGTAGGATTAGTCCACTTATCGAACCGTTATGTTTCGATCTGAACCGTGCATCGCCACTTAGATCCTACGGCTCGCGTGCGTGATCCGGTGCGAAGCGGTACGCGCCAGTAAAATTAAGACACGTGGCTAGGGTTAGAGTTTAAAACAGGATTTAAAACAGATTTGGATTCAAATTTGATTAGGCTATAACTTTTGAATCCCACGTTAGATTTTTGCAAATTTTATACCGTTGGAATCAGGGAGACAAGCCCTTTCTGTTTATGCAATGTGTTTAAAGTTTAGGTTCTGTTAAAATGACTTTTTATGCAGAAACTTGTTTAGGACTATTTTGAGTATAGAATTTGTTTAGTAATTTGTTTTAGTGCTAAATAAGGTTGGTTTAGCAAGTTTTTGACTTGGTTATGATTCAGTATCATGCACTTGCTTGGTTGGGTTTTAAAATCATCACTTAGCATTTTTTTTGCATGCATGCATATATTTATGTTTGTATATGAATTGTGTGTAAAATTTGTGCTACCATTTTTGTGTAGACTTTGGTGCTAGTGATTGTGATTGTGAAGAGTGCTACTCTCCCCATTACCAAGGCAAGTGGTACTTCATGAATATTTCCATCCCTGTGTTTTACACAAGCATTAGAAATATTTTGCTAAGTATTGCATGTTACTATTTTTGCCAAATTCCATGTTGGGAAATTCCTAAGTAGATATAGAATTGCTAGGAAATTCCTAAGTTAAGTTACTATGCCATGCTTAGCCTAGCTAGTAGCAAACAAGGGTTGGTAAAGTATATACTTGCTATGATGAAAATATTTCTAAGTCTTTTGACTTATGTTTTTCTTAATAAAACAACTAAGTCAATGAATCACCTGGGTGGAATGGGACTTGAATGGTGGTTTTTGGTTGAGTGGTTACACAAGGCCCATGGACATGGTTTACCTTGTGTATCTCACTTGTGGTATGCCACCCAGGCACAAAGGGATTTTAGAGGCCAAGTGTTGAGAAGCTTATAGTGCAGCCACTTGGCAATATGGGCTCTGCCTGGATCGCATAAGTTGCTAGAACTTAGCCATTTGGACAGTCGGTGGTAGTGGGAATGATAGGTTGGAGCGCGTCCATTTGGTCTAAGGAAAGGCTTCTGAGAGGTCCTGTCTTGGGAAACCAAGTCTGGTGGGGAAAGTGCACAACCTCTGCAGATGGAAAATCTAAGTACTTAGCCAAGTCCATGGCAATGGACAACTTGAGCATCAAGACATGGAAGCTATCAAGAATATCATCACTCCAACTTCTAAGTAAAACTTGTGGGTGAACAAGGGTGAAGGACCTCAATGTCTATTGATGGTTTCTTGGGAAAAGTTTTGAAAAAGAAAAACTTAGTGATTTCAACTAATAGGAAAAACCTATTTTGAGCAAAGCAAGCCAAGCTACACTTAGCCAAAATGCATATAGTAATATAGTCCACTTAAAATTTACTAAGGTATCACTTGCCAATACTATTCCAAAGTATTGATCCACTATGGCTGTAACTTGTGATGTTGCAGGTTACTCCGATGATGATTAGGTGTCATGAGTCTACACTCAACATGCTTGCCTGTGGCACATGAAGATGAAGACTTGTGTTTATTTACTTATTCCAAACTCTTGTATTAGGCCTGTGGCCTTGAGTTATAAAACACTATATTTTTATCTCTGGAATGGATGTAATAAATGACCTTTGTATCTGTGTACTTCATCTTAAACTGTGGATGCTAGCAATGATCCAGGGACTAGCATTGCAATCACATGGATCCTTTTCCTTTACAAAGGAGGGATTATAAGACCAAAATTTATCCATGCAAGTCTAGCAAAATATTTCTAATGCATATTTGAAAAACATAGGAATAAAGTCATGAAGAACCACTTGCCTTGGTAGTTTGGAGAGTAGCTACACTCCTCACAATCACAATCACTATTTGCACCAAAATCTACACATAAAATCATAGCAACAAAACACATACCAAATAAATACAAGCAAAAATATATGGATGCATGCAATATGATATGTGATGATTTTCTAAACTCAACAAGACAAGTGCACAGTATTGGTTTATAAACAAGTTCAAAACTTGCCAAACAACCTTTATTTGAACACTAAAACATTTCTCAAATAATTAATATACACAAAATAGGCCTACACATGTTTCTGTAAATAAAACCATTTTAACAGAAGAAAAATATTAAAGACATTGCATATATGGAAAGGGCTTTCTCTCCTGATTCCATTGATATAAAATTTGTCAAATTTGAACGTGGGAATCAAAAGTTATGATTAAAACAAAATCAAACATCTAATAGATTCAAATTCTGATTTTAAATCTAACTAGCAGACACGCGGCGTGTTCCTATTGGTTGGTACCGGTTCAGGCGGATCGATCAACGAGAGCCACACGATTTAAATGAAGATGCACGGCCAGATCTAATGCGTACCCCTTCGCGTAAGTGATCTATCTAGCCCATCGGATCTAGATCCAACGGTCCGCGATCAAGCGACCATACTCTGGCGGTGCTAGCGATGGCGACTGGCGGCGGCGGCTCTGTCCACGGCGGCGTGGTGGCTACAGGGGGGTTTGGGGTCGTCGGAGATGCTTACCAGGCTCGTGGCGGTGTGCTGGAGCTCAACGTGTGGACGGGCAGGATCGGGGCGCACGGACACAGCAGCACGAGCTCGTCGGAGTTGCTGGCGGAGTCGGATGCTCACTGACGGAGTCGAAGGCGATGTTCTGGGGCACGAGGATCCAAACAAAAAGTGTCAGCAGGTGCGCTAGATGCAGGCGAACATGCTCGTGTCATTCAGAAACAGAGGGGAACACGAGGCTCACCGAATTTAGTCGCCGGAGTTGGAGACGGCGTCGGAAACTTGCGGTGTTCGACGGAGTTGACGACCTGGGGCAGTATAGGAGGAACCAAAGATGTCAGAAAGAGCGCAAGGATGTTGCGAAGCAGTCTGCATGAACCAGAGAGGAAGGGGCGCACGGAGCTCACCAGGATTGGTCGCCGGAGTGGGCTCTGTCTGCGGCGAGGTAAGGCCAAATACTGGCGGCCTGGAGGCGCTTCGGGCTAGCTTTGTTGGGGGAAATGGCCACGAGGGGGAGAGGGGCTTATAGCCAGAGCGGGGGCGAGGATCACGCGAGGAAACGCCAGCAATAACTTGGTTTAAAACACGGCAGTGAATGGCGGAGGAAACAGCCGGCGACGTGGTCGTGGGCGTGATTTGGGGAAGACGATGATGAGCTGGCGAGGGTCCACCGGTTAGTGACTCATTAGGTAGCGCGGGTGCGGTGAGAAAAACAGGAGGAGAGGGAATCCCGGGTGGGCTGGCTGTTGGGCTTGTTTCGCTTGTTGGGCCAAAATCCTGGCGCTAGCCTTTTTCCTTTTCCTTATTCTTTTTCTTTTTCTGTTTGCATTTTCTGGAATCATTTTCAAATGAATTCAAAAGTTGTTTGAATTCAAACCTTTTCAGGATTTTTGTAGAGTGCAACACTCACAAATTTGGACACAAAACCAAGTGGTCACTTTGTACTGGCCTGGTCACTTGGAATAAAACAAAATAAGCAGTGACATAGCACTAGTTTTAAATAGGTTTTCAAATTGGTTTTCAAATCATATTTGTTTTGAAATTTTTGGTTTAAGCAAATGGCAAGCAAGAAAAACAATCTGAGAGTACCAAGGTTTGATTCATGAACAACAATCTCTCATTGGAGAGTAGCATTTGATTTAATGCTGAACACATAAAATAATGAGCTCATATGCTCTTGTTTTTGAATTGATTTGTTTGAAATGAACTCTACATGATCATGGATGCATGGATGATATGCATGAGTTTGAAACATGATTTTAGGGATGTTACATTGAGCTAACAGCCTAACATTTTCATCAATAGTAACTTGTATGGCATGAGCAGTAGCAAAGGTGTTTTCCATAGTTTCAGGTTTAGCAGCCATTTTATTAACCAAGGAAGTTTGAGCTTCAGACAAATAGGATATATTTTTCTCAGCACTCAAATTTTTTGACTGTAAACTAGGAATTTCTCTATTCAGATTCTCAAGCTGAAGACTAATGTTTTTCAAGGTAATAGATTGTTCCTCCATAGTTTTAGCGAAAATCTTGTTTTGCTCATATTGCATTTGCATAAAATTTTTAGTGGATCTCTCAACTTCTAGAATCCTCTCTTCACTAGGCATTCCAGATCTATCCTGATAAGCATTTCCACTAGGAGGATAAGGCCTATAATTTTTGTTGCTACCAAAATTATTCCTATAGGCATTGTTGTTGAAATTGTTGTTTCTAATGAAGTTCACACCAACTTGCTCTTCTTGAGCAACCAAAGAGGCTAAGGGAACACTATTAGGATCTAGAGGAGCTTTCCCATTAACAAGCATAGCCATAATAACATCAATCTTTTCACTCAAAGAGGAGGTTTCCTCAACAAAATTTACCTTCTTACCATGTGGAGCTCTCTCAACATGCCATTCAGAGTAGTTAACCATCATATTATCAAGGAGCCTTGTTGCGGCTCCCAAGGTGAGGCCCATAAAGGTACCTCCAGCAGCAGAATCCAACAGGTTTCTTGAGGAGAAGTTCAAACCTGCATAAAAAGTCTGGATAATCATCCAAGCAGTGAGTCCATGAGTAGGGCAATTTTTAACCAAAGATTTCATTCTTTCCCAAGAAGGAGCAACATGTTCACATCAAGCTGTTTAAATTTCATAATGTCACTTCTCATGGATATAATCTTAGCAGGAGGGTAGTACTTTACAATAAAAGCATCTTTGCACTTAGTCCAAGAATCAATACTATTTTTAGGCAAAGAAAGCAACCATTCTTTAGCTTTTCCCCTCAAGGAGAAAGGAAAAGGCTTGAGCTTAATAATATCTCCATATACATCCTTATACTTTTGCATCTCACAAAGTTCAACAAAGCTATTAAGTGGGCAGCAGGATCATCATAACCAGCACCAGAAAATTGCTCTCTCATCACAAGATTCAACAAGGCAGGCTTAATTTCATAAAAGGTAGCATCAGGAGCAGGTAGAGCAATAGGAGTGCTTAGGAAATCATTGTTGTTGGTGCTAGTGAAGTTACACAACTTGGTGTTCACAGCAGAGTTCATTTTGGCAAAGGTGGGCAAGCCAAAAACAGTAGCAGCTAGAGCAGGAACTAATTTTTTGTGTTTTTGAATAAGGCAAGCAAACCAAACTAGACTAATTTTTTTGGGTTTTTTGAAAATATGCAAACAAAACCAGGCAAAAAAACAAAGCAAACTAAAAACAAAGTAAAGAGAAAGGAAGTGAAGGACTCCCCTAGTGAAGACGTCCTTAGCGTCCCCGACAACGGCGCCAGAAAATAGCTCGATGGCGCCCAGTACTTGTCGTGGGACGCTTCGTTGGAAACCCCAAGAGCAAGGTATGAAGCAGCATAGCAGCAAGTTTCCCTCAGTAAGAAACCGAGGTTATCGAACCAGTAGGAGGAAGGAAACGTCACACAGGTGTTGCAAGCAACGTGGAGACCTGCACAACACAAACTCAAGACTTTGCCCCAACGAATCAATGAGGTTGTCAAGCTCGCCGGTTTGTTGTAATAAAGGATTAAACGTATGGTGTGGAAGGTAATGGTGGTTTGCAGCAAGTAAACAGGTAACAGTGGAAGATGTATCAATGGTAAAGATTGGACCGGGGTCCATAGTTCACTAGAAGTGCTCTCCTTAGATAAACAACATGGCATGAAGTGTAAACAAATTACAGCAGGGTAATTGACAGGAACTGAGCAAGGCATAACAATGCAATTACTAGTCAGAAAGATCCTATTTGGCTGATTGGGCAATACAACAATATACATAGACCGCCATCCAACTACATCTATGACTAGAATTCCACCTTCAGTTTATCATCCGAACCCCCTCCAGTATTAAGTTGCAAGCAACAGACAACTGCTTTAAGCAAAGTGTGTAAGGTAAACAGTCCACATGTTCCATGAACAAGAGACCGTTGTTTTCTCCCTAGTAGCAATATCACATCTACAACCGAAGAGATTTCTGTCACTTCCCTTGGAAACTAGAGGCATGAACCCACTATCGATCATAAATACCCCCTCTTGGAGTCACTAGAAACTACTTGGCCAAGATAGCTACTAACAACGGAGAGCATGCAAGATCACAAAAAACACAGACATGATAGAATCATAAAGATAAAATCATTAATCAAACCAACATAATAATCTCAATATCCATCGGATCCCTGCAAACACAACATGCATGATTACAAATAGATTAGATCTTGATCATGAACGGAGCTCACAAGATCTATACATGAAAGCATAAAGGAGGAGATACAACCATCTAGCTACTACATGGACCCATAGTACAAGGTGGAACTGTAGGGGTTCGTAGCATGGAAAACAAAAATTTTCTATCGCATACAAACAAACAAGCCAAGATCTATCTACTAGATTGTAGCAACGAGTCGATGGAATAACTTACCCTCGAAGATTCCAAAGCGGTTAACGAGAGCAGATTCTCGTGGGTGATGTAGTTGTACTATTCCGATCTCAAGATCGCGTAGACGATCCTTCCGGCGCCACGTTCCGGCAGCGCTCCCGCAGTCGGTCACACGTTCGGTACTCGACGAAGACCTTCCTCTCCCTTGTTCCAGCAGGCAGCGGAGGTTGTAGCACTCTCCTCGCGATTCCGGCAGCACAACGGCGTGGTACCGGAAGTAGAGGGGAAATCCCGCAGGGCTTCGCCATAATCCGGAGCGAGTATGGTGGATTATGAGAGAGGGCTATTAGTGGTCTAGAGATTAGACACACCAATTAGAAGGCTCTAAACCGCAGGCTAAAGCAATTAGAAGCTCTAAACCAAAACGGCTCTAAACCGGAGATTAGAGGTAGAAACTTGTGTGTCTCAAGGAGGAGCCCTGCCCCTCCTTTTATAGGTGGAGGGGCTGGCGCGCCAGGGAAGGGGAGGAGAGTCCCTCCCCAACTCGGCCAAGGCTGGGCGCCGGCTTGGAGGAGAGGAACTCCTCCTCCAAGTTGGTTTCAACCTCCTCTTGCTTGTTTCCCACAGTTTCCTGTTTCCCACAGTTTCCTGTTTTCCACCGTTTCCTGTTTTAGCCGTTTGACTTTCAAACTGGCAATTTGACTTTCATGTTTTTGGAACAGCAAGAACACTTAGTACATGATGCAATAATTCAATGACACACTCATGTACCCTCCCCCCCCCCCCCCCCCCGGAGTGCCGGACAATCTGGACCCTTCTAGAACATTCCCGATGAAAACACCGGAATCATTCCCGAATTCCGAAACGGGACTTTCCTTATATGAATCTTATTCTCCGGACCATTCCGGATCACCTCGTGATATCCCGGATCCCATCCGAGACTCCGAACAACATTCGGTCTCTTTCTCATAATACCATAACTACTCAAACAACGTCGAATCCTTAAGTGTGTCTCCCTACGGTTCGTGAATTATGCGGACATGATCGAGACACTTCTCCGAACAATAACCAATAGAGGAATCTGGAAATTCATATGGCTCCCACATATTTCTACGATTACTTTGCGATCGAATGAACCACTTACATACGATACCAATTTCCCTTTGTCTCACGATATGTTACTTATCCGAGGTTATGATCGTCGGTATCTCTGCATACCTAGTTCAACCTCGTTACTGATAAGTACTCTTTTCTCGTTCCCGTGATATGTGATCCCTTGTGAGCCAGTCACATGCTTGCAAGCTAATTGGATGACATTACACCGAGAGGGCCCAGAGTATATCTATCCGTCATATGGATGGACAAATCCCACTCTTGATCCATGTGTTTCAACCAATACTTTCCAAACACTCAATGCCACCTTTATAGCCACCCAGTTACGGTGTGGTGTTTGATGTCATCAAAGCATCCATCCGGTAAAGGTGATATGCATGATCTCATGGTCGAAGGAATTAGGTTACTATGTATCAGAAAGCATATAGCAATTGAACTATTGAAATGACTTGATCTTTATGCTACGCTTATCTATAGGAGTATGTCCATCACATCATTCTCCTAATGATATGATCCTGTTGTTAATAACATCTCTATGTTCATGATCAGGAAACCATGATCATATATTAACCAACAAGCTAGTTTAACAAGAGGCTTTACTAGGGACTCTTATTTTAGTTTACAAATCACACAAGTATTAATGTTTCCGGTTAATACAATTATAGCATGGTATGTAAACATTTATCATAAGTGTGAAGATATGATAATAACCACTTTATTATTGCCTCTTGGGCATATCTCCAACAGTCTCCCACTTGCACTAGAGTCAATAATCTAGTTTCAAACCTTTGTGTATTCAACACCTATGGCTTTCTGATGTTGTATGTACACGATTGCTAGTGGTCAACTGATCTCCGGATCTGACACTTCCAGGTCCGTGTGTAATTGCATGTCTTTGCGTCTCTACGCATCACTCATTCTCTAATGAGATGGCTTTGTATAAATTTGGTCTTTCGGTGTGACCTTTAGCTCTTTGGGGTTAAAACATGTTGATAATATTGTCGCACAATATATCTTCATAGTATTATCCCACTGTGAACTACACCTAGTTTGATAACAAACTACTTGACACAAATGCCCTCTTTTGCTGCTATAATAGCAGTCATATACTTAGCCTTTTGTTGTAGTATCTGTCACAATATCTTAACTTTGGAACTTATCCAAATCCATTATGGAACTCACTTTCCATTATATTGTGCCACCCTTAGTTTAGATTGAGATAAACTTAATTTGTACTTTGTGACAAAGCTAGTATCAATGTAGTACTTTTACAATGAATTAACCATCTATTTGTCACTTCTACAAATATTATACTCTTAGTTCTTCCAAAAGATCATAAGAATATCCTTACTATTGTCCAATGATCATCTTACGAATCATTCTGGTATATGCTCACAACATTTAGAGCATAGGACATATCTGGATTTGTACATATCACAGTATGATTGATATAAATACATCAAGTATCAATCTATACTTGATTATTTGTTTCACTTTACCAAATGTCTATACACTTGAATATATCATCAACATTGAACTCATTCAATCCTTTCTGTGTGACAAGAACCTCTCTTGTAGTTTCTATATTGAACTCATTCAATATCTTGTCTATGCACTTCTGGCACAACCATATTAGCGTCTATTGATGCCAAATATTTGAGTTTTGCCTAAGTCTTTCATCGAGATGAAATTCTCAATATGTGTTAATAAAAGATACATTATTTCCAATCAACAATATGTCTTCCACATAATGTATTAGAAACATGTCTTAGCGCTCCCACTTAATTTCTTGCAAATGCAAGCATCTTCATTGTCTCTAATGAAATTAAACCCTTTTAACAGTTTCATCATAGTGAAGATTCCAACTCCGCTATGCTTACTTCAACCATTGAAGTTTGCATATGCTTTTAGCATCCTTTGAATTAACAAAACCCTATGGACCGTGTTATGCACTTGTCCTAGGTAACAATTCTATTAGAAGAACTTGTTTTGTTTATTCAACTACCATATAACAAAATTATATGTAGTGGTTGCTACATAAATCCGTCTAGACTAAATATCGCTTATGAAAGATCAAATCTTGTCATAGTCAACTCTTTTGATTATTGTCGTGAACTCCTTCCCGACATGTCGATAACTTCATAGATGTGAAACATCCATGTCTATTTCTTTATAGATCCAAACACAACTGTAAGGTCTTACACCTTTCTCGAGGGTCCTTCAAGTTCAAAACTTGATTTCTCGTGTATGGAACTATCACGGATTTTATGGCTTCAAGCCATTTGACGGAGTCAGGGCCCATCATCGCTTCTTTGCATGTAGTCGGATCATTATTGTTAAATAATGATTTAACTCTCAAATCTTGGTATTTGATTGTTCATCCGACCTACTTGTTTCAATAGAAACTTTGACCTCTGTAACCACAACCTTTGAGGCACGTGAGCCATGAGCATCGTTGCTGCCTCCGGAACACTTTTCGGTGCTGCGCAACTTTGCACATATAGCTAAGGTTCTTTTAACCTTATCAAAGTTATATTGTCCTCCCACTTATCTCTTCATGAAAAATTCCTTCTCAAAGAAACTTGACGTTCTAAGTGACAAACACTTTTGTCTCCGGTGTTATGGAGGAATACTTAACAGTTATACAAAGACAGGTTCATCCGACTTTGGTTGCACACATCTTTCTTATGCATAGCATACCAATGTTTAAGAAAGGACAACTTGGGTTTTATCCCAAACCATAACTTTATATGGTGTCAATTCAACGGATTATGATGAAGCTCTTTTCAGTGGAAAAACGGCAGTCTCTAAAGCTTTTAATCTTTTAAAATATAATGGCAGTTTTATGAATTATACCTTTGATCTTACCATGTCAAACAAGGTTTAATTACATATCTCGAACTCTCCATACTCTTATGGTGTTTCGGGAAAATGCAAATCCACGGAACGATTCCATAAATCTTAGGTATTATGCTAAACTTTGTAACTCAAATATCTTCCTTTATGATCTTTATCATAAACTGTTTATACTCTTGTTACAATGATCTTGCACTTCATCTTGAAAGTCTTTGAACTTTTCAAATGTTTCATACTTCATCCTTATTAAGTAAATATTCATATATTCACTCAAATTTTCGGAGAAAGCATATGAAGTTGAAATCCATCGCTCTTGACTATACATAATGGACTTCATACAACAATATGTACAAGTTCCAATAAGCTAGTCTATCGTTCCCTTTTGGCCTATGAACGAAGTTTTAATTATCTCTTAGGAAAGTTTCACAAGCGTCATTTGATCAAAAATCAAAAGACTCCAAAATTCCATCCACATGGAGTTTCTTCATGTTTTCTTTCCAATATAATTTAAACGGCGATGTCACTTCCGAAGTGATCTTTCAATCAATTTGTCTTTCGACATTTTTAGCACTAGTTTTATGGATGTGATTTCTCCAACAAGATTTGTGAATCATCCATCTTTTATGGATTACGGCAATTATTTGAACAACCCTTTTGTTCTCATAATACCTGATAAAACAAATCTTTGAAGGCAAGCTTTGATGTTTAACGAGCAACACAATAACCCTTTATTTGTTCTCGATGAACATCATCACATATTCTTTTGCTAGTTACTTAGGCCATTGTAGTTCATGAATTGTGTTGTTTCGTATGACGATTCACACCAACAAATTCAGTATCAAATACTTAAGAACCACATTGTTTAATAAGCAAAGAATATAGCCATAACATGTATATCATCTATATACTTAAACTGAACAATTCTAGTCTTTTCTTTTCTGCCATATATTTATGAGATTCTCTTTCAATATTTCCTTTTCTGTTTGAAAGAATCTATCAATATCAATAGTGGAGTCATACATATGACATATAGTCCAAAGCGTGTATAATTAAATACCAATGTCTTTGGACTTGCACTTTGAAGTAGATCACCATCATCAAATATTTGGTGTTCTTTCAAATTCCTTTCTTTAGTAATCTCTTGGTGTAGTAAACATTTTACCTACATCAAATATTCACCCTTATCATGAAATTGTCCATGATCAAGCTACTGTTAGCTTGTAACGATGAATTTATGAGTATAATGTTGCTATCCAAAACCTTTTGGAGGATTAGGACAACAAGTGTCTCCAACCTTTTGCAAATTCTCATCAAATATGAGAACATGACTTTAGCCATATTATACTCTATCATGTTGCAACCAAAACTTCGTTTCAGATATCACAATATCTTCCACACATCATGGTTTCTGAAACAACTCTTTCAGATCCTAGATAACCTTGATATTAAGAGAATCCTTTGAATATCAAGAATCATGGAGACAAACATGATACTTATTTACTAACACTTGGAATTGTCACTCTTGATTTAATACTAATTATTAAACTTCGTGGAGTAACCGGAACTTACTGAAAGTTTGCAATAGGACTTTTAAACTTTAGATTAACATTTAAAACAATACGATACCAGTTCGTAAAGTATCTAACCAGAATTCTATAGTTCTATCATCTCAATTACAACTAAGCGCAAGGTGGTAAACGGATGCCAATGACTACAACAACTATGCAAATTCACTTTGATTTAGTTTATGATAAATTGAGTTCTAATTAATAATTAAATTAATCTAGGTGAACTCCCACTCAAAACAATATCCCTCACATTGTTTTAGTGATCACACGAACCAAATCCACCACATCAAAACCGATCATCACGAGAGTTGATATAGCTTCAATGGCGAACAATCAACATGTTCATCATATCTACTATATGACTCATGCTCTACCTTTCGGTAATCCGTGTTCCTGAGGCCATGTCTGTACATGCTAGGCTCGTCAAGATCAAACCTTAGTTTCCGCATGAGCAAATCTGGCTTGCTCACGTTGTATACACTTGTAGAATCTAACACACCCGATCATCACGTGGTGCTTCGAAACAACAAGCTTTAGCAACGGTGCTAACTAAGGGTGAACACTTTATGACTTGAAATTCATGTGCGTGAGGGATCATCTTATAATGCTACCGTCGTCTACTAAGCAATACAAGATGCATAAAGGATTAACATCACATGCAATTCATAATATGTGATATGATATGGCCTTTCTTCTTTGTGCTTCCGATATCCATCTTCTAGCACGAACATGATCTCCATCATTACCGGCATTGCATCAAGGTCAATGACGCTTCTCCATGGTTGTCGTCCACCAGCTTCAACTATTACAACTACTTTGAATAGACACGCGGGTCTTAACAGAAATTTAAAGACAACCATATGGCTCCTGCCGGTTGCCGACTTACAATAAGGAACATTGCATACATCAAATATAATCACAATCATGGCCATATCACATCACTGCACACCCCTGCAAAACAAAGTTAGACGCCTCTACTTTCTTTGCATATTTTACGTGGTTTGGGGCTTTCAATAAGTGTCGTTCTAACTTACGAACAAGAACCACAACATTGATACTAGTATTGTTAATCACCCGTTGTAAATTGGATCTTTACTATGCTAGGAGAAACAGGCACCCGCAAAGCCACTTATGCAATACAAGTTGCATGTCAAGCATGGAGCAGGTCTCATGAATGATGTCATGTAAGGTTAGCCCGGGCCGCTTCACCCAACATACCGCAAGATACAAAGTACACAAGAAGCAATCAACAATAAAAGCATCAACGCCCACAATGACCATTGTGTTCTACTCGTGCAACAGATCTACATATAGACACGGCTCTGATACCACTGTAGGGGTTCGTAGCATGGAAAACAAAAAAATTCTATCGCATACAAACAAACAAGCCAAGATCTATCTACTAGATTGTAGCAACGAGTCGATGGAATAACTTACCCTCGAAGATTCCAAAGCGGTTAACGAGAGCAGATTCTCGTGGGTGATGTAGTTGTACTATTCCGATCTCAAGATCGCGTAGACGATCCTTCCGGCGCCACATTCCGGCAGCGCTCCTGCAGTCGGTCACACGTTCGGTACTCGACGAAGACCTTCCTCTCCCTTGTTCCAGCAGGCAGCGGAGGTTGTAGCACTCTCCTCGCGATTCCGGCAGCAGAACGGCGTGGTACCGGAAGTAGAGGGGAAATCCCGCAGGGCTTCGCCATAAGCCGGAGCGAGTATGGTGGATTATGAGAGAGGGCTATTAGTGGTCTAGAGATTAGACACACCAATTAGAAGGCTCTAAACCGCAGGCTAAAGCAATTAGAAGCTCTAAACCAAAACGGCTCTAAACCGGAGATTAGAGGTAGAAACTTGTGTGTCTCAAGGAGGAGCCCTGCCCCTCCTTTTATAGGTGGAGGGGCTGGCGCGCCAGGGAAGGGGAGGAGAGTCCCTCCCCAACTCGGCCAAGGCTGGGCGCCGGCTTGGAGGAGAGGAACTCCTCCTCCAAGTTGGTTTCAACCTCCTCTTGCTTGTTTCCCACAGTTTCCTGTTTCCCACAGTTTCCTGTTTTCCACAGTTTCCTGTTTTAGCCGTTTGACTTTCAAACTGGCAATTTGACTTTCATGTTTTTGGAACAGCAAGAACACTTAGTACATGATGCAATCATTCAATGACACACTCATGTACCCTCCCCCCCCCCCCCCCCCCCCCGGAGTGCCGGACAATCCGGACCCTTCTAGAACATTCCCGATGAAAACACCGGAATCATTCCCGAATTCCTAAACGGGACTTTCCTTATATGAATCTTATTCTCCGGACCATTCCGGATCACCTCGTGATATCCCGGATCCCATCCGAGACTCCGAACAACATTCGGTCTCTTTCTCATAATACCATAACTACTCAAACAACGTCGAATCCTTAAGTGTGTCTCCCTACGGTTCGTGAATTATGCGGACATGATCGAGACACTTCTCCGAACAATAACCAATAGAGGAATCTGGAAATTCATATGGCTCCCACATATTTCTACGATTACTTTGCGATCGAATGAACCACTTACATACGATACCAATTTCCCTTTGTCTCACGATATGTTACTTATCCGAGGTTATGATCGTCGGTATCTCTGCATACCTAGTTCAACCTCGTTACTGATAAGTACTCTTTTCTCGTTCCCGTGATATGTGATCCCTTGTGATCCAGTCACATGCTTGCAAGCTAATTGGATGACATTACACCGAGAGGGCCCAGAGTATATCTATCCGTCATATGGATGGACAAATCCCACTCTTGATCCATGTGTTTCAACCAATACTTTCCGAACACTCAATGCCACCTTTATAGCCACCCAGTTACGGTGTGGTGTTTGATGTCATCACAGCATCCATCCGGTAAAGGTGATATGCATGATCTCATGGTCGAAGGAATTAGGTTACTATGTATCAGAAAGCATATAGCAATTGAACTATTGAAATGACTTGATCTTTATGCTACGCTTATCTATAGGAGTATGTCCATCACATCATTCTCCTAATGATATGATCCTGTTGTTAATAACATCTCTATGTTCATGATCAGGAAACCATGATCATATATTAACCAACAAGCTAGTTTAACAAGAGGCTTTACTAGGGACTCTTATTTTAGTTTACAAATCACACAAGTATTAATGTTTCCGGTTAATACAATTATAGCATGGTATGTAAACATTTATCATAAGTGTGAAGATATGATAATAACCACTTTATTATTGCCTCTTGGGCATATCTCCAACAGGAACTACTCACTCATCATACCGGAGAGAAGGCCTCCGGGATGATCTCCCCTCTGGCAGGGTGCCGGGAAGAACTTCATATCCCCCCGATCTAGGGACGATGGTGGCGGCGAATACAGACGTTTTTGTGGATTTATGATCGGGTAATCAGGGTTTCTGCATCAGGGGCTTCTTATAGGCGAAGGGGAGAGACCGGGAGGCGGCCAGGGCGCGGGCCCACCTGCCCCCGCACCTGGGATGGGTCTGGCCCCCTTGGCTGGCCCCTGTAGATCTCCTCTGGACTTCTTGTTCCCAATGGAAAGTAATTGACTTTGTCCTTTGTCCCGTCCAATTCGGAGAATATTTCGTTACTAACTTTTCTGAAACCAAAAATAGCATAAAACAGGCATCTAGCACTGTTGCAACTTGTTAGTAGGTTAGTACCAGAAAACATGTAAAAAGAACCTCAAAGTGTGGACAAGTAAAGCAAATTAGATACTAAACAAGCATGGAGCATCAAAAATTATAGATACGTTTCCAACGTATCAATGACTTCCTGGAGGATCAAGCCATGGACTTCCACACTGATGATGATGACTCCGCCTTCATTGATGATGAGGATGAAGACACCAATTCCGATGAGTAGTAGCACTTGAGCACTAGCGTTAGTGAGTTGTATCCGGTCCCATTGTATCGTAGTTTCACAGAATGGTTCTTAAAACCATCTGTTTCCTTGTTGTGGTGTGTGTTTGTATTGTGTGCTATGAATGAAAATCAAGTTGCTAGTTAGCAAAACCTGAGTCAAACTCAAAGTTTAAAAACTTTTCCAAAAACAAACCCCTGAACCTTAGAAATTTCCCTCTTGCCTCATGATCTATCTCAATCTTCAGATGCCTTGCGGAGGAAACAGATCATCCCCGGACCCAATGTTGCAAATCTTGCGAATGTTGGTTTCAGACCGTGAAGTTGAAAGAGCCGAACATCAAGCCAACCTAGACACCCTCCAACACATAGATCGGATGGCCAATAACAGTCAAGGCCATGGACACCAGGACAACCATGGATCCAAGCTCAAGAACTTTTAGAATACCAATCCACCCATCTTTAGTAAGTCTGGGGATCCATTGGATGCTGATGACTGGCTACAGACCATGGAGAACAACTTAGAAGTTGCAGGAGTGGAGGCCAATGAGAAAGTACTGTTTGCCCCCATTATCTAGCAGGAGATGCAAGAGCTTGGTGGAATGGCATTTGCGCCATGAATGGAGGATAGATGATGACTTGGGATGAATTCAAACTCAAGTTCAGCCGAACCCATGTGCCAACGGGTTTAATCAAGAGGATGAGAGATGAATTCAGGGAATTGAAGCAAGGGAGGATGACAGTAGTTGAGTACCATGACAAATTTCTGTCATTAGCTAGGTATGCACCAGATGAGATTGACACTAAAGCCAAGAAGAAGGAGAGATTCTTGAATGGTCTGCATGATGAGATGCAGACAGTGTTAGTCAATATTCTGTTTGCTGACATTGAAGCCTTAGTGGATTCTGCAATCCAGATGGAAGGAAAGATCAACCAAGCCAATGAGAATCGCAAGCATCGAATGATGCATCAACCAAGAACCCACCATACCCCAAAGTATCGCCCCAACCCGTCTGCGGGATATGCCCCGAGAAACAATAGACCCCCGATGACCCGTCCGAACTATCCCAACCATGGGGGAGGAAACCCAAGGCCTGTAGGAAACCACAACAACAACCCCGGTAACTCCAACAACTTCAATCGTGCACCGCCCAAAGTCAACAACCCCACCAACACCAATACTGCCCCGAGGACTGGGAGCAATGTCGTGCATGTTGTAGGAAAAGACAAGTCTTAGGTGACTTGTTATGAATGTGGAACCAAGGGTCACTACTCCAATGAGTGCCCCAAGAAGCTTGCATCATCCCCCAATGTGAATTCCCCAGCTCAGCAGCAGCGTCCTGTTCAGCCTGGAAGGAGATTTTCCCAAGGGAATTCGCTCAACCGCAATGGCCGTCTGTTTCACATGAATGCTGAAGAAGCCCAGGAAGCGCCAGATGTCGTGATGGGTATGTTTTTTGTTAACTCGGTACTTGCAAGAGTGTTTTTTTATTCTGGATCATCGCACCCGTTTGTTACAGAAGAATTTGCATGCACAAGTAAGGTTCAACCAACAAAATTTAAGCATGTTATGATAGTTCAAATACCTGGTTCTACCACCAAAGCTAGACAAATTTGGAAGGTCGTACCTATCAGACTCCATGGCATAGATTTTTATGCTAATCTAATAGTACTTGGAACCAAAGGTTTGGAAGTAGTACTAGGAATGGATTGTATGTCGAAACATAAAGGATTAATCGACTGTTCCAAGAAAGCCATAACCATGACCAGCACCACTGGAGTATCAGTAGAGCATGTATCTGAAACCTTGCCCCGTCAATTCAAGTGCAACAAGAGTCTAGCGCAACCAACCATTGACCAAGTCAGAATAGTCTATGAATACCCTGATGTATTCCCAGATGTATTGCCCGGTATGCCCCCAGATCGGGATATCGAGTTTATCATTGAACTAATCCCTGGAACCGGACCCATAGCTCAGAGACCGTATAGTATGAACCCATCTGAATTAGTGGAGTTGAAGAAGCAGTTGGATGCTATGCTGGAGATAGGACTGATTCAACCCAGTGCGTTGGCATGGAGATCACCTGTATTGTTTGTGGATAAGAAAGATGGAGGTAACCGTTTGTGCACGGATTATCAGAAGCTGAATGATGTCACCATTAAGAACAAGTACCCACTGCCAAAGATAGAAGATTTGATTGACCAGTTGATCGGTGCCAAAGTGTTTTCTAAGATTGATCTTAGAACTGGTTATCATCAACTCAAGATTCGCGCAGAGGATATTCCAAATACTGCCTTTACCACCAGATATGGATTGTATGAGTAAACTGTCATGTCTTTTGGATTAACCAATGCCCCCGCTTATTTCATGAACCTCATGAATAAGATTTTTATGGACTTCCTGGATAATTTTGTCGTTGTTTTCATCAAAGACATTCTGATTTATTCCAAATCATAAGAAGAACATGAGCTACACCTAAGGACCATCCTTGGAACCCTTAGGGAGCATCAATTGTATGCCAAGTTTAGCAAATGTGAATTCTGGTTACAGGAAGTAGGATTCCTCGGACATACCGTGTCGGCAGGAGGAATTGCTATTGACCCTGCCAAGGTTAAGGATGTTGAAGAATGGCAAGCCCCAACCACTCAAACCCAAGTTCGTGCATTTGTCGGATTAGCTGGATATTACCGCAAGTTCGTAGAAGGATTTTCAAGCATCGCAAGACCCATGACCCAATTTTTGAAGAAATATAAGAAGTTTGAATCGACGGACAAATGTGAAGCAAGTTTTCAAGAGCTTAAGAGTAGATTGATCTCAGCCCCTATCTTAATTATGCCGGATATCACGAAACCTTTTGATGTGTTTTGTGATGCAGCCAAGATCGGTCTCAGATGTGTGTTGATGCAAGAAGGCAAAGTCATATCTTATTTATCCCGACAACTGAAGCAACATGAGCAGAATTACCCTACCCATGACCTTGAACTAGCAGTCGTAGTTTTAGCCTTGAAGACATGGCGGCATTACCTCATGGGAAACCATTGTGAGATTTATTCGGATCACAAGATCCTGAAGTATATTTTCACCTAGAAGGAGCTAAATATGAGACAAGGAGATGGATAGAGCTACTCAAGGACTATGATCTTGACATTCACTATCACCCCGGTAAAGCCAATGTGGTAGCAGATGCTCTTAGCAGATTGTCGTGTCGCTTGAACACCATGATTCTGAAGGAGCAACCAAGTTTGCACAAGGAGTTAGAAGATTTTAGAATGGAGCTAGTAAGTGAAGGATTTTTGTCTAGCATAGAACTTCAACCCTTGATCAGTTAGATCAAGGAGGCACAGAAAGGAAATGCTAGTATGGACAGAATTAAACGTCGTATCGGTACAAGGAAGGTACCCTGATTCACCGAGGATGAAGAAGGAGTTTTGTGTTACAAAGGACGTATCTGTGTACCAGCAGATTCAGAATTGAAGCAAGCTATTTTGAAAGAAGCCCATGATACTCTTTATTCTATCCACCCTGGAGGAATGAAGATGTATCAGGATTTAAAGGAGCAATTTTGGTGGCATAAGATGAAGAGAGAAATTGGAAGCTATATAGCCAAGTATGATATATGTCATAGAGTCAAGGCGGGACCTCAAAGACCCGTAGGACTGTTGCAACGATTGCAGATTCCGGAATGGAAATGGGATTCCGTTGGAATGGATTTTATCACCGGTTTGCCTACATCTAGTAGGGGAAATGACTCTATTTGGGTCATAGTGGATAGACTGTCCAAAGTCACCCATTTCTTACCAGTCAAGACCACTTATCAGAGTTTGAATCTAGCAGAGTTGTACATTGCTAGAATAGTCAGTTTGCACAGAGTCCCTAAGAACATTGTGTCGGAACGAGGAACCAGTTTACCTCGAGATTTTGGAAGAAAGTCCAAGAAGGATTAGGAACCCGACTAGATTTCAGCACAGCTTATCACCCTCAGACCGTTGGACAAACGGAGCGAGTAAACAAAATACTCGAAGATATGTTGAGATCTTGTGTGTTGGAATATGGATCAAAATGGGAAGATTGTCTGCCTTTCGCAAAATTTTCATACAACAACAGTTACCAAGCCAGTTTGCAAATGGACCCATTTGAATTCATGTATGGAAGAAAGTGTCGTACCCCTTTGAATTGGTCGGAAGTAGGAGAGAGTCGGATTTTTGGACCCGACATCCTACGAGAAGCTGAAGCGAAAGTTCACAACATCCGTGAGAACCTCAAGACCGCCCAATCTAGACAGAAGAGTTATGCTGACAAGAGACGTCGAGACCTAGCCTTCAACATCGGAGATATTGTGTATCTCAAAGTATAGCCTTTGAAGGGAATGCAATGTTTCCAACTCAAAGGAAAGTTAGCTCCCAGATATATCAGACCCTTCAAGATTTTAAATCGCCGAGGAGAAGTATCGTATCAACTGGAACTGCCAGAAGAGATGTCATCCGTGCATAATGTCTTTCATATCTCGTTACTTTGTAAATGCCTATAAATCCCAGAGAAGACCGAAGTTTTCAAGAATATATGACCTGACATATCCCGAAGTACCCATTCGTATTTTGGAGGAAGCCTTCAGAACCACCAGGACCCGGAGTATCAAGTTTCTCAAGATCCAGTGGAGTAACCACACGGAAGAAGAAGCTACCTGGGAGCGAGAAGATTACATTAGGAATGAGTTTCTAGATCTCGTTAAATCCTAGTTTTCTTTTTCTCAAATCTCGGGATGAGATTTTGTTTAAGGGGGGAAGGTTTACTACATCCCAAAAATATTAATCAAGGTTATCAAGTTCCAATCACCCAAAATTAGGGTTAACAAAAACTTTTGTTAATTAAATCAATATGAATGCATATGTGTATGTGATGAATGCATGAATGCTTGCAATGACATGTGTGATGGTTGTGAATAGAAAGGATTGGTTTAAAGATGAAAACAACATCATCTAAATCATTTCCAAGCAGAATCAAATCAATAGAAATTCAAATATAAACAATAGGAGCTAATGGTCATTTTGACCAAAGTTAACCACTAGACCACTTTGAGTGTTTCTAGTCCAAGATTCCTAACAGAAACAAATCCAATTATTTTCACCCCTTGCTATACCAAGTAAAAGTGAATGCAAGACCACCTTGCAAACTCACAAAAACATTTTGCAAATCTATGCCAAGGACAATTCAAAATTGAATCTAGTTCATATGGTAAGATCACCATTTCTCAAAACCCAACCAAACCAGTTCACCTTGACAAATTCAAACAACCAGAGACTACCCAGTATGTTACCTGTGCACTCACTAAATTTCATCCAAAAATTCAAATATAAATTTCTTTTGGCCATTTCATCAAACACCTTCCGAGCACAAATCAATTGGGCCAAACTTTCACTGTTTTGAGCAGTGATCATTCAAGCCATTGTCTCCCTTTTATCACCCTTGTCTCCCCCAGTGAAAATCACATCATTGATCAACCTAGAACCCTACCATTGCACCATGTCATGCATGCCCGACCACCCCCTTGTACACCTCAGCGTTGACAGCAAGCTACCAGCGTAGCCAGCCTCGCCAACCTTTTCTGGCATGCTGCCCGTGCCTCACTGCCCCCTCTAGACCAGCCCTAGCTCGAGGACAGAGAGAGGAGATGCCGGAAACACCGTGTCCACGCTGCTGTCGACCATGCCGATGCGCACTATGTTCCCACTCAACCTGACCACCTCGAGCTCTCGCCGCTTGTCTACATGATCTCCACCGACCCAGGAGACCACCAGACATGCCCGTTCCCTCGACCATGCCCTGTAGCCGCCGCACGTCGCGAAGTTCATCGTCAGTACTGCGCAAAGCACCGCATGTTCCCGACCAAACCACACCACCCCACGCTTCGCCTTTAAGCCAGCAACGATCATCAGGGAACACATCATCGTCCCCTATCCTCAGCCATGCTGCTAGCCGCCTGTAGCATCGTCACCGACGAGCTCGCACCCGCACCGTCCGGTCCCCTCGCCATAGTATAAAAGGAAGTCACCCCAGCACCATTTATACACACTCCAACACTCACCACTCCTCGGTGATCCTCTCCCACTTCCTCCCGGAGCAAGGCAAGCTCTCCCTTGCCGGAATTTGGCCGGAGCCCGCCGCTGCTGGAGGAGAAGGGCGCCGTCAATTCAGGCCACCCCAGGAGACACCGCCAATACCAGGAGAACCGCCGTCATCAACAACCCCATTCGCCCTCATCGCCGACCCTCTCCTAAGCCCCGGTGAGCCTCCCCAGACTCTTACTGGTTGTGCAAGGGTTCGTCCCCGTCGTGTCATGTTCAGATGAGGACGATGGTCATGAGCCGTTGATCTTGCATCTAATCCTACGGTCATAATCATCACATACCCCTTCTGCACCCCCTATCTCACTGGCGAGTGGGGACACCACTTAAACCAGCCCATGCACGCGTTGTGCACAGTGGGCCGTCCCATCTAGCTCTCCCGCGCAACCCAGTAGTTTAAATTTAGATTTTTCAATTTAGTTTCAAACCTAGTTTTGAAAGTAACTTTAAAAATCAATTCAGAGAGTTTTACCAAACCAAATTGCATGATACCAATTTTGCTAGAAAGGTATTGAAATTCTTAATCCAAGCCTGTTGGATTCAACCCATTTGAAATTATAGATCATCTATAGTAAAAATAACAAGGCAGATACTTTTCTACATTCAAATATTTTTCAAAAATCAACCATAAAAGCTTTTGAGTTGATTCCAACTCTCAAAAATCACATTTGATAAGTCCTTTATGAATATATAAAAATATCTAAGTTTACTTGCAGTAATAATGGACAACTGCTAAAAGAATGCCCCATAGGCATTTCTAGTCACTTTAATTAATTAAAATATTAAGGTTAAACCTTATTAAATTGTGACACCACTTTAAATCACATTCCCAAATATTAGAATATGTGGTGATGACATGTGTCAACATGATCCCATATTTTAATTGGAGAATATTAAATCTTAAGTAGTTTTCAATGAGTAGAAAATACTTTTCTAAACTAAAATAAATATGACTAAGTCTTTAATCCTTGTGATGATTGTGATGATGCTAGGTCATCTAGTGTAAACCTTTGTGTTCTAAATAGAAGTAGTTAAGTATTGTTTGGTGATTGTGTACTTTGTATTTATTTATAGGCGCTAGTACCGACCAAGGATACGAAGAGGAAGGAGACTACTACGAGGAAGAAACAGAGGAGAACTTCAATCACTGCACTACTCAAGGCAAGCCTAACACTACAAGTTGACTATGCAAGCTAATAATTGCAAGCCCCACCATACCACTTAACCTATTGAGTGCCTTAGGCATATTTGGTTATGCCACTTTATTATACCAAATCCCAGTTTTACTTGCAAGATTTATTATTTTTATTTCTTTATCAAAGCTCTTTATTACTTTTAGTTAGTGTTTGTGATATTTTGGGGAAGATATTAGAGGTAGCATAAAGAGCATAAAACTTGGACTAAGTTATATAAAACTAGATGCCATACTGAGGCATGATATTATACTTAGATAACTCACACGTGATTAGCACCCCTCATTAGTGATTACCCTTAATTTAGTGGCTAGTGCTAAGCATAAAACTTGATCACTTTAGATGGTAATACTTGGTGAAAAGGATTATGAAAACCTTAGAATGATGAGTCATTCTACTAAAATATCTTGACATGTGTTATGAACCCCAGATGATTTGATGATGAAAATGTTGAGGCATGAGCCTTAGCCCTTTATAAAACTGATGGTTGAGTACGGATGCGATACCATTCCAATTTTACCGTACAACCACAATACCCGAATTTGGGTAGGGCTTGACTGGAAGTTTATATATCTTAGTATGGGTTCCCTTGCGGCCGAGGTTTGAGCTAAGGCTACCTCGTGATGATCGTCCACCTATGAAGTTCCCAAGATGACAGATGGTCATGGTTGGGAGGCCAAACTCATAGGGGAGGTTCCTATACTAGGTTGTGTAATTGAAAGGTTAAGATTGATTATCCGCATACTGAGTACGGTGAATCTGGATTGTTCCTGACGGATGTATCGAATGTTGTGGTGAAAGTGTACCACCTCTGCAGAGTGTCAAACTATTCGAATACCCGCGTCTGCGGTTATGGACAGTTGGAGTGGCCATATTGTTCCATCGTCAGATGTTTTCAAAATGACTTGTGAAATGAATCATGACTTTGACTTGACCACAACAGGGTTATGAAAGTGAAAACTTAAGTTCCTACTTAGGTGTTATAAAACATTAAACTAGTTTTCTTTACTTCTGAACTCAGCTAGAGATAAACCTGGCTTATTGCAAAACAACCTAGAGATTAGTATTCCTACTTGAACCACTTTACTTGTTAGTGATAGTTTGCGAGTACTTAAAGAGTACTCATGGCTTTGTCCCTGGCTATTCCTATGGCCAGACTATGAGGAGGATTACCAGGATGATGGACAACAGGAAGTCTACGACAACTAGGATCATCTCCCATCGTCAACATTGCATGTGACCCTGAAGATGGAGCTTCGCCCACGCTATCGTTATTATATTATTCTGCTGCGTTGATTATATTAAGACCGGATCATGAGATCCTTTATTTGTAAGACCGTTATTATGGTTTGTAATGGATGATCAACTATGGTATGAATTTGTTATGTCTCGCAAAAATGGTAATCCTGGAATTGTGATGTATGGCATAACAGGCATCTGGGATTAAAAATCCGAGTGTTGACAGGCTTGCAGGGGATGCACCCGACGCTTCAGAAAGATGCGAATGATATCAAGGCCAGTGACGTCCTAGCCGCGCCTCAGCTGAAGACCCTTCACCCACTCGTACAACGCTTTGACCTCATCGCTTTCCCCTAAAAGAACCTCGTTCTTCTAGGGTCGCTTCCTCTTGGTATCCGCACTCGCATCAAAAGGAGGTGTCAACACCCGGATTTTTAATCCCAGATGCCTGTTATGCCATACATCATAATCCCAGGATTACCATTTTTGCGAGACATAACAGATTTGGATATCACAGTACATCATCCATTACAAACCATACATAAGGTCTTACACAAATAAGGATCTCATGATCCAGTTATTCATACAATTCAAGCACCGGAATAACGTAATAATAATGGTAGCGTAGGCGAAGCTCCATCTTCGGGGTCACAGGCAATGCTGACGATGGGAGATGATCCTAGTTGTCATATCCTTCCTGCGGTCCATCATCCTGATACTCCTCTTCATAGTCTGGCCACGGGAATAGCCAGGGACAAAGACATGAGTACTCTTTAAGTACTCGCAAACTAATACTAACAGTTAAGGGGGTTTTTGTAGTAGGACACTAAGCTCTAGGGTTGTTTTGCAAAAAGCCAGATTTACCTCTACTAACTTCAGAAGCAAAGAAATCTAGTTGAAGTTTTATAACACCTAAGTGGGAACTTGAATTTCATATCACAACCATGTTGTGGTCAAGTCAAAGTCTCAATTCATTTCACAAGTCATTTTGAAAACATCTGACGGGGGAACAGTATGGCCACTCCAACTATCCATAACCGCGGACGCGGCTATTCGAATAGTTTGACACTCTGTAGAGATTGTACACTTTCACCACAACATTCGATACATCTGTCAGGAACAAATCCTGAATTCACCATACTCAGTATGCGGATAATCAATCCTAACCTTTCAATTACACGCCCTAGTATAGGCACCTCTCCTGTGAGTTTGGCCTCCCAACCATGACCAACTATCGTCTTGGGTACTGCACAGGTGGACAATATTCACAAGGTAGCCACAGCTCAGACCTTGGCCGCGAGGGAACCCATACTAAGGTATATAAATTTCCAGTCAAGCCCTACCCAATTTTTGGGTATTATGGTTGTACAGTAAAATTGGAATGCTATCGCATCCAGACAACCATCAGTTTTAAAAAGGGCTAAGGCTCATGCCTCAACATTTTCATCATCAAAATTATCTGGTGTTCGAGAACACATGTCAAAACATTTCAGTAGAATGACTCATCATTCTAAGGTTTTCATAAGTAGTTTCACCAAGTATTTACATCTAAATTTTGATCAAGTTTTATGCTTAGCACTAGCATCTACAAGTGGTGGTAAGTACTAATGATGGGTAGTAAACAAGTGGGGATATGCTAAGTTCAATCTCCTGCCTTAGGATGACATCAAAATTATCTAACTTAGGCCAAATTTAATGCTCTTTATGCAACCTTCCAATATCTTTCTAGTATCACCAAATCACTATGTAAACTCTAATAGAAAGCTTTGATAAAGAAATAAAGCTTAAAGCTTGCAAGTAAAAGCTAGGATGGTTTAACAAATGGTATAAGATTGCTAAGTTAATAGCTTGCATAGATAGGGTAACTTGCAAGTGTTAGCTTGCTAAATCAACCAGTGGTATTAGGCTTGCCTTGAGCAGAGCAGTGGTTGAAGTTCTCCTCGGCTTCTTCCTCGTAGTATCCTCCTTCCTCCTCGTATCCTTGGTCAGTACTAGCGTCTATAAATAAATATGATGTACACAATCACCAAACAAAACTTAACTACTTTCAATCATCACACAAGGGTGTACCATATATGATCTAGCATCATCACTTAACATTACAAGATTAAGGAATTTGTCTTATTCATTTTGATTTGAGAAAAGTAATTTCTACTCATTGAAAAACTAATTAAGATTTAATATTCTCCAAACCAAACATGGGATCATGTTGACACATGTCATCACCACATATTTCAGTATATGGGAATGTGATTTAAAGTGGTGTCACAATTTAATAAGGTTTAAACTTTTTATTTTTATTAAAATAAAATGACTAGAAATGCCTATGTGGCATTCTTTTATTACTTGAACATTATTTCTGTAGTGAAACCCATATGTTTTTATATATTCTGAAAGTTATGATCAAATGTGATTTTTGAGAGTTGGAATCAACTCAAAATCTCTTATGGTTGAAATTTGAAAAATGTTTGAATGCACAAAAGCTTCTGACTTGTTATTTCTACCAACGTTGATCTACAGATCCAAATGATTTGAATCCAACGGGCTTGGATTAAGATTTTCAGTACCTTTCTAAAAAAATTGGTTTCATGCAATTTGGTTCATTAAATCGAGGTGGGTTGATTTTTGAAACTAGGTACAGAACTGGGTTTGGATTAAAAAGGAAAAATCTAAATTCAAACTGTTGGGTCGTGCGGGAGAGGTTAATGGGCCGGTCCAGTGTCATTCCGCAACGCGGGGCGCAGCTGACAAGGGGGTTCCACCAGTCAGTGGCTCATAAAGCGTGAAGCGGTACGGGGCAGTGTGGTTCATTGGATTAGAAGGGAAATCGACGGCTGAGGGTCGTCGTCGATGATGAACATGTCACCGGCGAGCTCGAACCCTAGCGGCTCAGTGGGGGTGCATAGGGGGCATACCAGGGCTCCAGCGACGACGGCGAGGCGGGCAAACGAACGTGTGGTCGACGGCGAGCTCAGGGACGGTCGAGGCAGCTCCGGGGGTGGTCGCAATCAACGACCCCCTTCTCCTCCAGAGGCGGCCTGCTCCGGCGCAATTCTAGTGAGCTGGTGCTCCTCGTGCTCCGGCTCGAGGGTGGAACGATCAGTGAGGTGAGGGGAGTGGAATGGTGTGCTTCAAATAGCTGGGGTGGCCTCCTTTTATAGGCTCGACGGCGAGACCGAGAGGGATGGGCAGGCGACGGTGGCGACATGGCTACGGGCTGCTAGCGGCATGGCTGAGGGTGTCGATCGACGCGCGGTCTCCTGGCGATGGTCTAGAGCTTAAATGTGTGCGCAGGGGCAGTGGCAATCGATCGGGAACGTGCGGTGCTCTGCGCAGCCGAGGCGGCGAACTCCAGGCGAGCGGTGGCTAAAGGGTACGGGAAAGGAACCGATCATGTCTAGTGGTCTCCTGGGACGGTGGGGTTCATGCTGGCGGGCGGCAAGGGCTCGAGGTGGTCGGGTTGAGTGGGAACGGCGCGTGCACGGTGATGTGCGTCGGCATGGTCGACAGCGGCGCGGGCATGGCGTTACTGGCGGTTCTTGTCTCTGTCCTTGAGCTAGGGCTGGACGAGAGGGGGCATCAAGGTGCTGGCTACCTCCCAGACAAGGTTGGCACAGATAGTTCTTCCTCTAGCTTGCTGTCCACCTTGGGGTGGCATGGTGAGTCTCGGCCTGCTCACCATTGATGGCAAGGCAAGCTCACAGTGGTGCTGGAGGTTTACAATTGAGCTAGATGATCTACTAAAGACTAGTTGCAACCAGAGAGGGAACAAGTTAGGCCAAATTTACTGCACACCATAGTGTTTGTGATTTGTTTGATTTGAATCTGCAAGGTGTTTGATGAAATGGCCGCAAGAACTTGAATTTTGAATTTTGAAAAGATTTTTGGTGGGTGTGCTAGGCATGTGCTGGGGATTCTGTGGGTGCTTAGGTTTTGAAAATTGAGCTTGTTTGAGTGGTTTTTGAAATAGCGGGATCTTCCCATATGAGATAGATTCAATTTTAAACTGTCATTTAAACTTAGCATTTGAATGTTTTTGGAAGATCACAAAGTGGGCCTTGGTACCTCATTATGAGTACTAACAAGGGGTGCAAATATCCCCAAATGTTTCTGTTAAGTTTTGAGTGCTTGGAATAGCCAAAGTAGGCATGATAGTTAATTTGGCCAAAGTGACCATTCACTTCATTTGTTTATTTTGAGTTGTTTGTCTTTGGGAGAAGTTTGGGGATTGTTTAGATGATGTTTAATTCATCTAAGAATAATTTTACAAGCAAAGAAACACAGAACCATGGCAATTCAAAAGAATCCAAATTTCAAATACACATATATATGAATGCTTCATAATTTTAGATAAGAAAGTTTTTTAACCCTAATTTTGATGATTAGCATTTGATGATCCATGTCTAATATTTTTCGGATGTTACAAACCTTCCCCCCTTAAACAAAATCTCGTCCCGAGATTTGAAAAAGGACGAAAAAAGATTACCTAGGATTTGAAGAGATCGGGAAACTCTGTCCAGATGTGATCTTCGCGCTCCCAGGTAGCTTCTTCTTCCATGTGGTTGCTCCACTGGATCTTGAGAAACTTGATGCTTTGGGTCCTGGTGGTTCTGAAATCTTCTTCCAAAATACGGATGGGTACTTCAGGATAGGTCAGGTCATCGTTGATCTCTATGGTCCGATGATCAATGTTCTTGAACACTTCAGTCTTCTCCGGAACTTCGAGGCATTTACAAAGTAATGAGATATGGAACACATTGTGCACGGCTGACATCTCTTCGAGCAGTTCCAATTGATACGACACTTCTCCTCGATGGTTCAGAATTTGAAGGGTCTGATATATCTGGGGGCTAACTTTCCTTTCGGTTGGAAACGCCGCATTCCTTTCAATGGCGACACTTTCAGGTACACAAATTCTCCGATGTTAAAACCGAGGTCTCGACGTCTCTTGTCGGCGTAACTCTTCTGCCTTGACTAGGCGGTCTTGAGGTGCTCATGAATCTTGTGAACTTTCTCTTCTGCTTCTCGTAGGATGTCGGGTCCGAAAATCTGACTCTCTCCTACTTCCGACCAGTTCAAAGGGGTGCGACACTTCCTTCCATACATGAATTCAAATGGGGTCATTTGCAGACTAGCTTGATAATTGTTGTTATAAGAAAATTCTGCAAAAGGCAGACAGTCTTCCCATTTAGATCCATACTCTAACACACATGCTCTCAACATGTCTTCGAGTATTTGATTTACTCACTTCGTTTGTCCATCGGTCAGAGGGTAATAAGTTGTGCTGAAATCTAGTAGGGTTCCTAAACCTTCTTGGACTTTCTTCCAGAATCTCGAGGTAACTGAGTTCCTCGATCAGATACGATGTTCTTGGGGACTCCGTGCAAACTGACGATTCTAGCGATGCATAACTCCGCTAGCTTCGAACTCTGATATGTGGTCTTGACTGGTAAGAAATGGGCTACTTTGGAAAATCTGTCAACTATGACCCAGATAGAGTCATTTCCCCTACTAGAAGTAGGCAATCTGGTGATAAAGTCCATTCCAACGGAATCCCATTTCCATTCCAGAATTTGCAGGGGTTGCAACAATCCTGCGGGTCTTTGATGTCCTGCCTTGACTCGCTGACATATATCACACTTGGCGATATAGCTTCCGATTTCTCTCTTCATCTTATGCCACCAAAATTGTTCTTTCAAATACTGATACATCTTCGTTCCTCCGGGGTGGATAGAGTAAAGGGTATCATGATCCTCTTTCAGAATAACTTCTTTCAACTCTGAATCTGCTGGTACACAAAGACGTCCTTTGTACCACAGAACTCCTTCTTCGTCTTCGGTGAATCCGGGTACTTTGCCTGTACCGATACGACGTTTGATTCCGTCGATACAAGTGTTTCCTTTCTGCGCCTCTTTGATCTGACTGATCAAAGTGGGTTGAAGTTCTATGCTAGACAAAAATCCTTCACTCACTAATTCCATTCGGAAATCTTCCATCTCTTTATGCAGGCTTGGTTGCTCCTTCAAAATCATGGAGTTCAAGCGGCATGACAATCTTCTAAGGGCATCTGCTACCACGTTGGCTTTACCGGGGTGATAGTGAATGTCCAGGTCAGAATCCTTGATTAGCTCAATCCATCTTCTCTGCCTCATATTCAGTTCCTTCTGAGTGAATATATACTTCAGGCTCTTGTGATCTAAATAAATCTCACAACAGTTTCCCATCAGGTAATGCCTCCATGTCTTCAGGGCTAGAACTACGGCTGCGAGTTCGAGGTCATGGGTTGGATAGTTTTTTTCATGTTGTTTCATTTGTCGAGATAGATAAGATATAACTTTGTCTTCTTGCATTAGCACACATCCGAGGCCGATCTTGGATGCGTCACAATATATGTCAAAGGGCTTCGTGATATCCGGCATGATCAAGATTGGGGCTGAAATCAATCTTCTATTGAGTTCTTGAAAACTCGCTTCACATTTGTCCGTCCATTCAAACTTCTTGTCCTTCTTCAGCAATTGGGTCATGGGTCTGGCGATACTCGAGAATCCTTCTACGAACTTGCGGTAGTATCCCTCCAATCCGAGAAATGCACGAACTTGGGTTTGAGTGGTTGGGGCTTTCCAATCTTCGACATCTTTCACCTTTGCAGGGTCAACGGCAATTCCTCCGGCTGATACAATGTGTCCGAGGAATCCTACCTCCTGTAACCAGAATTCACATTTGCTAAACTTGGCATACAACGGATGCTCTCTAAGGGTCCCAAGAATGGTCCTTAGGTGTAGCTCATGTTCTTCTTCTGATTTGGAATAAGTCAGAATGTCATCAATGAAAACAACGACAAAATTATCCAGGAAGTCCATAAAAATCTTATTCATGAGATTCATGAAATAAGCGGGGGCATTGGTTAATCCAAAAGACATGAAAGTATACTCGTATAATCCATATCTGGTGGTAAAGGCAGTCTTTGGAATATCCTCTACGTGAATCTTGAGTTGATGATATCCAGTTCTAAGATCAATCTTAGAAAACACCTTGGCACCGGTCAACTAGTCAAACAGGTCTTCTATCTTGGGCAATGGGTACTTGTTCTTAACAGTGGCATCATTCAATTTCCGATAATCCGTACACAGACGGTTACCTCCATCTTTCTTGTCCACAAACAAGACAGGTGATCTCCAGGGTGACACACTTGGTTGAATCAATCCAATTTCCAACATGGCATCCAGTTGCTTCTTTAGTTCTGCTAGTTCGGACAGGTTCATACTATATGGTCTCTAGGCTATGGGTCTGTTCCAGGGATTAGTTCAATGATAAACTCGATATCCCGATCTGGGGGCATACCGGGCAAAACATCTGGAAATACATCGGGGTATTCACAGACTATTCGGACTTGGTCAATGGTAGGTTGGGTTATACTCTTGTTGCACTTGAATTGACGAGGTAAGGTTTCAGATACATGCTCGACTGATATTCCGGCTGTACTGGTCATGGTTATGGATTTCTTGGCATAGTCAATTAATCCTTTATGTTTGGACATCCAAATCATCCCTAGTACTACTTCCAAACCTTTAGTTCCGAGTACTATCAGATTAGCATAAAAATCTATGCCATGGATTCGGATAGGGACGGCTTTGCAAATTTGCCTAGCTTTGGTGGTTGAACCGGGGATTTGAACAATCATAACATGCTTCAGTTTGGTTGTTTGAATCTTACTAGTGCATGCAAATTATTCGGTGACAAATGAGTGCGATGCACCAGAATCAAACAACACTCTAGCAAGTACTGAATTAACAGAAAACATACCCAGCACGACATCTGGTGCTTCCTGGGCTTCTTCAGAATGCATGAGAAAAAGACGGCCGTTGCGGTTGAGAGAGTTCCCTGGGGCAAACCTTCTTCCGGGCTGAACACGACGTTGCTGCTGAGCTGGGGCATTTGCATTGGGGGTTGCGGCATTCTTCTTGGGGCACTCATTGGAGTAGTGACCCTTATTTCCACAGTCATAACAAGTCACTTGCGACTTGTCCTTTGATGCAACAGGCACAGCATTGCTTCCAGTCCGTGGGGCAGTGTTGGTGTTGGTGGCAGCACTGTTGTTGTTGAACTTGGGTGGTGCACGGTTTAAATGGCCAGAGTTTCTGGGGTTGTTGTGATTTCCTCCGGGCCTTGAGTTTCCACGGTTGGGATAGGTCGGACGGTTCATCGGGGGTCAGTTGGTTCTCGGGGCAAATCCTGGAGATGGGTTAGGGTGATACTTTGGTGTATGATGGGTTCCTGGCTGATGCATCATGCGGCGCTTGCGGTTCTCATTGGCTTGGTTGATCTTTCCTTCCATCTGAATGGCAGAATCGATGAGGGCTTCAATATCAGCAAAGGGGATATTGACCAACACAGTCTGCATCTCATCATGCAAACCATTCAAGAATCTTTCTTCTTGGCTTTAGTGTCGATCTCATCCGGGGCATACCTAGCTAATGACAAGAATTTGTCACGGTATTCCACTACGGTCATCCTTCCTTGCTTCAGTTCTCTGAATTCATCTCTCATCCTCTTGATCAAACCTGGTGGCACATGGGTTCTGCTGAACTTGACCTTGAATTCCTCCCAGGTCATCATCTGCCCTCCGGTCATTGCACGAACGCTGTTCCACCATGCTCTGGCATCTCCGGCTAGATAGTGGGTGGCGAACAGAACTTTCTCGTTAGCTTCCACTCCGGCAACTTCCAGGTTGTTTTCCATGGTTTGTAGCCAATCATCTGCATCTAGGGGCTCTTCTGACTTAGTGAAAACAGGTGGGTTGGTGTTCTAGAAATTCTTGAGCTTAGATCCATGGTTGTCCTGATTTCCTTGGCCTTGATTTTTGTGGGCCAGCTGAGCTATCTGCTAAAGGGTGGCTAAGTTGGCTTGACGTTCTGCTCTTTCAGCTTCACAGTCACAAACCAACATTTGCAGGATCTGCAACATCGGGTCCGGGGATGAACCACTTCCTCCGCGAGGCATCTGAAGATTGAGATAGATCATGAGAAAAGAGGGAAATTTCTAAGTCTCCGGGACTTTGAAAAGTTTTTAAAGTTTGACTCAGATTTTCTAGCAACTTGCTTTTCATTCATTCATAGCACACGGTACAACACACACCACAACAAAGGAAAACAGATGGTTTTAAGAACCATTCTGGAAACTACGATACAGTGGGATCGGATACGACTCACTAACGCTAGTGCTCAAGTGCTACTACTCTTTGGATTCGGTGTAATCGTCATCCTCATCATCGTCATCGATGAAGGTGAAGTCATCCTCATCGGTGAAGAAGTCCATGGCCTGATCCTCAAGAAAGTCGTCATCATCGCTGAGATAGGAGTAGGGATCTCCACAAAGATCTTCTCCGGCATTCTCTCCTTCCTCCAACTGCATGTCTCTCTCGTGGATGGTCTCCTCCAAATCCGAGATACGGTGGTGAAGATGGGCAATGATGCGCTCCTTCTTTTCGAGCTGACGGCGACGAGACTTGCGATCCTTCGCTAGCATGGCGATGGTCTGATCCTTCATCGTGATGATGGAGGACTTGTGGTTGGAGTAATCACGGGCATTGTCCAAATCCTACTGACGATCATACATCATGAAGCTAAGGTGGTCCAACTGAGTCTTCAGCTCGGGGTGATGTGGGGCTTCTAGTGGCTGTCCCATAGCATCACGCCTTGGGTAAAACTCAAAGCGGTTACCCTTGATCTGATTGATACTCTGCCCACATAGACGGGCAAGAGCTTCCTGCATGGCCCTGGAAAGTCCATCTAGCCAGTTGTTCTCTCTTAAAGTAAACTGAATTCCCTCTGCAGTGGGGGCTTCAATCTTTCCACTGAGACTTGCAACAACTAGCCACTGCAGATCTTCTCCTCCTTGATCATTGAGCTGATCTCCGAAGAACTCGGGGTGTGGACGCTCCAGAAGTTCCGAAAGCTGATCCAAGTCACGCTCAAAGATGAGTTCTCCTCCATTCCCCAACTGATAAAACTTGCTATACTTCACGTCCATCTATAAGAAGGTAGGATGAGTAAGTTAGTAGAGTGATCAAGTGTGTCAAGTTTTATGCATTTTGTAAGAGTTTTTGAGGAATATGAATTTTCATGAAAGAATCAAAGTGATAAAAATGGGAATAAGTTTTTGTAGATACTCACTTCCTTTGGTTTTGAAACTAAGTTTTTGATTCGAACGCCCATTCTAACTAGGGTCTCCTATGGTCAGGATGGCTCTGATACCAACTTGTCAACACCCGGATTTTTAATCCCAGATGCATGTTATGCCATACATCGCAATCCCAGGATTACCATTTTTGCGACACATAACAGATTTGGATATCACAGTACATCATCCATTACAAACCATACATAAGGTCTTACATAAATAAGGATCTCATGATCCAGTTCTTAATACAATTCAAGCAGCGGAATAACGTAATAATAACGGTAGCGTAGGCGAAGCTCCATCTTCGGGGTCACAGGCAATGCTGACGATGGGAGATGATCCTAGTTGTCATATCCTTCTTGCGGTCCATCATCCTGATACTCTTCTTCATAGTCTGGCCACGGGAATAGCGAGGGACAAAGTCATGAGTACTCTTTAAGTACTCGCAAACTAATACTAATAGTTAAGGGGGGGTTTTATTGTAGGACACTAAGCTCTAGGGTTGTTTTGCAAAAAGCCAGATTTACCTCTACTAAGTTCAGAAGCAAAGAAAGCTAGTTGAAGTTTTATAACACCTAAGTGGGAACTTGAATTTCATATCACAACCATGTTGTGGTCAAGTCAAAGTCTCAATTCATTTCACGAGTCATTTTGAAAACATCTGACGGGGGAATAGTATGGCCACTCCAACTGTCCATAACCGCTGACGCGGCTATTCGAATAGTTTGACACTCTGCAGAGATTGTACACTTTCACCACAACATTCGATACATCCGTCAGGAACAAATCCTGAATTCACCATACTCAGTATGCGGATAATCAATCCTAACCTTTTAATTACAGCCCTAGTATAGGAACCTCTCCTATGAGTTTGGCTTCCCAACCATGACCAACTGTCATCTTGGGTACTGCACAGGTGGACAATATTCACAAGGTAGCCGCAGCTCAGATCTTGGCCGCGAGGGAACCCATACTAAGGTATATAAATTTCCAATCAAGCCCTACCCAATTTTCGGGTATTGTGGTTGTACGATAAAATTGGAATGGTATCGCATCCAGACAACCATCAGTTTTAAAAAAGGGCTATGGCTCATGCCTCAACATTTTCATCATCAAAATCATCTAGTGTTTGAGAACACATGTCAAAACATTTTAGTAGAATGACTCATCATTCTAAGGTTTTCATAAGCAGTTTCACCAAGTATTCCCATCTAAATTTTGATCAAGTTTTATGCTTAGCACTAGCATCTACAAGTGGTGGTAAGTACTAATGATGGGTAGTAAACAAGTGGGGATTTGCTAAGTTCAATCTCCTGCCTTAGGATGACATCAAAATTATCTAACTTAGGACAAATTTAATGCTCTTTATGCAACCTTCCAATATCTTTCTAGTATCTACAAATCACTATGTAAACTCTAAGAGAAAGCTTTGATAAAGAAATAAAGCTTAAAGCTTGTAAGTAAAAGCTAGGATAGTTTAACAAATGGTATAAGATTGCTAAGTTAATAGCTTGCATAGATAGGGTAACTTGCAAGTGTTAGCTTGCTAAATCAACCAGTGGTATTAGGCTTGCCTTGAGCAGAGCAGTGGTTGAAGTTCTCCTCGGCTTCTTCCTCGTAGTATCCTCCTTCCTCCTCGTATCCTTGGTCGGTACTAGCGTCTATAAATAAATACGATGTACACAATCACCAAACAACACTTAACTACTTTCAATCATCACACAAGGGTGTACCATATATGATCTATCATCATCACTTAACATTACAAGATTAAGGCATTTGTCTTATTCATTTTGATTTGAGAAAAGTAATTTCTACTCATTGAAAAACTAATTAAGATTTAATATTCTCCAAACCAAACATGGGATCATGTTGACACATGTCATCACCACATATTTCAGTATATGGGAATGTGATTTAAGTGGTGTCACAATTTAATAAGGTTTAACCTTTTTATTTTTATTAAGATAAAATGACTAGAAATGCCTATGTGGCATTCTTTTATTAATTTAATATTATTTCTGTAGTGAAACCCATATGTTTTTACATATTCTGAAAGGTATGATCAAATGTGATTTTTGAGAGTTGCAATCAACTCAAAAGCTCTTATGGTTGAAATTTGAAAAATGTTTGAATGCACAAAAGCTTCTGACTTGTTTTTTTTACCAAGGATGATCTACAGATCCAAATGATTTGAATCAAACGGTCTTGGATTAAGCTTTTCATTACCTTTCTAACAAAATTGGTTTCATGCAATTTGGTTCATTAAATCGAGCTGGGTTGATTTTTGAAACTAGGTACAGAACTGGGTTTGAATTAAAAAGGAAAAATCTAAATTCAAATTGTTGGGTCGCGCGGGAGAGGTTAATGGGCCGGCCCAGTGTCACTTCGCAGCGCGGGGCGCAGCTGGCAGGGGGTTCCACCAGTCAGTGGCTCATAACGCGCGAAGCGGTACGTGGCGGTGTGGTTCGTTGGATTAGAAGGGAGATCGACGGCTGAGGGTCGTCGTCGACGATGAACATGTCACCGGCGAGCTCGAACCCTAGCGGCTCAGTGGGGGTGCATAGGGGGCATACCAGGGCTCCAGCGACGACGGCGAGATGGGCAAACGAACGAGTGGTCGACGGCGAGCTCAGGGACGGTCGAGGCAGCTCCAGGGGTGGTCGCAATCAACGGCCCCCTTCTCCTCCAGAAGCGGTCTGCTCCAGTGCAATTCCGGCGAGCTGATGCTCCTCGTTCTCCGGCTCGAGGGTGGAACGATCAGTGAGGTGAGGGGAGTGGAATGGTGTGCTTCAAATAGTTGGGGGTGGCCTCCTTTTATAGGTTCGACGGCGAGATCGAGAGGGATGGGAGGGCGACGGTGGCGACATGGCTACGGGCTGCTAGCGGCATGGCTGAGGGTGGCGATCGACGCGCGGTCTCCTGGCGATGCTCTAGAGCTTAAATGCGTGCGTAGGGCGGTGGCAATCGGTCAGGAACGTGCGGTGCTCTGCACGGCCGAGGCGGTGAACTCCGCAGCGAGCGGTGGCTACAAGGTACAGGCAAGGAACCGATCATGTCTAGTGGTATCCTGGGACGGTGGGGTTCATGCTGGCGGGCGGCAAGGGCTCGAGGTGGTCGGGTTGAGTGGGAACGGCGCGTGCACGGTGGTGCGCGTCGGCATGGTCGACAGCGGCGCGGGCACGGCGTTACTGGTGGTTCTTGTCTCTGTCCTTGAGCTAGGGCTGGTCGAGAGGGGGCGGCAAGGTGCTGGCTACCTCCCAGACAAGGTTGGCACAGCTAGTCCTTCCTCTAGCTTGCTGTCCACCTTGGGGTGGCATGGTGAGGCTCGGCCTGCTCACCATTTATGGCAAGGAAAGCTCACAGTGGTGCTAGAGGTTTACAATTGAGCTAGATGATCTACTAAAGACTAGTTGCAACCAGAGAGGAAACAAGTTAGGCCAAATTTACTGCACACTATAGTGTTTGTGATTTGTTTAATTTGAATGTACAAGATGTTTGATGAAATGGCCGCAAGAACTTGAATTTTGAATTTTGAAAAGATTTTTGGTGGGTGTGCTAGGCATGTGCTGGGGATTCTAACAAGGGGTGCAAAGATCCACATGTTTCTGTTAAGTTTTGAGTGCTTGGAATAGCCAAAGTAGGCATGATAGTTAATTTGGCCAAAGTGACCATTCACTTCATTTGTTTATTTTGAGTTGTTTGTATTTGGGAAAAGTTTGGGGATTGTTTATATAATGTTTAATTCACCTAAGAATCATTTTACAAGCAAAGAAACATAGAACCATGGCAATTCAAAAGAATCCAAATTTCAAATACACATATATATGAATGCTTTCATAATTTTAGATAAGAAATTTTTTGTTAACCCTAATTTTGATGATTAGCATTTGATGATCCATGTTTAATATTTTTGGGATGTTACAGGAGGCAAAGCATAAACCCGGCCTGACATATTCTGGTCGCGGATGTAGAACCATTTGTCCCTCCACCCTTGTGCTGACTCGACGATGCTGAAGTTGAAGTACTTTTATTTGGGGCGAATGATGATTCCGCACCTGCCAACATGGTAGACAGCGCCGCCAGCACCTGATTGCCTCTTCAGGGCGTATAATTTCTTGAAGAGGCTGAAGTGTGGCTCAATTCCAAGCCAACACTCGCAAAGGGTAATGAAATAGGAAAGATGAAAGATGGAATTGGGCGACAACTGATGCAGTTTGAAGCCCGTAGAGTAAAAGTATTACTCTGCACAATCAGTAGAAAAAGCGTGCAACCATTCTCGGAATCAGACTGAAGATCTCGACAAGCGAGGTTCGGAAACAAAGGAGTGATGCAGACTCTGCATCGGATCTGGCGTAGATGATGTCGTCGCGTCGGAAAACACCGGAAGGCACAAACAAGGAACAAAGAGTGGTACCACAGTAGACGGATTCCTCAGGCAGCATGAACACCGGATGGTAGAACACCGTTATCAAAGGAGGAAGCGAAACCCTGAAGGTACGACGGAAACCCAACCACGAGAATTCCTGGACTCGAAGAAAGAGAAGAGAGCGGATTCAAAACACGCAGAGGTGAGAAGAGAATAGCAGAGGGGTAAGGAGTAAAAGCAGACCTAACCAGATCTATCCAACCGATTTTGCTAAAATAGTTTTGACACTCTACTTCGGCCGTTAGCTAGGTTATCCTACAGGCTGGACTAGTGGGGTATCGCAACTGCTGAGCTCTGATACCACTCTGTAACACCCTCAGAATCGGCCCTATGCAAGTTTTAGCGAAACCCGCCAAACCCGCATAGAAACGATTCAAAGGTGCCCACCAGGCACTTTCGTGCGGGTGGAAAACGAAGTAATAACATTACACAACAGTCCTCGATGGGGCCCACAGAACAGATATATATACAACAGCGACTCCATGAGTCAAGAATACAGATATAATATACAAAGATCCAAATCACCTTGAAAACGATAGTGCGTCCAACTACGGACAAGATGCAAATGGGGCTAAGAGCCCTGAAGAATAAACAATGGCGTCCATAACCCTGCCCAGGCCAAGCCGGAAGGGTAACCCTGCTAACGACGTCAATCTCAAAACCTGCTTAAACAAAAGGGGTGCCGACAAAGGGCAAAGGAAAAAGAGGAGCGTCAGTACTGAGGCCAGTACACGGCGAGGCTAGAATTCGGCGGTCCTCGCCTACAAAGGTATGGTGGACTAAAGCGGCAGCGGCAGCATGCACTAAACAACCTATAGAGACTCGATACAACTGGCGGCTATCAGAGAGGGGTAAGAAAGACCTATTCGGAACCATCCTGAGAACACCATCAAACAAACCCATCCTGGTGTTTCCCCCTCGAGACCAAACGAGGAAGTCAACCGAGGAACTCACACCGTTGGCAGTTTTATTTATTCGGTTATCGTTCCAGCAATTACTAGTCAAGTATAGATAATCATCCTGATAAAATAAGCAGTGGGCACTTTTAGTTAACCATTCCGTTGTAGTTGCGACACTTACTAGTCAAATACAATTAGCATGAGATAACCCAAAACCCAGCGGTTGTTGGTACTTTTATTTAGCCATTCCGTTGTAGTTGCAATACTTACTAGTCAGACACAATGGTCGCAAGCGACACCCAAACAAGCAATTGTTGGCAGTTTTATTTAGCCATTCCATTATAGTGAAGCTGCTTACTAGTCATTATAAAGTCAAATTTATAGCACTACTTTAGTTATAGTTGTCTATGATCGAGATACTGTGCTCCAAGTCGTCCATAACCGCGGACACGGCTTTCAGAAAGTTTTACCCGGCCGGGGTGCACCAATAGCAACACACACTCGATCAACCTTGGAAAAACCAAATCAAAACCCAACGAGGCCTTCACGACAAAGCAATCACAGGATTCAGAAATATTTCAGGGGGCCACCCCTTAAAGTAGACCCGCAACAAAGCCGGCCGGCTCCGAGACGGACTCAAGGTTGTGGGGACGGCTATAAACGACTGGGAACCCAAAACTGGGCTTGTCGATACCGCGGAATCGTGCCACGATCCTAAACAGTACAGTGTGCTCCTCGCACAATCGTAAATAAAGCAGTAAAGCATGGCATAAGTACAGGATAGTAAATAAAACCTCAAACTAGTTTGTGGCCCCAAGAAATAAGAATGAATCAAGCTCTGGCTCAGGGGGGTCCCATAAGCCTCCCGGATGTGGTTAGCGCGATAAATCAAGGAACAGGTATCAAGCACTCGGGGTCCTACGGGACACAAGTGGACGGTTAACAACCAAATAACATCTATTGCCCACCTGTGCCTCTGCTTACCTACTTCAATTTTAGTTGTTAAACAGGAATTAAAGTGAACGATAAGTAAAGCCATGATCATCTCCAACATAAAGCATATGGCAGTCTTCCAACAACTGAGGTAATTGGCGACACGCAACAGCACTTGAGCAAGCGACTACGACACGCAAGTCCAACTATCTACCAAACAACAGGTAATAGGATGTGTCCAAGGCAATATAAGGCTGCAAGGGATATCACGGGTACGAAAAACTAGAGCAACGCAACACAGATAGCAATAGATCAACAGGAGGGAAACAAATACTATAAAAGTAAGATAGGTAGAAAGGGGAAGATGCTCGCCTGAAAACATTGTCGAAGGTACAACCGAAGATCGGGGCGAAGCTCACATCAACTCAACGGCCTTATCCGCGAAGAAGCAAAACACTAGAATAAACACCGGATGCAATATTTAATACTACGGCAAAAGATCGGGCATGATGCATGTATGATGTATGACATGGCAAAGATGCGATGCAATTAGGCAAGATTAAGCGGAACCGGGGTCCCGACAATTAAATATATGGTTCTAGTTGTTTAGATACCCCGCATTTTAAATGTTGTTTTAACAAGGCAAGATATGACAACGGTTCGATGCACAAATTTAAATGAGGCCAATATAAGACTAGATTTGCCCGCATATGGGCCCCATATTTAATTATGAGGTGAATCGGCATAAGGCCCCCAACCCACATGACAAGTATGCATGCAAGCATGATAATTTATTATGCAACGAGTTTATGTTTCATTTATAAAATAGGGGCTCGGGAAAAGGTTCACACATTAGGGTTCGGCAGATCTTGGGGTTCCGGGGTTCGGGGTTTGGTCTCAGGGTTCAGGGTTCGACGGGATCGGCCTCGGATAACGGAAGTAGATCTTGTCGCGTCCGGGGAGGGGACCCTGGTTTGGTGTCGAGGCGCATTGGATTCTCCCTGGTCGATGTCGTTCTTGTCGTTGCGAGGATCTTGTCGGGTCCGCGCCATCGCATCGGTCTTGGCGTTCGGGTCGCCGGTAGATCTTGGCGTTCCCGAGGAAGTACTTGGCGTATCCGTGGTGAAGTGCTTGTCGTTCCGGTGGCGATCTTGGATCCGAGAGGAAGAACTAGGCGTGCCGGGTTCGGTCTCGCCGGGATCGGTCTTCGTGGCAGCGGCCTTCGGATTCCATGTAGACGGTCATGGCGTTCCAGTAGGGCGATCTTGGTGGTCCAAGTCAAAGACCTAGTCCGCAATCTGACGAGTGTCACCAGGTCGGTAGGTTCTTCGGGCTTCTCTACATGTATCACCAAACTCATCTTTGTGCATCGTCCTCGGTCCTTAGAGGGTATGGTTTGGCAGCGAATAGCATCGGGACAACAAATAAAATGTCCAGAGACCAAAACTCCTGGCCCTGTGGCGTCTGAAGACAGAGAAGGCCGCCAGCGACGCGCAAGTGCGACAAGGGGCGCTGGCCCAGGGCCCTACTGAGGCATGTCGACGGCCGCGCGGTGGGCGGCCTGAGCGGGTGGCGGTGGAGGGCCTTGGCGGGGCGAGGCAGGGGCGACGAGCCGTCACAGAGGCGAGGGAGGCCGGCGGCTCGGCGGCCAGAGGGGAAGGGGCCGCGGCCGGCGGAGCAGGTGGCGAGCTCGACGAGGAGCGCGTCAGGGAAGGCTCGCCGGCCGGAAGGGGAGCTCGGTGGCGACATGGGGCCCGGCGAGGCGGCACCCTGCGAGAAGGAGCCTGGCGGGGTCGGCCCCAGGGAAGCGGCGCGGCGACATCCGCCGGGGTGGAGGGCGCGTTCGGGGGGAAGGGTCGCGGGTCGGTGGAGGGGAGGAGGCGTGGCCTGGCCGGGACACGGGCCGGCAGCGGAGGACGGGGGCGACGGAAACGGGCACAGGGCAGCGGCGGGGGCTCAACGGCGTCGAGGCGAGCTTGGGAGGAGGCGGCCGGCGGAGCGGCGGCGGGGAGACGCGGGAAGGAGGAGGCCCGACGGCGGCGAGACGGGGAGCAGCTCGGGGCGACGCAGGCGCGCTCGCCGGAGGGCAGAGGGGAGGGAGCGCGCTGGAGAGGAGGGCGGAGGAGCGAGCGGCGGGCGCGGAGGCGGAGACGGCCGGAGGCGGTGGAGCACGACGGGGCCGGCGAGGCGACGGGGAGCACTGGCGGCCGGGCGGCGGGGTCACGCGGGGGTCGGAGCGGGGCGAGGAGGGAGGCCGGAGCCGGGGGGAGATGACTGGCGGCGGCCGGAGGGAAGAGGGAAAGGCCGGCGAGGCGGGGGAGAGGCGGCGGACGCGTGCCGGAGGAGAGGGGCGAGCGCGTCGGCGGCGCACAGGAGGAGGAGCCGGGTGAGCGGGCGGCGCCGGAGGAGGTGAGGGCGGAGGAAGAGGGAGCGGTGAGGAAGGGAGGCCGAGCGGGGCGGCGCCGGAGGATGGGGGGAGAGAAGGGAGGAGACGGGGGACGCGTCGGGGTGGGAGAGGAACAGAGAGAGAGGAGCGGGAGGTGGGGGACGGGGTCGCGGGCCAGGGGGTGGGCCAGGGAGAGCAGGGGCCACGCGGGGAGGGTGGACCTGGTCCAAGGTGGAGGGAGGTGGAGACAGGCTGTGGGCCAGGCGCGGTGGGACCCGGTTGGAAGGGAGAGGGGGGGTAGAGAAGCTGTGGGTGAGAGAGGGAGTGGAGGAAAAAGGAAGAGGATTGGTGAGGTGGCAAGGTGGGTAGGGATTGGGGGAGAGGTTGAGATGGCAAGCGGTGATTGGTGGGTAGAATAGTTTTAGGTGGAAAAAGGTTGGTCTAGGGTCTTGCAGGGTTTAGTTGGGCTGGTTCGCAGATGGTCTGGACCGGTTGGCCTCTGTCCTGACCGGCCGGACTGGACTGCCCGACAAAAATATTTTATTGTTTTAATTTTATTTGTAAAACATTTTTGTAAATACTTGTTAGACAAATACAAGATCTGAACAGACCGATGTTTTCATTTGAAATAAGACGGGGGCTATTTAGGAAACAAAACTAGGCGTTTCGAAAATATTTTCAGACAAACAATGCATGATGATGACGATGCAATGCACAAAAACAACGCGATTTTCTAGTAGTGGTTTTGCGGGATGCCACAATTCGACACCACTAACAATGGATCTCGCCCTCAAGATCCGCCTCATGGTACCGGAAGAAGGCCGACGATCTGATCCTTCGCGCTTCGTGTAGATCCTCGCGACACCACTAACAAGAGGTCGTTGTCCGTGATCGTCGAGGAAACACTCCGGGAACAAAGGGTGAAGGTAGAGGTATCCACAAATAAAGCCACCTCTAACTCCAAGGGAGAAAGGGAACCGATGCATTCTCATCCACTTCAATGTACAAAAGCGAATAGAAGGGGTAGTCGGCATGGGGGCCAATCCATCACGCACCCAAACTATTACTCTGCACAATCAGTAGAAAAAGCGTGCAACCATTCTCGGAATCAGACTGAAGATCTCGACAAGCGAGGTTCGGAAACAAAGGAGTGATGCAGACTCTGCATCGGATCTGGCGTAGATGATGTCGTCACGTCGGAAAACACCGGAAGGCACAAACAAGGAACAAAGAGTGGTACCACAGTAGACGGATTCCTCAGGCAGCATGAACACCGGATGGTAGAACACCGTTATCAAAGGAGGAAGCGAAACCCTGAAGGTACGACGAAAACCCAACCACGAGAATTCCTGGACTCGAAGAAAGAGAAGAGAGCGGATTCAAAACACGCAGAGGTGAGAAGAGAATAGCAGAGGGGTAAGGAGTAAAAGCAGACCTAACCAGATCTATCCAACCGATTTTGCTAAAATAGTTTTGACACTCTACTTCGGCCGTTAGCTAGGTTATCCTACAGGCTGGACTAGTGGGGTATCGCAACTGCTGAGCTCTGATACCACTCTGTAACACCCTCAGAATCGGCCCTATGCAAGTTTTAGCGAAACCCGCCAAACCCGCATAGAAACGATTCAAAGGTGCCCACCAGGCACTTTCGTGCGGGTGGAAAACGAAGTAATAACATTACACAACAGTCCTCGATGGGGCCCACAGAACAGATATATATACAACAGCGACTCCATGAGTCAAGAATACAGATATAATATACAAAGATCCAAATCACCTTGAAAACGATAGTGCGTCCAGCTACGGACAAGATGCAAATGGGGCTAAGAGCCCTGAAGAATAACCAATGGCGTCCATAACCCTGCCCAGGCCAAGCCGGAAGGGTAACCCTGCTAACGACGTCAATCTCAAAACCTGCTTAAACAAAAGGGGTGCCGACAAAGGGCAAAGGAAAAAGAGGAGCGTCAGTACTGAGGCCAGTACACGGCGAGGCTAGAATTCGGCGGTCCTCGCCTACATAGGTATGGTGGACTGAAGCGGCAGCGGCAGCATGCACTAAACAACCTATAGAGACTCGATACAACTGGCGGCTATCAGAGAGGGGTAAGAAAGACCTATTCGGAACCATCCTGAGAACACCATCAAACAAACCCATCCTGGTGTTTCCCCCTCGAGACCAAACGAGGAAGTCAACCGAGGAACTCACACCGTTGGCAGTTTTATTTATTCGGTTATCGTTGCAGCAATTACTAGTCAAGTATAGATAATCATCCTGATAAAATAAGCAGTGGGCACTTTTAGTTAACCATTCCGTTGTAGTTGCGACACTTACTAGTCAAATACAATTAGCATGAGATAACCCAAAACCCAGCGGTTGTTGGTACTTTTATTTAGCCATTCCGTTGTAGTTGCAATACTTACTAGTCAGACACAATGGTCGCAAGCGACACCCAAACAAGCAATTGTTGGCAGTTTTATTTAGCCATTCCATTATAGTGAAGCTGCTTACTAGTCATTATAAAGTCAAATTTATAGCACTACTTTAGTTATAGTTGTCTATGATCGAGATACTGTGCTCCAAGTCGTCCATAACCGCGGACACGGCTTTCAGAAAGTTTTACCCGGCCGGGGTGCACCAATAGCAACACACACTCGATCAACCTCGGAAAAACTAAATCAAAACCCAACGAGGCCTTCACGACAAAGCAATCACAGGATTCAGAAATATTTCACGGGGCCACCCCTTAAAGTAGACCCGCAACGAAGCCGGCCGGCTCCGAGACGGACTCAAGGTTGTGGGGACGGCTGTAAACGACTGGGAACCCAAAACTGGGCTTGTCGATACCGCGGAATCGTGCCACGATCCTAAACAGTACAGTGTGCTCCTCGCACAATCGTAAATAAAGCAGTAAAGCATGGCATAAGTACAGGATAGTAAATAAAACCTCAAACTAGTTTGTGGCCCCAAGAAATAAGAATGAATCAAGCTCTGGCTCAGGGGGGTCCCATAAGCCTCCCGGATGTGGTTAGCGCGATAAATCAAGGAACAGGTATCAAGCACTCGGGGTCCTACGGGACACAAGTGGACGGTTAACAACCAAATAACATCTATTGCCCACCTGTGCCTCTGCTTACCTACTTCAATTTTAGTTGTTAAACAGGAATTAAAGTGAACGATAAGTAAAGCCATGATCATCTCCAACATAAAGCATATGGCAGTCTTCCAACAACTGAGGTAATTGGCGACACGCAACAGCACTTGAGCAAGCGACTACGACACGCAAGTCCAACTATCTACCAAACAACAGGTAATAGGATGTGTCCAAGGCAATATAAGGCTGCAAGGGATATCACGGGTACGAAAAACTAGAGCAATGCAACACAGATAGCAATAGATCAACAGGAGGGAAACAAATACTATAAAAGTAAGATAGGTAGAAAGGGGAAGATGCTCGCCTGACAACATTGTCGAAGGTACAACCGAAGATCGGGGCGAAGCTCACATCAACTCAACGGCCTTATCTGCGAAGAAGCAAAACACTAGAATAAACACCGGATGCAATATTTAATACTACGGCAAAAGATCGGGCATGATGCATGTATGATGTATGACATGGCAAAGATGCGATGCAATTAGGCAAGATTAAGCGGAACCGGGGTCCCGACAATTAAATATATGGTTCTAGTTGTTTAGATACCCCGCGTTTTAAATGTTGTTTTAACAAGGCAAGATATGACAACGGTTCGATGCACAAATTTAAATGAGGCCAATATAAGACTAGATTTGCCCGCATATGGGCCCCATATTTAATTATGAGGTGAATCGGCATAAGGCCCCCAACCCACATGACAAGTATGCATGCAAGCATGATAATTTATTATGCAACGAGTTTATGTTTCATTTATAAAATAGGGGCTCGGGAAAAGGTTCACACATTAGGGTTCGGCAGATCTTGGGGTTCCGGGGTTCGGGGCTTGGGAGGAGGCGGCCGGCGGAGCGGCGGCGGGGAGACGCGGGGAGGAGGAGGCCCGACGGCGGCGAGACGGGGAGCATCTCGGGGCGACGCAGGTGCGCTCGCCGGAGGGCAGAGGGGAGGGAGCGCGCTGGAGAGGAGGGCGGAGGAGCGAGCGGCGGGCGCGGAGGCGGAGACGGCCGGAGGCGGTGGAGCACGACGGGGCCGGCGAGGCGACGGGGAGCACGGGCGGCCGGGCGGCGGGGTCACGCGGGGGTCGGAGCGGGGCGAGGAGGGAGGCCGGAGCCGGGGGAGATGACTGGCGGCGGCCGGAGGGAAGAGGGGAAGGCCGGCGAGGCGGGGGAGAGGCGGGGGAGAGGCGGCGGACGCGTGCCGGAGGAGAGGGGCGAGCGCGTCGGCGGCGCACGGGAGGAGGAGCCGGGTGAGCGGGCGGCGCCGGAGGAGGTGAGGGCGGAGGAAGAGGGAGCGGTGAGGAAGGGAGGCCGAGCGGGGCGGCGCCGGAGGATGGGGGGAGAGAAGGGAGGAGACGGGGGACGCGTCGGGGTGGGAGAGGAACAGAGAGAGAGGAGCGGGAGGTGGGGGACGGGGTCGCAGGCCAGGGGGTGGGCCAGGGAGAGCAGGGGCCACGCGGGGAGGGGTGGACCTGGTCCAGGGTGGAGGGAGGTGGAGACAGGCTATGGGCCAGGCGCGGTGGGACCCGGTTGGAAGGGAGAGGGGGGTAGAGAAGCTGTGGGTGAGAGAGGGAGTTGAGGAAAAAGGAAGAGGATTGGTGAGGTGGCAAGGTGGGTAGGGATTGGGGGAGAGGTTGAGATGGCAAGCGGTGATTGGTGGGTAGAATAGTTTTAGGTGGAAAAAGGTTGGTCTAGGGTCTTGCAGGGTTTAGTTGGGCTGGTTCGCAGATGGTCTGGACCGGTTGGCCTCTGGCCTGACCGGCCGGACTGGACTGCCCGACAAAAATATTTTATTGTTTTAATTTTATTTGTAAAACATTTTTGTAAATACTTGTTAGACAAATACAAGATCTGAACAGACCGATGTTTTCATTTGAAATAAGACGGGGGCTATTTAGGAAATAAAACTAGGCGTTTCGAAAATATTTTCAGACAAACAATGCATGATGATGACGATGCAATACACAAAAACAACGCGATTTTCTAGTAGTGGTTTTGCGGGATGCCACAACGACTCAAACAGATACTCGGGGGCTACTTCCATAGGGAGCGCTGGTCGTGCACCCTATGCAAAAATTGTTACGATATTTCGGATCTCTCATGACAACTGCGTCCACAAGACATAATACTCGATCAAATAATATGGCGCTCCGCCCATCAGCTAAGCTACTAAAGAGACAATGTTCCTTTAGCCACCCGAATCGTCTCCGTGACAAAAAATATTCGGATGTTGTGTCTACGACGTAAAGATAAGACCTATAGATACAATTTGATGGCCTGGCAACGCACCTACTGCGCTAGAAATATACCGTGCTTATAGGCGCGATGAAATATCCCGACGGACACCGTTGGGTTTATATTTAAACTCACTGGAATTCGACTCTGTAAGGCCTCCGCGGCGTGAGTCGAATTACGCCTGCAATTTTCCAAATTCGAGTTGGGGGACTCGAGTTTGAGTAAATAGCGATGTTTTGCCCGAAGGCAGTTGACTGACCCCGATCCGTCGGGTCAGTCAGGAACGCGTATCAACTACCCCAATGAGCCGAATAATATGACCTAAGAAAACCTTCGGATGATAAACAAATGCTTCTGGCACTCGAAGACTTCAGAGTGTCCATTCGAATCTGTGATTCGACTCGACACTTGGGGGCTACTGACATAGGTATGCCCTGCGTGTGCCCAAGATTGATCTATCCGGTTTGGCCTAGCGGGAGCTCATGCTACGATCCACACCTGATGACGAAGCCTAGGAGGATTCGTTTGGCCTCCCATGAAGGATGAGACTAGGATATGGCTAGCTTAAGATAGAAACTTTGAAAGAACAGACCCTAACCGGTAACCGACTCAGTCTTATCCTGAGATCTGGCCTCCCCATATAAAGGCCAGGAGGGAACGGTGAGAAGGATTATCCAAACCCTAGCACATACACCCGCCAGATTACATTTCATTGCCATCAAGGCACTCCTTATAACATTCGGTTTCTTTGATAATCAAGAACAGACAAGCAAGAGTAGAATTTTCCTCCGACGACAACCTGGATAAACACCGTGTCCCCGTGTTGCTTGCCTGCTAGCCGAACAAGATCTCTAGTGCACTCCTCTTTTTCAAATCCAAATCCATCTACGATGGGCATTGACATGTTAATCCCACCTGGTATGGAGCGGGAGCGGCGTGCAGAACTGGGCGCGTGACCAGCACCTGAGGGAGACGACGTAGGACAGGGGAGGGAGCGGATACACACTCGTTGGCTACAGACTACTTCGTCGTGGATGAGGAGATCAACGTTCTCGTCTTGATCGGTTCCTCGTCGATGTAGAACTGGAGCTGCGTACTGGCTAATTAGGGACTCCAAACATGGACCGGATTTTGGAAAAGCACAACCTGGGATTGTTCGCAAATATGCAGGGGTGTGCAGCACGTATCCTAGGCCCCCACTGTCTACATGTCACCATTTATGAAGCAACTAGGATTTGGATATACAATTTTAAAGAATAGGAATCAAAGTGAAGACCCAGACCCCCACTGTCTACGTGGCACCATTTATGAAGCAATTAGAATTTGGATATACAATTTTAAAAAATAGGAATCAAAGTGAAGACGCACGAAAAAAATTAGGACCACTACTCTATAAATAAAACTTTAAAATGTTGTTTTCAAAATAAATTTTAAAAACAAGCGACATTTAGCTCGGGCTGCTACAGAACGCCTTAACATCATGTTGCTACAGACGTCCTAATAGTGTCATGCCAAAAGTTGAAGGGCGCAGAGGTCAAGCTCGTGAAAACAAGCGCCTTCCTGTACGAACCTCTACAACTACACCTGTAGAACCACTGAATCACCAGCATCTGTGCTGAGACTGAAACTACACCTGCACAACCGCTTAAAATGCATGCGTGCTGATCCTAAACTCACATCTGCAGAACCACTACATTAACAACACTTGTGCTAAATACTGAAACCACATCCGTACAACCAGTGAAAAGATATACAGGTTGCTAATCCTAAAACTAACCACCTATAGCAGCAGCAAACTGCATCTAACACATGGTATTCTCAGGACACTCAACAAACTAGTTCCACGAGTTCTGTATTACTACTTGCAGGTGGAACAGTATGGCGCTATCACTGCACTACATACATATCTGTGATGAACTGCACACTGCAATGTTGTCTAATAACTGCACCGTATCTCTTCATGTTTCGACACATAACCAGGAGAAAATCCCAGCTCACAAAAAAAACAGTATTGAGAAATTTAAAGCAAGGTAACCCATCGCCTGAGAAGGTATCGACGAATTTATAGCCAGCGAAGCTAGCTAACCCATCACTTCAGCAAGATTACAGTAAACAACAACAAAAAATGGTTTCGTCTTACAAAAGCCAGCAGGTCTAAGACTGTCTAACGTTCATAAACATTTTCTAGGCTCATGATATTATTATTAGTAAAACCAGTCAACACATATCCTTCTTCGGTTCTCCTTCGTTCTAACAGGGCATGTCCATTGCACTCTTCCTGCATTTCCAGCAGGGCTACCAATCAATCTTATTACTTCCTCGTCTTCTTGGGCAGCCGGCATCCATTATGCGCGAGCTGGGTCACGTCGTGGATGTACATGATGGGGCTCGGGGTCCTGACCCGCTCGCCTCGGAACCCGTCGGCGAAGCCCATGACAATCTTCTTCTTCTTCCTGAAAAAGGAGTACCCTTTCACCCTCACCACGACCGACTTGATGCCCATTTTCCTGGCAGAACGCCCCATGTGTTCTCCTGTCGCCTCGCCGGCGTACCGGGCGAGACGGGACCGCCCTTTCCTGTCCTCCAGGCACCCCGCAGAGGCCCCGGCCTTCCTGTTCCCCTTCATGTCTGTCACGGTCACAAAGGTCTTCTTCCCCTTCTGCGTGATGTGGAGGACGTCTCGCTTTACTCGCGGACCGGTTGGCTGCAGCAGGTCCATGTTGAACAGGCCTGGCCTGCCGGCACCGGGTGTGAATCCACCGTTTCCACCCATCCTGCCGCCTGGTGTGAACCCGCCAGCCAACCTGCCACCCAGTGTGAATCCACCGTTTCCACCCATCCTGCCGCCTGGTGTGAACCCGCCAGCCAACCTGCCACCCAGTGTGAATCCACCGTTTCCACCCATCCTTTCACCGCCTGGGAATCCACCTATCCTGTCACCGCCTGGGAATCCATCATTTCCACCCATCCCGCCACTGCCTGTGAATCCACCATTTCCACCCATCCCGCCACCGCCTGTGAATCCACCCATCCCGCCACTGCCTGTGAATCCACCCATCCTGTCACCGCCTGTAAATCCACCAGTTCCACCCATCCCGCCACCGCCTGTGGATCCACCAGTTCCACCCATCCCGCCACCACTGCCTGTGGATTCGTTTTCAGCAGATGGAGGGAAAATGCCACCATTCAGCTTCCGTATTTGCACGAGGCGGCACACTGGATCACCACCACCCGTGAGGCCCTGCAGTGAGTTGTGCAAAAGAACAAATGAGCACCAGATAATAAGACCACATTGTTCATATCTCGGCCAAACTTGGAAAAAATGCACAGGACAAAGGTGTGTGCAGTACATAGCAATGCAGCTGTAAGATCATATAAGATTTAAGGATACAGTAGCATTTGTCACCAACAGCACTGGACTAGGTTTAGCAGGCAATGGCAAAGGAGCACCCGTATAAGAGGTTGAAGAGTAGCAAAAAACAGGGAAATGATGAGAAGAATAATTATGTTTCCATCTTATTTTCTTGGTCAACAAATGAACATGGGAGACCACTAATGTCAGTTCTATTTGAAACCTTTTTTACTCTATTTTTTACCAGACTAAGGAACACGTATAACTAATCTCAAAAACCTTGAGCTGTACACAGGGTCTCAGTGTTCAAAAACCATGAGCTGTACGCATGATATCTAAGTAAATTCAAGCCCATTTTTCAATGCCCCTTGATCGTAAATAAATATCCAGGGATGCAAAGCTCGTGTATCTATATACCAATATAAAAAGACCCAGAAGGGGGCAGATCCAAAAGATCTCAGCCATCTAGGCATCATCCGACCCTTCAAAGACCACCGGTTGTTAGCGCTAAAACAGTCAGAACGGACAATCCAATCGCTCATCAAACAGCCCTTTCCCCAATTGCATAGCCCCACGAGACGACCCAGCGGCGGCGCCCATTAGCAACGCCGCTGACACAACCGCCCGTCCCTGATTCCTCCACCCTGCCCCAGATTTAGCCGCCCGTCCTCCACGACTCCTCCGCTCTACCTCCAATACCGCTGCCCGCGCCCAACACCGTGTTCCAAGACGCCGCTGCCCTTCCACGTCGCCGTGTTCAGGACGCTGCCGTCCTCCATGACATCGTGTTCCTGGACGCCGCTGCTCTGTTCGCCACGCTGATGCCGCCGACCTGCACCTGCCATCCGGCGCCACCTGCCCGTCCCCTGCACCTAACTGTACGGCGTAATGGTCCTCCAAGGCGGTGGGCTCCTCGACAACTAGGTCCCGCATCCTTGCACACAGATTCGGCGCAAAAATATGAAGGTATCTATGGTGCTGGTTTTTTAAATCGTTTTTCAATGGAACAGTTGCGACCATACAAGCTATATTGTTAGATCAGACATGATGCCTAGCAGATCAGTTTTACTACACCTTATTATGTGTACGAATGGAGGCATGGAAGCAAGCATTATATGTGATTCATCAAGAAGAAAAAACTATTTACACTAGGAATTGGTATGACTATGGAGAAGACTGAGCACCTTTATTTTCTTTTCCTTTAACTGTTTGACCGATAGGGTTGTGCGATGCTCTTTAATCTCATTGTTCCCTATATATTAATTTGTAAGTCTGTTGTTTCTAGAGAGATTTTGGATTTCAGCTTCCATAATGCTATTTTAAATAATTTATTTTAAGGTGTATTATCAACACAATGTGCTCATTTGGTTCGTGTTCAGTTTCTTGCTTCTCAGAGGTTGTTGAATTGGCTTTGCAGAAGAATGCTTTATATTCTTTCTAAAAGAATATGATTTCTTTCAAACTCCAATACCATTTGTGCACATGGAGTCTAATTAAGTTGACTAGTCCTCTTGGTTTATGCTGCAGATCAAACATATTTGATTAATTTTACATGGGCACGTGCGTTCTAAACTTTGTATACTTGTTACATCAAATTAAATTAAAGTACTTGCACTTATATATCGATGGTGATAGTGCTGCTTCAGTTGCACTTCCTGTATTATTTGCTGTTTGTATACTTGCTAAAGCTACTTCTAAAGTGAGCTGCTGCAGAAATTACTTCAGGGACATAAGATAATCCCTGAGACTTCGGTGACCTTTAACTGTGATGAGTATGCATCTGCCATGTTTGCACCTGTGCAGTGTTCACCTTGGAAGCAGAGAAATGCGGTGCTTGGGTTTTATCAGGCGGGCCTTAGACAGCACAACATCACTAACTACTTTCACAAGCAGAGCCATTGCCGTTTTACAAAGAGAAATATCAGGTAATTTACAATCCCTTACACAGTTGCAATTTGTCCATGAAGCGAGTGGAATTTTTCTCTTCTAATTACTCGGTGCATATTTATTTCCTTTCTATAGGAATTTGTCCATGCATATTTCTTTCCTTTCTCTCGGAATCTGTCCATAATAGCTCCAAGCTATCCTATTTATCTCAGTTGACAACCATTTGTTTTTCACTAGACCTAGCAGACACGGCTGAGTTAGGAGCCACAAAATTCACCGCTCTTCCCATTTTACTATTCGGCAGTAAACAAAGCCTCTCCATTTCTTCATATATCAAGGTTATGTTTTTGTCTGCTTGATCAATGTATATTGCCAATTGATAGTTCTTATAATTACTTTGTCTTATGCAGTAGCATCATAGAAGCTGGTACCTTGCCATGATAAAAAAAAAGTCGTGTACAAACAAAAATGATCTAGAAATTGACTTGATTGATAAATAAACTTCAGATTTGTTTCATTAGCAATACTTATTATTTTCTAATATGCTTCCAGTACCATTGTTCGAATAGTAACTCATCCACACAATTCAATTCATTTTGCAGAACAGGTTTGGGAAATTCAATATGTTTGGTTAACTCTTGGGGTTAATAACTCTTCCATTTCTTGCAGATCAGAGGAAGAAGAGACCTGATTATCCATACATTAGTTATTTTTTGCTTACTAACATCATTTTGGGTAGCCGACGACATAATTTGAGGTACTGTTATATAAAATAAGAAGTGCTTGAGTACTGACCGCTATGCCATTTTATTAGCTTCACTTGTAGGGAAACATCATTTGTAGACTTTTATTAAATGATATATATATCTGAGCAGAAGGGCTACCATCATTTGTAGACTTTTAGTAAATGAAGAATAATTATTGATACTTTTCTGCTTGTTGTCATCACTAAATGTGATTATTTAGGACATGCATTGCACGTGCACCTTTACTAGTCTATAAGTAAACTCAAGCCCTTATTTCTCGAACATCTTTCTAAAGCCCTTAATTCTATTTAAAAAAAGGTTCAGGGATGCAAAGCCTGTATATGTTTGGCTGCGCAATGAGAGGCAGGTCAAGTCCGGAAGAAACACTTGCACTCACTTCAAGGCAGGAAATATTCAGAGTATGTTTGGTTGAGCTTGTTGGCTACCCTGCTTAATCCTTGACATGGAGTTGAGATGATCAATATATATATTCTGTTCCTAACTTTCAAATATATCGGCCATGGTGGATCATGTGTGTTGATTATAAGAGGACGAAAGACAATTTCTCTACCCTAAAAGTGGACGTGCGTGCAGACTGCTGATGATTCAGCGATTTAATTTACAGGGAAATACTCTTACCGACCCTTTCCAAAATAGTACTCATTTCAAGCGGATCTCCTGAATTTACATGTTCCAGCACAAGGCTAGCCACCGCATTGCCAATTAATTAGATCTAGATGGATGCAGTGAACTGTAAATGGAATGGAAGGTAGGGAGAGGTGCTGGTTGTACCGGGTGGGGGGCTGGTACCTTGTGAATCGACGGCAGCCGCTGCGCGAGCGCCGGTCGCAGGAGCGCTCGGGCGAGCGTCCTCGCCGCCATCGCCGTCTGCTGGACGGCCAGCGCGCAGTGGCGGTGCGCAGGAGGAGGACGGCGGCCGCAGGACAGGAAACCCTAGCCGGTCTCCTCGTCTTTCCGACCGGAGCGAGGGGAGGGGACGCCGAGCCGGGGGAGAGACGAGCGAGGGAGAGAGTGGGCTGGTCCGGTGGGGAGCTACGGGCGGCGTGGCGCCTGCCGCCTAGGCTCGCGGTTGCGGCGCAGGGAAAGAGCGAGGGCGGTAGGGTCTGGCAGGCACGCACGACACTAGGCAGGCTAAGCAGTTGGTGTTTTCCTTAGTGGACTGATGGGCCTGGGCGCTGTGAACCTCATGTTTACTGGACTTGATGTACCGGCAGTCCAAAACCGAACTCTGCGTTATTTTTTATTTTCAGGTTCTTAGCCCTTCAAAACAAAGTTACATCTCGGATTAGATAGGAGTTTACAAAAACTGGGGGCTAACCTTCCCAACATCTAGATTATTTTGATCTAAAAGCAAACCGTGCTAATTCATAAGCCACCTGATTTTCTTCCCTAGAACAGTATTGAAAACATATCTCCTCCATTGAGCTTGCCTTAAGGAAACACTCTGCCAAATTGACGAATAGAGACTCCATATCTTGATCACTCCATTGCAAGCCTGAATAAGCTCCATTGAATCTGATTCAGTAATAGCACGAGAGCATCCGATCCTTTCCAGAAATTCCAAACCCCTAAGAAGGACCATTGCAAATTGATAAAATAATCAAATGGCTGACTGAAACTGCTAGATGCACTCACATAAACATATAGTGGGAAGCGGTAGGTTTACCTGGATACAAAATTGACCATTTCCATATCAGACACACCAAACTCTAGCAAAAAACTGTCAAAAGAACAATTGTAAAAAAGGAAATAACCTACTAAAATTAAATCAATAAAACAGACAAAGACGGAGAATACAACTATAATACATAGAAATTGGAAATGAAATTTCTCCAGTCAGTTACACTACATATTCAAACGTAAAGTGGCTCCAGTTCTAGGTAGGCGAATTTATTAGTGGATAAACATATGTTAAAATAGTAGAGATGCACCCTAAAGACCAGTAAACAATTAGTTCTGTCCTAGCAACATTTCAATCTTTTACATAGTAGTGTATTGTATTATTGTATGAGGGAAAAGCCTTGGAACAGCCCAACCACGACCAATAGTAGTCAGAGAACATGACATTATGTCTGTTGAGATGAGTCCTGTGAAGTAATTCATCTGGTAGACTAACATGGAACTTAAGTTCCAAAATTAAAAATTGTCAATGGCACTAAACTATACAAATATATCTTTTTCACTATACGAATCTCACCAAGAACTTAGTAACTGACCATTAGTTGCAGTCGAGATGTAGAATTGATCAATAATTACATAAATTCCTCTGCAGTTCATGGAAGTTATGCACCTGAATATGAGCAAACACAATGAAAATGCAGAACCAAAGTTTAGCTGAAAGCTAGGTGAATTAGAAACCGGCAGAAATTGATTCCTTTTTTAACAGATTGTGCATGTGCACATATTCGTGATAGTACGTATGATTCATAGATCACAGAGCCCACACGATCAAGCATACATGTAGCCCTTTGTTTCTATGAAACACAACTCTGTGTTGCATCAGAACTCAAATCCATTAGTAAAACTGGATTTGGTCTTCTTCCAATTTTCGCACAAAAATGTGAAGAAACATCTTTGAGGCAAATAAAAGGTCAGAATAAGGACTCTCCTTGTCTTTTTCTTCGCTTGTGCTTCCTTGCTAATTAAAACTGGGTGCCGCTACTCACTCTCCAGTCTAGAAACTTTGTTTATAAATGCTTCAACTTTGTTTTAAGCTTCCTGAGGCTAAGCTTATCCAATGGAACCTGTAAAATAATCCCAGTTTAAGGATAAAGAAATAACATATCTAGCAGCATTAGCTTCAGCCAGTTCGGAGATCAAACCCGCTCAAAGAAAGAGTGACTACCTTGGAACTGAAGAATGGATATCACATCTGTTGGAGTTCTTCAGTTTAAAGGAGTGCTACAAAATCAAACCCACATAAGCCCTTGATCTTCCAGGAACAAATCCCATGCTCCCATAAAATCTTCTATAAACAAAGCCCTGTGAAAAAGTATACGTTGCACATGACAAACCTCATCTGATGGCTTAGAGGGGTAAATACTAACAGTGTAGAAATAGAACATGATAACCTATGTTCCTTTAACTGACTGAAATGAAACACTCCGGCATCTATAACCACAACTGGTTCTGAAGGTTCTGGTGCTGCAGAGAGACATGCTATCTGCCTGGGAGAAAAATCGTGGTTCCTCAAAAATTGATGCCCTCTCATGGACGAGGGAGCTCATGGGGACAACATTAACACCAATGTATGTCCATAAACCTAACACAATCTCTCCTTTTAGGACGATTCCATACCAACCAAAACCTGAAATGGCTATGTCATAGCCCAAGTATCGATAAAGCCTAGGTACACATGAACAATAGTGCACTAAAATCGAATCCTAGAGTGAACCAGGCAACTGCAATTTGTAAAATGTAAGCATATTAAGCTTTACCTTTGCTTACCCGAGGGTGGAAGAACATGAGAAGGAGCACATACAAACACAAAGAAGTCCATAATGGAGGCGTAGTCCAGGGAGACGGTGAGGTAGCCCTCTTCATCGCGTGCAGCAGCTGAGGAGGAACCCCGTCGCGCCATTGGCTCCGGCTACCGGAAAAAGTGTATCTAGTCGTGAGTGCGTCCCTGCTCGCTACCAGCTTTGGGCGGCGCAAGGAGCGGTGGCATCGGCTGCGGGCAGGGTCTGGGGCGAGCACCACGACGGTGGCCACCGGCGCCGGACCGCGGGCGGGCCCAGGGCGAGCACCACAACGTCGGCCACGCCCCTACGTGCCGTCCCTCCCGCTGGGCTGTTAGGACCCTCTCCTGTCGCTCTCCTCGTTGGGCTGACATTGGCTGGCAATGATGGGCTTGGCCCAACTCCAAGCCAGCTATAGATTGACTCTACAAATATCCAAGGAGGCACACAGAGCAGATCATCCAAGTTGGATCAGGTGCGGCTCCTCCTTCCCACCTTGGCTCTATTTCCTCTTTGCCTTCCTGCTGTCCTTCGTGTATCAAATTGGTTACCGAATCTTAGTAATATTTGATTTTCATGTGTGATTGAGTGGATTGTGCATTTGGCCCCTAACATCTGGTATCAGACACCACCTTCCCAAAAAAATCTCCAATTTTTTTCACCCAGCTCCTCCCCCTCGCCATGAATCCCGAGCTCAAAGCATATTTCGATGAGCGCGAAGCCAGACTGCAGCATGTCTTCAATGAGCATATGGCTCAACTTGATGCACTTCTCCGGCCGGCAACCACACTCTGTCCCGTCGACCATGACACCGTCAGCTGCATCACACCCGTGACGGCGAGCTCCAACACAGCCCAGCTCGTCCTCGCGTCGGCAGGTCTGACAGAGTCCCCGGCTACGATCCCCATCGTGGAGGAGTCTCTGGTGGTCGCTCCCACTCTTGTCCACGACACTATCTCTATGGCTGGCGCCAAGTGTTCGATGGAATGTCCGAGCCGTGACACCAGCGAGTGGACAAAACCTGCAGCAGGCAACGGAACCCTCAACGGCGAGCCCATCAAGGGTGCTGCATCCATGGCCAAGAGCTCAACGACGTTCACTAGTGCTGCCCCAGTGATAGCAACGCGGTGGTGCACCTGTTTTGTTCGATCGATTGCGTGACCCAAGTCATCATTGCGCCGTCGACCATGACTCCACCCCAGCTGTGGGTATCTGAGTCGTCATCCTCACATGTTTCAGTCCAGGCTTTTGGGATGGAGTGGGCTCTCTTCTTATTGTTGGGTTGTGAGCGCATGAACGTCCAGAACGTGGGCCGAGTACTATGCTAACCAAGTAGACGCTAACATCTGGTATCAGAGCTAGCGATCGCCATGCCTTCCTGAGGGGCTTCTCAGGGGGATGGGATGTTAGGCTGCTGTTGACCGGTGAGGCTACACGAAGTTTAGTCTCACCTCGCCTATGGGAGGAGGCCACACCCAACTTATAAGGGAGAGATTTCTTCCTCCCTTCAGTCCGGGCTTTTGGGATGGAGTGGACTCTCTTCTTATTGTTGGGTTGTGAGCACATGAACGTCCAGCACGTGGGCCGAGTACTGGACTAACCAAGTGGACACTAACATCTGGTATCAAAGCTAGCGATTGCCATGCCTTCCTGAGGGGCTTCTCAGGGGGATGGGATGTTAGGCTTCTGTTGACCGGTGAGGCTACACGAAGTTTAGTCCCACCTCGCCTACGGGAGGAGGCCACACCCAACTTATAAGGGAGAGATTCCTTCCCCCCTTCAGTCCGGGCTTTTGGGATGGAGTGGGCTCTCTTCTTATTGTTGGGTTTTGAACGCATGAACGTCCAGAACATGGGTCGGGTACTGGGCTAACCAAGTGGACGCTAACATGGGCGACAAGGAGGGATATGACATCCATCCGCCGCCGCTTCCACGCCTGCTCCTCCACATCGACCTCCACTTTCTCCATCCATGGCACCACTTCTGCCCTCTGGCCCCTCTCTCCCTGGTACAGTCATGAAGTCCCAAGATTTCAGAAGAGCTGCAAGTCCTACTCCCTCCGTTTCAAAATATAAGATGTTTTAGGTTTGTGAAGAGAATGTATCTAGAATTGTTTTACTATATAGGTTCACTCATGTTTGGAGTGAATCTAGACACTAAAACAAGTCTAGATGCATTTGCTTTACAAAGGTAAAACATCTTATATTTTGAAACGGAGGGAGTAATAATTAAGATGATTCCTACGGACTCGCACACAGGATAGCCTCTCGTTCCCTCGACAAAAGACAAAAACGCAGGAGGAAAAACCGTCATGCAGTAAAGCGACGTCGTGGAAACATGATTCGCAATTAAGAGGTGCAAGTGCAAGGCAGGCACAGCATAGCGATCTGCCAACGTAAAGTGCAGTGTACATATACGTACACGGCAGGACTGATGAGCGACCGACGACTTGAGACTGCTGACTTTCTCGAAAGCGGAAGGTAGTGGCAATGTCCAACAATCAAGAGTAACCAGCCAGCCAGAGCCTTGTAGTACGTACTCCTACTACTGTCCAACTCTTACAGCCAGCCAGTGGTGTCCCGTAGCTTGTGATCACCGGGTCCACCGACAGCCGCGCGTCGGCGTAGGGCGATGCGATGATGATGCGTATCCGCGTCGATCGATCACGTACGCCACGAGACGGCGACGCCGGCGCGAGAATCAGCCTCGTGATGAGAGCGATCGCAAATGATATTGGCCGCTGGCTGGCTCCAAGGTGCGTTGGTAAGATTAATTATCAGAGGAAATAATAGTACAGTAGTAATATAACACATCTCTGATGTAGATGATAATGCCAAGAAGGGTATTATAATGCAGGACAAGTGGCATCGCAAGATGATAACGTTAAGAACGATTGGGATAGGAAAATGCATATCCAACATAGCTGGCATATGCATATGAGCCGTTCGTCGGTTGCACGGTGCATGGTAGTAATGAGTGAATTTGTAGTATTTTCTTTCAGCAATTATCTTTCACGTACGTGCTCTCCTGATTATTGTTCAGCATATTCCTGTCTACTGATTATCCAGCAGTAGTTTAGTAGATATCTGGATCTCGGAATCTCTAGGTTTTACTTAACAAAGTCAGAGCTCGATAATACTTCCTCCGGTCTATAATACTCCCTCCGTCTCATAATAGATGTCTTAGATTTGTTAAAATTTGGATGAATCTAGACACTTTCATCCAAATTTTAACAAATCTGAGACATCTATTATGGGACGGAGGGAGTACTTGTCACTAAAGTGGATGTATCTAGACCTATTTTAGTGCTAGATACATCCATTTCAACGACAAGTAATATGGATCGGAGGGAGTAGATTTTTGTGTAGCCTGGCCATTACGGTGTGCATATATATATATATATATATATATATATATATATATATATATATATATATATATATATATATATATATATATATGTGGGCACGCAGGCCTGAAGTCCTGGTCCCTTCAACTTACGATGACTTCAGACTGGATGCATCGTAGGTTTTTTTTTTGTTGCGCAATATACATCGTATGTTTTTAACCAGGCAATTTCAGACTAGAAAGCATCGATCGATCACTGTGGTGATAGCCCTGATGAAGATCACTGAGAAACTTCAAAATACCCTCCCAAGATATGTTTGGCCGTTGGCTCCAAGGTGTTAGCAGATAATTAGAAATGCATATAGATACATGTTTGGCCGTTGACACCAAGGTGTCGGTGAGCAAGAGCGTCGGCAACACAACACATGCACGCACGCGGCCGCACATAAATTCGCAGCTGATAGTACCAGGGTAATGCATCACAGATCGATCGATGGCGTACCGAAATGATAAGTACCATTAAGAATGATCCATGCGGGACATTATAGAGCTATCATGCATATATATGAGTCAATCGTATAGATTCGTATTTCCTTCAAACAATTCTGCCTCACGCACTGCATGCTTATTACTGTATATACACGCAAGCTCCATGCGTACTGATTCATCGATCATATAAGTAGTTCAGTTTCTAATTTCTAGACTTTGCTCAGAGCATCTCGAACACATGAAATATAACTAACTTTTAAGGCACGAAAGATAAAAATCCAGCTTCAATATATGCCCTATTCCTATATTTTGATTCATTTTTTTTGCATCACGTCTTAAAACTTTGCTCCCCTGCTGCATATTTGGGGCACGAAAGCCACACAGCACGTGTACCCCAAATGCCAGCTCCACGCTCCATGCCACTTTCGTGTGTGACCGTCCCCATCGCCGTCAACCAGTGGCGGAGCTAGGGGGACTAGCAGGGCCCTGCCACCCCATGTGGCGTTCATCAGCATGAAGAATTTCTTTGCTTAAAGCTAGCTTAGATAGAATTTTTTTAGAGGAGTTAACTTATTTGCCCCCCCCCCCCCTCCTCCTCCTAGTTAAAAATATGAGGTTTGGCCCCCTCTGAACAGCAATCCTGCCTCTGCCACTGTCATTAGCCAAATCTCTGCCAAATCGAGCTGCGATTGTGCCACCGTTGTTTCCCGGCTGCCCTCCGATCCTATCACGCCTCGGCTGCCTCCTCCGGTAGCTTGGGATGGTCGGCCGTGAATGTCTGTCGCCGAGCAGATTTCGGTCGGTCTTGGCCATCCGCCGCCCTCCGTTGTTTGTCAACGGGTCCACGCCACCCGAGGAGCTTTGATTTGGTGGTCGGTAGATGTCACGTGATTGCACGCGACTGGCCTTTCGACTGCTCCACCGCGTGACCTCAACACCCCGGCCACCTATCATGTTATGTCGACGCAATTAAGACCCTCCCGCGGCCTTGTTCCTCTACCATGTACTCAACGGAGCCACCCACCGGCCAATGAGCTTCACCTTGCACATAGGGTGTTTGACAATTTTTGTCAAAGTTAATTTCACCATTCTTTTGTAGCTTCTTTATTCTAAAATTCCTTGTTGTATGATGTAGTAGTAGTTTGACACAAGTATTCTTGGATTGTAAATGAATTCATAAGTATTTGAGTTTATCTTATTATTTGGTGGAGTTTCAAGTAAATAGCCACACATACAAGATGACATAGTACCTTGTGAATGGTATTTATCCAAAGTGGGCTACAACTGTGAAGCCATTGCCAGCTCCAGTGATTGAGGGGCGAAGACGGCGACGCGTCTTCAGCTCACGTTAGTGTCTGTGGTTATCGTTATGTTGTTCATGGATCTATTTGTAATTTTTTTTATTTTTAGTTATCTTTATACTGTTGTTGATGATTATTAACAAGTTGGCTCAAACCGCATGGTAAGAGACAACTTGATTTTCATAATACACAAGCGGCGGCTAGAAACGATGTTAAGAGAGCATTTGGGATGTTGCAACCCCAATTTGCTAATGTGAGAGGACCGACTAGATTTTGGGACCAAGAGATATTTTGATACATCATGGACGCTTGGGTGATCATGCATAACATGATCACTAAGAACAAGCGTGGACAAGATATATACTATGGCATCTGCAACTTGATGTACCAACAGGTGCGGTCGCAATGAAGGGAAGACCACATCGTCCGCTTTCTTGACTCATATCATGAGATGCATGATTTTGATGTGCACGAGGATCTACAGAACGACCTCGTTGAGGAGTGGTGGTCATGGTTGGGAAACAAAACTGTTGGCTTCGATGTTGTATGTGATGAACTATGTATTGTATGTCATGAAATTTTAGTGTTTGTGAGTTGATTTGTGTGGAACTTGGTCATCAACAATTTGTGTAAAAAATGATGAACCATTTGTGTGATGTAATATTTAGGTAGTATTTGTATATTATTTGTTCTTACAATCATTTAGATACAAGTTTCATGACATTTCTGGCACATATGTTTGCAATTGTGAATACAGGGCACAAGGTATGGGTGCCCTATTTTGTGTCATCTTAAGTTCTTTCCGATGTCATATTTTGTATCATCTGAAACGAGTGCCCTATATTTTTGCCCTAAAACACAAAATGGATGCCCTTGAAATGTTTTTTTTTCAGAAATGAGCATATATTAATATCAGAAGATACCAATTACACCCAGCCTCTATAACAACGCATTGCCCTAGTGGCCATACAGATGCACACAGCCAAAAAAAGAAAATTACAGAAAAAGTCTCGCTATAGTTCCTCATTCATTGAAACATCAGTACTACCACTATCAAGACAGCACTAGAAGTCCATCTTCTAAAAAACGATCCCTCCAAGAAGGAAACAGTGCACAAGCACCGTCATCGCCCGATCAAAGATCTGGGTTTTCATCCTGAAGAAAGTCCACCCTCTCAAAACAATACTTTCAACAAGGTCATTGCCAGACACAATCAATTAAGGTCAGACCCTGGGTTTTCACCTTAAATGATAGGACCATGAGCTTCTCCTATACTGTCGCCCCCGCTTGCATACCACTGCTTCAAGTCAAGAGTCACTAAGACAATGTCTCATCACCACCCGGACTCGAACCACCATTGTTAGTCCTCGGATATCGGCCTTTATGACATTTTTCGTCGGCATCATGGGACGAGAACATGCCCTGTGATATTAACAGCCAACAGAGCTTCGAAGCGCTCACTCTGAACCCAAACGGCCAGAGTAAAAATATGGGTGCACATAGACCGAATCGCACCCAATCCAACGATCTCTCGGCATATGCGCACTATGGAGTTCGCCAATGAAGCCTTCTAGAACACGACGCTTCAGCCAGATCGATGACGATAGGCAACTGACAGATCTTCCCCTTGGCAACGAGTAGAAACCCTAAAACCACCACCTTGTATTCTGTGAAACAACAGAATTGGGGGAACCAGCTCAGACCAAGCATGTGAAGAAGACGACAGACCAGAAAGCCGTCGCAGAATGTCACTGGTGTGCTTCTGCAACATAGCCTGGTCCAGATCTGAGGCTGAACTCACGACCACATCGGCGCTTCGTCCCTTGAAATGTTATCAGAGGCCATAACTTACATATCATCCGTTGAAGATGCTCTCAGCAAAGTCAGAGCTCCATATATATACTCTTTGGACCGTCCTAACCATTCAGAGAAACGTTACCGTCGTGCTAATCTAAAACACAGTGTATCGTATTCGTGTGACTCGCATGACGATATATACAATTCAGAACCGCAGATGCTCCTCGTCTTTGGAACAAGTAGGTAGCGGGCGACAGCACACGAGCGAGCGATCGGCCGCTGACCTGCCGTGCTGTAGATAGATAATACGTGCACCGCACACCAACGCCACCAACTTCTCAGCTCCGTCCCGATCGTTACTTCCTTCTCCACCCGCCGTTCGGTTAATAGTTTATCTGAAGTTCAAAACCAGTTTATCAATGGACCACTACAGTAGCTTTTAGCCATTTTATAATCACCATTCTATTCTTATTAGCTGACCGGAACAAAAGTTGTGGATTTGCTGAAACGTTGCCTACAATGCATCTGCTTTGTTGAAATCTTGGAACGCGCTGCGGCCCAGCATATTTTCTTGTCGTGCTCTGCATCCGGCCACATTTTTTCCCCCTGGGTTCCTCTGAAACTTTTATAAGTACATGTTCTGAATATGTCAACAAACAGCTAAGAAATCAACGCCCTTTTGTCCTTGTTCCCGGCACGCACCAAGCCGTGGCCGCATTGGCCAGCACAACCTAGCAGCTTTGATCTAACCGAGGAAACGCAAAGCCTATCAAAATCTGATCCATATACTGTACTACCGTTGTAGACGAAGAGAGGGGGAAAAGGGCTCGGTTCGAATCTTGCATGTGTCCAGAAGAAACTTTCTTCTAGAAGGAGCAAAAATGATTCAGGAACATCACCCAGTCGTCACGGCCTAATAAATCCCACGCAAGTTGGAACTGGGGGCTCTCATCTAGTCAGGCCGCACAGCCGCGGTATTGGAACGGGAATCGGTCCAGCACTGGGGGATGTAGCGAGTGATTCCAATGCAATTAATGAGTTGTGGTACAATCATCTCCCATGGACGATGGAAAAGCAGCTTACTAATTACGTAAGAGAGGATTCGAATAAGTCGTTGCAGATGCAACTCGCAGGAATCCTCTGTGAATGGAATCCAGATTCAGAGAATATCTACGTATTTTTCATCCCAAGAAAAATCCTGACGAGATCTGGGGTGAATAATTTCGCTCTCGGGGGAACATCTTGCAGAATAATTTTTCGGTTGTAGGGAAGGTGGTGCCATCAATGACGAAAAAGTCAGGATTATCGGCTGTACGGAGACAGGGAGCTATCATTTCAACCATGGGCAGCGGGCATGAGTTGATTCCGTGAGCGTGGCCATTAGAGGACCACGAAAGCACGATTACGCATATCTCGACTTGTATCTCACTCAACTAGTCCTTGCTTGGAAGAGCAATTTGAATTAATCGTCTAGGAATTGTAGAAGGAGAAAATATAGTGTGTTTTTTTTTTTTTTTGCATTTGTTGTTCTTAAGACACAAGTTTCTTCTTCCCGTGGAGTTTTTTTCAACCGGGCTTTCACCCTTTCCATTTCATAAAACGGAAATAACCAAGTTTATTGTCTGTTATTACAAGCTAAGTAAGAAAGGGGGGGGGGGGAATGAAAGCAAGTTGGTGCAGTACCAGGAAACCTACTGTAAACGCTCGCCATCGAGACGTCACTGTAGGGCAAAAACCTGGTACCACAAAGTTTCAGCACAACAGAAGTTTAACCATCCATCACAAAAGCATGAGAGCATAGACAACAGAAACCCTCAGGAAGCGATAGCAGCTCAAGATAAACAGATCCATAGGCATCAAGGGCCGCCCGTAATCATCCGAACAGGAGAAGCCCTGGAGGCTGATCTGGAGTACACCCTTGTCGTCACTTGCATCAACTGGGACGCCCCTTGAGTAAGAGCCACCTTGTCATCCCTTGAGTTGAGACGAGAAAGCCTGCTGGAGTGGGTAGAGTTACAAGGCAGAGCAACTAGCTAAGCCAGATTGATGTTGGTAATAGAGCCAAGCGATGAGACATCCCTCGGACCTCGCCTAAGTGTTTAGGGCCATGAGGTGAGCCATTGTCTAAGCGGAGCGGTGGCAACGACGTAGACAAGACCTTGCCAGAAATGTGGGGAAGCGCGGGAAGGGGCAAGAGGAGGAGGAGGAGGAGGAGGGGAGGCAGTTAGTGAGAATCATTTATGAATGGGATGAACCGATGTGGACGAACACCATGATCTAAACAATTGTTAAATCTTCACATGACCTATACTATTATTTAATGATATACTTAGAGGTAACGATCTATACTACTAAATTATAGGTACAAAAGGTGGAACAAATAGATTTATATTCTTTCTAAAACTCCGTTTATGCAATGTTGGATTATTCATCAAATATATTATTTCTCTCTTCACGATCATTGGCCTCCCAGTCCAATACCTCAACCATTAAGACCCGCTCCGCCACATCCTATCTCAAATAAATTATTTCTCTCTATTCGTGCAACAGATCTACATATAGACCTGGCTCTGATACCACTGTAGGGGTTCGTAGCATGGAAAATAAAAAATTCTATCGCATGAACACACACAAGCCAAGATCTATCTACTAGATTGCAGCAACGAGTCAATAGAGTACTAACCCTCGAAGATCAAAAGTGGTTAACGAGAGCAGATTCTCGTGGGTGATGTAGTCGTACACTTGCCGATCTTAAGATCGCGTAGACGATCCTTCCAGCGCTGCGTTCCGGAAGCGCTTCCCCAGTCGGTCACACGTTCGGTACTCGATGAAGACCTTCCTCTCCCTTATTCCAGCAGGCAGCGGAGGTTGTAGCACTCTCCTCGCGATTCCGGTAGCACGACGGCGTGGTGTCGGAAGTAGAGGGGAGATCTCGTAGGGCTTCGCCTTAAGCCGGAGCGAGTATGGTGGAGCAAGAGAGGGGCCTTGGCGATCTAGGGTTTAGAAGCACCAAGGGGTGGTGTAGCCGGCGGCTAGGGTTTGGGGAAACCCTAGTCGGCGACTTGGGGGGAGGCCCTAGGCGGCGGCAGCACTTGGAGGTGGCCGGCGACTTGGGGTTAGGGTTTTTAGGTGTGAGGGGTAGGGGACGCCCTACCCCTCCTTATATAGGTGGGAGGGAGGCGGTTTGGGAGGAGGGAGTCCTCCTCCAACTCCTCCTCATGGACGGAGGGTGGAGGGAGTAGGACTTCCACCCTAGGTAGGTTTCCTACTCTCCCTCCACCAAGCAAACTTCAGATTTGACTTTTCAAATTGGCGTTTGACTTTCAAACTTCGATTTGATTTCTCTCTTTATATTGCCCAGCCAAGTGACCTCATACATGATGAAACCATTCCACATTGTCATGACACATCAATGTACCCTTCCCCTCCGAAGTGCCGGACCTTCCAGACCCTTCTAGAACATTCCTGGTGAAAACACCGGAATCATTCTCGAACTCCGAAATAGGACTTTCCTTATATGAATCTTATTCTTCGGACCATTCCGGATCTCCTAGTGATATCCCGGATACCATACGAGACTCCGAACAACATTCGGTCTCTTACTCATCATTCCATAACTACACAACAACATTGAATCCTTAAGTGTGTCTCCCTACGGTTCGTGAATTATGCGGACATGACCGAGACACTTCTCCGATCAATAACCAATAGAGGAATCTGGAAATTCATATGGCTCCCACATATTTCTACGATTACTTTGCGATCGAATGAACCACTTACATACGATACCAATTTTCCTTTGTCTCACGATAGTTTACTTATCCGAGGTTTTGATCGTCGGTATCTCTGCATACCTAGTTCAACCTCGTTATCGATAAGTACTCTTTTCTCGTTCCCGTGATATGTGATACCTTGTGAGCCAGTCACATGCTTGCAATCTAATTGGATGACATTCCACCGAGAGGGCCTAGAGTATATCTATCCGTCATATGGATGGACAAATCCCACTCTTGACCCATGTGCCTCAACCTATACTTTCCGAACACTTAATGCCACCTTTATAGCCACCCAGTTACGGTGTGGTGTTTGATGTCATCAAAGCATCCTTCCGGTGATGGTGATTAACATGATCTCATGGTCGAAGGAATTATGTTACTATGTATCAGAAAGCTTATAGCAAATGAACTATATAAAATGACTTGATCTTTATGCTACGCTTAACTATAGGAGTATGTCCATCACATCATTCTCCTAATGATATGACCCTGTTGTTAATAAGATCTCTATGTTCATGATCAGGAAACCATGATCATATATTAACCAACAAGCTAGTTTAACAAGAGGCTTTACTAGGGACCCTTTTATGTTTACAAATCACACAAGTATTAATGTTTCTGGATAATACAATTATAGCATGGTATGTAAACATTTATCATAAGTATGAAGATATGATAATAACCACTTTATTATTGCCTCTTGGGCATATCTCCAACAGTCTCCCACTTGCACTAGAGTCAATAATCTAGTTTCAAACTTTTGTGCATTCAACACCTATGGCTTTCCAGTGTTGTATTTACACGATTGCTAGTGGTCAACTGATCTCCGGATCCGACACTTTCAGGTCCGTGTGTAATTGCATGTCTTTGCGTCTCTACGCATCACTCATTCTCTATTGAGATGGCTTTGTACAAATTCGGTCCTTTGGTGAGACCTTTATTTCCTTGGGGTTAAAACATGTTGATAATATTGTCGTACAATATATCTTCATAGTACTATCCCGCTGTGAACTACACCTAGTTTGATAACAAACTACTTGACACAAATGCCCTCTTTTGCTGCTATAACAGCAGTCATATACTTAGCCTTTTGTTGTAGTATCTGTCATAATGTCTTAACTTTGGAACTCATCCAAATTCATTATGGAACTTACTTTCCATCATATTGTGCCACCCTTAGTTTAGATTGAGACAAACTTAATTTGTACTTTGTGACGAAACTAGTATCAACGTAATCCTTTTACAATGAACTAATCATCTATTTGTCACTTCTACAAAATAATATATTCTTAGTTCTTCTAAAAGATCATAAGAATATCTTTACTATCGTCCAATAATCATCTTATGAATCATTCTGGTATAAGCTCATAACATTTAGAGCATAGGACATATCTGGATTTGTATACATCACAACATTATTGATAAAATACTCTTTGTGATTGTATCTATCAAGTATCAAAATACTTAAATCTTTATTTAATCCTTCCTGTGCAACAAGAACCTTTCTTGTAGTTTCTATATTGAACTCATTCAATATCTCATCTATGTACTTCTGGCACAACCATATTGGCGTCACAATTTATCCATATAAATATTGATGCCAAATATTCGGGTTCTGCCTAAGCCTTTCATCGAGATGAAATTCTTATCATGTGTTAATAAAAAGATACATCATTTCCAATCAACAATATGTCTTCTACATAATGTATTAGAAACATGTCTTAGCGCTCCCACTTAATTTCTTGCAAATGCAAGCATCTTCATCGTCTCCGATGAAATTAAACTCTTTTAACAGTTTCATCATAGTGAAGTTTCTAACTCCGCGATGCTTACTTCAACCATTGAAGTTTGCATATGCTTTTAGCATCCTTTGAATAAACAAAACCCTTTGGATCGTGTCATGCACACGTCCTAGGTAACCATTCTATTAGAAGAACTTGTTTTGTTTATTCAACACATAACAAAATTATATGTCGTGGTTGCTACATCAATCCGTCTAGACTAAATATCGCTTAATGAAAGATCAGATCTTGTCATAGTCAACTCTCTAAACATTGTCGTGAACTCTTTCCCGACATGTCGATAATTTCATAGATGTGTAACATCCATGTCTATTTCTTTATAGATCCAAATATGACTGTAAGGTCTTATACCTTTCTAGAGGGTCTTTCAAGTTCAAAGCTTGATCTTTTGTATATGGAACTATCACGGATTTTATGGCTTCAAGCCATTTGATGGAGTCAGGGCCCATCATCGCTTCTTTGCATGTAGTCGGATCATTATTGTCAAATAATGATTTAAATCTCAAATCTTGGTATTTGATTGTTTACCCGACCTACTTGTTTCAATAGAAACTTAGACCTCTGTGACCACAACCTTTGAGGCACGTGAGCCATGAGCATTGTTGCTGCCTCCGAAACACTTTTCAGCGCTGTGCAACTTTGCACATATAGCTAAGGTCCTTTTAACCTTATCAAAGTTCTATTGTCCTCCCACTTAACTTTTCACGGAAAATTTCTTTCTCAAAGAAACTTGACGTTCTAACCGACAAACATTTTTGTCTTTGGTGTTATGGAGGAATACTCAACGATTATTCAAAATAACATACAAACATATGTTCATCCGATTTTGGTTGCAAACATCTTTCTTATGCATAGCGTACCAATGTTTAAGAAAGGACAACTTGGGTTTTATCCCAAACCATAACTTTATATGGTGTCAATTCAAAGGATTATGATGGAGCTCTTTTCAGTGGAAAAACAGTAGCCTCTAAAGTTTTTAATCTTTAAAATATAATGGCAGTTTTATGAATTACACCTTTGATCTTACCATGTCAAACAAGGTTCAATTACATATCTCGAACGTTCCATATTCTTATGGTGTTTCGGGAAATGCAAATCCACGGAACGATTCCTTAAATATTAGGTGTTTTATGCTAAACTTGTAACTCAAATATCTTCCTTTATGATCTCATCATAAACTATTTATATTCTTGTTACAATGATTTTGCACTTCATCTTGAAAGTCTTTGAACTTTTCAAATGTTTCATCCTTTATCCTTATTAAGTAAATATTCATATATACACTCAAATTTTCGGAGAAAGCATATGAAGTTGAAATTCATCGCTCTTGACTACACATAATGGACTTCATACAACAATATGTATAAGTTCCAATAAGCTAGTCATTCGTTCCCTTTTGGCCTATGAACGAAGTTTTAATTATCTCTAGGAAAGTTTCACAAGTGTCATTTGATCAAAAAATCAAAAGACTCCAAAATTCCATCCACATGGAGTATCTTCATGTTTTCTTTCCAATATAATTTAAACGGCGATGTCACTTCCTAAGTGATCTTTCTTATCAATTGTCTTTCGAAATTTTTAGCAATATTTTTATGGATGTGATTTATCCAACGAGATTTGTAAATCATCCATCTTTTATGGATTACGACAATTATTTGAACAACCCATTTGTTCTCATAATACCTGATAAAACAAATCGTGAAAGCAAGCTTTGATGTTAACAAGCAACACAACAACCCTTTATTTGTTCTCGATGAACATCATCACATATTCTTTTGCTAGTTAGTTAGGCCGTTGTAGTTCATGAATTGTGTTGTTTCGTATGACGATTCACACCAACAAATTCAGTATCAAATACTAAAGAACCACATTGTTTAATAAGCAAAGAATATAGCCATAACATGTATATCCTCTATATACTTAAGCTGAACAATTCTAGTCTTTTCTTTTCTGCCATATATTTCTCAGATTCTCTTTCAGTATTTCCTTTTCTGTTCGAAAGAATCTATCAACATCAATAGTGGAGTCATACACATGACACATAGTCCAAAGCGTGTATAATTAAATACCAATGTCTTTGGACTTGCACTTTGAAGCATATCACGATCATCAAATGTTTTGTGTTCTTTCAAATTTGATTCTTTAGTAATCTCTTAGTGTAGTAAACATTTTATCAAATATTCACCCTTATCATGGAACTATTCATGATCAAGCTACTTTTAGCTTAAAACGGTGAATCGCGAGTATAATGTTGCTCTCCAAAACCTTTTGGAGGATTAGGACAACTAGTGTCTCCAATCTTTTATAAATTCTCATCAAATATGAGAACATAAACTTTGCCATATTATACTCTATCATGTTGTAACCAAAACATCATTTCAGATATCGCAATATCTTACATACATCATGGTTTCTGAAACAACTCTTTCAGATCCTAGATAACCTTGATATTAAAACAATCTTTTGAATATCAAGAATCATGGAGACAAACATGATACTGATATACTAACACCGGAATTGTCACTCTTGATTTAATACCAATTATTAAACCTCGCGGAGTAACCGGAACTTACTGAAAGTTTGCAATAGGACTTTTAAACTTTAGATTAACACTTCAAAAACAATACGATACCAGTTCGTAAAGTAACTAACCAGAATTCTATAGTTCTATTATCTCAATTATAACTAAGAGCAAGGTGGTAAACGGATGCCAATGACTACAACAACTATGCAAATTCACTTTGATTTAATTTATGATAAATAGTGTTCAACTTTTAATCATATTGCTGTTGAACTCCCACTCAAAACAATATCCCTCACATTGTTTTAGTGATCACACGAACCAAATTCACTACACCAAGTCCGATCATCACGTGACATGATATAGTTTCAAAGGCGAACAATCATCATGTTCATCATATCATCTATATGACTCATGCTTTACCTTTCGGTATTCCGTGTTCCGAGACAATGTCTATACATGCTAGGCTCGTCAAGATCAAACCTTAGCTTCCGCATGAGCAAATCTGGATTGCTCACGTTGTATACACTCGCAGAATCTAGCACATCCGATCATCACGTGGTGCTTCGAAACAACGAGCTTTAGCAACGGTGCTTACTAAGGATGAACACTTTAAAACTTGAAATTGTGTGCTTGAGGGATCATCTTATAATGCTACCGTCGTTAACTAAGCAATACAAGATGCATAAAAGGATTAACATCACATGCAATTCATAATATGTGATATGATATGGCCTTTATTCTTGTGCTTCCGATCTCCATCTTTAAGCACGAACATGATCTCCATCATCACCAGCATGGCGTCAAGGTCAATGGTGCCACTTCATGGTTGTCATCCACCAACATCAACTATTACAACTACTTCGAATAATATACACGCGGGTCTTTAACGGAATTTAAAAGACAACCATATGGCTCCTACCGGTTGCCTACTTACAATACGGAACATTGCATACATCATATATAATCACAATCATGGCCATATCACATCATAGCACACCCCTACAAAACAAAGTTAGACGCCTCTAATTTTCTTTGCATATTTTACGTGGTTTGGGGCTTTCAATAAGTGTCGTTCTAACTTACGAACAAGAACCACAACGTTGATGCTTGAACTATCAAGTTCCCATTGTAAATTGAATCTTTACTATGATGGGAGATACAGACACCCACAAAGCCACTTATGCAATACAAGTTGCATGTCGAGCGTGGAGCAAGTCTCATGAACGATGTCATGTAAGGTTAGCCCGGGCCGCTTCATCCCACCATACCGCAAGATGCAAAGTACACAAGAAGCAATTGTTAATAAAAGCACCACCCACAATGACCATTGTGTTCTACTCGTGCAACAGATCTACATATCGACCTGGCTCTGATACCACTATAGGGGTTCGTAGCATGGAAAACAAAAAATTTCTATCGCATGAACACACACAAGCCAAGATCTATCTACTAGATTGCAGCAACGAATCGATAGAGTACTAACCCTCGAAGATCCAAAGTGGTTAACGAGAGCAGATACTCGTGGGGGATGTAGTCGTACACTTGCCGATCTCAAGATCGCGTAGACGATCCTTCCGACACTGCGTTCCGGAAGCGCTTCCGCAGTCGGTCACACGTTCGGTACTTGATGAAGAACTTCCTCTCCCTTGTTCCAGCAGGCAGCGGAGGTTGTAGCACTTTCCTCGCGATTCCGGCAGCACGACGGCGTGGTGTCGGAAGTAGAGGAGAGATCTCGCAGGGCTTCGCCTTAAGCCAGAGCGAGTATGGTGGAGCAAGAGAGGGGCCTTGGCGATCTAGGGTTTAGAAGCACCAAGGGGTGGTGTAGCCGGCGGCTAGGGTTTGGGGAAACCCTAGTCGGCGACTTGGGAGGAGGCCCTAGGCGGCGACAACACTTGGAGGTGGCCGGCAACTTGGGGCTAGGGTTTTTGGGTGTGAGGGGTAGGGGGACGCCCTACCCCTCCTTATATAGGTGGGAGGGAGGCGGTTTGGGAGGAGGGATTCCTCCTCCAACTCCTCCTCATGGTCGGCGGGTGGAGGGAGTAGGACTTCCACCCTAGGTAGGTTTCCTACTCTCCCTCCACCAAGCAAACTTCAGATTTGACTTTTCAAATTGGCGTTTGACTTTCAAACTTCGATTTGATTTCTCTCTTTATATTGCCCAGCCAAGTGACCTAGTACATGATGCAACCATTCCACATTGTCATGACACATCAATGTACCCTTCCCCTCCGGAGTGCCGGACCTTCCAGACCCTTCTAGAACATTCCTGGTGAAAACACCCGAATCATTCCCGAACTCGAAAAAGGACTTTCCTTATATGAATCTTATTCTCCGGACCATTCCGGATCTCCTCGTGATATCCCAGATCCCATCCGAGACTCCGAACAACATTCGGTGTCTTACTCATCATTCCATAACTACACAACAACATCGAATCCTTAAGTGTGTCTCCCTACGGTTCGTGAATTATGCGGACATGACCGAGACACTTCTCCGATCAATAACCAATAGAGAAATCTGGAAATTCATATGGCTCCCACATATTTCTATGATTACTTTGCGATCGAGTGAACCACTTACATACGATACCAATTTCCCTTTGTCTCATGATAGTTTACTTATCCGAGGTTTTGATCGTCGGTATCTCTGCATACCTAGTTCAACCTCGTTACCGATAAGTACTCTTTTCTCGTTCCCGTGATATGTGATCCCTTGTGAGCCAGTCACATGCTTGCAAGCTAATTGGATGACATTCCATCGAGAGGGCCCAGAGTATATCTATCCGTCATATGGATGGACAAATCCCACTCTTGATCCATGAGCCTCAACCCATACTTTCCGAACACTCAATGCCACCTTTATAGCCACCCAGTTACGGTGTGGTGTTTGATGTCATCAAAGCATCCTTCCGGTGATGGTGATTAACATGATCTCATGGTCGAAGGAATTAGGTTACTATGTATCGGAAAGCTTATAGCAAATGAACTATATTAAATGACTTGATCTTTATGCTACGCTTAACTATAGGAGTATGTCCATCACATCATTCTCCTAATGATATGACCCTATTGTTAATAACATCTCTATGTTCATGATCAGGAAACCATGATCATATATTATCCAACAAGCTAGTTTAACAAGAGGCTTTACTAGGGACCTTTTTATGTTTACAAATCACACAAGTATTAATGTTTCCGGTTAATACAATTATATCATGGTATGTAAACATTTATCATAAGTATGAAGATATGATAATAACCACTTTATTATTGCCTCTTGGTCATATCTCCAACACGGGATGCATCTGTACCACAAGTTAGAAAGAGAGTTAACATGTTCGATGAGTTTAGGTGATGTTTGATGAATTTAGGTGTACTTTGATGAGTTTATTTTGGTAACTATAAGGCCCATGCAAAACTCACCTTAGAATGCCAGGTTCCATTATATATGTGATACCTTTGCAATGTTTGTGCAAAGCTCAACTTAAAATACCAGGTTCAATTATCTATTTGTTCTTAAAATTCATGTGATCTATCTGTTCTTTTGCTTCCTTATATACCATGATTCTAGAACTTCAATGTCAGGTTTTTCATGGCAAATAAAAGATAATTTTATTAACTTCATTATAACATAGCACAACTCACACACATCACACATCACAAAAAAATGATTCCAAAATTCTTCATTATCAACTCACATGACAAGGTTCTACAATACATAAGGTGCTCATAGGAAGCACTACACACCTACATTGCCAAACACCAAGTAATAAACCATCTTACATAACAAGCTTCTTCATATCTTCCTAAGAAACATCAAGCACACAACAACTAGCAGACCTACTGCAATCTTCAGAAGAAATAATGCTTTTGTCAACAGCTCAACCATTGAGCACATTCTCTTCATCGGCATCTCCTCAATCAGAGGGCTTGTTGCTTCACTTCCTCTTTCCTAAGCTGCATCTCTTCCATTCTCTCTTATACCCAACTGTATATGCATCTACAACAACATCGCCTCTCAGTGGATTGTTGTTGATCAAGTACTCCACATACTATATCTCTGAGTGCTAAAAGTTGCAGCCATGTTGTCAATGAAGAGCAACAAACATCAAAAGACTGAAATTTGCCCGAAACAGTGCCAAATTTGAACTAAAATTCAGAATAACCCAAAGAAAGCAGACACGTTACAGTTTCTATACATACACCATGCCTCTTACACTTGTAGAACACACATCCGCCATGCTCCTTCATCTCAGTGTAGTACTACTTGATGCAAAGGGAATGAAGGGGGCTCGACAATAGAGCGGAGGCCGGATGGAACTGGACGCAAACATGTTGGCGACCAACGACAAGCTACATTGGTGGCTCAAGAAGAGCTGCTGTGGAAGACAAGGTCTGGCGAGAGCGGTTGATTTCGGGCTAGGGTTAGGGTTCGACATACAAAGAGAAGGGGAATTGTTCCACAGGGACACAAATACATAAAAGCTATTGATTTTGTAAAAAATCAAACCCCACAATTAGCAAATAGGAAGAACTAACCCTGCTAGTGGGCCCATTTCTTCGCCACGTTAGCACAAACGTTGTGATATGTGGTAATAGTCGACGGGCCTCTCCACACTATGTAGTGACGGTATTTTGCTTATTCAAATATATGGTGACAACATTCGCAAAAAAAAACGTTGACAGAGGCGGGCCAGGGTGACAAGCCTAATTACCTCTAATGCATTGAACTCGAAGAAAAAAAGTCGCAATATGGTGGTTCATGTTGTTCCTAACTCTTGGGATAAGAGTGGACAACGATACCTGTTCGCTTGCCTCCGTGAAAAACGGATCGGGCTATCTCGCCCTATGCTCCGATTCCACCGGCCAGTCGCGGTCCCTGCCTCCTTCGTCCGCTGTTCCGATGACGGGAGGGGGTGGGAACCCCTGTGATTTGGCTCCGGCCTATAGTTAGGTTGACCTGGTGTTTCCAGGTGTGTTGTTTAAATGGAGGAGACGACGCCACGTCATAATAATTTGCCTCTGCTCTTCCTATATCTCGGTGTCGTTTCATCCGGTGGCGTCGAGGGGCAGGTGGTTCGGTCATCTCGTCGATCTTTGGATCCGGCGAGACTCGTGTCTGGTGGTCATCGATCGGCATTCTCGCTGGTGGCGGTCTTGTCAGCTGCCGTAATTGTGTTTTTTGTCCTTTAGTTGGGCGCCTGGATGATGGTAGGTGGCGTCATTCCTCTTCTTTGACTACATCAGATGAAGGAGATGTCGCCAGGATCTGGTGATCACGGGGAAGATCCTCGGTCGACGTGCCACAAAGTCTTAGTCTCATCGCTTGCAATGGTCCGGTTCATCGACTCAAAAAGCATCCTTGTATGCGAAGGTGCTCTCCCAGATCTTGGTATGACGGTTGACGAGGTTTCGACTCGTCAATGCCCATTGTTATGGACTTGGGTATTGGAGAAGATGGGGATGCTAGAGATCGTGGAACGGTTAACAGACAAGCAACATGGGGACACGAAGTTTACCCAGGTTCAGGCCCCCGGAGGGAAAACCCTACTCCTGCTTGTCTGCTCTTGATTACGGCGGAACCGAAGGTTACAGGGGTGCGCAGATGCAATCTGGCGTGAGGTGTGTATGAGGTGAGTTGGGGCCCTCCTTGTCGTGCCCTCCTAGCCTTTATATAGATAGGAAGGTCCCGGGCGTAGGTCAAGTCCGTTACAGATTAGGGTTTGCCCCTTTAAAATTCTATCTACTCTAGTCTTGTTCTCCAGGGATCCGAAGGCGTCATGGGCTTGGGCCACCCGAAATCTCCACAGGCCGTGTATCCTGTTGAAGATTTGGGCAGTCTGCCAATCATGTCGAGGTCCCATTGGGCGAAGGGCTAGGCCAGTGGTATGGGCCCGAGCTCCGATCCTGGTGCGTGTGGCTTGTCCGCGTACCTCTGGCAGCCGTTACACCTCCGGACGATGTCCTTAGCATCGTTCATGGTCGTTGGCCAGTAGAATCCAGCTCGTAAAGCTTTGGCGACGAGAGCGCGGCTGCCTGTATGATGACCGCAGATGCCCTCATGGATGTCTTGGAGGATGGTTTTGCCATCACCGATGGTGACGCACCTTTGGAGTACACCCGAAATACTACGCTTGTACAGCTCGCCATTGTGGAGGGTGAACGCTTTGGACCGGCGAGATATGTGCCAGGCATCTGTCGGGTCGTCAGGCAGTTCTTTATTTAGCAGGTACCGAAGGTGTGGCTGTGTCCACGTCTCTTCAATCGCCATGACCTGCATCAGGCTGATGATCTCGGCTTCGGTGTCGAGCTTTTCGGGTCCTACATGTCCTTCGGGTGGCGCATCCCCCGAGTGCTCTGCTTCTTCGAGTGATCCCTTGGGGAATTTCTTTTTTATAGAGGGTACGCAGATTTGTTCCAGGAACACACCTAGTGGCATCCATGCGCAGGTGGAGCCGATGTTGGCGAGCTTATCGGCTTCCTCGTTGCTTTCTCGTCCAACGTGTCGAAGCTCGCAGCTGTCAAAGTCTCCTTCGAGTGAGTTGTAGAGCGCGCGGTACGCGATCATGTTGGCGCTGTGAGCGTCGCACTCGTTCATCGTCTGCTGGACGACAAGGTTCGAGTCATCGTAGATGATTAGGCGCGTTGCCGCAGATCTTGGCCATCTGCATTCCATGGATGAGGGCCTCATATTCGGCCTCGTTGTTGGAGGCACGAAATTTCATCCGGAGGACGTATTTCATCTTGTCGCCCTGAGGGGATGTCAGTATGACACCAGCTCCTTCTTCGGCCTCACGTTTGGATCCGTCGAAGTGCATAGTCCATGATTGCGTCATGTTCGGAGTGTCCGACACCTGGAGTTCCATCCAGTGGACGAGGAAGTCAGGGAGGACCTGATATTTGATGGCCTTGCGCCGCTCATAGATTATGTCTAGAGGGGATAGCTCGATGCCCCACAGGGCTACGCGTCCCGTGGCTTCGAGGTTGTTCAGGATGTTGGACAGTGGCGCCTCGTTGACGACCATTATCTGATGCTTATGGAAGTAGTGGCTCAGCCGACGAGCCGTCATGAATACGCCGTAGGCGAGCTTCTGGTAGTGAGGGTACCTCTGCTTTGTTGGTGTCAGTACCTCGCTGAGATAGTAGATTTGGCATTGGACCTCATGAGTCTTGCCATCTTCGGGTCGTTAGACAATGAGTACGGTGCTTACCACCTGGTGCATAGCTGCGATGTATATCAGCAGAGGCTCTCGCTCCTTTGGTGTGACCAGGACAACGAGGTGGAGAGCAGCCGCTTGAGTGCTTCGAATGCGTTGTCTGCTTCGGGTGTCCACTCGAACTTGTCCGTATTGCGCAGTAGTTGGTAGAAGGGCAGGGCTTTCTCACCCATGCGGCTTATGAACTGGCTCAGTGCCGTGATGCGCCCAGCTAGCTGCTGGACACCATTGAGGTTCTTCGGCTTCTCCATGTTCAAGGTTATCGAACGTCTCGCGGAGATCTTCGATCAATGTCTTGGCTTCTCTGGTCTTGATGACTATGTTGCCGACATAGACTTGGATGTTGCGATCGATCTAGTTTTTTAGGCACGCCTGCATGCACCTCTTGTACGTGGCACCTGCGTTCTTCAGCCCGAAAGGCATGGTGTTGTAGCAGAACACTCCAAACGGCGTGATGAACGCTGTTTTCTCCTGATCTTTGACCTTTAACTGAATCTGATTGTAGCCTGAGTAGGCATCAAGGAAGGAGAGTTTCTCGCATCCCGTGGTCGAATCGATGATCTGCTCGATCTGAGGTAGAGGGAAGTGGTCCTTGGGACAGTGCTTGTTGAGTGATGTGAAGTCCACGCACATCCGCAGGATGTCGGTGTCCTTTTTTGGGACCAACACGGTATTGGCCATCCACTCGCTCTGCTTGATTTCTCGGATGAAGTTGGCATCGAGCAGTCTGTTGACTTTGATTCCAACTGCTTCGGCTCTTGGTTCAGATAGTAGTCGGATTGACTGCTTGACTGGCCTTGCATCGGGGTGTAGGGGTTCGTAGCATGGAAAACAAAATATTTCTACCGCATGAACACACAATCAAGATCTAATCTATGATCAAGCCAAGATCTATCTACTAGACTGTAGCAACGAGTCAATAGAATACTAACCCTCGAAGATCCAAAGCGGTTAACGAGAGCAGATTCTCGTGGGTGATGTTGTCGTACACTTGCCGATCTCAAGATCGCGTAGACGATCCTTCCGGCGCTGCGTTCCGGCAGCGCTCCCGCAGTCGGTCACACGTTCGGTACTCGATGAAGACCTTCCTCTCCCTTGTTCCAGCAGGCAACGGAGGTTGTAGCACTCTCCTCGTGATTCCGGCAGCACGACGGCGTGGTACCGGAAGTAGAGGGGAGATCTCGCAGGGCTTCGCTTTAAGCCGGAGCGAGTATGGTGGACTATGAGAGAGGCCTTGGCGATCTAGGGTTTAGAGGCACCAAGGAGAGAGATCTAGGCCGGAGGCTAGGGCAAGGGGAGAGCCCCAACTCGGCGTCTAGGCAAACCCTAGGGGCAGCGGCGACTTGGTGGAGGCCGGCGGCTAGGGCTAGGGTTTTAGAGTAGAGAGGTGTCTTGAAGAGGGGGCACCCCTGCCCCTTATTTTATAGGTGGGAGGGAGGCGCGGTTGGGAGGAGGGAGTCCTCCTCCAACTCCTCCTCCTTGGCCGACGGGTGGAGGGAGTAGGACTTCCTCCCTAAGTAGGTTTCCTACTCTCCCTCCACCAAGCAAACTTGCCGTTTGACTTTTCAAATTGGCGTTTGACTTTTCAAACTAGGATTTGATTTATCCCTTTATTTTGCCCAGCCATGATACCTAGTACATGATTAAACCATTCCAACTTGTTATGACACATTCATGTACCCTTCCCCTCCGGAGTGCCGGACCTTCCGGACCCTTCTAGAACATTCCCGGTGAAAACACCGGAATCATTCCCCAACTCCGAAACAGGACTTTCCTTATATGAATCTTATTCTCCGGACCATCTCCTCGTGATATCCTGGATCCCATTCGAGACTCCGAACAACATTCGGTCTCTTACTCATCATTCCATAACTACTCAACAACATCGAATCCTTAAGTGTGTCTCCCTACGGTTCGTGAATTATGCGGACATGATCGAGACACTTCTCCGATCAATAACCAATAGAGGAATCTGGAAATTCATATGGCTCCCACATATTTCTACGATTACTTTGCGATCGAATGAACCACTTACATACGATCCCAATTTCCCTTTGTCTCACGATAATTTACTTATCCGAGGTTTTGATCGTTGGTATCTCTGCATACCTAGTTCAACCTCGTTACCGATAAGTACTCTTTTCTCGTTCCCGTGGTATGTGATCCCGTCATATGGATGGACAAATCCCACTCTTGATCCATGTGCCTCAACCCATATTTTCCGAAGACTCAATGCCACCTTTATAGCCACCCAGTTACGGTGTGGTGTTTGATGTCATCAAAGCATCCTTCCGGTGATGGTGATTAACATGATCTCATGGTCGAAGGAATTAGGTTACTATGTATCGGAAAGCTTATAGCAAATGAACTATATTAAATGACTTGATCTTTATGCTACGCTTAACTATAGGAGTATGTCCATCACATCATTCTCCTAATGATATGACCCTGTTGTTAATAACATCTCTATGTTCATGATCAGGAAACTATGATCATATATTAACCAACAAGCTAGTTTAACAAGAGGCTTTACTAGGGACTCTTTTATGTTTACAAATCACACAAGTATTAATGTTTCCTGTTAATACAATTATAGCATGGTATGTAAACATTTATCATAAGCATGAAGATATGATAATAACCACTTTATTATTGCCTCTTGGGCATATCTCCAACACGGGGAACACATTGAGTGCATGCTCGGCGAATTTCCTGGGAACTCCTGACTGAAGGGGTTCGTAGCATGGAAAACAAAAAAATTCTATCGCATACAAACAAACAAGCCAAGATCTATCTACTAGATTGTAGCAACGAGTCGATGGAATAACTTACCCTCGAAGATTCCAAAGTGTTTAACGAGAGCGGATTCTCGTGGGTGATGTAGTCGTACTCTTCCCGATCTCAAGATCGTGTAGACGATCCTTCCGGCGCTGCGTTCCGGCAGCGCTCCCGCAGTCGGTCACACGTTCGGTACTCGACGAAGACCTTCCTCTCCCTTGTTCCAGCAGGCAGCGGAGGTTGTAGCACTCTCCTCGTGATTCCGGCAGCACAACGGCGTGGTACCGGAAGTAGAGGGGAGATCACGCAGGGCTTCGCCTTAAGCCGGAGCGAGTATGGTGGAGTATGAGAGAGGGCTATTAGTGGTCTAGGTTTTAGACACACCAATTAGAAGGCTCTAAACCGAAGGCTAGGGCAATTAGAAGCTCTAAACCAAAACGGCTCTAAACCGGAGATTAGAGGATAGGAACTTGTGTGTCTAGAGGAGGAGGCCCTGCCCCTCCTCTTATAGGTGGGAGGCGCGGCCAAGGGGAGGGGAGTCCCTCCCCAAGTCGGCCTTGGGTGGCGCGCCGGCTTGGAGAGGAGGGACTCCTCCCCCAAGTCGGTTTTGCCTCCTCTTGCTTGTTTCCCACAGTTTCCTGTTTTAGCCGTTTGACTTTCAAACTGGACATTTGACTTTTCTGTTTTAGGATTCAATTTAATCCTTTATTTGGAACAGCAAGAACACTTAGTACATGATGCAATCATTCCAATATGTAATGACACATTCATGTACCCCTCCCCCCTCCCGGAGTGCCGGACATTCCGGAACCTTCTAGAACATTCACCGGAATTATTTCCGAACTCCGAAACGGGACTTTCCTTATATGAATCTTATTCTCCGGACCATTCCGGATCACCTCGTGATATCCCGGATCCCATCCGAGACTCCGAACAACATTCGGTCTCTTTCTCATAATACCATAACTACTCAAACAACGTCGAATCCTTAAGTGTGTCTCCCTACGGTTCGTGAATTATGCGGACATGATCGAGACACTTCTCCGAACAATAACCAATAGAGGAATCTGGAAATTCATATGGCTCCCACATATTTCTATGATTACTTTACGATCGAATGAACCACTTACATACGATACCAATTTCCCTTTGTCTCACGATATGTTACTGATCCGAGGTTATGATCGTCGGTATCTCTGCATACCTAGTTCAACCTCGTTACTGATAAGTACTCTTTTCTCGTTCCCGTGATATGTGATCCCTTGTGAGCCAGTCACATGCTTGCAAGCTAATTGGATGACATTCCACCGAGAGGGCCCAGAGTATATCTATCCGTCATATGGATGGACAAATCCCACTCTTGATCCATGTGTCTCAACCAATACTTTCTGAACACTCAATGTCACCTTTATAGCCACCCAGTTACGGTGTGGTGTTTGATGTCATCAAAGCATCCATCCGGTAAAGGTGATATGCATGATCTCATGGTCGAAGGAATTAGGTTACTATGTATCAGAAAGCATATAGCAATTGAACTATTGAAATGACTTGATCTTTATGCTACGCTTATCTATAGGAGTATGTCCACCATATCATTCTCCTAATGATATGATCTCGTTGTTGATAACATCTCAATGTTCATGATAGGGAAACCACAATCATTTATCAACCAACAAGCTAGTGAAGTATAGAGGCTATACTAGGGACTTCAAATTAAGTTTACAAATCACACAAGTATCAATGTTTCCTTGTTAATACTATTATAGCATGAATGTAAACATTTATCATAAACACAAAGATATAATAATAACTACATTTATTATTGCCTCTAGGGCATATCTCCAACACTGACATGTCCGCAAGACACCGGGCAAAGATTTCCCAGTGCTCACGGAGGAATTCGACGAGCACGCTTTCCTATGCGGGGTTGAGGTCGTTGGCGATCAATGTCGTCTTGGAGGCATCCGTTGGATGGACTTGTAGGGGTTCGTAGCATGGAAAACAAAAATTTTCTATCGCATACAAACAAACAAGCCAAGATCTATCTACTAGATTGTAGCAACGAGTGGATGGAATAACTTACCCTCGAAGATTCCAAAGCGTTTAACGAGAGCGGATTCTCGTGGGTGATGTAGTCGTACTCTTCCCGATCTCAAGATCGTGTAGACGATCCTTCCGGCGCTGCGTTCCGGCAGAGCTCCCGCAGTCGGTCACACGTTCGGTACTCGACGAAGACCTTCCTCTCCCTTGTTCCAGCAGGCAGCGGAGGTTGTAGCACTCTCCTCGCGATTCCGGCAGCACAACGGCGTGGTACCGGAAGTAGAGGGGAGATCCCGCAGGGCTTCGCCTTAAGCCGGAGCGAGTATGGTGGATTATGAGAGAGGGCTATTAGTGGTCTAGAGATTAGACACACCAATTAGAAGGCTCTAAACCGCAGGCTAAAGCAATTAGAAGCTCTAAACCAAACGGCTCTAAACCTGAGATTAGAGGTGGAAACTTGTGTGTCTCAAGGAGGAGCCCTGCCCCTCCTTTTATGGGTGGAGGGGCCTTGGCGCGCCAGGGGAGGAAGGGAGTCCCTCCCCAACTCGGCCTAGGGCTGGGCGCCGGCCTGGAGGAGTTGGACTCCTCCTCCAAGTTGGTTCCAACTCCTCTTACTTGTTTCCCACAGTTTCTTGTTTCCCACAGTTTCCTGTTTTAGCCGTTTGACTTTCAAACTGGCAATTTGACTTTCATGTTTTTGGAACAGCAAGAACACTTAGTACATGATGCAATCATTCAATGACACACTCATGTACCCTCCCCCCCGGAGTGCCGGACAATCCGGAACCTTCTAGAATATTCCCGATGAAAACACCGGAATCATTCCCGAACTCCGAAACGGGACTTTCCTTATATGAATCTTATTCTCCGGACCATTCCGGATCACCTCGTGATATCCCGGATCCCATCCGAGACTCCGAACAACATTCGGTCTCTTTCTCATAATACCATAACTACTCAAAACAACGTCGAATCCTTAAGTGTGTCTCCCTACGGTTCGTGAATTATGCGGACATGATCGAGACACTTCTCCGAACAATAACCAATAGAGGAATCTGGAAATTCATATGGCTCCCACATATTTCTACGATTACTTTGCGATCGAATGAACCACTTACATACGATACCAATTTCCCTTTGTCTCACGATATGTTACTTATCCGAGGTTATGATCGTCGGTATCTCTGCATACCTAGTTCAACCTCGTTACTGATAAGTACTCTTTTCTCGTTCCCGTGATATGTGATCCCTTGTGAGCCAGTCACATGCTTGCAAGCTAATTGGATGACATTTCACCGAGAGGGCCCAGAGAATATCTATCCGTCATTTGGATGGACAAATCCCACTCTTGATCCATGTGTCTCAACCAATACTTTCCAAACACTCAATGCCACCTTTATAGCCACCCAGTTACGGTGTGGTGTTTGATGTCATCAAAGCATCCATCCGGTAAAGGTGATATGCATGATCTCATGGTCGAAGGAATTAGGTTACTATGTATCAGAAAGCATATAGCAATTGAACTATTGAAATGACTTGATCTTTATGCTACGCTTATCTATAGGAGTATGTCCACCATATCATTCTCCTAACGATATGATCTTGTTGTTGATAACATCTCAATGTTCATGATAGGGAAACCACAATCATTTATCAACCAACAAGCTAGTGAGGTATAGAGGCTACACTAGGGACTTCAAATTAAGTTTACAAATCACACAAGTATTAATGTTTCCCTGTTAATACTATTATAGCATGAATGTAAACATTTATCATAAACACAAAGATATAATAATAACTATATTTATTATTGCCTCTAGGGCATATCTCCAACAGTCTCCCACTTGCACTAGAGTCATCTAATCTAGATTACATGGTAATATACCGAACACCCATGGCAGTTTGGTGTTGGTCATGTTTTGCCCTCGGGAGAGGTTTAGTCAACGGATCCGCCACATTCAGATCTGTGTGTACTTTGCAAATCTTTATATCCCCATCCTGGATATGTTCTCGAATAGCGTGAAAACGTAGCTTGATATGCTTCAGCTTCTTGTGTGACCTTGGTTCTTGCGCATTGGCTATGGCGCCCATGTTATCACAGTAGATAGACATTGGGTCCAGCGCACTATGAACCACACCCAGCTCTGTAATGAACTCTTTCATCCATATCGCTTCTTGTGAAGCCTCCAAAGCAGCCATGTATTCCGATTCAGTTGAAGATCTCGCCACAACGCTTTGCTTTGCACTCCTCCAGCTAACTGCTGCACCATTCAAAATAAATACGTATCCAGATTGTGATTTAGAATCATCCGGATCAGTGTTCCAACTAGCATCGGTGTAACCATTAACAACGAGCTGTTCATCACCTCCATAAGAAAGAACCATATCCTTAGTTCTTCTCAAGTACTTAAGGATGTTTTTGACCGCTGTCCAATGATCCACTCCTGGATCACTTTGATATCTGCTAGTTAGACTAACAGCATATGCCTCCTATGGCTGATGCATAGGGAGTCTTACTCATCCTTTCTCTATCTTCTGCCGATGTTGGACTTTGAGTTTTACTCAAGGTCGTATTGGGCAACATGGGCAAGAACCCTTTCTTGCTTTCTTCCATTCCAAACCTCTTTAGAACTTTGTCCAAATATGTACTCTGTGACAATGATATTTGGCGTTTCGATCTATCTCTATAAATCTTTATGCCTAATATGTAAGCTGCTTCGCCAAGATCCTTCATTGAAAAACTATTATTCAAATATTCCTTGACACTATTAAGAAGGTCTACATCATTCCCAATCAACAATATGTCATCCACACATAGTATTAAGAATGCTACAGAGCTCCCACTCACTTTCTTGTAAATACAAGCTTCTCCACAAGTTTGTATAAAACCAAAACTTTTGATTACCTTATCAAAACGTTGATTCCAACTTCGGGATGCTTGCTTCAATCCATAGATGGACCGTTGAAGTTTGCATACCTTGTTAGCATCTTTAGGATTGACAAAACCTTTGGGTTGCATCATATACAACTCTTCATCAATATCTCCATTGAGGAATGTTGTTTTGACATCCATCTGCCATATCTCATAATCATAATATGCAGCGATTGCTAACATAATCCTCACAGACTTTAGCTTCGCTACCGGTGAGAAAGTCTCATCGTAGTCAACTCCTTGAATTTGTCGAAACCCTTTTGTGACAAGTCGAGCTTTATAGACAGTAACATTACCATCAGCATCTGTTTTCTTCTTGAAAATCCATTTGTTCTCGACAGCCTTTCGGCCATCCGGTAAGTCCACCAAAGTCCACACTTGGTTTTCGTACATGGATCCAATCTCGGATTTCATGGCTTCTTGCCATTTATTGGAATCTGGGCTCATCATCGCTTCCTCATATGTCTCGGGGTCATCGGTGTTGTCCACCAACATGACACTCATAACGGGATCATACCAATCTGGAGTGGTACGAGTTCTCGTTGACCTCCGAGGCTCTGTAGCAACTTCAACCGAAGTTTCATGATCACCATCATTAGCTCCCTCTCTAATTGGTGCAGGCACCATAGGAACTTCTTCCGGTGCTGCGCTACTCTCAATTTCGAGAGAAGGTTCGACAACCTCGTCGAGTTCTACTTTCCTTCCAGTCACTTCTTTCGAGAGAAATTCCTTCTCTAGAAAGGATCCATTCTTGGCAACGAAGATTTTGCCTTCGGATCTATGATAGAAGGTATACCCAATAGTTTCCTTCGGGTATCCTATGAAGACGCATTTTTCCGCTTTGGGTTCAAGCTTGTCCGGCTGTAACTTCTTTACATAGGCTTCGCATCCCCAAACTTTAAGGAACGACAATTTAGGTTTCTTCCCAAACCATAATTCATACGGTGTCGTTTCAACGGATTTAGATGGTGCCCTATTTAAAGTGAATGCGGCTGTTTCTAATGCATAACCCCAAAATGATAGCGGTAAATCTGTAAGTGACATCATAGAACGAACCATATCTAAGAGAGTTCGATTACGACGTTCGGACACACCATTACGCTGTGGTGTTCCCGACGGTGTCAATTGTGAAAGTATTCCGCACTTCTTTAAATGCTCGCCAAACTCGTAACTTAGATATTCACCTCCACGATCAGAACGTAGAAACTTAATCTTCTTGTTACGTTGATTCTCTACCTCACTTTGAAACTCCTTAAACTTCTCGAAAGTTTCGGACTTATGTTTCATGAAATAGATATACCCATATCTACTCAAATCATCCGTGAAGGTAAGAACATAACGATAACCACCGCGCGATGCTACACTCATTGGACCACACACATCGGTATGTATAATTTCCAATAAGTCCGTAGCTCGCTCCATCATACCAGAAAATGGAGTCTTAGTCATTTTTCCCATCAGACATGCTTCGCATCTTTCAAGTGATTCAAAATCAAGTGATTCAAGAAGTCCATCGGAATGGAGTTTCTTCATACGCTTCACTCCAATGTGACCAAGACGACAGTGCCACATATAGGTCGAATTATCGCTTGATTTCAAACGTTTAGCCTCAATGTTGTTGATATGTGTATTTCCACTATCGAGATTCAATAAGAATAGACCATCTATCAAAGGTGCATGTGCATAAAACATATTACTCATATAAATCGAACAACCATTATTCTCTGATTTAAACAAGTAACCGTCTCGCAATAAACAAGATCCCGATATAATGTTCATGCTCAACATAGGCACCAAATAACAATTATTTAAGTATAAAACTAATCCCGATGGTAGATGAAGGGGTAGCGTGCCGACCGCGATCACATCAACCTTTGATCCGTTTCCCACGCGCATCGTCACCTTGTTCTTCGCTAGCTTCCGTTTATTCTGCAGCACCTGTTTCGAGTTACAAATATGAGCAACCGAACCAGTATCAAATACCCAGGCACTACTACGAGTACTAGTTAGATACACATCAATAACATGTATATCAGATATACCTTTCTTCTTGATGTTGCCGTTCTTCAAATCCACCAAGTACTTTGGGCAATTCCGCTTCCAGTGACCTTCTCCCTTGCAGTAAAAGCACTCAGTATCAGGCTTAGGTCCAGCCTTGGTCTTCTTCGCCGGCGTGGTAACTTTCTTACCACCCTTCTTGAAGTGTCCCTTTTGCTTAGACTTGCCTTTCTTGAATTTGGTGGTCTTATTGACCAACAACACTTGGTGCTCTTTCTTAATCTCCACTTCTGCAGATTTCAACATGGCAAAGAGTTCTGGCAACGTCTTGTTCATGTTCTGCATGTTGTAGTTCATCACAAAGTTCTTGTAACTTGGTGGTAGTGATTGGAGGACACGGTAAATCCCCAAAGCATTAGGAATCACAATACCCAAGCTTTGAAGTTTGTTTGCGTGCCCAGACATCTTAAGCACATGCTCACTGACGGAGCTGCCCTCTTCCATCTTGCAGTTAAAGAACTTTTCAGAAGCTTCATAACTTTCAATTGCCGCATGAGTCTCAAAAATCAATTTGAGATCCTCGACAATATCATATGGGTCTGAATCCTCAAACCTTTTCTGAAGCTCCGATTCCAAACCATACAAGATAGCACACTGAACTATGGAGTACTGATTCTTCCGAGCGAGGTAAACATTCTTTACTTCATCGGGAGCATCATCTGCAGGTGGGTCACCCAGCGGTGCATCCAGCACATAGGTCAAATTACCAGCTGTGAGGACAATCCTCAAATTGCGGAACCAATCCGCGAAGTTGCTTCCATTGGTTTTCAACTTTTCTTTCTCTAGGAACGCATTAAAACTGATGGTAGGGGCTGCCATTGATCTACAACATATTTGCAATAGTTTAGACTAAGTTTATGACAAATTGAGTTCAAATTAATTAATGAAATTAAACTAGGTGAACTCCCACTCAAAACAATATCCCTCACATTGTTTTAGTGATCACACGAACCAAATCCACCATATCAACACCGATCATCACGAGAGTTGACATAGTTTCAATGGCGAACAATCGACATGTTCATCATATCTACTATATGATTCATGCTTTACCTTTCGGTGATCCGTGTTCCGAGACCATGTCTGTACATGCTAGGCTCGTCAAGATCAAACCTTAGTTTCTGCATGAGCAAATCTGGCTTGCTCACGTTGTATACACTTGCAGAATCTAACACACCCGATCATCACGTGGTGCTTCGAAACAACAAGCTTTAGCAACGGTGCTAACTAAGGGTGAACACTTTATGATTTGAAATTGATGTGCATGAGGGATCATCTTATAATGCTACCGTCGTCTACTAAGCAATACAAGATGCATAAAGGATTAACATCACATGCAATTCAATATATATGTGATATGATATGGCCTTTCTTCTTTGTGCTTCCGATCTCCATCTTCAAGCACGAACATGATCTCCATCATCATCGGCATTGCATCAAGGTCAATGACGCTTCTCCATGGTTGTCGTCCACCGGCTTCAACTATTACAACTACTTTGAATAGACACGTGGGTCTTAACATAAATTAAAGACAACCATATGGCTCCTGCCGGTTGCCAACTTACAATAAGGAACATTGCATACATCAAATATAATCACAATCATGGCCATATCACATCACTGCACACCCCTACAAAACAAAGTTAGACGCCTCTACTTTCTTTGCATATTTTACGTGGTTTGGGGCTTTCAATAAGTGTCGTTCTAACTTACGAACAAGAACCACAACATTGATACTAGCATTGTTGATCACCCGTTGTAAATTGGATCTTAACTATGCTAGGAGAAACAGGCACCCGCAAAGCCACTTATGCAATACAAGTTGCATGTCAAGCGTGGAGCAAGTCTCATGAACGATGTCATGTAAGGTTAGCCCGGGCCGCTTCATCCCAACATACCGCAAGATGCAAAGTACACAAAAAGCAATCGACAATAAAAGCATCAATGCCCACAATGACCATTGTGTTCTACTCGTGCAACAGATCTACATATAGACACGGCTCTGATACCACTGTAGGGGTTCGTAGCATGGAAAACAAAAAATTTCTATCGCATACAAACAAACAAGCCAAGATCTATCTACTAGATTGTAGCAACGAGTGGATGGAATAACTTACCCTCGAAGATTCCAAAGCGTTTAACGAGAGCGGATTCTCGTGGGTGATGTAGTCGTACTCTTCCCGATCTCAAGATCGTGTAGACGATCCTTCCGGTGCTGCGTTCCGGCAGCGCTCCCGCAGTCGGTCACACGTTCGGTACTCGACGAAGACCTTCCTCTCCCTTCTTCCAGCAGGCAGCGGAGGTTGTAGCACTCTCCTCGCGATTCCGGCAGCACAACGGCGTGGTACCGGAAGTAGAGGGGAGATCCCGCAGGGCTTCGCCTTAAGCCGGAGCGAGTATGGTGGATTATGAGAGAGGGATATTAGTGGTATAGAGATTAGACACACCAATTAGAAGGCTCTAAACCGCAGGCTAAAGCAATTAGAAGCTCTAAACCAAACGGCTCTAAACCTGAGATTAGAGGTGGAAACTTGTGTGTCTCAAGGAGGAGCTCTGCCCCTCCTTTTATGGGTGGAGGGGCCTTGGCGCGCCAGGGGAGGGAGGGAGTCCCTCCCCAACTCGGCCTAGGGCTGGGCGCCGGCCTGGAGGAGTTGGACTCCTCCTCCAAGTTGGTTCCAACTCCTCTTGCTTGTTTCCCACAGTTTCTTGTTTCCCACAGTTTCCTGTTTTAGCCGTTTGACTTTCAAACTGGCAATTTGACTTTCATGTTTTTGGAACAGCAAGAACACTTAGTACATGATGCAATCATTCAATGACACACTCATGTACCCTCCCCCCCGGAGTGCCGGACAATCCGGAACCTTCTAGAATATTCCCGATGAAAACACCGGAATCATTCCCGAACTCCGAAACGGGACTTTCCTTATATGAATCTTATTCTCCGGACCATTCCGGATCACCTCGTGATATCCCGGATCCCATCCGAGACTCCAAACAACATTCGGTCTCTTTCTCATAATACCATAACTACTCAAAACAACGTCGAATCCTTAAGTGTGTCTCCCTACGGTTCGTGAATTATGCGGACATGATCGAGACACTTCTCCGAACAATAACCAATAGACGAATCTGGAAATTCATATGGCTCCCACATATTTCTACGATTACTTTGCGATCGAATGAACCACTTACATACGATACCAATTTCCCTTTGTCTCACGATATGTTACTTATCCGAGGTTATGATCGTCGGTATCTCTGCATACCTAGTTCAACCTCGTTACTGATAAGTACTCTTTTCTTGTTCCCGTGATATGTGATCCCTTGTGAGCCAGTCACATGCTTGCAAGCTAATTGGATGACATTTCACCGAGAGGGCCCAGAGAATATCTATCCGTCATTTGGATGGACAAATCCCACTCTTGATCCATGTGTCTCAACCAATACTTTCCAAACACTCAATGCCACCTTTATAGCCACCCAGTTACGGTGTGGTGTTTGATGTCATCAAAGCATCCATCCGGTAAAGGTGATATGCATGATCTCATGGTCGAAGGAATTAGGTTACTATGTATCAGAAAGCATATAGCAATTGAACTATTGAAATGACTTGATATTTATGCTACGCTTATCTATAGGAGTATGTCCACCATATCATTATCCTAACGATATGATCTTGTTGTTGATAACATCTCAATGTTCATGATAGGGAAACCACAATCATTTATCAACCAACAAGCTAGTGAGGTATAGAGGCTACACTAGGGACTTCAAATTAAGTTTACAAATCACACAAGTATTAATGTTTCCCTGTTAATACTATTATAGCATGAATGTAAACATTTATCATAAACACAAAGATATAATAATAACTATATTTATTATTGCCTCTAGGGCATATCTCCAACAGGACTTGCACCTTTTTCGTTTTGACCGTGGAGTCAAACGACATATCGGGTGTGTTTTGCCTAGAGACTGGGGGTGCCCCGTTGTCTGTCACCTCTCGGAGCCTCGTGAGCTCCTCCTGCATGCCAAACGACTGGGAGATTCTGTTGAAATCTCTATCACAGTGGTCGGATCGGGTGAAGCTTCCCTGGACAGTGATGACGCCCGTAGGCCCTGGCATCTTAAGCAGCAGGTACGCGTAGTGCAGTACTGCCAGGAATCTTGCGAATGCCACGCGCCCGAGGATGGCGTGGTACTGTGATGGACAGTACACCACTTCGAATTCCAGCCGCTCACGCCGGAAGTTTTTGGGCTGGCCAAAGATGACGTCGAGCCATATCTTTCCTAGGGGATAAATGCCCTTCCCTGGGACTATGCTGTGGAACGTCGTGTCAGATTGTTCCATGCTGCACAGTTGGATCCACATCGTTGCGAGGGTGCTGGAGAACATTAGGTTGATGCCGCTGCCGCCGTCCATGAAGACACGACTCATCTCGAATCCTTCAATCTGCGCCTCGAGCACCAGGGCAGCATGGCCTGGGCAAGGGATCTGGCGGGGGTGATCCGAGCGATCGAACGTGATGCAGGACTACAAACCATTGAGGTACTCATGGATAGCAGGTGGAGCGATCACGACCAGGCTGACCTGTCGGGTGATCTTCTTTTGCACCCTGTTGGTAGGGCGTCCCTTCTGGATCATCAGGGGCCCTTTGGGCGGTGGGTATCCTCCTGTACCGTTGTTTGGTGCAGGTGCGATTGCTGGATTCGACGGTCTCACGGGTGGTGGTGGAGGAGCTCCGTGGGCGATGTCACCTGGTGCAGGTGCGGGCCCAAACCCAGGGTTCACGATCTGGCATCGCATTTGGGTGAGACCCTCGCCGAGCTTCTGGAACTCGCGGCAAACCTTTAGCATGTGGCTGGCCTTATTTTTGCCATCTTGCTTGTCGATGTAGAAGCGGATGGTGCAAGGGCCATACAACTTGTCGTATGCCGAGGGCTCGTCGTCACGGCTGCGGCGTTGCCATGTTTGCGTGGGGCGTCCTCCGTCGCGGAAGTTGCTTCCACGGTATCCACTGCTGCGGTTGCCATCATTGCGTCGGTCGGCGTAGCCAGCCGCAACCATGTCGACTCCGTCGCGATCATTGTAGACGCGCGATCTTTGCTTGCTTTGGCGTTCTCGCCTGCAGCCATAATCGTCCTCGTCATCTGAATGCATTCGGTGGAGGGAATCCTCGCCATCTGCCCACCTGTTGGCGATGTCCATGAGGTTGTTGAGCGTCTTGGGCTTGACGCGCCGAAGTTCTTCCTTGAAGTCCAGGCGTTTGACACCATCCTTGAAGGCGTCGATTGTCCTTTCCTCGGAGATGTGCGCGGCTGAGTTCTTGATGTTGGACCAGTGTAGGATGTACGAGCGAATGGATTCGCCGGTACGTTGGGTGCAGGCACGCAGCTCCTCGATCGAGGATGGCCTCTTGCTAGTGCCTTTGAAGTTGTGGATGAAGCTGTACGCCAGCTCTTCCCAACTTCGGATGGAGCCGGAGGACAAGCTTCTGAGCCAGATTCGAGTTGCGCCTGTTAGCTACAACAGAAGGCATTGTAGCGCGGTGTTTTTATTACTGTCGTGCAACTTGACAGACGAGAGGTGGTCGCTTAGCCAGACCTTCGGGTCCTGCGTGCCGTCGAACTTCAGAGTGTCCGAAGGGAGCTTGAAATTTTTCGGTATCCGTGTGCGCCGAACGGATCTGCTAAATCATCGGGCTCCACACAGCTCTCCGTCGTCATCCTCGTCGGATTCGGTTGAACACGCGTGTTTGGCGCGTTTGGCGCGTGCCTTGTCGACCTTGCGCTGGACGAGGTTGTTTCGAGCGTCATAGTCGTTGTTGCGATGCCTTGGGCTCTTGCGACGTCGAGGCAGATCGTGCTCGTCCTCGTCGGATGAGGGTGTGGGGCTGCGGTTGAATCTGACCGCAGCTTTTTTCTTCGGATCCACAGGAGCTTCGTCGTGGAGCGCAGATCCAACGAGTCCGAGTCTGGCAAGCGCGGACTTGTGCATGACACTCTTTGGGTTACCCACCGGAGATGGATGGGACGCGAGGTACGTGGTTGTTGCCATGATCGCAGCCTGTGGCGTTTTCAGTATGACGTTGCCGTTAACGTCCATTGACATGAAGCACGTATTGAGGGTCCTCGTGATGTCGCGGCGTGCGGCAGGGTCCATGTGCTCCGTGCGGGTGCAGTGCTTGTTGGCATTATTGCCATGCGAGCTGGAGCCGCCAGCGGCGGAGAGCGCAGCTCGCCGCGCGCTAGACTCCGAAGCTGCTTTCTTGCGTTTGTCGAGGTCCTCGATCAGCTTCACCTGCCGGTTATGCTCGCCGATGAGGAGGAGGTGGTATGCCATCAGCAGATCCCGTGAAGCATTCACAGGTAGGATGATGTTGCCCGCCACGGCTTCGCGTGCCTGACGCCATCCGTCCTTGTTGAGGTTGATCTTTTGGTAGGCGTTGGCGTCGCCCTTGTTGGGCTGGAGGGGCGGATCTCCCCCGTTTCCTCCGTTCCTAGCCTGCGGGTTGGGCGGGGGATTGGGTGGTGGGTTGGGCGTACTCGAACCTGGTGGCAGTTCCGATTCGCCCTGGATGGCCACGGCGCATTGGTAATGCCCGCGGACTGGGTCGCTGCTGCCGCAGCTTTCGGATCCGGAACCGTAGGTTCCTTCGTTTGAGGGAGGACCGCACAGATCTGAGTTGCAGCTGCTACTGTCATATGACTCATTTGTCAGCGTCAACGTGTGTAGCATGCCGATGGGTGGAACCCATGAAGCGGGCCTGATGGATGGCGGTGGAACCCGCTCTGGGAGGCAGAGGGTGCTGGTCTGCCCCACGTGGAAGCAGAAGTTCCCGAACAGAATCTCGAGCCCGTCGCCTACGGGCTCAAAATCCTTCATGGTGGCTGGCGAGTGGGCGGTGAAGTCGAAGGTGCCGAAGAGGAGATGACTCTCCGTCACCGATGAGTTGTAAATCGCTCTGGATGGGACCGTCACGATCGCACAATCAGCGCCCCCAGTTCCCACAGACAGCACCAATTGACGAGGTTTCGACTCGTCAATGCCCATTGTTATGGACTTGGGTTTTGGAGAAGATGGGGATGCTGGAGATCGCGGAACGGTTAAGAGACAAGCAACGCGGGGACATGAAGTTTACCCAGGTTCAAGCCCCTGGAGGAAAAACCCTACTCCTGCTTGTCTGCTCTTGATTACGGCGGAACCGAAGGTTACAAGAGTGCGCAGATGCAATCTGGCGTGAGGTGTGTATGAGGTGAGTTGGGGGCCCTCCTCGCCGTGCCCTCCTAGCATTTATATAGATAGGCAGGTCCCGGGTGTAGGTCGAGTCAGTTACAGATTAGGGTTTGTCCCTTTGAAATTCTATCTACTCTAGTCTTGTTCTCCAAGTATCCGAAGGCGACATGGGCTTGGGCCACCCGAAATCTCCACAGGCCGTGTATCCTATCGTGGGTCTTCCCTTGGACCGGACCAGGTATGCTAATATTGTATACCCGTGGGGTATAACCATGTCAACGGTTGTTCGTCTCTCTTTCCGGCGTTGCTATGGTGGCGGCGGAGGACAGCGCGGGACTCGGCGAGGCACAAGTTTCTCCAAGGGTGAAATTATAGTTTTACTTCTTGCGAGGTTTTTTGTACAAAGTTGTTTAGTGTTTTTCTCATATTTTTTTGAGAGAAGTTTTTCGCATATTGTGTGACCATACGTATAATCTATTCTAATGAAATATACGGTTACTTAAAAAAACTGTTGGGATAAACTCTAGGACCAACTGATTGATGCCAATACCCACACGATATCATCGACGAGCTGGCCAACGAAGATTCAGATCATGAAACATGGAAAGATAAAATCCACCGCATCCGTGTACTGAATGCTCGCATCTTGTACCGCTGTACATTGGGTCACGTGTGCGCTGGCGTTACGAAACCGCACCTGGGCTTTTCTTCCCTGAACCGGCACCTTTTCGGTCATGTTCTGTACCTCACGTGCGCCCCACCTCGTAGTTTCTCTCCTCGTGACTCTTGCGGCTAATAAACTCCGGTTGTATTCTGAAAGATTCTCCTGTGATTCTCCGGAGTGAGAAAAATTAATGAAAGCAAGTAAATAAGGCAATAATTTATGTGCATAATAATTTTGGTACTCCCTCCAATCCATATTATTGACTCAAATTTGTCTAGTTACATGTGTACTCCTATCTAATACTAAAACTTGACTAAATACATTCGTATTTATTTTCTGTGATCCATATTAGTTGACTCAATTTTTTTTAGATTCAAACGTATCTAGCACTAAAATATGCCTAAATATATTTGAATTTAGACAAATTTAATACACTAATATGGTCTGAAAGAGTAGATAAATCTGAGTAAAATGATATGAATCGGAGGGAGCAGGAGAAAAAGATGGCTGGCCCGGCTCCGCTGAGATTCCAGGAATCTGCACCCCATGCTGGTGGGGCATGGAGGTAGAGGGCGGGAGGGGTGGCCAGCATTATTGGGCAGCATGATGTGCGATCAAATCCAGCGAATTTTCAAATAAATTTTATTTCGCTTTGGGCTCCTCTCCAAAGCTTTACCCCTATGCTCGGAACTCATAATAAAATCGGCCAATACGCACCGATAAAGCTGCCGTCCGCGATACATATTGTTTCTCCCGCAACAAACCGCTTCGGACCGATTGCGTCCTCCAGCCCTCCCGCTGACGGCGGGCCCCTCCTCGTCCGGTCCCGCTTGTCATCGTGAACGGCGGCACGGGCGGGTGAGGGCGCCGCAGCCCGCAGCGTCAGCGCGCACCTACCCCCGGCGTGTCGATCCCATCAAAACAACCGGAAATATTTTATCCCCGGAACTACCAAAGCCACGGCACCACGCAGATACACGAAAAGAGATAGTACTACAGTACGAGTAATTTTTTTTGAGGGAAAAAGAGATTATTAGTACTCTTATACGGTACAATACTAGTACAACAGTTGAATATCCTTTTTTTTTTGCGGGGAACAATTGAATAGCCTTTTTGGTTTCGGAAACTGAAAAGATTAGCACGTATAGCTGCGGCAATGTACACGTATACGCTTTTTTTGGGAACGGTTTCTACACGGAGGATACGTACGGGCTCATGCGACGCCAACAACTTGCTTCCTAGCTTGGGTCGACGCCGCTATATAGCCTCCCTCCCCGATCTCCCCTTGGCCTCGCACCAGCACAACCCCCTTCCCTGCTCGCCCTCCCTTCCCCGCCCGCCCTCAGTCCCCCACGCACGCCATGGCGCTCCTCACCGATCTCCTCAACCTCGACCTCACCGACTCCACCGAGAAGATCATCGCCGAGTACATATGGTACGGCCCTCCCGTGCCCGCTTTTACTCCCGCCGCTCGATCTTCTGTTATTCTTCGTGCCGTATTGGCCGCCGCCGGGATCTTCTGTTCATGGCGACTGTTTCTTCGAGGGATCGTTCGGGGGATGGGGTTCTAAATTCGGGGGATCGTCCGACCGAGGCGACTCCGTTGTAGTTGTTGTAGCTTGCGTAGATTCATTCGTGTGAGCGGGCGGCTGTGCTCGTGCGGTGGACACCTTTTTTTCTTCTTCCGCTCTCATCACGGAGAGAAGAAAAGGGTGTTTTGCCGTGTGACAGAGAAGGTTTTTGGTGGTGATTTACTCCCCGTTATAGATATGCCGATGTGCTTAAGGGGAGGATCGTACGAGACTAGTACCATATACCAGTACGACTCCTCGGGGTTTTGTCCTGTTGGGAAGAGGATCTCTGAAGTGGCAGACTCTGCTGTCTGCCACCGCCTTCCTGGTCCTCCCCTGCGTAACATGGCCACGGTCAGATGCTTTGATTCTATCTCCTCATCGGGCGATCCATCCAATTAGTTTCTCGTCCTTGTGTGCCTCCAAACATTTGATCGATCTCCGGCATGTCATTTTTATCGTACTTATTACTGTGCTGGGTAAAAACTGCAGTAAAACCATGGTGGTAGATAGATAAGTCAAAATTTTGTTTGGATTCTTTCTGGTATTAATCACGTATCCTTTCTCTCTCTCTCTTTTTAATTACAGGATCGGTGGATCTGGCATGGATCTCAGGAGCAAGGCCAGGGTAAGATAAAGATTCCCCCAGCACAGCAAGGATCCTATGATCTTCCTTTTCATGTCTTATCACCTTTCTGCTAGTTATCTACTGAGCTGCTCTTGTGCTTATATCAGAGGTTGCAAGATCCTTTTTCGCTAACTGTACATACTGTTATGGTTGGTTGGTGCAGACCCTCCCCGGTCCGGTCACCGATCCCAGCAAGCTACCCAAGTGGAACTACGACGGCTCCAGCACAGGCCAGGCCCCCGGCGAGGACAGTGAGGTCATCCTATAGTAAGTGCAACTCTCCAAGAGTCCAGACTTACCGTTGTGAATTGTAACTTTGTTTTTCATGTTTTTTACCTGGATCCATGGAGTAATTTTTTCTTCCCTTGGGGCATGTGCCATCTTGCAGCCCACAGGCTATCTTCAAGGATCCATTCAGGAGGGGAAACAACATCCTTGTGAGTGACCACTCTTTACATGTAGCAGTAGTACCATGCAAGTGATATGTACCTGTAGCTGTAGTTGTTTGTCACTGCAGTTGACTGATCTGAATCTTCAGGTTAACTATTCATGTCGCCAGTACCATTAACAGGGGAAATCACCTTGAATCTTCTCTGATGTAGAAATTTAATTGTTATTAGTATTTTGATTCGCCATATTTAGCTGTACTATTACCTATTTCTGTCACAAAATTCATAAAGTCTAGACCGCACAAAAAAACAGATACTCCTCTTTGGTCATTAGGCGTGCTTGTCTCGTCTACCTAACTACAGTGAAGGAATCCAATGGTCGTTTTGTCAACATCCTTAATTATAATAATCGAGATCCCCTTTACTAAATTCTAACAACTTGCAGGTCATGTGCGATTGCTACACCCCAGCTGGAGAGCCAATCCCCACCAACAAGAGAAATGCCGCTGCTAAGATCTTTAGCAACCCCGCTGTTGCGGCCGAGGAGCCATGGTATATAATATACGTTGTATTTGATTAATAATTGTCGCAATATTAATCATCTTAACTTTTTTGTGATGATAATTGAGGTTTATAAAATGCCTAATATTTGATAATTGTCGCAATACTATGAGTCGTCTCAACTGTTTTGTGATGATAATCGAGGTTTATCATATGCGTAGGAGTATTTGATAATTGTCACAATACATAATGAGTCGTCTCAACTGTTTTGTGATGATAATTGATTCACTGATTGTGCTATTTGTTGATAGGTACGGCATTGAGCAGGAGTACACCCTCCTGCAGAAGGATATCAACTGGCCTCTCGGCTGGCCCGTTGGTGGGTTCCCCGGTCCTCAGGTACATCTCATTTCTACGTTTGAATGATTGAATTTTCTATGTTGAAGTGTAACCTAACTAATCTCAACTTTATGTGTGTGTAGGGTCCTTACTACTGCAGTATTGGTGCTGAGAAGTCGTTTGGCCGTGACATTGTTGACTCGCACTACAAGGCTTGCCTCTTTGCCGGCATCAACATCAGTGGCATCAACGGCGAGGTCATGCCAGGGCAGGTGAATACTAGTACTTCAATACATTATCATCTTCTGTACCTTGAAAAATTATTACCGTCTTTTCTGACCACGGTAAAATTTTGGTTGGCTTTCAGTGGGAGTTCCAAGTTGGCCCAAGCGTCGGCATTTCTGCTGGTGACCAAGTGTGGGTTGCTCGCTACATTCTCGAGGTATAACATATTTACTATTCAATCAGGAAGATGATCTGGATTAGTCATGTGATCTTATTCTGGTCATATTCCTTGTGATGAGTGTTATCTCAAGCAGCATTAGTTTACAGTTACCACTACTGTGATTATTAAGTGGCAACTCTCTCTCCTTTTCTTCAGAGGATCACTGAGATCGCCGGAGTCGTCGTCACATTCGACCCGAAGCCCATCCCAGGAGACTGGAACGGTGCCGGTGCTCACACCAACTACAGGTAAGATGAAGATGCTTCAACAGTCTGAAGAGCCCTTTTGTTCATCTGACCGTGCTACTTTGCTGATCGCTGCTATGCTGCATTTCAGCACCGAGTCGATGAGGAAGGACGGTGGGTTCGCGGTCATCGTGGCCGCTGTCGAGAAGCTCAAGCTGAGGCACAAGGAGCACATCGCCGCCTACGGCGAGGGCAACGAACGCCGCCTCACCGGCAAGCACGAGACCGCCGACATCCACACCTTCAGCTGGGTAAGCACGCTGCCTTGCATTCTTGTTCTGAATGACCTGAACCCATCTCGCATTACAAGTGTGATGATTCTGAAAATCTGCCTTGTGTGCAGGGTGTCGCCAACCGTGGCGCGTCGATCCGCGTGGGCCGCGAGACGGAGCAGAACGGCAAGGGCTACTTCGAGGACCGCCGGCCGGCGTCCAACATGGACCCCTACGTCGTGACCGCCATGATTGCCGACACCACCCTCCTGTGGAAGCCCTGAAGTGCCCTCGACCGGGCACAGCTCGCCGTGTGATCGTATCAGTGGGTTTGCTGGTGGTGGCCATTTGCAGGGTCTGGCGATCGCCTCCTTGGTTCTGTGGACAAGATTCTTCCAAGATTTCCTTTCCAGTTTGGTTGCATACTAGTCCCCGTTTAGTTAGGTCTGGTCTCCTCTCGTCTTTGGGTGGTGGGTGGCAAGAGGCGTGTCGGAACATTGCTACAGTATTGTTTTCCCTTGCTGCCGTCTGGTCGTCGTGTGTAATCAAATTGATAATAAACATGGTCCGTACCGCAATATAGCTGTCTCATGTTACGGATGGACGGATGGTGTTGGCCTAGCTTGGTGATTATTATCTTTAGGTGGGTGCTTTATTGCTAGTGATGCAACTTTGTAGAGGGGTTGCTGCGCTTCCGGTGGTCGTGGAAGAAACTTAGCTGACGCTGAATTATTAGTGCCCAACGACAACGAGTGGGAGGCGACATCGCAATGAGTGTGCGGGTGACATCTTTCCTGAACCCAGGACGAATGCCTACCACAAACTGGAAATATAATCTTATAAGAGTACTCATCTTGTAATCTACCCGCTGCTCGAACCCCTGTGTTCTTTTGGGCAAAAAGAGGGAAGAAGAATGACTAAAACCTGCATATAAAATAGGACACCAACATGAGATCGGACGGCCGCGCTTGGGGGGATGAAGTTTCAGCTATCACTTCGGGGCATGCCGTGGTGTTCGAATTGCATCACTTGGGGCCCAAAATATAGACATGACTAAAAATTATTAGGGCACATATTAAGGATAGGGCCTCTTTTGGACCATGTTCTTAGTTTCTCATGCCCTGAAAGCAGTTTTTTGACACCAAATTTGTTTATCTCATCTGTAGATGCTCTGGGAGACTCTTGAGTTATCTCCATTTTGCCAAAAAGCGAGCGGGACATAGATAAAGAACAAGGGAAGATAGTGCTCAGCTGATAAGGGAGGGGATGGGAGCGTGTTCCGGAAAAGCCATGGCAACATGCTCGTCGCATAGCAGAGAGAATCAATCAACCAGAGATTGCGATAAGCTTGCACGTTCCTGATCTCGTTACAGTGCACGCGCTTTTCGCACTCAAACAAAGTCGATGTCCCACAACTCCCAACTAGAGCCTAGAATCCTGTGACTCCCCTCATTCCTGGCCGTCCATGCACACCACTCCTACTTTACTTGTCACGACACACAAGTAGTACTAGTAGGTCGCTAGGCCCCAGTTAATCATCGAATGGAACAGTGGTATGCAGTTCACATCACTCCTTGGCCCAACCACTCCTGGACACCGATGCCATTATCGTGCGCTTCTGTCGTTGATGTACAGGCTCCTCGCCAGCCCCCAACCCCGTTAGTGCATTTTCCGGACCCATACCGTCTGGGCGCGCGGCGTCTAATCTGGGAACGGTTGCGTCGGGTCTGGACGTGCGCGGACAACACAGGTGTCCTGTTCGCGCGTGCCACTGGCCCACCGTCAGTCACCGCTCACCGCGGCATTGATTTAGACACGGACAACAACACCGATTCAGACGCAATCACGGCAGTGATTCATAGGCGCTGCGCGGAAGGCTGACCGGCGGCAGCCTACGCCATCGGTGGCGACGAGACGACACACTCACTCACTATGCGTCGCCTGCGTTTTTGCGTCGGCATTGATGGCAAAGGAGCGGAAAGCGCATTCACGGGCGAATGGGCTATTTAACCATGCACCGTCTGTGCCGCACTCCACACCTCTCCCATCGCAACCCTAGCAGCAGCAGCAGCCGTCGCCACCACCAAAGATATAGACGCCGTCCTGGCTGAAGAGGAGCAAGAACGACCATGAGGCGTCTGGCTCTAGCAGCCAGCGCTCTCGGTTGCTGGCCTTCCTCCACGGCATATCCTTATCGCCTTCGCCGTCGCCGGAGGAGTTTCGGGGCCGTCCCGTGAGGGATTACCCGCTGCCACGGGACCGCCGCACACGGCGGTATCACCGCATCGCCGAGTGCGAGCGCCAGTGGAGGGAAGGCCGCGACATCTAACACACGAATGTCTCCCTTCCCATCGGCTGACACCTCAACCGGGACCGTGTCCCGGTGCTGCCCGTGCCCAAGCCGGGCAAAGGGCTGGAGGAGGAGATCCGTCACCAGATCTCTAACCTTCCACGGTCCCAACGGTGGGAGAGTGGCTACCGCAGCGAGGACTACTGGGTAAAGTTCCTCGAGTAGGAGCACAAGGAGCGGCGCGCCATAACTATCCGTCATGACCTGCAGCCGTGGGAGGTCTACCCGTACCTGACATCGACTCGGACGACGAGGGCGTCTTCAACCAATCCGACGCCGAGTTTTTAGCGTGAACGATTTAAGTTTAAATCTTGAAAAAAAATGCCTCGGCTAGGCCGGACAAATGTGTTGTGCCGCCGAGCACGGTTCAATCAGACATACCGGAACCAAACTCAAAAACGGATGCGCACCGAACCAAACAGGCAGAGCCCTTAGCCAGTACTCGTGTCGCTTTTCATCGCGTCTTGACATGAAATGGCCGGTCAACCTGTTGTTGCTTGGTCTATCACGGCACAGCAAAGATGTCCGGCGTTCGAGCTTTCTGACTGCACGTCTCTCGGAGTGTCGTTGATTCCGGCGTCACAGCACGGCCGCTTGGTCAAAATACACCGCGAAACTGCGGCCCAAGCGGCGAACCGAAGGCCAGCCATCCTTTGGCCTGCCGGAAAGGTATCGTTAGTCCAAGTCCAACACTGCAGCAAATGCAGGATGAAGCACGGTCGCCACGAATGAAAGCAACGGCAGATCAGCGAGCGACACTTGGTGCACCGAAAAGCTAACAGATCAGTGGCCTTAATAATCACTCTCTTGCAGCGTGTTCCCAGTTTGCAGTATAGTAGTACTACAGTAGAGTGGTTCTATATTGTGGTTTGATAGTAGTAGACTATTGCGTCTCCGAGGAGGAGGAGGAGGAGGAGGAGGAGGAGGAGAGCATTGTATATGGCAGCATTTTTGCAGATCTGGTCAGAGAGATGCCAATGGGGATTGTTTGAGGTTAAGATAATCGCCCAGATAGAGAGCTCCTCAAGCGACCGTGCTGGGGGACAACAAGTCGCGGGATCCGACGCTGTATTCTGCAATAGCTAGTCCATGTTTCAGGAGATGACTTCAGTTACTTTCCATCTTGTTTCAAGACAACTGCTAACTTCCTAGAGCTACACATCCTAGCTCCTACGATGAACGTTTCAGGTGCACTAGGCAGAAGCACTCAATATAAGCTAAACAGTCAATATTCCATTATAGTCGAGTGTGCATTTTAAAACTGTATTTTTTCTTGAAATGGTTGACAGAGTATTTTATTTCAAACAAACATACACAAGGTTTGAATATTATGAATGTGTTCAAGCAGACAGAACTAATTTTCCCCTTAATTTCAGGAAAATAATTGATTCAAAGTTTTACTTCTGTGAAAATTTCCCCAATTTAGTCAGCTCTGGGAACTTTCAAAGTTTCCCATCGCTGAAGATCCTAACTGACCACCTAACTGACCAGTGACCACCGCATACACAAAGATTTGAATATTATGAATGTGTTCGAACAGATAGAACTAATTTCCCCCTTAATTTAAGACAAACATTGATTCAAAGTTTTACTTCTGTGAAAATTTCCCCAATTTAGTCACAGCTCTGGGAACTTTCAAAGCTTATCATCACTGAAGATCCTAACTGACCAGTTACCACTGCTTCATACTGGAACAACAAGCACTTGTCAAGGGGACTGATTATACCGTCAGTCAATAGTGCAAACTTACCACCTTAAATGGTAAAAGGCTTGAGCATCTCAAATATATACTACCCCATCCTCAGAATGAAAGATTTCCACATACACGTTGTAAAAGGAATCTTATGCATAAATCTGATAGAAAATGGACAGACAACCGTATTTTCACGCACTGTAAATGATACTGCATTCATTATGGGATTCTAATAATGTACAAGAAGGACATCATCCTTGTCAACTTCGGTAGGAGGTGCAATAGATTTACAAGAAGGATATCATATTATCATTCTAGTCAATTTGGTGTTTGGCGATCAATTCCATGACCGGGCTTCGGTACATATGACATATGCCATTGTAAATCTCAGTCTAGTTCATTCGAATAGTTAATAAGTCCATCAAAATGGACTCTGCCAGCTACTGGAAAGAAGTGAGTACAGACAACTAGATGTCTCTCCAATGTCCAATTTCTTGTTGGGCACAAGAATTAATAGTAACAATCTCATCTGCAGCACCATCAAGCGCCATGGGTTTTATTATTTGAAGTGCCACCACTGCTAGTTAGTCCCTATAAATAGTATGTGCCTCAAAGGTGCCTCTGAATAACCTAAATTTTAAATATCCTCTTTCTATCCATGAAAGGATATGATAAAATATCTTGACACTTCATGAAGTTGCAAACCTGGACTACAGGCATATACTTCTTTAGAGCATCTGCCAATTCAAACGGCAATTGATACTATTAATAGATTTTGACATAAGTTGGATGTCGGTGACAATGTTGAGACTTGCCAAACCAATTTGTTGGCTTTTACCAGAGTTTACAGCATTTCATTTCAGTCACATATACAGCTTATCATGTGTAGAATGTGAATAACCGCAATTCCATTAACAATGTTCTATTGGTGACAAGAATTAACAGTAATAATCTCATCCATAGGACCATCAAGCGCCACAAGTTTTAGTACTTCAAATATTAGCACTGTTAGTCTCTAGCGAAATTAAATAGTATTAATAGATTTCGACATAAGTTGGATGTCGGTGACAATGTTGAGACTTGGCAAACCAATTTGTTGGCTTTTACCAGATTTTACAGCATTTCATTTCAGTCACATATACAGCTTATCATGTGTAGAATGTGAATAACCACAATTCCATTAACAATGTTCTATTGGTGACAAGAATTAACAGTAATAATCTCATCCATAGGACCATCAAGCGCCACAAGTTTCTCTAGCGCAATTAAATAGTATGTGCCAAAAGATGCCTCTCCATGAACGGATATGATCTAATATCTTGAGAAAATCCCTGGCTTCATGAAGTTACAAACCTGGATTACAGGCATGTACTTCTTCCTAGCATCTGCCAAGTCAAATGACAATGCTACTAGTTGAAGTCTAAATAGTTTTCGATACAACATCACCGTCGGTGACAATGACTGTTTAGTTGTTAATGTGGTACAAAGATCACTTTACCTAGATAGATTCTGACTGATCCGTGGTACACTAAGCTGAAATGATAGGGCAGCTCAAATTAGTTTAGGGTGGCCTCAGGGAGGCGCTTGAAGCAAGATTCATATAAATTATAGCACAACGACATATCTAGACAAATTAAGCCTATTTGGTGCCAATTTATTGTGTTTTGCCAGATGTGGGAGCATCTCATTTCAGTCATATATGCAACTAATCACATGTATTATATTAGTGTATAATGTAAATACCGTAGTTTCATGAACAATGTGAAATGCAGAAATGAATACCTTCGTGAGAAGGGCAGCCTGAGAAGCAAATTTGACATTGCACTAATCAAGTCTGGCATGTAAATAAACTGTAGGACGACGATCTGCAGGATAGTAAACCACATGCCCTTGGTGATCATCTCTGGCAAGTGCCTTGCGATAGCGTGCCCAATCTAAACCATAGATGTACCAATGTCAGTTCAAATCCACCCATAAAACCACCTGAAATTACAAATGAGCACATAATCCACTTAGTAAACCTACCTCATGCGAAAGCACGGTCGCAATCTCAGCATCTGTCTTGAAATGGTCGAGCAATCCAGTGAAGACAACAATCTTACCACCGGGCAAGCACATTGCATTGATGAGCTTATCTCTGACAACGATGACCTCCCAATTGAGCTCATTGAGATGCTTTGTCTGCGGCTGCGCTCCCCGTGCTTTCCCCCGTTTCCGGCTCTCGGCGACCCACCTGTCATCGAGAAGCTCGTCGTTCCGCTGAGCCGCCGCGGCCGTGCTCGCGTCCTTGTCAGGCGAAACGTGGTGCATCACATCCTCGGCCTCCATGTCGCGGGTCTTGATAGCGAGGTCGGAGGAGATGTCACCGTAGGAGGCGTCGTTGAAGTCGTCGCTGCGGCGGTCGGCGAGGCCGCGGTGGAGAGCGCGGACGATCTCGGAGGCGATGAGGCGGACGCGGACGCTTTCCGGGTGGAGCGGGGGCAGGATCTTGGAGGCGAGCTCCTTCTTGAGATCGGCGAACTGGGACTCGCCGAGCTGGCGCTCGAGCTGGGGCGAGACGAGGACGAAATGGGTGCGGTTGGTGTAGGGCACCGTCTCGAGGTTGCCGAAGTAGACGACGACCGCCGCGCCGCCGGAGATGAGGACCACCGCGGTGACCTTCCGCCGGTCGTGGTACCACCGCCCCCCGCTGCGGCGCCGGGTGAAGTGGATGGCCTGCGGGCGGCGCGAGGAGGTGAAGTAGTACCGTGGAGGCGGGGCCTGCGCCGGCGGCGGTCGACATACGGCGGCAGGCTCGTGGCGGAGGAGCCCTCGGCTGGACGAGCGGATGACACCAGGGAGACGCGGGGAGGCGTGGTAGTGCCGGGCCGTTGGCAACCCTGCCGCCGGCGGAGGCGGCGGCGGGTGCGGCCGGCCGGCGGGATTGTAGCGGAGGAGCCGGGAGAGGGAGGAGCGCGAGTTCTTCAGGTAGTTCATGCCGTTTTAATTTTTCGCTATTTTTGCTGGATTTTGGGGAGAGGTGTGTGATCCTACAGACTAGAGATGCTTGCTGGATTTTGGGGTTTGCCAGATGGCATGGAGGAGGAAGAGCGGTGTTGTGTTGTGTCGCTCGCCGCTCGCTGAGACGTCTCTAGGCGACGCCGCTTTCGGTCGTTACAGTTGGGCCTCCCTTAAAAAGGGAGTTGGGCCTAGACGAGTAGAGACGTCTCTAGGCGACGCTCGCTGAGACGTCTCTAGGCGACGCCGCTTTCGGTAGTTGCCGCTTGCTTGGGGTTGAAACTTCCCAGCCCGAGTCTTCCGGAAATGCTATTTACCGCCAGCAGACGGCGCAGGCAGCTAGCGCCGCACAGGATGGAAGCCCCTTTGGGTCGGCCCAGTTCTCGAGGATTTACCTTTTATGTTTACTTTTCCTTTTTTCTTTTTTCGGTTTCTTTTTCGTTTTTTCGTTTCTTTTTTGTTTATGTTTTTAGTGACACATTTTCTTAAAGACGTTCAATATTTTTTTAAAAAATATTATGTTTTACTAAATTTGGGTTTATGAATTTTAAAATTGGTTCATGATTTTTTGAAATTTTTGGTTCATGATTTTTCTGAAATTGGTTCATGTTTTTCTAAATTGGTGTATGCTTTTTGAAAATGGTTCATGACTTTTTTGAAATTGATTCATAATTTTGGAATTGATTCATAATTTTCAAATATTTGTTCATGTTTTTTGAATTATATTTTTGTTTTTTTTATGATATTAAAAAAACTTAGTATTCAAAAATATGCATATTTATTAAATCATAATTATAGAGAATGTTCGGAGTTTAAATAAAAATATGGAAAAAATAAATATAAAAAGAAAGAATAAAAAAGAATTCTCCTGACCTGCATGACCCACTTACACCACACCTTCGGGCGCGCCTTGCATAGTCTCGAAGCGGCGTATAGCAACTCCGTGAGTCTTTTGCTAACACATGTACTCCCTCCTTTTCAAAATATAAAATATTTTATGTTTGTGAATGGAATGTGTCTCAACACCTTTTAGTATGTAAATTCAAAATGAACCTCTTCAAACCTACATACAAAAATATATCTAGATACATTATCTTTACAAACTAAAACATCTTATAAATTAAAATAAAGGCAGTATCTGTAGAGGTCCCAACCTTCAATAAGGTAGAGATCCCTGTGTTTACAATGCTAGTCCCTGAATCAATAGCTAGCATCCACAGTTAAGATGTAATATCAAGAAACAAAGGTCATATTACAACTTTATAACCAGGAATAAAATAATTCATTGCATCTTACATAACTCATTTGGCTATCTCATTACAATGCAGCAGAAATAACTATAGCATGGGGTCCTTCATCTTCAAAGTGCCACAGGCAATCATGTTGATTGTAGACTTGTAATCCTAATCAACACACTTCACTAACATCAAACAAACCTGCAAAATAATAAGTTACAGCCACAAGGGTCAATACATTTGAATTGTATTGGCAAATGATACTGTGGTAGTATAGTGGAGTTTATCATCTATATGTATTTGGCTAAGTGGAGCTTAGGCTTGCATTGCTCAAAATAGATTTTCCTTATCATTTGAAAACACTAAGCTTTTGCTTGTCAAAAATCACCCAGGGCATCTCCCAATAGAAATTGGTGATCCTTTAACCCTTGTTCAACCACAAGTTTTTTACTTAGAAATTCGGATGAGGAGATTCTTGATAGCTTCCATGTCTTGATGCTCAAATTGTCCAATACCAGGGACATGGCTAAGTACTTAGATTTTACACTCTGCAGAGGTGGTGAACTTTCCCCACAAGACTTGGTTTCACTAAGACAAGATCTTTCAGAAGCCTTCCCTTAGACCAGAATGGACGCGCTCCAAACCTATCATTCCCCTACCACCAACTGTCCATTTGGCTAAGTTATTGCAACCTATATAATCCAGGCAGAGCCCATAATGCCAAGTGGCTGCACTTGAAGCTTCTCAACATTTGACATCTCAAATCTCTTTGTTCCTGGGTGGCATTCCACAAGTGAGATACACAAGGTAAACCATAAAAATGGGCCTTGTGTAACCACTCAACCAAAAACCACCAAGCAAGTCTCTTTCCACCTAGGTGATTCATTCACTTAGTTGTTTTATTAAACAAAACACAAGTCCTTGACTTAGAAATATTCCATAGCATGAATATAATCCACCCTTGTTTTCTAATAGCTAAGCTAAGCATGATGGTAGTAGGAATCTTAACTTAGGATAATTCTACTAAGGTATCATCTACTAGGATTTCCCATGGCATAGTTTATACTTAGCAAAAATTCCATGTAAGTTCTACTTAGAAATATCACTAATGCATAGTGAAAATAATGGGACAAAAGTATGAAGCATCACTTGCCTTTTTGGTAGAGAATATAAGTTCACTCCTTGATCTTGTAATAGTCACACTCTTCAAATTCCACTATAATTCAATCAAGCAAGCAATATTCAATCTACCATTCAAGCAAACATCACATAAAATAATAAAAACAAGGCAATGCATGCAAACATGCCCAAAGATTGTTTTTATTTGAAAAAGTGGTTTCTATTAGGTTATAAACATTTGAAAACACCCATTGGTCATTTATAAAAGTGGTAAAACCATTTGATATCAAGTTAGTGATAAAGGCCATTTAAATCATTTTTGTTTTGCTAGAAAGGTTTTAAATCTAAGGAATATTTATAGTATTTACCAAATATATTTTTTTACACCAATGTTAGTGTTTTTTGGTCAAGTGTTTAATATTAAAATCATTTGCAATGGTTTTGCCTATAAATCATTCTTATACCAAAACAATATTTTATGTTGTTGGAAATGCCTTTAGCAAAGTAATAATTTTTATAGGGTTCACCAAATATATTTTTAAATCATAAAACATTGTGTGTGGGATCAGAGAGTTTAAATCAATTCATTTTCCAAAGGTTTAACTCAAAAAGCATTTTTAACACATAAACCATATTTTCATTTAACTAGAAATGCTTTAATTCAAAGATTTATTCTTTAACTTCGCAAAATACAATTTTAAATCTATAAGTTGGTTTCTATGGTCAGTAGGTTCAAATCAATCCATTTTCCAAAGATTTCAACTTAAAAATATTTCTAGAATAATTTTTACATCCAAATTATGCCTATACACGTTTCTGCAAAAACAACCAATTTAACAGAAGCAATTTACTAAAAAAAGTGCATAGTTCAAAAGTACTTGTTTTGCTGATTCTATTGATATAAAATTTGTAAAATTTGTACGTGTAGATTCAAAGTTATGATTTTTGCAAGTTTGAATATTTAATAGAACAAAAACTGGTTTTTAAATCAAAGGCTGGCCACGCATCTGTTTCTTATTGGACGATAGCGGTTCGCATGGATCAACTAACGTGGAGCGTCAGATCTAATGTGCATCGCACGGCTCACAACACACAATACCTCTTCGGTTAATGAATCTATCACACACGTCAGATCCAAATCGAACGGCGCACATGCGTGATTGGAGGGGTCCTAGCTACGCCATGCGTTCAATACAAAAAAAAGCCTCTGGGAAGCAGCGGGCTTGGACAAAGATGGGCGGCGCTGGCGGCGGCGAGTGGCGGCGGCGAGATCTGGCTACGGCGATCTGGCATTATAGGAAGCAAAGGAGGGAGAGGAGGTGCTTACTGCGTTCGCCGTAACGTGGGGAAGCTCGACGTACTCGTCGTAGATGAAGGGGCGCGCGGAGTAATCAGTGATTGCTCGCCGGAGTAGTTTCTGTCGACGGTGCGCTCGGGCTGTCGTCATTGGCGACGCTGCAGGGCATGCGCAAGTGATTGGCGAACGTTAGAAGATGCGTAGGACAAGGGAGAATAATATAGTGTCAACCATAATAGGAGGGGTGGACGAAACCTACCGGGAAATGCTTGCCGGAGTCGAGGCAGTAGACAACGACGTTCGGTCTTGATCGTTGCCGGTGTTCTGGGGCACGCGCGGATGATCTGGAGTTACTGGCAGATGCGCACGAGGCTAGGGAGTGAGCTTGTATGCGCCAGGGAGCAAGGGGCGGCGGGGAGTGGCCGAAATTGTCGCCGGAGTGCATCGGAGACAGTGGCGGTGCTGAGAGGAATTGGAGCAGCCTGGGGGCGATCTGGTGTGAGCGAGAGAGGGCAAATGGAGAGGAGGGACAAGCGACTAATAGGGCACAGTCGAGGGCGAGGTTTACTCCCGCATTGAAGCGAATTAACGCGAGAAATTTACGTCTGGCAACGGCAGCGATGAGAGGGTGTGGTCGTCGCGGGGTTGAAGACGATGGTTTGGCAGGTGGGGCTCAGCGGTCAGCGAGAGAGAGGGGGAAGGTGGGGTCCAGTCGTCAGGGACGGTGCGGGTTCAACTGTTGGTGTGAATCGTTTTTCTGCGGGGAAGAATAAATGGGCCTGCTGGGCTGGACTGGGCTTGCTGGCTGGGCTGGCTTTGTTTCGTTTTTTTATACAAAAACTTTTTATTTTTCTATTTCCTTTATTCTGTTTTGATTTTTATTTAAATAATTCAAACCCTAATTGAATTCAAACTTTTGCCAAACTTTGTGTAGATTCTAATACTGTTATTTAACATATTCTAAAGTCAAATTTAGAATAATTCTTTTATTCTTTTTGGGGTCTATTATTTTTTTTTTAAAATAGACATTTGTCTTTTTTTCAAATAGGATTTAAATATGTTTTAAAACTCTATTTGAAATCTAATTTTTTACCAAACCTATTCAGTAGGTTTTGTTAAAAATAAAACACTTTGAAATATAATTTAAAATACTTTATTATGTTTTAATGTTCATTTAAATGGGAAAATGTCCTTACTTAAATGGAATTGGATAATATTAAATCTTCATGATTTTATTTAAATAATCCTTTACCCTTTTTATTAAACAAAAATATTTTATTTTATTTGCTTGGCTAAGTTTTAATTTGGCTTTTTAAAATAGTCCTTATTTATTATTTCTTCCTTTGCTTATAAAAACCATATCTTTTTATTTAAGGATCAAAAAATGGTGATTCCAACTTGTAAAATCTTGTTTAATATTCATTTATCCTTTTAAACCTCTTTAGGATTAACTGCTCACCATTTGGTATGGATTTTTAGATAGGTGCTTTATTAGCCTTGGAAAAATTAATTTCCTTATCTTATTAAATTCATAAGATTTTATTTATGGCTCCAAATTAAGTGAAACCAATTTCTATGGTTTTATAATATTTCTATTTGTCATTCTTGATCATTTTGAAATGTTTGTTTGACCAATTTTTTTATGTAGATCAAATCCATAGGCTTAGAGATAACTTGGAAATGTTTTTCTTCCTTTAGGGTTTTAAGGTTTTGGTTTATTTTCCAAGTGTTTAAATTTCAAGATGCATTTATGAAGAATGCATTACACTTGATTTGAATTTAGTTGGATTCAAATTTTATTCAGAGTTTGTTCAAGATGGGTTTTGATGTTTCCATTTCAAAACAAAATGTTTCTTTTCACCCTAAAATTTCAACAATCATTTATTTTGTTTATTTATTTTTCACATTTCAAAATTTGGAATTTTTTGGGATGTGACAGGCTACCACCCTTAAAAGAAATCTCGTCCCGAGATTTGGGGAGGCTAGGGGTTACAAGTTGGCTTCAAAGCAACTAGGGTACTACCACCCTTAAAAATTTCTCAACTAGATTACATCTTGGCTTGCTTGGGGTCTTGAGGAATCTTCTCCAGGCAAACATCTGCATAGTGTCCTTTGTTTCCACACTTGAAACATGTGACAAGGCTGAGATCCTTCATAGGCTTGTTTGTCTTGTACTTCATCTTTTCTAGACAATTGCTTGCATAATGTCCTTGATTACCACAATTGTAACATGTGACAAGGTTGAGTTCTTCACGTATTTTCTGTGGACAAGTTGATACATAATGGCCTAGATCTTTGCAGTTGTTACACCACACTTGGCTAATTTCCTTATACTTCTTCTTCTTCTCTAGACATTCATTGGTATAGTGTCCCATCTCTTTGCATGTGTAACATTGCTCTTGGGTAATATCCTTCTTGCTAGGGTTGGGGCATTTCTTATTCTTCTTGGGTTTCTCCAAATCTAGGAGTTCTTCTAGTTCATGATCTTCATATCTCACCTCAAAGGTGGGAAAGTCTCCTTGTCTCCTTAATCTTTTTCTTGGATAATACATATGTCTCTTCTTCTGTCCATCAAGGTGAGTCATATTGCATGGAGGTGCAAGCTGAGATTTTCCTTTGTCTTCATCCTTCTTGGTAGAAGTTGTTTCCTCATGAGGGTTTAAAAACTGTTGATGCACTCCACCTTGTTTCCTTTGTTGAACTATGGAATAGATGGGGCATTGGATAGGGACATCATTATTGCCTTCACATAGGAAACAAGTAGCTTGAGATGTGGGACATTGATTAGTTGGATGTTTCTCTTCACAATTAGGGCATTGATCTTCATGCTCTTTGGAAGTGTGATCCATGTCTCCACAAATATTACAAGCTTGAGTTCCTTCTATAATATCATTCTCGACATCATTGTTGTCACCATATCCTTGGGAAAGGCTGTCTTTCATGTTGATCATTTGAGTGGTCATCCCTTGCAACAATTGGGATTGAATTTCCAAAAACTTTTGCATGGTTGGGTCTAACTCATTGTTGTTGGCTAAAAACTGAGTTGTCAACTGATTCAACTGGGTTTGGTTTGCTAGTAGTTGTTCTCTCATGTGCATCTCTTGGTTTTTGTTGTCACCATTCTTGATGTTGGAGTTTCTTGGAGAAGTCATCTGTTTGGGTTGGATTGGGATTAGAATAGGCAAAGATTTCTAAGGAAATAATTCTAATCACACACATCATAGTTCACACAAGCAATGTGCAAGCAATCTCAAACAAACACTCCACTCAAACAGCAAGTTTCAAGCACATTTTTAGACAAAAAAATATTTTTGCTACACCACATAAGTTGGTGTGTTTGATCTAAACTAAATATGGTGGTCCATCTATATGGTTCACTTGAGATCATTCCATTCTTCTTAGTTGGTTCTTCTTGAATGAGACCATGGTTTCCTTGGATAAATTCTTGTATCTTGGTCACAAAACTTCAAAGGTGATGATGATTCCTTCTAAGTTGTGTTTCCTTAGTCTTCAAGTCTTGAGTAATATTTCTTGTCTCACTTGTAGTCCTTAGTGATATCCAAGTTGAAGTCCTTGGTGAAGATAAAGTTGGAGTGTTTGATGATGTTGAAGTTGTAGTCATTTGAGTTGGTGAAGTCCTTTGCTCATGGTTGAGGTCCTTGCTCATCAAGTTTGAAAAGGGAAAGATGTAGAATCAAAACCAAAATGTTTGGGGAAAGAGTTTACAAGATTGTTTGTAAATAAGTTTTGGAACAAATACAACTCCTATTTTTCTAAGAGATTTTGTCCAATCCTAGGGTTACAATCCTACAGGCAACACAGTGCTCTGATACCATCTGTAGAGGTCCCAACCTTCAATAAGGTAGAGATCCCTGTGTTTACAATGCTAGTCCCTGGATCAATAGCTAGCATCCACAGTTAAGATGTAATATCAAGAAACAAATGTAATATTACAACTTTATAACCAGGAATAAAATAATTCATTACATCTTACATAGCTCATTTGGCTATCTCATTACAATGCAGCAGAAATAACTATAGCATGGGGTCCTTCATCTTCAAAGTGCCACAGGCAATCATGTTGGTTGTAGACTTGTAATCCTAATCAACACACTTCACTAACATCAAACAAACCTGCAACATAATAAGTTACAGCCACAAGGGTCAATACATTTGAATTGTATTGGCAAGTGATACTGTGCTAGTATAGTGGAGTCTATCATCTATATGTATTTGGCTAAGTGGAGCTTAGGCTTGCATTTCTCAAAATAGATTTTCCTTCTTCTCGGCGTCGCACAATCGCAACTATCATCTATACCGAGTACAATAATAAAAGATAAAACCCGATGCTTCCTTCTTCTCGGCGTCGCACAATCGCAACTATCATCGTTATTGAGCATACATGCAAACAAGCAACACCACAATCAATACAAAGCATACAAGCCTCAAACCATACAACAAGCAAAGGATAGATACATGATATACATTAGTAGGATGTTGGAGGTTTGGAGTTGATTGGGTTGGGAGAAGATTTGGAGGCATGGGGAGGAAGGACCCCTTTGGATTTCTAGTCTTGGAACTATCTAAGAGAGGAGTTTTTGACCCAGTACTTGATCTGTATTATACCATGGTATACAAGTGATACCATCAGATAGGTATTGATAAAATGAATCCAACAAAAGTGGTTTCACTATTTTATCAATTTCCAATGATTTATAATGGATTTTATAGTGACTAAAGCTCTAGTTTTTTGGAAATAATTCACCAGAACTATTTTGAGGACCAAAAATTATTTCCTTGGGTGATTAGGTATTATTTAGTGGAATGAATCAAGAGGAGTTGGATTCGCCTCAAAACAATCAACAGAATGCCCTTGAGAAATTCACAAAGGCAGTACTAGATGGGATTTGTCTTTTTCATCATATTTAATCTACAGAAGATTTATGTGATTCCAAGGATACATGTTAGGTACTGAGAATAACTTTCTGTAGAAATTGGAATCAACCTTTTTGGAGTTACAGAGGTACTGTAGTGATTTTATTGGTGAATAAACCATGCACAGAAGAGTTTATTTCACTGCAATTTATTAGATGCTCAAATTTTTTTTGGGCTACTGGATTTTTAAATATGTTGATACTTATGTGTTCAGGGAGTTGGAATTTGGTCAAAACCATTTTTAGTTTTGCCTAGGGAAATTTCTAAAGGCAGAAATGCCCTGTTTTTAATATTTTCACTAGGGGCAAACTAGGAAGAAAGATAAGGTGGGGCCAGTGGGACATTAAGGGAAGGGACAATACATATTATTCCCAATTGGTTTTACTCCATTTGGATTTCTAAAATTTTTGGAGAATTTTATTGGTGAATAGAACACATGTGGCCACTTTAATTTCTAGGGTATACCCCTACAATATTTTGGGTAGGCAAGAGTACAACATGTTTGACAAAACATGTGGTTACATAGGTAAATTTAGGTCTGGTCATATTAAGCCATTTTCCAATTTTATTTCGATTTAAAGTAAATAGCATGAAACAGATCTGGAACTGGGTTTTTATTAAATGGAGAAGGGAGAGGAGAAGGTGGGCTGTATTCAAAGGCGAGTGGGCGAAACAACGCTGGGCCGGCCCATCTCGGGGTCCCTGCGTGCGGGAGGCCACGAGTTTTAAAACCCTAGATGGGGTCCGCTGGTCAGTGGCGTGGGAGGCCGAAGGGGTACTGAGCAACTATGGCCGTCGGATTAGAAGCTCATCAATGGATGCAGTTCTTCTTCCTCGCAGGGAAGCAGCCGACGGCGGAGAAACCCTAGCAGACAAACGGGGACGCCTGGGGAGCTCACCTGGGTGTTTGGGAGTCATCGAGGAGGGCCTGGGGCGAAGCAGCGCAGCGAGGCGGTCTCGAGGGTGTGCTATAGGGCCGGTTCTCTCGCCAGAGGAAGTCCCGCGTGCCACGCTCGCATCGGCCACCACAAGAGCTCGCCGGGGCGCTTCGGGTGGTTGGTGCAGGCCGAGTATGAAGGGCTCAGTCGGAGGCGGTGGTCCTGGGGGCCGCGCCAGGGCTGCATGCAGGTATAGATGGGGCTCAGGGGCTCCTGGTCGCAGGAGGAGCTTAGCTCGGCCATGAGCTTGAGCGGCAGCCTCCAGAGTTCCTGCGTGCAAAGGAAAGGTACATAGAGGGTGATTAGATCCAGAGGAGCAAGACCGAGAGTAGAGAGGGAGTTGGGGTGGTCAGGGGTGACCTGATTCTTGCATGCAAGCAAGAACCCGAGAGGAGATCTTGGGGTTCTCCATGGAAATGGAGAGGAGGAGGGCGAGATCTGGAGCTCGGGGAGAGGCTCTCTGGTGGTCTGGGGGAGAAATGAGTGAGCAGGAAAGAGGGAGGGGGCCTCTGTCCTATTTATTTAGAGAGGGGGTGGTCTAACATGGACTAAGTCCATGGGAGGGCAGTGAGGTGGTGCTGCTCGAGGGTTGGTTGATAGGGCGGTGCTGGGAGGTGGTGGGGGACCTATGGTCGTGTATAGGGCAGAGGGGGAGTGGGGGGTGCTGTAATGAGAAAAGAAATGGCTAAACAAGACCTTTCCCTTGTCTCCCTCTTAAACAACCATGTGGGACAAAGAGGTGGGGCATGCTACAGTGAGACTACAGTGTTCTTTGACCAGAAGGGGAGTGATGCTGATGGGGTGCTGTATTAGACAAGTTTGGGGGTAGTTTTGGTTTGGTTTGGCTCAGGTTTAGATTGTTTTGCAAATCTTGAGCAAATGGATGTTTGTGAAGGAAGTTGAAGAATTTGCATTGAACAAAGTGAAGGGATGATACTGGTAGGTAGAGGAGGTCAAATAATCTCCTCAGGATTTAAATGGGATTTTGCTAATGATTATAATCACATTTAAATGCACTTACTCAAAAAGTGCAGAAGTAGATTATAGAAGCTAAGATGATATTCTTACATTGTACATGCTTGGTTTTTGATGTGATATGGTCCTAAATACCATAACACACATTGTAGAATTTTATTTGATTTTATTGATGTGGAAAAGTATTTTTAGGGAATTATTTTGTGTTTCTGCCATTTAAGAAAAAGGGCAAAAAGAAATAATAAAGAATCTTAAAAATATTTATTTTTGAGTTGGAAAGATGGTATATGATATATGGGAATCAAATGTGCCTTGAGTTGGCTGGGTGATTTGGAGAAAAGCTAACTTGCCTTTAAAGACAAGGTTGTTGAGAAATTGGTAAGTAAATGAACTAAAATAGTTTAATAATCCAAATAATTGTGGGAATTATTTGGGGATGCTTATATCCAAGAGTATATGATGTAAACTTGATGTAGGCATAAAGGTCGACCTTGGTTTTAAATAAAAGTGGTGAAAAGGATGGAAACTAGATAAAGGAGGATCTAGGGTTTAGTTATTTTGATGCCACCTAAACAAGGCTGGATTAGGGAGCTCAGAGCTCACCTTGGTACAAGGGATAGATGGATGGATATACCAAGTCACATAGTTGATCATGCAAGTAAGGGTTGGGCTTGTTTGCATTTGAGGTGGTTTTGGAGTGATGGCAAACTTTGTTGAAAAAAAGGCTGCCATAGTGGATACATGAGGTAGCCTCCTAAACCATGTGTGTTTAAGAAGCACAAGGCTCCAATGGAAACAAGTGAAGTTGGGATTGATAGTCCATGATTAGTAGATCATAACCAAGCAAAGGGTTGGTCAAGGGTAGGTAGCATATAGGAGTGAGCTTCTGACAAAGTAGGTAAGATGAGAAGATTTGCAGAAAAGATTATTATCTTGACTACACAACCATCATGGATGAGTGGGAATTAAAATGGCTTATCCAAGGGAAAGATTAAGATTTGGTTGTACTAAATATGTACTACAATATGGTCCAGGTACATTCTCAAGAATGCACATAGGTTGGAAAAGGTAGAGCTCCAAAGATTGTATGTAGATAAGAAATCCAGACTTAGCCATTTTGGCAGATTTGGTGATTTTGACTAGTATGCAAGAGGGAAACATTTAAGAGGGTGGCAAGGGTTTATCCTGTACATCAAGTGGTTGATGTTGAGGTATAGATTGAATAGAGGATATCCAAACTTGGATTGGTTCTTCACTATGTTGGGAACTATCAGGAGGGATTAACCTTGGATTGATCTGATCAGGAGGTGAGATGGTTACCTAAGTGGCTTTGGGGATAGATCCATATTTGGATGCTTGATAGGGGCTTGGTGATCACAAGCAAGGATTGGGTAAGGGAGGAGCTGCTAGACTAGCTCACTCTGGTTCCTAAGCAAACAAGGCAATCAGCAGATCAAGGCAATTTATTAGGCAGCTGATCAAGGCAATTCATCAACCAGCAGATCAAGGCAATTCATATTAACACTTATCCAACTACTACTACGGCTACCATCAAGCCTATCTTGAGGTAAGGAGGGGCATTTTGAGTGGGCGTGTGCTTTGAAGGGAGATAAGGATCATCTTGGTATTCCTACCAAGATGGGAATAAAAAGGTTTTAGTAAAGGTTTTGGAAAACCTAGGGATAAGGGTAGCTGGGAGTTCCGTCTTGAAAACATAAGGAGAGTATAGATAGGTCTCCATAGTTTTGTTGATAGAAACTAGCAAAGTATTTTGTTGTGTCAAACTCATCTTGGCTCAGGTTCTGAAATGCCAGAACATTTGAGAATATGAAAGATGAGCCAAGATATCTCTTTTTTAAATAGCTTTTGTCAACTAGTGTTGAGATAAGAAGTCTATCCCTTAATACACACTCATATGTATTGAGCACAAGCAAACAAGTAAGCAAACTTTGCCAGAAAAAGTTTTTGTTCCCCCTGATTTTTGCCTTTCTGACATTAAATCAGGGTTGCTGAAATTGGGATGTTACACCCCGCCTCCCGAGCGACACGCCGGCCGCTCAAACGCAAGCATTAGTCCCGGTTCGTGGCGGAACCGGGACGCATGCTCTGTATGAAAGGGCTTTTTTCTACTAGTGTTACTGTTATGTATGGATTGCACGATTTTATCAGTTTTACTTTTTTTTGGAAAAGAGTATATATTAATATCATAAGGACACCAATTACACCCAGCCTCTGCAACAACGCATGCCCTAGCGGCTCTACGGATGCACACAACTCAGAAAAAAGAAAGAGAAATTATAAAAAAGAAAAGTCCCGCTACAGAGAACTAATCCTCAAAGAAACGACAGTGACACCATCAGAACAACACGAGTAGTCCTCCACTCCAATAACAACGCCTTCAAGAAGGAAACAATGCCCAAGCGCCGTCGTTGCCCGACCAATGGTCATAGGTTTTCACCCTGAAGAAAGTCCTTACTCACAAAGCAATGCCTTCAACAAGGTCATTGTCAGGCACAACCAGCTAAGGCGATGTCACACCCTCAGAATCGGCCCTATGCAAGTTTTAGCGATTCCCGCCAAACCCGCATAGAAACGATTCAAAGGTGCCCACCAGGCACTTTCGTGCGGGTGGAAAACGAAGTAATAACATTACACAACAGTCCTCGATGGGACCCACAGAACAGATATATATACAACGCGACTCCATGAGTCAAGAATTCAGATATACAGTACATAGATCCAAATCTTGAAAACGATAGAGCGTCCAGCTACGGACAAGATGCAAATGGGGCTAAGAGCCCTGAAGAATAACCAATGGCGTCCATAACCCTGCCCAGGCCAAGCCGGAAGGGTAACCCTGCTAACGACGTCGATCTCAAAACCTGCTTAAACAAAAGGGGTGCCGACAAAGGGCAAAGGAAAAAGAGAGAGCGGTCAGTACTGAGGCCAGTACACGGCGAGACTAGAATTCGGCGGTCCTCACCTACATAGGTATGGTGGACTGAAGCGGCAGCGGCAGCATGCACTAAACAACCTATAGAGACTCGATACAACTGACGGCTATCAGAGAGGGGTAGAAAGACCTATCCGGAACCAACCTGATACTACCACCAAACAAACCCATCCTGGGGTTTCCCCCTCGAGACCAAACGAGGAAGTCAACCGAGGAACTCACACAGTTGGCAGTTTTATTTATTCAGTTATCGTTGCAGCAATTACTAGTCAAGTATAGATAATCATCATGATATAATAAGCAGTGGGCAATTTTATTCAACCATTCCGTTGTAGTTGCGACATTTACTAGTCAGATACATTTAGCATGAGATAACCCCAAAACCCAGCAGTTGTTGGTACTTTTATTTAGCCATTCCATTGCAGTGAAGCTGATTACTAGTCATATCGGATACAAGTCAAGTTATAACAGTAAACTTTAGTTATAGTTGTCTATGATCAAGTACTGTGCTCCAAGTCGTCCATAACCGCGGACACGGCTTCTCGAAAAGATTTAACCCTGCAGGGGTGCACCAAAGTATCCACACGCACTTCGACCCTTTTTGCCAAATCAGTTAACATACACCCATCGGTATGTTGGCGGGGCCTAAGTCATGACGTTTCCCAGACCCAAAGCAAGCACGGGGGGCCACCCCACTAAGTACACCCGCAACAAAGTCGGCCGGTCTCCGAGACGGACTCAGGTTTTGCGCCAGTGGCTGTAAACGACTGGGAACCCAAAACTGGGATTGTCGATACCGCGAAAACACTCCGCTTTCCTAAACAGTACAGGTGCTATCCATCGCACAATTTAAATAAAGCAGTAAAGCATGGCATAAGTACAGAATAGTAATAAAGCCCCAAACTACTTGTGGCCCCCAGTACAGTACTTTGAAATCAGGTACTAAATCGATGGGGTGCCCATACATCCCACATGTGGTTAGCGCGCTCGATCTCGGATCAGGTGTCAAGAACTCGGGGTCCTACGGGACACAAGTGGACGGTTAACAACCAAATAACATCTATTTCCCACCCGTGCCTCTGCTTACCTACTTCAATTTTAGTTATTAAACAAGAATTAAAGTCTTGATCATCTCCAACATTAAACATGCGGCAACACTCCAACAACTGTGGTACTTGACGACACGCAACAACACTTGAGCAAGCGACTACGACGCGCAGGTCCAACTATCTACCAAACAACAGGTAATAGGATGTGTCCAAGGCAATATAAGGCCGCAAGGGATATCACGGGTACGGAAACTAGAGCATCGCAACACAGATAGCAATAGATCAACAGGAGGAAATAAAGACTATAAATGCAAAATAGGTAGAAGGGGAAGGGATGCTCGCCTGAAAACATTGCCGAAGGTTCATCCGAAGATCGGGTCGACACTCACATCAACTCATCGGCCTAATCCGCGAAGAACCAAAACACTAGAAGAAACACCGGTTGGACTATTTAATACTACGACAAAAGATCGGGCATGATGCATGTATGATGTATGGCATGGCAAAGATGCGATGCAATTAGGCCATATTAAGCGGAACCCGGGGTCCCGACAATTAAATATATGGTTCTAGTTGTTTATCTACCCCGCAAATTAAATGTTGTAATAACAAGGCAAGATAAGTTATCGGTTCGCTACACAAATTTAAATGGAGCCAATATTAGACTAGATAAGCCCGCATATGGGCCCCATATTTAATTATAAGGTGAATCGGCATAAGGCCCCCAAACCACACAATATGCATGCGAGTATGACAATTTAATATGCAACAAGTATATATTATTATAAAAATAGGGGCTTAGGGTCACACATTAGGGTTCGACGATCTTGGGATTCCGAGGGTTCGGGGTTGGTCTCAGGGTTCAGGGTTCGACGGGATCGGTCTTCGAAGGTCGGATACAAGATGAAGGGCTTGGCGTTCCGGGAAGAAGGACTTGGTGTGGCGTCGGGGGCGCATCGGACTCGCCCGGGTCGGTGCCGATCTTGTCGTTGCGAAGATCTTGTCAGGTCGTCGAATCAGATCGGTCTTGGCATTCGGGATGAAGACCTTGGCGTTCCGCGGCGAAGTGCTTGTTGTACCGGGATGAAGACCTCGGCATCCGGGTTCTCGGCGAACTTGGCGTCCGGGAAGGAGTACTTGTCGCACCGGGGTCTACGGGTCCGGGGTCTCAGTCATGGCGTCCCATTGTAGATCTTGTTGATGGTCCAGCAAAAACCACCGGGTTCGGTCTTGGTTCCATTGTCGATGGCGATCTTGGCGGAACACTTCGAGTGGTGAAGATCTTGAGGTTCCAAGGGGTTCGGGTTCGGTCTCGGCAGGGTCTCGACCAAAGGAAGAAGTACTTGGCGTTTCCTCGATTGGCACCATGTTCCCTCCTCGGACGTGTGGGCATCGGGTTGGTCTTGACATCGAGATCTTGGCTTGCTGGTGAGGCGGCACTTGGCGTCGGTTAAACTTGGTGGAGGCGTGGTACACAAACACGGAGATGATTGTCGACAATGTGGCCTTATTATTTGATAGTACCAACAAAACAGAGCAACAAGCAGCTACACAACAGGTACCAATAGAACATACAGGAGCCCGAGATGCTGTCACCCGTGCACCGATGTTGACGAGGCCAAAACAGGGTATGGACGGGTGCAAAGGAGGCCAACAGGGAGGACTTGGCGCTGCCGACGAGGTAGACACCATTGTCGGCTACAGGCACGCCAGCAGCCGAGGCAAGCTTGAGGCGGAGGCGGAGGATATGCTGGCTGGCGAGGTGGGACCCGGTGGTGGTAGCCGAGTCTGCAGCGAACGAAGGCGGTGCACGGTCAGGGGGACACGGACACGGGGAGAAGGCAGCGACGACCGGAGGGTCGGAGGGCGGCGAGGAGGTCGTGCGGAACAGGGAGGTCCCGTAGCGCGACGAGCTTGATGCAGACAAGAGGGAGGCGACCACGGTGGCGGTTGCCAACGAACAACGCGGAGGCGGCGAGGAGCGCCCAGGCGGCGGGGCTCGCTCACGGCGGACGCAGGCGACGCGGGGCGGCGCTCCCGCGCATGGCGGAGGCGGTGGCCGGAACGGAGGGCGAAGGAGGAGGGAGTCCCCGGCGGCGGTGGCGCCCTGGGAAAGGAGGCGACGGTGCTGGGCGTCGGTGGGAAGGTGCTCGGGACCGCGGAGATCTCGACAGGCGGCCGCAGAGGGGCACCGGCGAGGCTCAGGAAGAGCTGGCAGCGAAGGAGGAGAGGTCGCGGCAGGGCCTGAGGCCGGCAGGGTGTGGAACGGCGATGTCGACCCAGGAGCGGCGACGGAGGTTGGGGAAGAAGAAAACGCGAGGATGGAGGGGAACGGGGGAGGCGCCGCGGGGTTGGTGGCGTGTAGCGAGGTGGGCCAGGGTCACGGGGAACGTGACGGGGTGGGATGTACCGCGCGTGTGTGGCGTGCATGTGTGTACGGGACGAGCGGGTGAGAGAGGGTGGCGGCGGCGGGAGTGGGTTGGAGGGTTGGTTAGGTGGGGGTTGGATTTTAGGGTTAAGTAGATTTTAGGGTTTGGGGTAGTAGGTGGCTGCCGGTTGGGCCTTTTGGGCCTGACCGGTTGGACGGCCTCCCCGACAAAAATAGTTTTTATTATTTTTCAATTGTAAAAGATTTATAAATAGTTTTTAGTCAAAACAAAGATCCGGACAAACCGACTTGATACTTTGAAATAAGAAGGGCTAGTGGAAACCAAAATAGGCTTTTCGGAAATAGTTTTTAGACAGACATATGCATGATGATATGCCCATGCTCAAATGCAATATGGCATGATGACATGAGCATGCGGTCATGATGATGCAATGCACAAAAACACCGCGATTTTCTAGTAGTGGTTTTGGCGGGGCGCCACAGGCGAGACCTTGGATTTTCATCCTGCAAGATAAGACTGGGAACTCCCATGTGTTGTCTTCCCGCACCAACAGTCGCTTCAACGAGTCCCAGATTACGCAGCCAGATCTCCATCGCCACAAGAACAAAAATCTCCATTGCTACCCTCAAATTTCCGCTTTCCTGACCTTCTCCGCATCTGACATCACCATGGCTCTACATGGCTCTAGGTGGGAACAAACAACAGAGCTTCGCAACGCTCCCGCTGAAACCAAACGGCCAGAAAAACAAGGTGCGCGCAACCGAATACCTTCCCAGAGCAATAACATTAAATAACATTGTATCGATGAATTAACATTTAACCAATAGCTTTAAAGAAAATTCCCAGAGCAATAGCTTCAAATATCATCTGATGTTTTTCGGTTCAGAATATATATTTGTCTAATAAAGCCTTTCCACAATTTTTATGTGATATATATTGGGTAGTATGGCTATGGTGCATGTTTACTTGCTAATTGTTCAAATGATCAACATGTTTTCATAGTTAAGTTCGTGCATTGCACGATGCATACTAACTAGTTTATTAAACAAATCAAAAGAAACCTTTGGTTTCTTTGCCGGCACTTGCATCCATATATAGTTCCATAGCTTCCTCCATGACCCTGTGTTCCGCCAAAAGCCGTGCCCTTTTTGTGTCTGAAGGGTGAGTAGAGATGAAATCAAAAAATCCCAAATCTCCATTAATCTTCCCTAGCTTCTCATAGACTGAAGGGGCTATATGTGGATCAAAACCCGCAGCGCCTAGCAATAGGATTCCAATATGATCTGCCTCTAGTTCCATCCTACATGGTTAACATGATGTAAGTGACTTAGCATGAAATACGTACATGAGTGATAAAGCTACAACAAGGAATAAAACTGTACATCACATGAGGAGTAAAACTGTACGTCACACACGTTAATTGAACATTACCAGTACCATGCTACAACTACTAGAATTTTGTTCTTGCTAACAACATAGTAGTAACAAGTGCCTGTGTTGAAGATGGACAAAGCAAGAAATAAATATCTACTATATAATAATTCTAAATTTCATTTGTTTATGCTCTAGTTGTTGCAATTTGCCAACAGTTAGCTTTTTAAAACAAATTTTCTTCTTCGTACATCATATTTGAGCTTTATTCCAGGATTTAACAATTTTGCCAACCAATCCACATGTCAGACAACAAGCATAGGAATCCCTTTATATTGAAAATAAATCTAATCTCACCAGTTTTAACTCCAAAATATAATGATACTTGGTATTAAATTTTGTAGAAATTTAATTTCTAATATGCTTAAAAATACATATGTTATACTCTTCAGTTGTGGTTTTTGAATTTATACAAATTTAAACTGAATCTCGGAATTCACACAAAGAGTAAATTAATGCTTACATGATTATAAATCTAACATTTTTTTGAAACAAGCATCACTTAATGTAGAATCGAAATGTTGGATATATACATTTTTTACAAGATTTAAAAATGTTGCGATATGGTGTCTTTGTGAGTCAAGCTACCAGCTGCGCGGAGACAGAAAAGAAAATTTAAATAGAGTCATTGTTGACACTATAATAAGACGACAACTAAGGTAAAAGGTGAAATCTACTCAGAAGTAAAGTAACCTCTGAAAAACAACTATCCACCTAGACCCATTTATCATGGCAGATATTTTGGTACACAAAACAGGCAATTGTCCACGAATAAGACGTGAAAAGAGAGCGGCAGATCTAGCACAGTAACTCAAGATATATGCAGCTCAATTTAATTTTCCAGTCATATGCAAATCCCTGGATGTATCAGCTGCAAAATGCAGATCAGCACGAAGAGTTGGAAATGTAGAGGAGGGAGTACCTTCGTGAGAATGGGAACCGGAGAAGTAAGGACGAGATATCGTCCATGGTCTCTTCCAGGGTGTCACAAAAAATGTGGAAGCAACACTGCATGATCGCAATCCATATGTTCTTGGTGATCTTCTCCGCGGCGTGCCTTGCAATAACGTGCCCAACCTACAAATAAAAGGAGTAGAAGAAGGGCAGCTGGAACCTCATCAGCCCGGATCCACCGGTAAATATAATTACCCAGGATCATCGATCGTGAGCTAGCCCAGCAAAATACCTCATGCGCCAGCACCGTGGCGACCTCCGCATCAGTTTTGAAGTTGTCGAGCAACCCAGTGTAGACCATGATCTTGCCACCGGGCAAGCACATCGCATTCACGCCCTTATCCTTCACAACGATCACCTCCCAGTTAAGCCCGTCGAGATGCTTCGTCTGCAGAGGAGCTCCCTTTGCCTTCCATCGGTTCTGGCTCTGGCGGGCCGAGATCGAGTTCGCATCGATATCGCCAGAAGAGATGCCCCTGGCGTTACCGGCGTACAAGTTGTCACGGCACGCAAGGCCGCGGTGCGCGGCGCTGACGATCTCTGCGACGAGGCCGTTGACGCGGACGCTGTCGGGGTGGTCGGGCGGGAGGATCTTCCTTGCCATCTCATTCTTTATCCTGTTGAACTCGTCCTCGCCGCGCGTGCGCTCCCAGTTGGGCGTGACGACGACGAAGTGGGCGCGGTTGGAGTAGGGCACGGTCTCGAAGGTGCCGAAGCAGAGGGTGACCACCACGCCGCAGGTGGTGGCCACCGCCGCGAATACTATCCGCGAGTCCTTGTACCAGTTTAGCACGTCGCGGAAGGGGTTTCGGATGTATGAGCCCCACGAGTAGTGCCGAGAGCGCGCCGTCGCCGCTCGCCGGTGGACGGTTCTGCTTTGGCCTTTGGACGGTTTTGGCGGCGGCGGGGGGAAGCTTTGGCCTTTGGCCGCTGATGGCGGGATCGCGGCGGAGTATCGAGGAGAGCGTGTGGCGCAAGTTCTTCAAGCTGTTAATGGTTCTGCTTCAGCAGATTGATCTCTTAGTATTGCCGGTCGGGCCCGGTTGGGTTGGAGGAGAGACCGATCGGCGCCAGTGCCCCACGGTAACACGATTGCACGCTAGCCCGTGACCGCCGTCACTCGCCAGGACTCTTTAGGCAGCGCTCTTCCTCGCTGCTTCGTGTGCGTCGTGGCGTGCGTAAATTGCCATACAACTGGTTGTAGACAGTTGGATCCGAAATCAATTACCCCTCCGTCAAAAAAAAATTAGCATGTCACAGATTTATTTAAATTCGGATGTATATATAGTTGTTGAAATATATTGTCTATCCTTTTTCATCAGTTTGAAATATTTATTGCGTTGGCCAGTGCATGCAATTCAATATGATATCACAACAGGAGGTCATAGGATCAAATCCTGACCAATGCAAAAAATTTAAAAACAAATATTGCAGCTCTCCAAATATACGTCACAATAGCCCAATGGGCGAAAGACATATAGTGAGTGTTGAAATATATTGTCTAGTCTTTTCCATCAGTTCGGAATGTTGGTTGCGTTGCCTAGTGCATACAATTCAATAATAGTTCTATACACTAAATATTGTCTAGATACATTTAAACAAATCTATGACATTCTTTTAGGTACAGAGGGAGTATATCAGATGTATCGGCGCGACCGGTCGAGAGGAGAAGATCCGGAAATGCAATACTACATGTATGTTGGGCCATCGGCATAATCGTTGGCTTCTATTTGTTGGAGATTCGTGCTGGTATTTTGCACAAGAGAACAATAAACGTCTCACTCACTACTTGAGTTCATTGCTGTTTTGCTTATTAGAGACCAGTGTTTTCAGATTTTATACATATTTCGTCATTGTTTTCTCTCCTCACATAATACACTAATAAAATATTTCTTACTCATTTTAGTTACAGATCTATTTTTCGGTCTAAACTAAAACCATACAAGCCTTGTACAGGTTTCTTAAAAGATTCGTACAAAATTCATATAACATTTTCGAAGAATATTCAACGTAACTTTATACAGGGTTTCTAAATATTAATATATATTTATTTTTCATTGAATATTCAACAGTATACATCCAAGGTTTCTCACGGTCTTGTTTTTAAGCTAAAATCATTCGAGGATTTTTCATATAGCATTTTTCATACAAAATTCTTTTGTATCATACCATTTATTAAAAATATACGTTTTCATAATATTCATTTTAACAGTACATTTTTCAACATAATCAATATCATATTTTTCCATTCATGTTTCATCCCACGTCGAAAGTTTTCATGCAAGCATCATAAGTTTAATTTGTGTTTCATACATGTTTCTGCAAGGAAATATTTATAATGTACTTTTTTGACTATCAAATCATATCTCAGTGAAGTTTCACAATAAATCCTTACAAGATCCAATTTTTTTACTATGCATACAAGATACATACAGTATTCTGTAACTGTCAAATTCATGGACGTTTCATTCAGCATTCATGCATTTTTCATACAAATTTAACAGAATATAAGTCATACTCAGATTTGTTCAAAGAAGTTTCACGGAAGATTCGAAAGAAGTTCTCAGATTTCATACATGTTTTATTTATTTTTCAATCTTAAAAACAGCCAAAAAAACTGCATGAAGAAAATTCACACATCGGAGCAACTAAACTCAGACCATTAACAGCTGCCATGCATTAATCGAGAAACTAAAAAAGATAAGGTTTTAAAAGGAAGTCTTTGTAGAGCATTAAAAGGCAAGTTTGCTAGAGCATTAAAAAAATCCTTCAATCAGACCTAAATCCTTCGATTTTTCCACTAGCATAGAGAAACATGGGAAAATCTTACTAAGTAAGCATACAAAACGAAATTCCTGGCTGATTGTGAGGGAGGGCCGGTGCCGGCAGTGAAGTGGGAGGCGGGGGGAGCAGTGAACTAGGAGGCGGCGCCGTTGTTGGGGAAGGGCATGAGCGTCAACGGTGGAGCAGTAGACATCCAGCCCGCCCTCTCCCCACCATGTCGAGAACGCGGAGCGGCGCCTCCCCTCCCGCATCAATCGATGAAGACTGGAGTCGCTGCTCCACGGAGGCCGAGAGGAGGGGCGTGGAGCCATTGGGAACGAGCTTGGTAGGCGGCGGCACTGTCGTGGTCAGAGCTCCGGTGGGAGAGGGGCGGGCTGGAGAGGGGCAATTGTGCCGGTGGGAGAGAGGGGTCACGGGAACAAGATGGTTAGGGTTAGGTATGGGGAGGAGACCGTCCGGGCTGGTAGGTGTAGTTTCAATTCGAGTTAGCGGGCTAAACCCATCATTTCTCGGGGTCTAAAACGCAAATATGCTTGGTGAAAGAACATGTGGGCCCCCATGTGTGGTTTTGGTAATTAATGACAATCTTTATGGACTAATGTGTGTATTAAGTTGTACTTGTAGGATTTGTCCATTGCCTCGCTTGGAGCATGTGTTGGCTTCAAGGTCGATGAAATGAGGAGAAGATGTGTTGTGCAAGCTCAAAATGCGCCATCTCTAGAAGATCTCATATTTGATGCTTGCCATCCTCGATGATCATGGATAGATGATAAGGAATCAAGAAAGGCGTTCCATCTTGAGAAGGTCAAGTTCGTCTACATCAAGCTCAAGTGGAATTCTCAAGGCAAAGGTATAATCTTGATAGGTTTTCGCTTTTGCCGGTCTCATATTGTGTGTGGGAGACCGGGTTTAGGATAGATAAACATACTATCAAGAGGGGATCTCGAATGAGTAATTCGGTCACATCGTTCGGAGAGAGCTCAAACCTTTGCATACTTGCATCATCATATTTGGTTGTTATTTGGTCTTATCCATGTGAGGATATAGAGCTTGTGGTAATCTCCATATTAAGCTCTTGTTCATCAAAATCGGATCTTCCGTTTGTATCTTGTTACGATTTTGATATTGGCGGTTTTTCGGTTTGTCGCCAACTGAGGTATCTCACATTATATTACTTGATACATTCTCACTTGGTGATAACCAATATTTCCACTTTTTATTGGGAAGCGCTTGTCGTCCTCTATCCAACGCAATTGGAATCGGATCAATCGGAGTTACCGGTCAAAAATTATTAACGTTTAAATATTTGCTATGATTCGGTTTGAAAAAAAAGGAAAAGATATTTTCTGGGCCGTCCGGTACTACCGGATCCAGTACCGAACGAGCCTGATTCAGCCCACACGCTTACTTCCTAGCCCGGTAGTACCGCCCGGGTGGGCCGGTATTACCGGCCGGCCTAGGTAGCCCTCCCAGCCAGCCTAGCCCATCTCCTTACACACGCACACGCTCGCGTGCAGCTCGCTGCTGGGCTCGCATGCCGCCGCCGCCAGATGCGCTCGCTCGCTTGCGCTGGGCCCGCCCACCGCGTTGACTCGCGCGAGCACGCGCGCGATCCCGCCAGCCGCCGCGTGCGCGCGTTCCCCTGGGCCCGCTCCTGCTGCCGCTCGCTCGCCGAATTCCCCCGCGCGTACTAGCTGCTGCCGCTGCGCTGCGCTGCTGCGGCCCCGCTGCAGCTGCTTCGCTGCACGTGCGCTGCTGCCCGCCTGCATGCGCGCAGATGCTGCTGCGGCCCGTGCTGGCACTCGCTTGCTGCTGGTCTGCTGCTGTTGTTCTTTCTCCCTGGCCCGTATACTGCTGTGCCGGTGCATTGGGAGCGGTAGTACCGGTTAAAAAATACCCCAAACGGCTAGATTTTTGGGGCCCCTATTTAAGCCGTTGGTTCGTTTTCAGTTTCGATAGCTTCTTTATCTTCTATTAGGCTAAGCTTTGTTCACACTTGCTCTAGATCTTGAAGTTTGCCTAATTTTTTCCCTTCGATGATTCTTGCCCATATTTGAGTGGAAGAGAGAGGAGATCTAGATCCACGTTTTGACCTAACCGATTCATCTCTTTGTGAGTGTATCTTTGGAAATCTAGATTTTGGAGGATTTTGTGTCTCTCTTTGATCCCTTCTCTCTTGTTCTCCCAATAGATTTAGTAGCTTTGTTGGAACTTGAGAGTGAGGGATTTGAGCACCTTTATGGTATTCTTGCCATTTGCATTTGGTGCATCGGTTTGAGTTCTCCTCGGAGGATTTGGTTCGTGTGACTCTTTGGAGCCTGTCCCTCTTGGGTTCTTGGAACCCTAGACGTTTTTGTGGCCTTGGTGGCATTTGTTGAGGCCTTTTGTGACGTTTGTTGGGAGCCTCCAATTAAGTTGTGGAGAAGTGCCTCAACCTTGTGAGAGGTTTCGGTTGCCACCGACAAGTGCACCGATAGTGGAAGCGTGGATCGATCCCGTTGGGGTGAGATTCACCGGAGAATAAGGGAGGCCTTTTGTGGCGTTGGTGGTTTGATACCACCCTCTCTCCAAACGAGACGTAATCCATGTTGGGAGGAACTCGGTAAAATATCGGTGTCCCCGCGTGCCTCGGTTATCTCTATACCCGAGCTCTTTACTTATGCACTTTACATTGTGATAGCCTTCATGCTTGAAGTAATATATATCTTGTTATCACTTTGTTGCTTGTATTGCTTAACATAAGTTGTTGGTGCACATAGGTGAACCTTAGTTGTTTTAGGTTGTGCTTAATAAAGTAAACACTAGTTTTATTCCGCCTTTGTTGAGCCACTCTAGGAAAAGTTTTAATCGCCTATTCACCCCCCCTCTAGGCGACATCCGTATCCTTTCACTTGGAGCATTGAATCGTAGACTTTTGTTCGAATCTTAAAGCATTCTATGGTGGGATTGATGCCGAGGGCCCAACGCCCCTGTGGTAAATCCTCTCTCGAGAAGATCAGTCGCTTTATCCACACACGCCACAAGGCGAAAGGAGTACTGCAACAAGACCCAACCACATTGTTATCCTCGTGGCCACATGCTCCCTCTCGATGACCCTTCACATCGTTCTCCGTCTTATCCTCTCCCATCTATGCACGTGCTACCGTGCTGCTGGCATTCGTCAGTGATAGCGGTGTTGGACCCCCCTCCCCACCTTCGATGTTGGTGCTGCAAATATGTGCTTTAGCCTTTTGGCTATCTACCTCCCTCTTCCTTCTTTGTTAATGTGAAGCGGAGAGCCACGAGCAGCATGGTGCTACATGTCAGCTCGCCTCCGGCAGGAAGAGTTGATGGAGATTGAGAAGCCATGCTTCGCCGGTTCCTGGCCCCTCCTCTCTTGGTTACCACCATCCGCTGCTTGCCGATGTCCAGGAAGATGGTGCTTCGAGCATGTGTAAGTTTGTAAGAAAACAAGATTTCTCATGAGGGATTGTTCTAATGTTGGAATATCTACAGTACTTTATATGTTGGAAAGGTGTTGGTTATTGTTCAAAAAGACTCAAATCTTCTGCAATGTGATTTGGCATGACAAAAAATTTAGAGTTGAATTTACTTTTATTTTTGTTAAAAGTGATGCCAATTGTTGTTGTAAATTCGTTTTGACTAGAAAAGGGCCTCCTTGCTAGGAGGACGCCCATTTTGCTCCACGCGCTGATAAGTGGTACAACTTGGTTTATCATGCAGATTTCGCTCCTTTACATGCGCGCCAACTACTTGAATTTTTCGGTCTGGTTGCCAGGTCTTAATAGTGATGAATTATAGTTTTGTTTTCGGTTTTGCTATTTCTCAGGCGCCTGAGTAATCTTGTTCACCGTTGGATTTTGGTTCCAAGATTCGATTGAGCCATCTGGTTACAATTTTTTATTTATAAACCATGCATGTTTCCATTCGATTGAGCCAGCCACGTCAGTCGACTGAGAAATTCGACGTAGACGTTCCCGTAAAAAATAAAAGGAAACGTCTACGTCTCAGGCGACTGAGAAATAAATCTTTAAATCCTTTCATGTTGCCCCGAATCTTATGTTAAATCCTTTTGCTAGCCCTGAATCTTGGACAACTGCCATTTTTTAAGCTCGAGGAGAGATCGAGCCAACGAGTGAATGACAGGGAAGACGCTATATGAGAAAATATTGACGGATTCCGCAAATGGGATTTGCGGTGCCTTTTTTTTCCGATGAAATCACAGGTAAGTACGTTAATTTATACGAGAGAAGTAATTCAATGGACACTGCTTTTGGTGACAGTAACGTCGATTGCAGAGGATGTCTCTGTTTATTTTTCCATTTCTTTTATAGATTCGAATACAAAATATCTTTCGAAACGAGCGCCAAAATCAAAATCTGTTTTCACGGCTATGTTAATCGTGTCGAGATCTTCAAATCTAATCCCATATTTATAGATTCCGACGAACTTGTGGCTGCTCAATGCGCCCGATGCTGGTGTTAAGTGGATATATGAATGGGGAGAAGCACCGTGGTGAGTCCGTGAGAATGTAGAAGATGTTTGCTGAATCTCCGCATGATATGATTTCTTGGTCCTCACTCTCCGGCTTCTTGTGTATCGAATTAACTCAGCGGGAAGTGCCAGAGATTTGTGCTAAGAAAATAAATATCAATAGTCAGAGTTGTTATTGCTATGTTAACCATGCCAAAACTGCCAAAACTGTTGAAGTGTATAAGTAGATTGCACTAGCCCTTTTCATCAGTTCAGACTTTTGGTTGCGTTGGCTAGTGAAAGAGCATTTTCTATCCTTCTGATTTTGATGTTTGATAACAACACATTTATCGGTCTAATAGTGTGCTAAGTGTATCACAGGTTTGATAGAGTATGGCATAAATATTGTCTTGCCTAATTAACCTTGCCAAAAACCTCTGTGGCAACCGGTAGTACCGAAAATATAAGCGGTACTACCGCTTGGCACCGGTACTACCGGTCCTTGTACCGGTTGGACCCGTGCAAAGTTGGGAGGGTCCGTTTTTCCTCAGCACCACCCGGTACCGTGGAGCGGCACTACCGGTCCAACCGGTAGTACCGCTTGATACAAGAGGTACTACCGCTTGGACACGGTAGTACCACTCAGCAGTACCGGGCAGTACTGTTGAAAGACCAACCCCTCCCTGCTCACACGGTGCCCACCGGTACTTGGGACCGGTACTACCGCCCTGACCGGTAGTACTGCGTCTTATGACCGGTACTACCGCTTGGGGGTAGTACCGCAAGGGTATACCGGGCAGACCTGAATATGGCTCGACCAAGAACTGCATCTCCGGTACCTGGTTCGGTACTGGACCGGTAGTACCGCTTGATGTACCGGTAGTACCGGTGCACTTATGGCTCCAACGGCCAGATTTCTTGGAGGGGTATAAATACCCCTCCACCTACCTTGGGACAAATTGCTCAGCCACATTAAAGTTAAGACCACCATTGGAGCCACCAAATCTTCAAGATCTCCTCAATCCACCACCCAAAGTCTTTGATCTTTGGGGAATCAAAGGAGGAGGCCCCGATCTACTACTTCACCAAAAGAGATCTTCATTTCCCCCTCATTCCATTGAGGGCCCCTTTGCTCTAGTGTTTTCTTGGAAACTCTAGTTGTAGATTTGGTTCTTATAAGCTTGTCTTTGATTGTCTTGACAGCTTGCTTGTATTTGGGAGCCTCCAATTCAGTTGTGGATGTGTGCCCCAAACTTGTAAAGGTGCCGGCTTCCACCTTGAAGGTTGCCGATATAGTGGAAGGTGGATCGATCCCGTTGGGGTGAGATTTATCGAAGAACAAGGGAGGCATCTCTGGCGTTTGTGGTTTGAAACCACCCCCTCTCCAAACATAGACGTACTTCCCCTCAAAAGGAAGGAACTACGGAAAATAAATCCTTGTGTCTCTGCGTCCACCACTTTCGTTACTTCTATCCTTTACCACACTTTACTTACTTGCTCTTGCTTAGTTGTGCATTAACTTGTTATTGTTTGTCATATAGGTAAATTCACCTTAGTTGCATTATCTAGAGAATTTATCTTATTGTCAAACCCTAATTTGAAAAATAAGAAAATTTGAAGTAGCACCTATTCACCCCCCCTCTAGGTGCCCATACGATCCTTTCAATTGGTATCAGAGCCTCGGCTCTTTATTTGGGCTTTACCGCCTAAGAGAATATGGGTAGCCACGAAGGGGATGGTGGTGGTGAGCCGACCACGGTGACCATGGAAGATCTCAGAAACTTGGAAACAAGATTGAGCTCTTCCTTGGTCAACGAAGTCAAGAAGATGCTTGAGCAACTTCTTAAATACAAAGATGGCTCATCACCCCCATCTCCTCAAGAGTATCCTCCATCCGTTTTACCTAAAGGGAATACTTCGGTATCCCTCGAGGGTATGATGGTGGGGGGTAAACAAGACAACGCTAATTCCTCCACACAAATTGATGGGGGAAGGGTGAGCACCGTGATTCATGGTACTCTCCCGACCCTCTAATCCCTCACCCTCATGTGTACAATAGAGGTGACCCACCTAAGCTTGAAGAATCTGCTACTTTTGCTCAATGGCAATCACTAATGAGAACTCATGTGCGCAACTCTTGCATTGAATATGGAACATCATCGAGCATGGACTCTTTATTGGGGATCCAAACAACTTGACAAGAAGAGAGATTGTAAACAGTCAACTCAATGCCACTGCCTTGCATATGATTCAACAAGGATTGGGTACAAAGGATTACCCACACATTGAGCACTTTAGCATTTCCAAAGAAGCTTGGGATGCCCTCATGGTATTGTTTGTTGGAAATGAGAGTATGAGGAGGAACCGGTATGATGCACTAAGAAATGAAGCCGAAGGCTTCTACATGATGGAAGGAGAAGATCATGAATACATGTACCGAAGGCTAAAGACCACCGCCACCGCTTTTAGAAATGTGGGTGCCTCACATGTGGATGATGCATGGATAAAAAGGAAATATGTGAGTGCACTCATGCCATTTGAGCCCACGGACTTGAAGAGCTTACAAGGAAGACACAACTACCATCTCATAACCTCCAATAAAGTTATGCAAGAGATGGCCGCTTTCAAGGTTGCCGCCAAGAATGCCAAAGATGCCCGTGCTCGTGCCCTTGGTATGAGCAATGTTGTCAATGTTGCTTTGAAGGCCAAAGTTGTGGATCATGGGGATGAAGATGATAGTGATGAAGGACTTTCCATGGACCATCCCGATGAAGTCAAGATTGCTCATAGTCAATATATGGCCTTCTATGCAAAGAACTTTTGGAAGAACCTTGCCAAGGCCAAGATGGAAATGCAACGGAGAAGCAACTCAAATGGGAAAAGAGAAAATACCACTAGATTGAGAACTTGATTCAATTGTGGTGACTGCTATCACTTTGTGGCAAGTTGTCCCTATGAGAAGAGAGAAGATCATGGTGGTAACCTTGTGATGAAGAAGACGCTCAAAGGATCTTACAAGAAACCCTTCATCAAGAAGAATCCCATCAACAAGAAGTCGGGAGAAATTGTCTTGATCACTCATGAAGAATACTCCTCCGACGATGAAGATGATGGGGAAGAAGAAACGTCTAATAGTATGGCTGCTCTTGCCACTACTTCTACTCCGACATTCTCACTCTTCGATTCTCCAAATGAGAATTCCCCTATCAAGAACGTCACTTGCCTTCAGGCCCGGCTCTGACGTATGGCGACCTTGGCAACCGCCTAGGGCCCATACATGTAAGGGGCCCATGATTTATACGTACACGTGCACAGTGTTGTTGTGTTGGGCTGGAAAGAAAATAGAGGAAAAGGCACATTAGGTCATCAGGGGAGCAGAAAACGCACAACAACAATCCATGCGATCGATCTCCACTTATCCAAGACTAGCTAAGTAATCGAATCTACCCTACAGGAGTTTGGCTCGCCGTTTGTCTCTCTCGATTGGTGTGAGCATGTCCCGGCCGCCTGCCCGCATGCAGATTGGCAGCTAAGCCAATGACTGCCTCCTGAGGACTTGTTTGGTAGGAGGGAAACCCAGCCTTTTCCCAGGGAAATAAATCCACTAGTAGGAAGGTGGGGAATAAAATTCCGGTGATTTAAACTATTTTCGTGGATTCCCGATCGGGATTTGATTCCCTAGGATAAAAATCCCGTTACATCCAAACAAGCCCCGATGGACTGAGTGTCGCCCTGAGTGCCCGAGTGGGGAGCTTCGATTCAGTTTGTGATTTCATCCAATTTAATCATCTGCGCCCTTGCTCTGCTCTTCACTTCTGGTCCCTCACGGCACTGTCTCTGGTATGTGCACAATCAGTCATGTTAAATCAGTGAATTCAAGGATACAACCTCAATCAGGTATGAATCCATGTTCGTCTTTTGACTCTTTAGCCAATCAGGTATGTATAATGTATTTAATATTTCCTTCACAATTTTAGGTGCTACCATTTTAATATTTACATGTCACATTGAATGACTTGGCTACATGTTGTATTTAGAAGAAATCTCGGACAATATTGATCTTTTGACTGTCCTCAACGATTTTGCATCTAGAAATGTCTAAAGAAGTTTTTTTTGAAGCACTGAAGCATTGTTATCTATCGACTAAGAATATGTATAGTCAGATGGTAACTTTTAATATTTTGCAAATGGAAATAGGTACAAATATATCTGTTATCTGTATATATATTTTTAATCTTAGATGTCCGCATGGTCCTTTTGGCCTAGGGCCCCGCAAAATATAGAGCCGGCTTTGCTTGCCTTATGGCAAGAGGAACGGAGGTATCCTCATCATCTCACTCAACTCCCTTAGATAATGATGAAATTGATGATGAGGTGTCTCTTGATGTTAAAAAGGAATTAATTGCCTTTGATGAGTTTATGACTAACTTAGAAGGAGATGCTAAGTTACATTTTGGAAACATCTTAGATCAACTTTCCCATACACAAGAGCTTCTAGATGTAAGATGTCAACTTGGGCATGAACACATGATTAAGGTAGAGGCTTTAAATAATGCTCTAGAAGAAGAACAATAGACTAGAATGTCACTCGAATTAAAACTTGAGGGGCTTGATGAAGCCAATAACATTATTGTTAATAAACTCATCAAAAAACGCGATCATGCTATAGCTAAATGCAAAAGGGCTAAAATGGACAAGATTGAGTTTGGTGTGGTTCATGAAAAACTTGCCGAGGATTTTAGTTTGCTTGACAAGGCTCACAAGGCTTTGGAAAGTAAATTCTTGCCACTCACAAAGTCCCATGAAACACTTCAAACTCAATTGGACAATATTCCCTCACCTAGCAACTTCACTCCATCTAGTAGCACAACTATTATTAATGAACATGCTAGGTTGAAGGGAGAGCTAGCCAAGGCCACATTTCCTCAAGGCAACAAGTCCATTGATGATCTTTTGAGTAAGCAAAGGCCTAGTGGTGAAAAAGGAGGCATTGGTTTTGTCTCCAAAACTAAGAAGAAGAACACCAAGAAAAGGAAGGCCAAGCCCGCACAAGAGACCAATAAGGCCATTGTGGAGTGTAAGACCACAAGTGGTAAAACTATGTCTCATGATGATTTTGCGGGAAGTGCTAACCCTCACTATGTTCTAGTGCGAGATTTTTATGGTGATGTGTATGCACAATATGTTGGGCCATATGACGGCTATATTGCTTGGTCTATTTGGGTTCCCAAGACCCTTGTTACTAACAAAAGAGGACCCATTGAAAAATGGATACCTAAAAATTAGCTTGATCTTTTGTAGACATATGCTTCCGGAGGGTCAAGTGGGTGCTTGATAGTGGTTGCACAAGTCATATGACCGGAAGCTCGTCTATTGTCAAGGACTTAAAGCCAAATGATGATCAAATCTCAGTGACATATGCCGACAAGTCAAAGTCTAAGGTAATGGGTTTCGACAAAGTTGTGGTTGCTCACGACATTACACTCGTGAACATCATGCTTGTTGAAACCCTTGGATACAATTTACTTTCAGTCCGTGCTCTTGGAAAGATGGGCTTTGCCGTCTTTATTGATGTTGATATTGTGGTCCTCTTGTGGAGCAAGTCTCTCAAGGTCGCTTTCGTTGGGTACGTCGAACATGACTTGTATGTGGTGGACTTTTCGGGGCAAGCCACTACAAGTCCGATGTGCTTATTCGGAAAGGCTGATGTGGGTTGGTTATGGCATCGCCGACTAGCCCATGTCAATATGAGAACTTTTCAAAGTCTCCATAAGGAGGGCCATATTGTTGGACTAAAAGAAAATGTTTCCTTTGCCAAAGATCGTGTTTGCAGGGCATGTGTTCTAGGAAAGATGCATGATGCTCCTCACAAGCCTAAGAACCAAATCAAGTCAACCAAGATCTTGGAGCTCCTTCATGTGGACCTCTTTGGTCCTCCATCTCATGCAAGTCTTGGTGGGAAGAAATATTGTTTGGTGACCGTTGATGACTTTTCAAGATACCCATGGGTATACTTCTTCAATTTGAAGAGTGAGACCCAAAAGACCTTCATTGACTTCATCAACATGGTCCAACGACAATACAATCTTCCCGTATTGATCATAAGAAGTGACTGTTGGAATTATGCCCTAGAGGCAATAATAAAGATGTTATTATTATAATTCTTGTTCATGATAAAGTTTATATTCCATGCTAGAATTGTATTAAGCGGAAACTTTGATACTTGTGTGGTTTATGAACAACGCCGTGTCCCTAGTACGCCTCTATGGACTAGCTCATTGATTAATGATGGTTAAGGTTTCCTAACCATAGACATGAGTTGTCGATTAATAATGAGATCATATCATTGGGAGAATGATATGATGGACAGACCCAAATCAAGCAGAGCAATTAGATCGTGTCATCGTGTTCATCTTTGCGAAGCTTTTTCTTATGTCAAATATTGTATTCCTTAGACCATGAGATAATGCAACTCCCTGGTATCGGAATAAAGCTTTGAGGTCATCAAACGTCATCCTATGAGAGGGTGATCATAAAGGTGTCTCTCAGGTGATCGGAAAGTACTTGTTGGGTTGTATGTATCGAGATGGGATTTGTCCCTCCCAAGTCGGAGAGATATACTTCGGGCCCACTCGGTAATCGATATCAACACCGCTTGCAAGCATGTGGTTAAGGATTTAATCACAAAGTGATATCGGATTACGGAACGAGTAAAGTACTTGCTGTGAACGAGATTGAACTAGGTATGCAGATACCGACGATCGAATCTCGGGCAAGTAAAATATCGCGTGACGAAGGGAATATATATGGTATTAATTGAATCCTGACATCGTGGTTCATCCGATATGATCATCAATGAATGTGTGGGAGTCAATATGGGTTTCCAGACCCCGCTGTTGATTATTGATATAAGATCATGTCTGCATATTCTCGAACCCGTAGGGTCACACACTTAACGTGCCTCAACGCTAGGATAGAATGGATAATTGGTTTATGAGTTTTTGTTCAGAGTCTCGGATGAGATCCAAGACGTCACGAGAGGTTCCGGAATGGTCCAGAGAATAAGATTCATATAAGGGAAAGCAGTTTTTGGATTTCGGAATTGTTTCGGATTGTTCGGTATTGTACCAGAAGCTTCTAGAACCTTCCAGAGTGGGACCAACGTGGCCCCACTTGTCGGGATGGGGCGTGGGCCTACGAGGGAGTGCCCTGGACGCATTGGGCCAGGGGCACAAGGCCCCATAGGCCCAGCCGGCCAAAACCCTAGGGAAACCCTAGGGAAACCTTCTAGAAGGAGGGGGAAAACTTGCCCCCCACTCCAACCCTTGGGGCCGCCGCCCTAGGGCTTGGAGGAGGGGCCAAGGGGGCCGGCCAGCCCCCTATATATAGAGGGCAGGGGCGCAGCCCTCCTTCCCCACTCCTTCAACCCTAGCCGCCATACTGCTGCCCTCCAGATCTCTCTCTCTCCCGACCGCGCGTAGGCGAAGCCCTGCCGCAGAAACTCTCCACCTTTGCACCACGCCATCGTGTTGTAGATCCAATCTATCTCTCCACCCCACTTTCTGGACTGAGGAAGGAGTAGACGTCGAGGTGCCGTACGTGTACATCTCTCGGAGGCATCGCCACTTGCGGTGTTGGATCGGATCGGATCGCGAGGAGGAGAAGCTAGTACGACTACATCAACCATGTTCCGTTGAACGTTCCGCTGTGCGATTTCTTCAAGGGTATGAAGATCTCATCTATCCCTCTCGTTGTTTGCATCTCCTAAATTAGATCTTGGCCTTTCCCGTTCGCATCCGTAGAAAATTTTGATTTACTATGCTTCGAAACCATTCAGTGGTATCAGAGCTAGATCTATGCGTAGATGTGTTTCACGAGTAGAACGCAACATGCTTGTTGTGGGTGTTGATGTTTTCTGTTGCAAACCTCTTGTTTGTGTACTTATTATGACGCGGGATAGTGAGATCGAAGCAGTCCAGGCCAACTTTACGCGACCTCGTTCGCGAGACCGGCTCCGCACTTGACGTGTGTCTTGTTCCACACATGCGGCTGGTGGATGCCAGTTTCTCTCACTATAGTTGTCATGGGATTTACACCGGATGTTGGCAACCATAATATCACCGTTGTGGCTTTCCGTAGGTAAGAATCGTTCTTAGCTTCTTACTCCCATAAGACACGTAAAACATGCAACAACAAAGTAGAGGCGTCTAACTTGTTTTTGCAGGGAGTGTTTCTGTGATATGGTATGGCCCAAGATGTGATGTGTATGTTGTATGCAATGATCATGTTTTGTAATGTTTCACGTCTTGCATGTCGATGAGTACACAACCGGCAGGAGCCATATGGTTGTCTTTATAATTGTGTATGACCTGTGTGTCAACTTCTTATATGCCATGTAATAGCTTTACTTTATCGCTAAGTAGTTAGCAATAGTTGTAGTTGCTATTCGTGGTGGAGGCAATCATGGTGGAGTGATGGAGATCATGCTGGCACGCACAAGATGGAGATCATTGCGCGGAGATTGGCTATACCATGTCACATAAAATTATATGCATGTGATGTTTATCCTTTTATGTATCTTATTATGCTTAGATCGCGACGGTAGCATTATAAGATGATTCCTCACTTAAAGATCAAGATAAAACTGTGTTCTTCCCATGTATGCACCGTTGCGAAAGTTCGTCGTGTTCAAGCATCACGTGATGATCGGGTGATATAAACTCTACATTCACATACAACGGGTGCAAGCCAGTTTTGCACACGCGGAAATACTTGGGTTTGACTTGACGAGCCTAGCATGTACAGACATGGCCTCGGAACACACGAACCGAAAGGTTAAGCATGAGTCATATGAATGATATGATCGACACTTTGTTGTCCACCATTGAAACCACATCTCTTCTCGTGAAGATCGGATCAAGTGTGGTGAATTTGGATCGTGTTCACTAAACAACTTGAGGGATGTTGAATTTAGTGGGAGTTCATCTAGTGATATGATTAAGTTGAACTAGTTATCATGAACATAGTCTAAATTGTACTTGCAAATTTTGTAGATCAAATGGCTAAGTCCAACTTCAACTTCAACGTTTTTGCTGAGAAAGAAAAGCTTAAGAACAATGGGTCTAACTTCACCAACTGGTTCCGCAATCTGAGAATCATTCTCTCTGGCGGACAAAAGGACTATGTCCTTGAGAAAGCGCTAGGTGACGTCCCTGCTGTAGATGCGCCGGCTGATGAGAAAGCTGTTTATCAGTCACGCAAGGATGATTATGGTGTGATTAAGAGCACCATGTTGTTTTCTATGGAATCGTACCTTAAAAATCGTTTTGAGGAGTTCCCCGGTTCCTTTGAGATTCTTGAGGAACTGAAAACTATGTTTCAGACTCAGGCCCGTTTTGAGAGATATGAGATCTCTGAGAAATTCTTTAACTGCAAGATGGATGAAGGGAGTTCCGTTAGTGAGCACGCCATTAAGATGTCGGGCTACACTCAACGCCTTGAGCAACTGGACTGCAAGATTCCAGAGGAGCTCAAGATTGACAGAGTTCTACAATCACTCCCTCCTAGCTACAAAGGTTTTGTAGTTACTCATAATCAGGTTGGTTCCACTGATACGATCACTGAGCTCTTCGCTAAGCTGAAAGATGCGGAGGTGGACATCAAGAAAGATAATCATGTGTTGATGGTCAACAATCCCCCCAACTTTAAGAAAGGTAAGGGTGCAAAGAAGCCCTTCAAGAAGGGCAGCGGCAAGCGCATTGCCCCTGCAGAGAAGAAGCTCAAGTCTAGACCTAAGCCGGACACTGAGTGCTTCTATTGCAAGGACAAGGGTCACTCGAAGCGCAACTGTCCGAAGTACTTAGCGGAAAAGAAGGCTGGCACCATCAAAGGTATATTTGATATACATGTTATTGATGTTTTTCTTACTAGCCCTCGTTGTAGTGCCTAGGTATTTGATACTAGTTCAGTTGCTAATATTTGTAACTCGAAACAGGAGCTACGGAATAGACGGCGGCTAGCGAGGGATGAGGTGACGATGCGTGTTGGCAACGGATCAAGAGTAGATGTGATGGCCGTCGGCACGCTCTCCTTAGTTTTACCTTCGGGATTAGTTTTAAACCTCAATAAATATTATTATGTGCCTACGTTGAGCATGAACATCATATCTGGATCGTGTTTATTGCAAGACGGTTATTCATTTAAATCGGAGAATAATGGTTGTTCTATTTATATGAGTAACATCTTTTATGGTCATGCACCTACTATGAATGGTTTATTTCTTCTGAATCTCGAAAGCAATGAAACACACATCCATAACATTGAGGCTAAGAGATGCAAAGTAGATAGAGATAATTCTACTTATTTGTGGCACTGTCGTCTAGGTCATATTGGTGTAAAACGCATGAAGAAACTCCATTTTGATGGACTTTTGGAGTCTCTAGATTTTGAATCATTTGACACGTGCGAACCATGCCTCATGGGCAAGATGATCAAAACCCCGTTTTCCGGAATTGTCACATCCCAAATTTTAGATTTGGTCTTGCATATCATTCATGTCATTGCATCATATCTTTCCATGCAAAACCGTCGAGTAGAAAGGTTCGGCGAAGCGCCGTCTTTAAAACCCTATTTTGTTTCGCTACGGGGTTCCTGCGGGAAGCTTCAGAAGGCCTTGCAACAACCACCCCTGTAGGTTCGAGTTTTCACTCAAACTTTGACTGAAGGTTGTGCCCCTCGACGATACGAACCCGTAGGCGCGAGAATCGCTCCAATCGGAGTTCGTATGCAAAAGACTCGGACGTTTTAGTAAACCGCCGGAAAACGGTCCGAAAATCCGGACCTATTTCCGAGTTGTAGTCAGATTCTGGACCGAATTGGAGTAGAACTCGCGCGAGAGGGACACAAAAGGACCCCACCAGGGCCTCGGTACCCGTGCCCGCCTGCCGATCGCCCCGTCTCCCCCCCCGCGCGACCCGCCGCCTCGGGAATCGATCCCGCCGCCCGCCGCCTCTGGTCGCGCCGCCGCCGCCGGGAATCCGCGCCGCCGCCGCCGCCTTGCACCCCGCCGCCGGCCGTCGCCATCCCCGCCGCCAGGTAAGGCCGCCGCCGACGCCTCCTTGCCTCGCCACCGAGCCGCCCCGCCGCCGCCTGCTTCGGTCGCCGCCGCCGGCCAGCAAGCCGCCGCCCCGCCGCCTGCCACCGCGCCTCGCCGCCCCGCAGCCGCCACCCGCCTTGCGCCGCTGCCGCGCCGAGCCGCCGCCTCGCCGCGCGAGCCCGTGCGCGCTGCTGCGCGCTGCCGCGACCGCCGCATGCTGCTGCTGCCGCCGCCAGCGCCGCCGCCTTGCTGCACCGCCTCGCTGCGCGCACTAGCCGCTGCCTCGATTCGCGTGCGCGTCATCGCATGCGCGCTTGCATGCACGCATACACGCACGTACACGCCGTCTCGCGCGCGCGTTGTAATTTTTTCCGGACCGTTCGTTAACCGTGTGTGTCCGTGTAGGAAGGACCTCGTCACCGGAACCGATCGCCACCGCCGTCCGGAGCCCGCCGCACCTTCCGGAGTCCGTTTCGCCATCCGTTTCCGGTAAGACAGCAGCCACCGTTAGATCTCAGATCAGCGGCTTAGATCGTTCGTTGACTGGTCAGCATCCCAGGCGTTGACTAGTCAGACGCCCAGTCAGCGCCCAGTCAAACAGACACAGTTGACTGGGTCAATTTCGTTAATCCCTTTAGTTGGCAGATTTCGGTAGAATCTTGTAAATTGCGTAGAAATTCAATCGCTTGGCCAAAAATTGCAAATAAAATATGTACGACTTCAGTGAGTCGTGTAGAATCTCGCTGTACCTTTGGTTCAGACTTTTACTGTCAGGTTTAGTACAGTTTAATCAAACTAGTTAATGGCCTTTTCGGAGTAATAAATTCGTAGAAAAAGATTCGTAGCTCCAAAAATTGCGTGTGATATGTCCCTGAGCTCGTGTGAGCGAGGGGAATCTCATCGTGAATTAAAAAGATAGGCTTATAGTAAAAACTTCTGCAGTATTTGTCTAATGGCTTTCTGCAGTGTTTTAATTACTCGGGGAGTTTTATAATTCCTTTTTGAGTAATTCCAGTTGGTACTGTTTCTTTACAGCGATGCCTTTGCTGTACAATATTTCCAAGATTTTACAAACAGTATACTACCGGTAGTGAATTATTTAAGTTCTAGCTCTAGTTGTGAGCATTACTTTTGTCTATTAGTTTCCCTAACGCTAAAACTATTTTTCATGCATGCAATCGGTAGTGTTATGTTATAGGATGTTGTGGTGCAGCTGTAGCACCAATTCACTTGCCGTTCTTGCATCCATGCATCATATTTGTTGCATATGTTGTGGATTGTTTGTTTATGAATGCAATTGTGTCGTGTAGATTGTGCTGAGTGCAACGCTTGTTCGTGTGAGGATTGTACTCCAGACCGCTACAACCAAGGCAAGTAGATGCTACTTTGTTCATGAATATCGTCCTACTATTTTCTATGCATTGTCGTGTATTTTGTAAATGCATGTGTAGGATGATACTATCGCTATGCTATGTCCTATTATGTGGTAGGACCCTCTTTATAGATGAACCACCGTTGGTAGATGTGCTTAGCCATGCTTGAAGAACGAGGGCTGGGTTACATCATTGATACTTGTTTTCTCAAAGTATTGGTTTGTGAAAACTAAAACAACTTAATCAATGAACCCCCTGGGTGTGATGGTATTGATAAATTTTGGTGGTTTCATTGCGGAAAGGCACCCAGGTATCAAGAGAGAATGATTGGCTTCTTTATTGTGTAGCTTACGTGTACAACCATGTGCCAATAATGAAATGGGCGGTTGGTTGGACTTAGTAGGTTGTGGTAACTCGAACCCGCGTATCCAGAGATGTAGAATTTTGGTAGGTTGGACCGGTGCGCGTCGGGATTGAGGTGCTACTTCCCGAACAGTCTCTTCTTGGTCTTCTCCCTATCATCACCCAAAATGAGAGTGAAGGTACGAGCTGGGCTGGCCAAGTCACATGGGTAAAGTGTACTAACCTCTGCAGAGTGTATAACCTAATCGATTAGCCGTGTCCCCGGTTATGGACATCTGAGTTGCTAGATATTGATTCCATGACATGTTTCTCGCTCATTCTAATTTCATAATTGCTTTAATGTTGTTGGGTTAACTTAATTGGGATCTTTTCAAATAAAACCAAACTGTTTATGAAAGTAGGACAAATGTATTTGCAAATGCAAGCCAGACACAGCTCCAATTGCCAGATATGCATGTAGATGTTAGTACTATTGCCTCCTTTACTAGCTCTACTTGCCATACATTCCATGTATTGACCCTTCGGGGCTGCTACGTTTCATGTTGCAGGTTATTCCGATTCTGATTGATCGTTATAGGCCACGGTACTCCACTCGGCACTTGTTCACTTGTGGGCAATTTGAAGATTGAAGGATTTATATGTTTTTGTTGCTACCTGAATAATTTGAGCTAGCTTTATGCTAAGCTTTCATTGTAATAATGGTACTCTGGATCTTTGTAGATCATGATACACGGTTATTTTGCTATGTTATCTATCTTACTCTATTATGGGCCAATGAACCGATCCAGGGATTGGCATGTCACATAGAGGCCACGGTCTTTTCAGAACCGGGGTGTCACAGGATGGTATCAGAGCCCGTGTGTCGACTGTAGGATCGTGACCTAGGATTGGATTAGGAAGCCATAGAATTACTAAGTCTATATTAACTCTGTCTTTCCTCTTATGCCCTTCACCCTCGTAAATTCTTACCATATACTATTCTCACACTTTCCTCTTTTACTTGATAGATGGGAGACGTCAGGACTGAGTATGTCACCATGGAGTCACCAAGGCCCTTTGCAAGGCAGTTAGCTCAGCTCTCTCAGTCATTGGGATTGCCACTGCCTATGTTCAAGGGAAGAAGGCTGTACACCTATGGATATGGAGAGGATGCATGGGAGATCACTACCTTCATATTCAGAGATGCCGCCTTGCCAAACCCCGCGCACTTGGTCTACACCAAGACATACTGCAATTGGGGACTTGGAATCAACTTGGCCATACATGAAGCCCTGTCTCGCCAGTGCCACTATGTCCGACACCTACTGCCTGCAGATTCACCTTACCGTGACTATGGAAGGCGTGATGAAGAAGGGAACATTGTGACTACCCCGGGCGACAGGAACAACATGCCGCCCCATCGGAGGCACATAGAGGACATGGAGAGAGAGAATGGAGCTCTAGCAGAGAAGGTGAGGATGTTGAAGGAGATTGCAGACTTTACTATCAATGGAATGGTGGTCCAAGGACAGGAGATAGACACTTTGCATGAAGCTGTGGGAGTTCTGGAGACTGCCCTGATAGCCAGAGATGAAACCATAGCACATCTTCATGGCACTGTGCAAGAGAATGCCCAGAACATACAGCAATTGCAAGGGACCGTCTAGGAAAGGGACCAAACCATTGAAGCTATGACAGCCCAGATTGCCGCTCTCCAAGCACAACTAAATCCACCCTCTGATGATGACAATGGAGATGATGGCAACAATGGGGATTATGATGACAGTGGAGACGATGATGATGATGAGGACGAGGATGATGATGATGGAGACGATGATGGTGGAGGAGATGAAGCTGTTGCTGTTGCAGCTGAGGATGAAGAAGAAGAGGAGGATCCAAAAGAGGTGGAGTTTGAAGTCTCAAGTGATGGTTCAAGAGAGGTATACACCCCGCCGCCATGGTTGTACCGCGAGCCGAAGCGCCAACGCATGACCGCAAGGACCTACCTCAATCTCTTCAAGAAGTAGACAGAAGTCTACCAATTAGTCCTCGTTAGGCGAATTCGTTAGGATTAGTCTCGATCGTTGTGAATCTTAGTTCGGGTTAGTTTAAAAGTGTTTAGTTGCTTATTTGTGTACTCCAATATCCCAGGATTTATTTGAACAATTAATGAAAGAGTTATGGCAATTTGGTTATCATCTGTGTGATTTTCGCTACAGTTTTTCTGCTGATACAGCAGTACTGCTCGATTTTTCATATTTTTCTGGTAACTCGGAAAAATCTGAAAAAAATTGGGCTGATGCGAAACTCTCTGTGCCATATGCACAAAAAATGGCTAATTTTTCTGACGAGTTTAAGTCAGGCGGAAAAATTCATGAACGCTGCTGGACTGTTCTGGCAGAATTGCTGTTTTGTTGATTTGATGATCTATTGTTTAGTTAACCATTGCCAACTCTTGCAAAACTATTTCAGTAGGTGTATACTGCTAGGACAACACCTGGGATGTTGCTGGACCGCTTGTTTGTTCATGTGTTGCTTGCTTGTGATTGTCTGCTATTGTTTGTTGTTGATTGATCATATGCATGGGTAGAATCCTATTATCGTAGTTGATTCTTTCTAAACTTACCTATGCTGAACCGCAGATGCCTCCTCGCCGCCAACCCACTGAGATGGAGCAGCTGATGGCAGCTCAGGCACAGCTGACTCAAGTGATGACCCAGTTCATGGCAAACCAGAACAACAACAATGGAAACAATCAGCCTCAGGGAGATGCCCTCACCAGATTTCTGAGGTTAAGGCCAGCTAAGTTCTCTACTGCAATGGAACCAATGGTTGCTCTCGACTGGCTGCGTTCAGTCAACAAGGATCTAGTAACTGTCGGATGCACTGATGCTGAGAAGGTGAGGTTTGCCGCTCACCTATTGGAGGGACCAGCCGCTTCTTGGTGGAACACATTTCAGATCACCCACCCGCTGGATACCGTGACTTGGGCTATGTTCGAGGAATGTTTCAGGACCAACCACGTGTCTTCAGGAGTTCTGAGCCTGAAGAGGAAGGAGTTCGGCAACTTGCGTCAAACCAATCGCTCCGTGGCCGAGTACATTGAGGAGTTCAACAACCTGTCCCGTTATGCACCTGAGGATGTTGACACTGATGCCAAAAGGAGAGAGAGATTCCTGGATGGCCTCAGTGATGAGCTTTCAGTACAGCTACTTGTGGTTTACTGCCCCACTTTCCAGGAGCTTATGGACAAGGCCAGAATCTTGGAGGGGAAGCACAAGCAAGTGGAGAACCGCAAGAGAAAGAACAACAATCACCACTCTGGTTCACACCACAAGACTCACACTTCATATGATGGATACTCCAAGCATGGAGGAAGTGACCATGGAAGCCATGACCGCCGCGATGGACATCGTCATGACAACCATAGGAGCAGCCACCACAACCACAAGGGAGGACACTCTCACCACTCTGGAGGACACGGTGGACATGACCGCAACCGTGATCGCAACTTCGTGAAGAAGGATCTGAGCGAGGTGATGTGCTTCAAGTGCAAGCAGAAGGGACACTATGCTGACAACTGTCCGGAGAGGAAAGGACTCAAGCCAACCAACGGCGAGAAGGCCACAGTGAACCACATGAATGTGGAGGAGATTCCAGATGAGCCTGACCTTGTGATTGGTAAGTTCCCAATCAACACTTACCCTGCACTTATACTTTTCGATACTGGTGCATCGCATTCATTCATATCAAGGGCATTTGCGGATAAGTATAAGTTACCTACTGAGTCTATGAAAAGGTCTATTAGAGTGAGTTCACCTGGAGGAGATATGATAGCTAGCGCGGGATGCCGCGACTTGACTGTGAGGATTGGAACACACAACTTCATTGCACATCTGGTAGTGTTGGATTCACAGGGATTAGACGTTATTCTGGGTATGGATTGGATGCCTATGCATGGGGGACACATAGATTGTGCACAGCGAGCTGTTTCACTCAAAACCCCGGATGGTAAGAGGATTAGATTCAAGTCGGCTGCACGACCGAGAAGGTGTAAGTTGAATCATCTTAAGGGGGTTAGCATAGATACTGTGCCAGTGATTAGAGATTACCCCGACGTGTTTCCGGAAGAGCTGCTAGGAATGCCACCTGACAGAGATGTAGAGTTTCTTATCGATCTGATGCCGGGAACAGGACCTATAGCAAAGAAACCATATAAGATGGATGTCGATGAGCTGAAGGAATTGAAGAAACAGTTGAAGGAGCAGCTGGAAAAGGGATTCATTCAGCCTAGTGCGTCGTCATGGGGAGCACCTGTTCTGTTTGTGGAAAAGAAAGACAGCACCAAGAGATTAGTGGTGGACTATCGTTCGCTGAATGAAGTAACCATCAAGAACAAGTACCCTCTGCCGAACATAAATGACTTGTTTGATCAACTGGAAGGAGCAAAGGTGTTTAGCAAGATTGATCTGCGATCAGGCTATTTCCAATTGAAGATCCGGGAAGAGGATGTACCGAAAACCGCCTTCACCACTAGGTATGGTTTATATGAGTATATAGTTATGTCTTTTGGACTAACGAATGCCCCGGCATACTTCATGACCATGATGAACAAGGTATTTATGGAGTATTTGGACAAGTTCGTGGTGGTATTCATCGATGACATACTGATATATTCCAAGGATGATGCTGAGCATGAGAAACATCTGAGACTGATTATGGAGAAGCTAAGGGAACACAAGCTGTATGCCAAATTCAGCAAGTGTGAATTCTGGCTTAACACTGTTGGATTTCTTGGACACGTAGTGTCAGGAGAAGGAATTGCTGTTGATCCGAACAAGGTGACTGCAGTAACAGAGTGGGAAGCGCCCAAGAATGCAGGAGAGATTCAAAGCTTTTTGGGACTTGCTGGATATTATAGGAGGTTTATAGAAAACTTTTCCAAGATTGCTAAGACGATGACTGAACTTCTGAAGAAGGAGAGGAAGTTTGAATGGTCAGACGTATGTGAAGCCAGCTTTCAGGAACTGAAGCGTCGACTAGTGACCGCGCCTGTTCTATGTTTACCAGATCTTCAGAAGGATTTCCAAGTATACTGTGATGCTTCTCGACAAGGACTTGGGAGTGTGCTGATGCAAGATGGGAGAGTAGTGTCATATGCCTCACGACAACTTAAGCACCATGAGCGGAATTACCCCACACACGACTTGGAGTTAGCATCAGTGGTTCATGCGCTCAAGGTATGGAGGCATTACTTAATGGGAAAACACTATGATGTGTACACCGACCACAAGAGCCTGAAGTACATATTTACACAGAAGGAACTGAACATGAGACAAAGGAGATGGTTGGAGCTTATCAAGGACTATGATATGAATCTACAGTACCACCCGGGAAAGGCCAATGTAGTAGCTGATGCTCTGAGCCGGAAGGTTTATGCCAATGGATTGACAATTGGTGAATTGCCTGAGGACTTGTGCAAGAAATTCAAGGACCTTAGACTAGAGGTAGTATCTGAAGGATACCTGGCTACAATGGAAGTCCAACCGACGCTACAGGAAAGGATCGTAAAGGCTCAAGTGGGAGACAAGGAAATAGAGGAGATAAAGGAAAAGATGAAGGAGAATCGGGAAAAGGATATTCGCGAGGATGAGCATGGTACCTTATGGTATGGAGATCGTTTGTGTGTGCCCAGCGACCCGGAGATAAGGGAGTTGATTCTACAGGAGGCTCATAACTCGCCATACTCCATACATCCGGGCAACACAAAGATGTATATGGATTTGAAGAGCGGATTCTGGTGGAACAACATGAAGGGAGACATCGCCAAGCATATTGCCCTATATGATGTGTGCAGCCGAGTGAAGGCGGAACACCAGAAGCCAGCAGGACTGCTACAGCCATTGCCCGTGCCAGATTGGAAATGGGATAGAGTGGGAATGGATTTTATCACAGGACTGCCCAGGACCCGGTCAGGATATGACTCTATTTGGGTAGTGGTCGACCATTTGACTAAGGTAGCCCACTTTATACCAGTGAAGACGACTTATACGAGTGCAAAGTTGGCCAAGATTTACATGGACAGGATTGTGTGCCTACATGGAGTTCCCAAGAGTATCGTATCTGACAGAGGCACCCAATTTACCTCACACTTCTGGCGCCAGCTGCATGAGTCACTTGGTACTAGATTGGAGTTTAGCACAGCGTTTCACCCACAGACTGATGGACAGACCGAGGGGGTGAATCAAATTTTGGAAGACATGCTGAGAGCTTGCGCCTTGGCTCATGGATCCAGTTGGGATGAGAATTTACCGTATGCGGAGTTTTCCTACAACAACAGCTACCAAACCAGCATCAAGACATCACCGTTCGATGTGCTGTATGGAAAACGATGCCGTACCCCATTGCTGTGGGATGGAGTAGGAGAACGTCAGCTGTTTGGACCTGATTTGATCAAGGACGCTGAGGAGAAGGTCGCCTTGATTAGACATAGGCTGAAAGTAGCACAATCAAGGCAGAAGAGCTACGCTGACGCCAAGCGCAAGGAAGTGGTGTATGAGATAGGTGATAGAGCATACCTTAGAGTATCGCCACTTCGTGGAATCAAGAGATTTGGAATTAAGGGTAAGCTAGCACCTCGATTTATTGGACCATATCGAGTCTTAGCACGCAAAGGAGAAGTTGCTTATCAGTTGGAGTTGCCAGAGGCTCTGTCTGCTGTTCACAACGTGTTCCACGTATCCCAGCTGAAGAAGTGCCATCCGGAGATGGTGGATACGCCGTTGAAAGACACTGTACCGCTAGAGGAGGTTCAGCTGGAGAATGATTTGACCTATGAGGAGAAACCGGTCAAGATTCTGGAGACAGCAGAAAGGACTACCCGTACCAAGACAATCAAGTTTTGCAAAGTACAGTGGAGCCACCACACCGAAGAGGAAGCCACTTGGGAGCGTGAGGATGACATCCGAGAGGACTATCCACACCTATTTGCTAGCCGCGCCGAATCTCGAGGACGAGATTCATCTTAAGGGGGTTAGTCTTGTCACATCCCAAATTTTAGATTTGGTCTTGCATATCATTCATGTCATTGCATCATATCTTTCCATGCAAAACCGTCGAGTAGAAAGGTTCGGCGAAGCGCCGTCTTCAAAACCCTATTTTGTTTCGCTACGGGGTTCCTGCGGGAAGCTTTAGAAGGCCTTGCAACAACCACCCCTGTAGGTTCGAGTTTTCACTCAAAATTTGACTGAAGGTTGTGCCCCTCGACGATACGAACCCGTAGGCGCGAGAATCGCTCCAATCGGAGTTCGTATGCAAAAGACTCGGACGTTTTAGTAAACCGCCAGAAAACGGTCCGAAAATCCGGACCGATTTCCGAGTTGTAGTCAGATTCTGGACCGAATTGGAGTAGAACTCGCGCGAGAGGGCCACAAAAGGACCCCACCAGGGCCTCGGTACCCGTGCCCGCCTGCCGATCGCCCCGTCTACCCCCACGCGACCTGCCGCCTCGGGAATCGATCCCGCCGCCCGCCGCCTCCGGTCGCGCCGCCGCCGCCGCCTTGCACCCCGCCGTCGGCCGTCGCCATCCCCGCCGCCAGGTAAGGCCGCCGCCGACGCCTCCTTGCCTCGCCACCGAGCCGCCCCGCCGCCGCCGCCGGCCAGCAAGCCGCCGCCCCGCCGCCTGCCACCGCGCCTCCGCCTCGCTGCGCCGCGCCTCGCCGCCCCGCAGCCGCCACCCGCCTTGCGCCGCTGCCGCGCCGAGCCCGCGCGCGCTGCCGCGACCGCCGCCGCCGCCGCATGCTGCTGCTGCTGCCGCCGCCTGCGCCGCGTCGCCGCCGCCTTGCTGCGCCGCCTCGCTGCGCGCACTAGCCGCTGCCTCGATTCGCGTGCGCGTCATCGCATGCGCGCTTGCATGCACGCATACACGCACGTACGCGCCGTCTCGCGCGCGCGTAGTAATTTTTCCCGGACCGTTCGTTGACCGTGTGTGTCCGTGTAGGAAGGACCTCGTCACCGGAACCGATCGCCACCGCCGTCCGGAGCCCGCCGCACCTTCCGGAGTCCGTTTCGCCATCCGTTTCCGGTAAGACAGCAGCCACCGTCAGATCTCAGATCAGCGGCTTAGATCGTTCGTTGACTGGTCAGCATCCCAGGCGTTGACTAGTCAGACGCCCAGTCAGCGCCCAGTCAGCGCCCAGTCAAACAGACACAGTTGACTGGGTCAATTTCGTTAATCCCTTTAGTTGGCAGATTTCGGTAGAATCTTGTAAATTGCGTAGAAATTCAATCGCTTGGCCAAAAATTGCAAATAAAATATGTACGACTTCAGTGAGTCGTGTAGAATCTCGCTGTACCTTTGGTTCAGACTTTTACTGTCAGGTTTAGTACAGTTTAATCAAACTAATTAATGGCCTTTTCGGAGTAATAAATTCGTAGAAAAAGATTCGTAGCTCCAAAAATTGCATGTGATATGTCCCTGAGCTCGTGTGAACGAGGGGAATCTCATCGTGAATTAAAAAGATAGGCTTACAGTAAAAACTTCTGCAGTATTTGTCTAATGGCTTTCTGCAGTGTTTTAATTACTCGGGGAGTTTTATAATTCCTTTTTGAGTAATTCCAGTTGGTACTGTTTCTTTACAGCGATGCCTTTGCTGTAAAATATTTCCAAGATTTTACAAACAATATACTACCGGTAGTGAATTATTTAAGTTCTAGCTCTAGTTGTGAGCATTACTTTTGTCTATTAGTTTCCCTAACGCTAAAACTATTTTTCATGCATGCAATCGGTAGTGTTATGTTATAGGATGTTGTGGTGCAGCTGTAGCACCAATTCACTTGCCGTTCTTGCATCCATGCATCATATTTGTTGCATATGTTGTGGATTGTTTGTTTATGAATGCAATTGTGTCGTGTAGATTGTGCTGAGTGCAACGCTTGTTCGTGTGAGGATTGTACTCCAGACCGCTACAACCAAGGAAAGTAGATGCTACTTTGTTCATGAATATCGTCCTACTATTTTCTATGCATTGTCGTGTATTTTGTAGATGCATGTGTAGAAAGATACTATCGCTATGCTATGTCCTATTATGTGGTAGGACCCTCTTTGTAGATGAACCACCGTTGGTAGATGTGCTTAGCCATGCTTGAAGAGCGAGGGCTGGGTTACATCATTGATACTTGTTTTCTCAAAGTATTGGTTTGTGAAAACTAAAACAACTTAATCAATGAATCCCCTGGGTGTGATGGTATTGATAAATTTTGGTGGTTTCATTGCGGAAAGGCACCCAGGTATCAAGAGAGAATGATTGGCTTCTTTATTGTGTAGCTTACGTGTACAACCATGTGCCAATAATGGAATGGGCAGTTGGTTGGACTTAGTAGGTTGTTGTAACTCGAACCCGCGTATCCAGAGATGTAGAATTTTGGTAGGTTGGACCGGTGCGCGTCGGGATTGAGGTGCTACTTCCCGAACAGTCTCTTCTTGGTCTTCTCCCTATCATCACCCAAAATGAGAGTGAAGGTACGAGCTGGGCTGGCCAAGTCACATGGGTAAAGTGTACTAACCTCTGCAGAGTGTATAACCTAATCGATTAGCCGTGTCCCCGGTTATGGACATCTGAGTTGCTAGATATTGATTCCATGACATGTTTCTCGCTCATTCTAATTTCATAATTGCTTTAATGTTGTTGGGTTAACTTAATTGGGATCTTTTCAAATAAAACCAAACTGTTTATGAAAGTAGGACAAATGTATTTGCAAATGCAAGCCAGACACAGCTCCAATTGCCAGATATGCATATAGATGTTAGTACTATTGCCTCCTTTACTAGCTCTACTTGCCATACATTCCATGTATTGACCCTTCGGGGCTGCTACGTTTCATGTTGCAGGTTATTTCGATTCTGATTGATCGTTATAGGCCACGGTACTCCACTCGGCACTTGTTCACTTGTGGGCAATTTGAAGATTGGAGGATTTATATGTTTTTGTTGCTACCTGAATAATTTGAGCTAGCTTTATGCTAAGCTTTCATTGTAATAATGGTACTCTGGATCTTTGTAGATCATGATACACGGTTATTTTGCTATGTTATCTATCTTACTCTATTGTGGGCCAATGAACCAATCCAGGGATTGGCATGTCACATAGAGGCCACGGTCTTTTCAGAACCGGGGTGTCACAGGAATAATGGAGCGAGCAACGGACTTATTGGAAATCATACATACCGATGTATGCGGACCAATGAGTGTTTCGACGCGCGGTGGTTATCGCTATTTTCTCACTTTTACTGATGACTTAAGTAGATATGGGTATATCTATTTAATGAAACATAAATCTGAAACATTTGAAAAGTTCAAAGAATTTCAGAACGAAGTGGAAAACCATCGTAACAGGAAAATTAAATTTCTACGATCCGATCGTGGTGGTGAATATTTGAGTTATGATTTTCTCACGCATCTTAAAGCAAGCGGAATCGTTTCGCAACTCATGCCACCCGGAACACCACAGCATAATGGTGTGTCTGAACGCCGGAATCGAAATCTATTATATATGGTGCGATCAATGATGTCTCTTACAGATTTGCCGTTATCATTTTGGGGTTATGCATTAGAAACCGCTGCATTCACTTTAAATAGGGCACCATCTAAATCCGTTGAGACGACACCTAATGAACTATGGTTTGGTGCTAAACCTAAGTTGTCGTTTCTTAAAGTTTGGGGATGCGAGGCTTACGTCAAGAAGTTGATGCCGGACAAGCTCGAACCCAAAGCGGAGAAATGCGTCTTCATAGGATACCCTAAGGAAACTATTGGGTATACCTTCTATCACAGATCCGAAGGCAAAGTGTTTGTCGCAAAGAACGGATCCTTTCTTGAGAAGGAGTTTCTCTCGAAAGAAGTGAGTGGGAGGAAAGTAGAGCTAGACGAGGTTATTGAACCTTCTCTTGAGTTGAAGAGTAGCGCAGCACCTGAAATTGTTCCAGTGCCGTCTGCACCAACAATAGAGGAAGCTAATGACAAAGATCATGAAGCTTCGGACGATGATACTACTGAACGTCGCAGGTCGACAAGGTCACGTGCCCCTCCTGAGTGGTACGGCAACCCTGTCTTAACTGTCTTGTTAGTAGACAACAGTGAACCTGCAAACTATGAGGAAGCAATGATGAGCCCAGACTGTGAGAAATGGCTAGAGGCCATGAAATCCGAATTAGGATCCATGAGTGAAAACCAAGTATGGACTTTGGTGGACCCTCCTAGCGACCGAAAGGCCGTTGAGTGCAAATGGATTTTCAAGAAGAAAACGGACGCGGATGGTAATGTTACTGTCTATAAAGCACGGCTTGTCGCGAAAGGTTTTTGACAAGTTCAAGGTGTTGACTACGATGAGACTTTCTCTCCCGTAGCGATGTTTAAGTCCATTCGTATTTTATTAGCAATTGCTACGTTTCATGATTATGAAATATGGCAGATGGATGTCAAGACTTCGTTCCTCAATGGCAACATTGATGAAGAGTTGTACATGATGCAACCCGAAGGTTTTGTCGATCCTAAGGATGCTGATAAGGTGTGCAAACTTCAGCGTTCTATTTATGGACTGAAGCAAGCATCTCGGAGTTGGAACCTTCGTTTTGATCAAGTGATCAAGAGCTTTGGATTTGTTCCAAATTGCTACGAAGCTTGTATCTACAAGAAAGTGAGTGGGGGCTCAGTGACGTTTTTAGTACTATATGTGGATGCCATATTGATTATTGGAAATGACATTGATATGCTTAACGATGTGAAGAGTTATTTGAATAAATGTTTTTCAATGAAAGACCTAGGGGAAGCTGCTTATATATTAGGCATCAAAATCTATAGAGATAGATAAAGACGCCTAATAGCTTTAAGCCAAAGTACATACCTAGACAAAGTTCTGAAAAGGTTCAGAATGAATAAGGCAAACAAAGGTTCAGTGCCTATGTTGTCAGGTAAGATATTGAGCAAGGCTCAGTGTCCAGCTACGGTAAACGATAGAGAAGCTATGAGCAAAGTGCCTTATGCCTCGGCCATAGGTTCTATCATGTATGCCATGCTATGTACTAGACCGGATGTGTCCAATGCTCTTAGTTTGACGAGCAGATACCAAAGTGATCCTGGAGTGGAACACTGGACAGCCGTGAATAACATCCTAAAGTATTTAAATAGGACTAAAGAAATGTTCTTAGTCTATGGAGGTGATGAACAGCTCGTCGTAAAAGGTTACGTCGACGCTAGTTTCGACACCGAGAAGGATGATTCTAAATCTCAGACAAGATACGTTTATATTTTGAATGGAGGAGCTGTGAGCTGGAGAATCTGCAAGCAAAGCGTGATCGCGGGATCTACAGAAGAAGCGGAATACATGGCTGTTGTAGAAGCGTCAAGTGAAGGAGTTTGGATCAGTAACTTCATCACTGAGCTTGGTGTGGTTCCAAGTGCCTTGGACCCACTGGAGATATTGTGTGACAACACTGGCGCCATAGCACTGGCTAAGGAACCAAGATATCATCCAAAGACCAAGCATATCAACCGCAAGTTTCATATAATTCGAGATTATATAATAGATGGAGATCTGAAGATTAGCAAAGTACATATGGATCTGAATGTCGCAGATCCATTGACTAAACCTCTTCCACGAGCAAAACATGATCAGCACCTTAGTGCCATGGGTGTTAGATTGTTGCCAGATGTAAACTAGATTATTGACTCTAGTGCAAGTGGGAGACTGTTGGAATTATGCCCTAGAGGCAATAATAAAGATGTTATTATTATAATTCTTGTTCATGATAAAGTTTATATTCCATGCTAGAATTGTATTAAGCGGAAACTTTGATACTTGTGTGGTTTATGAACAACGTCGTGTCCCTAGTACGCCTCTATGGACTAGCTCATTGATTAATGATGGTTAAGGTTTCCTAACCATAGACATGATTTGTCGATTAATAATGAGATCATATCATTGGGAGAATGATATGATGGACAGACCCAAATCAATCAGAGCAATTAGATCGTGTCATCGTGTTCATCTTTGTGAAGCTTTTTCTTATGTCAAATATTGTATTCCTTAGACCATGAGATAATGCAACTCCCTGTTATCGGAAGAAAGCTTTGAGGTCGTCAAACGTCATCCTATGAGAGGGTGATCATAAAGGTGTCTCTCAGGTGATCGGAAAGTACTTGTTGGGTTGTATGTATCGAGATGGGATTTGTCCCTCCCAAGTAGGAGAGATATACTTCGGGCCCACTCGGTAATCGATATCAACACCGCTTGCAAGCACGTGGTTAAGTATTTAATCACAAAGTGATATCGGATTACGGAACGAGTAAAGTACTTGCTGTGAACGAGATTGAACTAGGTATGCCGATACCGACGATCGAATCTCGGGCAAGTAAAATATCACGTGACGAAGGGAATATATATATGGGATTAATTGAATCCTGGCATCGTGGTTCATCCGATATGATCATCGATGAATGTGTGGGAGTCAATATGGGTTTCCAGACCCCGCTGTTGATTATTGATAGAAGATCATGTCTGCATATTCTCGAACCCGTAGGGTCACACACTTAATGTGCCTTGACGCTAGGATAGAATGGATTATTGGTATATGAGTTTTTGTTCGGAGTCTCGGATGAGATCCAGGACGTCACGAGAGGTTCCGGAATGGTCCAGAGAATAAGATTCATATAAGGGAAAGCAGTTTTTGGATTTTGGAATTGTTTCGGATAGTTCGGTATTGTACCGGAAGCTTCTAGAACCTTCCGGAGTGGACCAACGTGGCCCCACTTGTCGGGAGGGGGTTTGGGCCTACGAGGGAGTGCCCTGGCCGCATTGGGCCAGGGGCACAAGGACCCATAGGCCCAGCCGGCCAAAACCCTAGGGAAACCTTCTAGAAGGAGGGGGAAAACTTGCCCCCCACTCCAACCCTTGGGGCCTCCCTAGGGCTTGGAGGAGGGGCCAAGGGGGCCGGCCAGCCCCCTATATATAGAGGGCAGGGGCGCAGCCCTCCTTCCCCACTCCTTCAACCCTAGCCGCCATACTGCTGCCCTCCATATCTCTCTCTCTCCCGAGTACGCGTAGGAAAAGCCCTGCCGCAGAAACTCTCCACCTTTGCACCACGCCGTCGTGTTGTAGATCCAATCTATCTCTCCACCCCACTTGCTGGACCGAGGAAGGAGGAGACGTCGAGGTGCCGTACGTGTGCATCTCTCGGAGGCATCGCCACTTGCGGTGTTGGATCGGATCGGATCGCGAGGAGGAGAAGCTAGTACGACTACATCAACCACGTTCCGTTGAATGTTCCGCTGTGCGATTTCTTCAAGGGTATGAAGATCTCATCTATCCCTCTCGTTGTTTGCATCTCCTAGATTAGATCTTGGCCTTTCCCGTTCGCATCCGTAGAAAATTTTGATTTACTATGCTGCGAAACCATTTAGTGACAACGGCACCGAGTTCAAGAACTACACCTTTAATGATTTCCTTAGTGATAAGGGGATAAAACATCAATACTCCGCTGCATACAGCCCTCAACAAAATGGTGTGGCCAAAAGGAAGAACCGGACTCTTATTGAGATGGCTAGGACCATGTTGGCGGAGTTTAAATCTCCATACAACTTTTGGGCCGAAGCCATCTCCACCGTGTGTCATGCTTCAAACCGGCTCTACCTCCGCAAAGAAATCAACAAGACTCCATATGAAATACTTGCCGACAACAAGCCCAACATATCTTAGTTTCGGGTGTTCGGTTGTAAGTGTTTCTATCTCATAAAAGGTGTTCGTTTGTCCAAATTCGAGTCTAAAGCATTAGAGGGTATTTTTGTTGGCTATGGTCTCGAATCTCACACTTATAGAATCTATGATAAGCTCTCCGGAGTCATCATAGAATCTTGTAGTGTGACCTTCGAAGAATATGATGGTCCCAAGGGGGGCGTGTTGATGCTTGTGATGTAGATGATGAAATGCCTCAGGATGCCATAGGAAGAATGGGTGTGGGATATATCCGCCCCGTTGAGGAACCGCTTAAGGCAGATCGAGAAGAACTATGCTCCACTCAAGTGGAGCCCTCATCTTCACAACCTCAACATGATCCATCCACCGAAGAGGACAATGACTCAAGCCAAAGACAAGATGTGGACCCTCAACAAGGTGATCAAAGTGACAACTCTTATCAAGGGGAGCTTGATTCATTCGCCAGGATGTCAAGTGGTGCCAAGGCAATTATTCAAGGAAGATCCGTACAAACTGCTTTGAGACAAGCTCAAATTGATGCTAGAAGAGCACTTGATCAAGACCAAGGTCAATCTTTGCCTCCCAATGTAGAGGATGATTCCTATGATGATCAAGGTCAAGATGATGGTCAAGACGAGGATCAAAATGATGAAGAGGGTCCCCCAAGAAACAACATGGAGATCCATGCTCGTCGCGAAGCTAGAAAGGAAAGAATGTTGGAATTAAGAGATCACTCTCTACAAAATGTTGTTGGTGACCTAAGGAAAGGCATTTCCACAAGAGCACAATTAAAGAGGTTCAGTGAACATCAAGCACACATCTCCATGATTGAACCTAAGAAAGTGTGGGAAGCTCTTGAAGATTCAGATTGGTTAGAAGCTATGCACAAAGAGATCAACAACTTTGAGAGAAACAAAGTATGAAGTTAGTTGAGAAGCCAAAAGATTGTCGCAATGTTATTGGAACAAAGTGGATATTCAAGAACAAGCAAGATGAGCATGGAATTATAGTAAGGAACAAGGCTAGATTGGTTGCACAAGGGTATTCTCAAATTGAAGGCATTGACTGTGGAGAGACTTATGCACTCTTGGCTCGCCTTGAGTCCATCTGTATCCTTCTTGCTTATGCGGCACATCATAGCTTCAAGTTGCAACAAATGGATGTAGAGAGTGCATTTCTTTATGGTCCATTAAATGAATTGGTATATGTTAAGCAACCCCCGGGTTTTGAGGATCCCAACTTTCCAAACCACATCTATAAACTTGATAAGGCGCTCTATGGGCTCAAGCAAGCCCCACGCACGTGGTATGAGAACCTTAGAGAGTTATTGTTTGACCGTGGATTTGAAGTTGGGAAAATCGATCCCACTCTTTTTACTGAGAGTCAATGGGGAGCTTTTTGTATGCCAAATATATGTTGATGATATTATCTTTGGATCATCTAACAAAGCTTTCAATGATGAATTCTCAAAGCTTATGACTAGTAGGTTCCGGATGTCTTTGATGGGGGAGTTGAAAGTGTTTCTTGGCTTTGAGATCAAGCAAGTTAGAGGAGGGACATTCTTAAATCAAGCCAAGTATACTCAAGATATGCTCAAGAGATTCAAAATTCAAGATTTAAATGGAGCCCCTACTCCCATGGCTACAAAGACTCATCTAGAACAAAATCCAAATGGTAAAGATGTGGATCAAAAGGTATACCGGTTTATGATTGGTTCTTTGCTTTACCTTTGTGCATCTAGACCCGATATTGTGTTGAGTGTAGGTGTGTGTGCAAGATATCAAGCGGCTCCTAAAAAAAGCCATTTAATGGCGGTCAAGAGAATCTTTCGATATTTAGTTCATACCCCGTTTTATGGTCTTTGGTATCCTCGAGGCTCAACATTCTCTCTTTGTGGATACACGGACTCGGATTGGGCGGGTGATAAGGATGATAGAAAATCAACCTCCGGGGCTTGCCAATTCCTTGGTAGGTCCTTGGTATGTTGGCCTTCTAAGAATCAAAATTGTATATCTCTCTCCACCGCCGAAGCCGAGTATGTGGCAGCTGCTAGTGCTTGCACCCAATTGCTATGGATGAGGCAAACTTTAAAGGAATACGGTGTCCATTGTGACAAAGTGCCTCTTCTATGTGACAATGAAAGTGCCATCAAGATTGCCTACAACCCGGTGGATCACACCAGGACAAAGCATATTGAGATTCGCCGTCACTTCATTAGAGATCATGTTGCTCGAGGTGATATTGATCTATCATATGTGTCAACCAAATATCAACTTGCCGATATTTTCATGAATCCACTTGATGAAGCAAGGTTTTGCTATTTGAGGAATGAACTAAATATCGTAGATTCAAGGATCTTGACTTGACTATCTTGCATTCTCACCTATGAGTCGACCCATATTTGGTTTAGGTGTAGGCATGGATATAGGGGGATTGCGGTTCTAATTGATTGGACTATCCCTCCCCCCATTATGCCCAAAGCAATAAAAATAATTCCTCTTAATATCATTTTGTGATATGTGAGCTTAAATGATGAGTTTCGGTAATGGACCCAAGATATATCTTCGTGGTGCCAAGCCGAGCATACTCATATATGGTGGCCTAGGCCACCGCCCTCTCTCTTTTGAGAGGTTGGCGTTTACTCATGTTGGTCATCCTTTGAGTTGTTCGGTTGATCTTAGTCTCATGCACCCTCGTTTGGTTTTTGATATTTTATCTCGAATTTTAGAGTGCATGTGCCTCCCAGTGCATTTATCTCAACCCAAGCCTTTCTACTCCCTCGATAAAACCCTCTCTCTATCCGCACAAGAATTCTCCTTTGATCCCTGGCTTTGGCAACCGGTGGGACCAGTACTACCGGATGTACGAGCGATACTACTGGACCTGGGTAGTTCCCAGGTCGTTTCCTAGAAACTGCTCCAGGAACGGTACTACCGCCCACATGTCTAGTACTACCGGTTGGGGAACCGGTACTACCACTCTCAAGCGGTACTACCGCTTCAGCAACCAGTACTACCGGTCGGCGTTTTTCTGGTATATATTGGACACGCGTGGGAAGACACCCATTAGTGCCTCATTCTTCCCCACGCCCTCCACTCTTACCCGCGCCGCCGCCGGAGTCCTTGACGCTGTCGGAGCCCTGCCGCGCCCTCCTCTCCCCGGATCCCCCTTGGATTCGGCCTCTTGTGGGCTCCCCCTCCTTTTCCACCGCCATGGATCCCGGTACAACCGCCCTTTCTCTCTCCGTTCAATTTTCTCATCGGATCTAGGTTTTGGCATAGATTTGTGAAGAAATTGACATGTTATGAGGTTGTACTGCCATATGCTTACCTTGCTACCTAGTAGAGTCGAGTATTTACAGATTATTGAAGTCATTTTGGTCCGTTCCTACCAGATCTGATGAACTTGTGCCGTTCAACCGGTAGTACCGGAATTTTTTTCCGGTACTACCGCTTGCAAGCGGTACTACCGGTCATAAGGTCCGGTAGTACCGGTCCCAACTGCCTCAATTTTTCTGCTAAGTATTGGATTCTCCTTTGTTCCTTGTAATTCTTGTGCCCTTAACCCCTTGTTGTTCTCCCTCATGCTTTCACAGATGCGGGTAGTTCTAGGGGTGCGCGCAAGCGCTCCAAAGCTAGCCGTGAGATTGTTGAGGAAGATACGGAGTCTGAGGAAGAGGTTATGCCATAGCCAAGACGTCGCGCAAAGCTTCCTGCCACTCGAGGTGGACGTGGGGGTCGTGAGGGGGTTACAAAGCGCTCTGCCGGGCGTGGCAGCGCTCCTCCTTCTCGCCCCCTTCCTCGGGGCGCACCAAGAGTCTCAGCTCAGGGCCATCAGGGCCAAGGAAACTGTCTGACATTTCTGAGGCTGAGTTTCGGTCTCTCAGGATTGACAATGCATACTCCCGCAACCGTGACGAGGCCAGAGAAGACAGTCTGTTCTATAATGATTTCCAAGAGCGATTCTATCATGAGGTTCTTTTGACCAATATTCAGATGGTGGTGCCTCAGCTGTGGATTGACATGGAGCACATCAAGAAGCACCTTGACTACTTTGCTGAAGCTAAGGAAATCTTCTCTAACCTTGGCTTGTTCCCCATCATGGAGTTCTAGTATGACTATGAGCCACTCCTCATTGCGCAGTTCTATGCCACTGCACATTTCCACACTGGCAGCACTCGGAAGATCACTTGGATGACACAAGGTGCAATCAAGGAAGCCACACTTGTGGAGTTTGCTGCAATATTGGGGTATGAAGAGCGCGGCCGGGACATTCCTTGTGGTTTCCGCTGTCACTTGCGGGATCACCCCTCCAAGAAGGATGTCGTTACACCTCTGTATATTCAGGGCCGCGGGGTTGCTGACAAGATCAAGGACCTTCTCCCCACATATGACATTCTCCATCGCATTTTCTGTGAGACTGTTGCTCCTCGTGCGGGCAACAAGGATGATATACATGGCTTTTTAGTGGACTTGCTGTTCAACACCTTCCTCAACCGTGACTCATGCACCGCTCTTGATGTGTCAGACTATATATGGAATGAGATGGTTGCCGCTGCACACTCTTGGAGGGTTCCACCATTTGCTCCATACATTATGGCCCTCATTGTGTCCAAATGCCCTCCCATTGCATGGTCACTATCCACTCGTCCTCTCATTGTGCACCGCTCCAAGGCACTCAAGATCAAGACACATGCAAAACTCCGCGTTGTGGCGGAAGAGGAGGAAGGGATGACTCTGAGGATGCTGATAGTGGTCGTGACACCTACTATGTTGTCTCCCGCCGCAAGCATGCCCAGCCCTCTTGGGAAAAGCGGATGGAGGCCAAGCTAAAGAAGATTTTCTTCTTCTAGGTTGATACCCAGAAGCTCATGTATGAGGCGCATGTCTATGCGAAGAAAGCTAGTGCTCGGCAGAAGGACATGATGGCTGCCCAAGGTCTGACAGTCTCCGAGGGGTCCGAGACCAACATTACTCCAGAAGCACAGTGGATCTCTCAGCACAGCCATTGGGACGTTGATGTCTCTTCCTCACACCGCGCTCCGCCCATACATGAGGAGGACTTTGATGATGATCATGAGGAGGAGGAGGACGATTGACTGTCGGGACGGTAGTCTTGCACTTGTCCCTTTTTGGCGTCTAGATGCCAAAGGGGGAGAAGTTGCACTTTAGGCACAAGTGTTGCATGGGAAGTCACAAGCTCATTCTTATTTTGATCCTTTTATTGCTTGTGAACTTCGATTTCCCTCTATTTTATGTGTGAGACTATGTGGTTATGTCATGGATCCATCGTATGAGACTATGTGATTTATGTCGTGGATCCATCTTGTGAGACTATATGGTTTATGTCATGGATCCATCTTATGATGATATGCGTTATCTATTGTCTATATATCTCTCATCATAAGTTATTGTGCAAAGGTATATTTTCAAATGCTAGTATCTATATTTGTGCACCCATGTTGGGTTTGTAAAATAGAGGGGGAGGTTAGTCTCTACACATCTAGGGGGATCCCCGACTCTATTTTACAAATGCCATGAGTTTCTCCATAAAATCCTTTTGCAAAAGTGTGTTGTCATCAAACACCAAAAAGGGGGAGATTGAAAGAGCATTTTCTATCCTTCTGATTTTGATGTTTGATAACAACACATTTATCGGTCTAATAGTGTGCTAAGTGTATCACAAGTTTGATAGAGTATGGCATAAATATTGTCTTGCCCAATTAACCTTGCCAAAAACCTCTGTGGCAACCGGTAGTACCGGAAATATAAGAGGTACTACCGCTTGGCACCGGTACTACCGGTCCTTGTATCGGTTGGACCCGTGCAAAGTTGGGAGGGTTGGTTTTTCCTCAGCACCACCCGGTACCGTGGAGCGGCACTACCGGTCCAACCAGTAGTACCACTTGATACAAGCGGTACTACCGCTTGGACACGGTAGTACCGCTTAGCAGTACCGGGCAGTACTATTGAAAGACCAACCCCTCCCTGCTCACACGGTGCCCACCGGTACTTGGGACCGGTACTCCTGCCCTGACCGGTAGTACCGCGTCTTATGACCGGTACTACCGCTTGGGGGTAGTACCGCAAGGGTGTACCGGGCAGACCTGAAAATGGCTCGACCAAGAACTGCATCTCCGGTACCTGGTCCAGTACTGGACCGGTAGTACCGCTTGCGACCGGTACTACCGCTTGATGTACCGGTAGTACCGGTGCACTTATGGCTCCAACGGCCAGATTTCTTGGAGGGGTATAAATACCCCTCCATCTACCTTGGGACAAATTGCTCAGCCACATTAAAGTCAAGACCACAATTGGAGCCACCAAATCTTCAAGATCTCCTCAATCCATCACCCAAAGTCTTTGATCTTTGGGGAATCGAAGGAGGAGGCCCCGATCTACTACTTCACCAAAAGAAATCTTCATTTCCCCCTCATTCCATTGAGGGCCCCTTTGCTCTAGTGTTTTCTTGGAAACTCTAGTTGTAGATTTGGTTCTTACAAGCTTGTCTTTGATTGTCTTGACAACTTGCTTGTATTTGGGAGCCTCCAATTCAGTTGTGGATGTGTGCCCCAAACTTGTAAAGGTGTCGGCTTCCACCTTGAAGGTTGCCGATATAGTGGAAGGTGGATCGATCCCGTTGGGGTGAGATTCATCGGAGAACAAGGGAGGCCTCTCGTGGCATTGGTGGTTTGAAACCACCCCCTCTCCAAACGCAGACGTACTTCCCCTCAAAAGGAAGGAACTACGGGAAACAAATCCTTGTGTCTTCGCGTCCACCACTTTCGTTACTTCTATCCTTTACCGCACTTTACTTACTTCCTCTTGCTTAGTTGTGCATTAACTTGTTCTTGTTTGTCATATAGGTAAATTCACCTTAGTTGCATTATCTAGAGAATTTACCTTATTGTCAAACCCTAATTTGAAAAAGAAGAAAATTTGAAGTAGCACCTATTCACCGCCCCCTCTAGATGCCCATACGATCCTTTCAGCTAGTGCATGAAGCTTGACATGGTATCAGAGCCTAAGGTCTCGAGTTCGAGTCCTGGCTCTCGCAATTTATCCTAAAATTGATGTTGACCCCTCTGTGTCCACGTATAGGTCTTTTGAGTCATACGTGAGTTTCGCGCGCCGTCGCTCTTTTCCGGTTGCACGTGCTGACTTCTCCCCGTCACACGTGAGAGGGGGTGTTGAAGTATATAAGTGGGTTGCACTAGCCCTTTTCATCAGTTCAGACTTTTGGTTGCGTTGGCTAGTGCATGAAGCTTGACAAAAACATCATGAGATATCGGCATCCTCCGACAGGGATAGAGCGATCAAGGAAGATTATAGACAATCGTTATGATCGAATTAGTCATGTGTAATTGAAAACTAGTTGAAGTCGACAACAAAAACAAAGAGACGCTTGGTGTCGACTTGCTAAATCAAGAGTATGCTTCTCAGCCAGGCTCTATAATGATCACTAAGCAATTTTCTACCAGTGTATTAGCTAGGGATGATCAAGGAGGAGCTCCTCGTGTGGAGTGTGGCTAGGAGAGTAGGCTTTGGTGTCTAAGGAGTTCATCGACACTATTTGACTGCAACTAGCTGTTGAAGCTTGTAAAATATTGTCTGTCTTCTACTGTATAAAGTTATGGTACGCGTAGGAGAGTTTGGAAATCTAGGACCAAGAGTAAGCTTTCTTTGCCTTACTAGCACTTGATTCTCTGTATAGTTCCAACGCCTGCTCCATGACCTTGTCTTGCGATAAACACTTTGCTCTTTTCTTACTTGAAGGGTGAGTAGAAAGGTAATTTTGCAATTCTGAACTTCCTGTAATCTTTCCTAGCTTCTCTTCAGTCTCAATGGCTATGTATGGATCATAACCAGCCGCACCAAGTAGCAGCATTCCAATGCGATCTGCCTCAATCTCCCTCCTACACAGGTAACATCGTCAGGAAAGTCTCTAAGTTTTAGCATGACATACTTGCATAGATTTGATAGTGTGTTAAGAAAGCGAGAACTGTATAAAACACAGCTAAGCCGAAGAACATTTGTCATAGATGGGATAAATTAATTGCCCTCTATACCACATTAGAGCAACAGGTGTTAGGCTTAACTTGCCTTACTGAACCATCTCCCTTAGATGGAACAATGGTGTCAGTTTTTTGTAGACAATGCAAGGACTTGCTCAACCAATTTCTTCTAGCACCTAGATACATCACACTATACTTAAATCATTCAATAAAAAAAACGAAGTCCAAACATCTTTACATTGTGCAAAGTGGGGAATACATTAAGTGCCAAAACAGTGACCTCTAATCACAAGTACCAACCTAGGTCTTATCGCATCAAACGTTAAGAACAGCATGTTAGTGTCAGCAAACTTAAGTACTCCCTACGTCTCAAAATAGATAGCGTAGTTTTGTGAAAATCTTATTTCCTCGAGTATGCCTCCAAATACCTTAAATATGTATGTCTCCTATTTATTTGATTGCGGAATTTAAATTATAACTGGTAGTACAGTAAGGCAAACTAGTTTGTCGATACATCGGTTAGAAGAAGCCTTTTGAGATCCTTTGAGACCATGATGTGGGACACAAACAATCTTTTGCCTATATGAACTAAGAGGTGTGCTTTAGTGTCCTCCCCCCCCCCCCCCCCCCCCCCCCCCCCCCCTCTCAAGCTTAAGTGTGCATGGGGCAGTTATAAGACTACGTCCAACGGGGAGGATCCCAAGGCTATATGAACTCTAATTAGAGACATGGTATGTTGAGGTGACATACAGCATACTGGATTGTCCGCACTAGTTTGTATGTCATCTGGAATCTTTCAATAACATTTACAACTTATCACATGCAGAACATGTTTTTTCTTACGATGCTGGGCAGAATATATGTAGAGGTTACCATTTGAACAATGTGAAAGCAGAAGTGCGATGTAATTTCACAGAAGTGAATGTATATATATACCTGCGTGAGAAGGTCAGCTCTAAGAATAAATTCGAAACACACTTGAGCAAACTTGGACTGTCGAAGAACTGCCGTACGCCAATTCGCGTGAACATGGACAACAGGCTCTTGGTGGCCGCCTCTGCCGTGTGCCTCGCAATAACGTGCCCTACCTGCAAAAGATTTAGTCAACGATTTCAGCTTGGATCCACAGAAAACCCACATGAAATCACATAAGATTCCGACCAATTAGTGATGAAATCTACCTCGTGCCCAAGCACAGCGGCAACCTCGGCATCGGTTCTGAAATGGTGGAGGAACCCAGTGTAGACCACGATCTTGCCACCGGGCAGGCACATCGCGTTGACGGTATCATCCTCTTTGATGACGATCGCCTCCCAGTCGAGACCATCGAGGTGCCTCGTCATTGGCGGCGCTACCCGCGCCTTCGCCTGGTTCCGGTACCTCTTGGTTGTCCACCTGTCGTCCAGAAGCTGCTCGTCTCGCCGCCGGACAGGTACTACGAGGGTGCGTTCGGCGGCGCTGACGATCTCCGAGGTGAGCCGGCGGAGGCGGACAGACTCGTGGTGTTCCGGGGGGAGGATCTTGGCGGCTTCCTCCTCCTTTGTGTCCTCGAACAAGAGCTCACCGAGCCATCGCTCGACCCGGGGAGGCAGGAAGATGAGGTGGGTGCGGTTAGTGTACGGCACCGTCTCGAGGGTACAGTAGTAGGCGGCGACGGCAGCGGCGCCAGGGAGGAGAACCCGCGCGGCGACCTTCCGCCAGTCGAGGAACCACGGGAGCCCGCCGCGGCCTCGGGCGAAGTGGATGAGCTCCGGACGCCGTGGCGAGGCCTGGTAGTGGCAGTGAGGGAGCCACGTCCGCGCCAGCGGCGCAAGTAGCCGACGGATGGCGGGACATTGGCGGGCTAGTACTAGTGCTCGGCTTGGGGCGGTGGAGCGCGAGATCTCCAGGCGATGCGGGTAGACGTGGTAGTGCCGGGTGGCCGTCTGCGGCGGCGGCGCCTGTGGTCGGAAGGCCGGCTTCTTGTAGCTGGAGCGCTTGAAGAGCCGGAAGAGGTCGGAGCCCGTTCTCCTCAAAATATAGTTCATGTTCCTATAATTTCTGTGGACGGCAGATTGATTCGAGAAGAGAGCTAGCTTGAGGTGTCGGTGCGTACGTGACGGACGGGCTAGGCAGGCTGACAGTCGCCGTCGCCGGGATGTTTTGAGGACGACCTTCGTCCGTTTCGCTTACGAGTACGCTATGGAATTCCATAAAGCCTACTGCGGCCGCGCATCACGTACGCTCAAGAAATGGAAACTGGAAGTCCATATGGAAAGCCCATTGCCATGATTACGTACGATTTGGTCGCGTCTGCTAGTTTCTTTTCCATGTAGATCGCGTCTGCTCTAGTTGCTTTCCGTCCTCCATGGTGACCAACAAGCGGGGGCGAATTCAGACGTACTAGAAGGTTTTGCTGGTGTATTTGATGCCTCCGGTCCAAAATAAGTGTCAAATATTTATACTAACTTTGTACCAAAACAGTACTAAATCACCGAGACCATGCATTGGAGGGAATAGTATTTTTCAGTTTTTTGATGTGGTGACTATTGTTTTTACCCGCAAAAAAAAAGACCATTGTTCTAGGTCTAGATGTGCCATCAGTATTTTTTTTCTGTCATGCCAGGTGTCCCGCTAGTTTCTTTTTGAGGAAAACCCAACACAGCAGATTATATTAATTTTAAAAATACAGATACATTATTTGCAACTACATCAACGATATACTCAGGAGGATCATCCTTCCACAATTGGGGATCATCCACCGCCTTCCTAGCTAGAACATGAGCTATAACATTAGACTCTTTATGACAATGTTCAAAACAAACATCATTAAACTCTCTACAAAGAAAAATCCAAGCTTCGTGGATAGCAGCTACAGGTCCTTGTGTGTCAGTGTGTGGCCTCCGTTCTTCATGACATCGATAACTTCAACACAATCTGAATTTATAACCAGCTTCGAGCAACCCATTGCTTCAGCCATCGTCAGGTCATCTCTAAGCACCATAGCTTTGACAGTAGCTGCATCTTTGACAAAAGGAATGATGCAGTTTTCACCAACGATAAAAAAGCCGTGATCGTCTCTCAATATCATACTTGTTGCACCCGTCCATTTGTCTGCATCAAAACCAGCATCAACATTAAGCTTGACACAATCCTCCTTGGGCTTTACCCAACCATGCCGAATAATTTCATTATTTTCCTTTCTCCTTAGTTTCTCAACAATGACTTCTTGACCAGAATGTATTTTCCTTTTTAGACACTTACTCTGAGGCATCGGGTCAAAGTATGAGAGAGGTTTTCCTAAGCATGTGTATACCTACAGACTCATCTTTTATAGATTTTTGGTGTAGAATGTTTGTTTTTAAATATCCCTGCACATCTAGTGCAAAAGTTCTAGGGGCCTGTAAAGTTTGAAGGTAAGTTAGTTGCGCTATTTGAGAGAACAAAAATGATAAAATTCATTGAATTTTGTATTCACGCATATTTGCTACCAATTGTTATTTTTGTATATTGCACATACTATAAGTTTCCCTCTGATTATTATTTTTGACACGGTTTAATATTGTACTACCCTCATCCTTTTTCTTAAACCTTTTTTTGTTGTTATTTAGTATTAGAAAAACAGATTTAGTGGTGTGTACAACTTACTCTTCCAATTATAAATCGATCAAAAATTATAAATCATAAATAATTTTCAGAATGGGATGCCCAGACAGTGTCACAGAATCAAATGAAGAATATCTTAAAAATGCACATTGAGTATTTAAACGAGAAGTACTTAGGCATGCTAACGGATGTTGCGAGCCCTAAAAGCGGTGCTTTCAAGTTTCATGTACTTAAGGGTGTAGGACAAAATTAAGAGATATATGGAGAGAACATTTTCCTCCGGTGGCAAAACATCTTAGTCAAGTCGGTGGCTCAGGCGGTTGATTTTGATCTTCGAGCGTATGATCCATTTTCTCTCTCCTTGCATAAGTTGTTTATGCGCGCTGGAATTTTTTGTTTTGCGTAGCGCCTTCCCAAACACTATGCTTCATACTCGGCGTGAGCGAAGTTCCCATTTGCATGCGGCATGCACGACGACAAGGTCAAAAGCTCGCGGACGGCGGAACGAGCTTCCCCTCCTGTGGCTCACCACCTCCTGCTACCAAAGTCACCTTTGGCCATTGCCGACATAGACGCGGGCGCGACGACTCCTCCAATGAAGAATCAGAGCACGCCGGCATAGACGACTCCTTCGATGGCGAATCAGAGCACTCCGGAACAGACGACATCGTCCTTCGCTAGGCCTATGCCAGTCCTGAGGGATAATGGTGTCCGATGTTCGGGACTGCGAGAACCACCGTCGGATGAGGAGGCGGATATGGCCGAAGCCTAGCACCGATCGCGCGCCCAAGCCCTCTGGCGCGCCTAGGTTCGTCGTCGACGACTACTCGAGCTACCAATCGGACTTGGTCGCTAGGACCGCCTCATAGTAGAAGCCCCAGTGAGTAGCGAGTAGTGTATCCTCGAAGCTAGGGTTTAGTTCTAGGGTTCTTTTGGATGTAGACTGCTAACGTGATTTTGTTAATGTACGGTAAAGATGATGATGATCTATGTAGTACGCATCAAAGGAGCATTCCACTGGGGCGGAAGTGTAAAAAAGTTTTAGATGCTTGTTTATAAGAAATGGACCCGCGTCCCCTTTGGAGCGCTATTGATCTAAAAATAACTTCTACAATAAAAACTTGTGCAGAAAATGCCCGCTAAGAATCCAAGCCAAATGGCCAAGATATGAACTCACCAATGATTTACTCCCTCTGAAATAACTGATTGGGTTTGTCTATATTTGACTATATGTATACGTATAGATACATTTAAATCTAGACAAAACTAAATCAGTTATTTCTGGACGAAGAGAGTATGTAAAACACTAATATTCATCCCAAGGCAAAAGCTATTAACTGAAACTAACTTTTTTTGAAGAAAAAATGAAGAATCCTTCTATTTCCTTTCTGGCACTAGCTTCTTTCTGGAAGTGTCTAGATCTCAGGTGCATGAGAACTTCTTATGTCTAAGTCGTTGACATTATTCTACTATCTGTGCAATTCTCAGTTGCAAGCTAGTTACAACTTATATAATTTATACTAATTCTCAGTGCAACTAACCTAGTTACAACTCATTAAAATCTCAGTTACAACCTAATTGTAACTCATGTGCAAGTTCCACGTTACACGAATCGTGAGATAAATCTAATAGCGAGACTGAGAACTAAAAAGTTGTCGTATGCCTGAAAACTAGCAAATCCGCTTCTTTATATAATACCACAGCCTTGTTCATGATATTGGCTTCGGATAAAAGACGCGTTCTTTTCTTGCTCGAATGATGAGTAGATAGGTACTCCTTCTCTTCTGATGAATTCACGCTGATCTTTCCTAGCTTCTCATAGCCCGTAGGGGCTATGTGTGGATCAAACCCAGCATCAGCGAGTAAGAGGATTCCAATGTGATCTACCTCTATCTCCATCCTGCATAAGCAACACCGATCATAAAAATGAACTTATCGGATGAAATATTTTATAGGTAGGTAAAAAACGAGGTGCAACACTCAGGGATAAGTACACTTAACTATACCGTACTAGAATAAATATGGTTTGCTAACAATCAAGTATCATCTGGATAACATAAGAGGTTCTCTAATGAAGATGGGCATAAACCAGGACTTGCCCACGCGATTGCTATTGACGACGCTTGAAATGAAACAAATATGGACACAGATGCGAATGTTCTGGCTTAGCACTTTTTATATTGAGAGGCTTAGCACATATTTTGATACACATATGTCCATGAGTGATGAGTCGTCCTCACAAAAAAATAACTAAAATGTGAACAGAGAGTGGCAGAGTACACATGCAATAGAGCAGGATTTAAGGTGTCGATCCCACCAAAATCCCGCTTCTAATTTATTTATCAAATTCTAGTTCAAAATTTTGTTTAAACTTTGAACTATATTTTAGCAAATAAACTAGAAGTGGTACTTTGATGGGATCTCACTTGACACCTTAGCAGGATCAAGAGGTGTTACTTATGAAACCTATTTTCCAATATATGTAATTTTTTTTGCAGGGAGATGATATGTAAATTGTTGATGTAGCAGTGCTGAATCTAAATCACCATGAACTATATGTGAAATGCAGAAGCAGCGGAGCCCAATACCTTCGTGAGAAGGGCAAACTGAGGAGTAACGACGTCAAAGTCAAAAGGTTTAGGGTTTTTCGTGGGGCAATTGCCTCACCATGGGGTCAATATATACAATGATCAGCACAGGTTACATACATACACGTGTGTACAAATACATGACAGAATAATACAACTATACCTATTTAACACTCCCCTCAATCTGAACTTCTACTATGAACAAGATTCAGATTGGTCTTGAATTGGTCCAGCATCTGTCGAGTGGCTGGTTTTGTAAACACATCAGCCAGCAAGAAATGAACCTGACCTGCAAAGCTCCAGCGGCGACACGCTCTCGCACAAAATGAAAATCGATCTTAATGTGCTTGGTACGAGCATGGAAAACTGGATTGGCGGTCAAATATGTTGCCCCTAAATTATCACGTCACAACACAAGGGTGCGTTGCTGAGAAACACCCAGCTCCTTTAGTAGATACTCTATCCACATAGCTTCAGCTGCTCCATTTGCCAAAGCTTTATACTCAACCTTGATACTTGACCTCGAAACTGTAGGCTGTTTCTTCGAACTCCATGAAATAAGGTTCGGTCCAACAAATACTACGAAGCCTCCAGTGGATCGGCGATCTCAACACATCCTGCCTAATCTGCATCAGTGAAGATACTGATGTTAGTAGAGGTAGAGTTGCGAAAACTCAGCCCTGTACTCAGTGTTCCCTTCACATATCGCAAGATGCGCTTCACGGCCTCCCAATGAACATCCGTGGACTGTGAGAGAAACTGGCAAACCTTATTCACTGCAAACGAGATGTCTGGGCGAGTAAGGGTGAGATACTGTAGGCCTCCAACAATGCTGCGGTACCAGAACGCATCATCAGTACCAAGTGGAGAACCAGACTCACGAGACAGACGATCTCCTATGGCCAAAGGCGTGGAAGTGGACTTGCAATTCTCCATACTCACACGGTGCAAAAGATCCAATGCATACTTCCGTTGAGTAACCATCACCCCCCCTGAATTGAAGGACGCTTCCAATCCCAGAAAATAGTCCAATGGTCCAAGATCCTTGATAGGAAAAGTAGCAGAAAGAGAACGAACCAAGACATCGACGGCATCTGGAGTAGAGCCAGCAATCACAATGTCATCAACATAGACCAGCATATATATATGTATACCTTTCTGGGAGTAGATGGACAGGGAGGTATCCGCCTTGAAGGAGATAAACCCGAGCTGATAAAGGAGAGCACTCAGCCGAGCATACCAGGCATGAGGAGACTGCTTAAGACCATACAGCGCCCACTGCAAGTTGCAGACATGAGAGGGAGCATCCTCAAAACCGGGGGGCTGCTGCATGTACACATCTTCCGACAGAAAGCCATGGAGGAAAGCATTACTCACATCAACCTGATGAAGACTCCATCCCTTGGACATAGCGAGAGAGAGAGAACCAGACGAACTATGGCAGGCTTCACAACCGGGTTGAACGTGTCTCCATAGTCAATACCATGCTGCTGAGTAAACCCACGAGCAACAAGACGCGCCTTGCGCTTATCAACCGAACCATCGGGACACTGCTTGGTCTTAAAGATCCACTTGCAGCCAACCACAATCACACCACGCAGATGGGGAACAAGGACCCACGTCTTGGTATGCTGGAGCGCGTCAAACTCGTCAGTCATGGCTGAACGCCACATAGTGTCACAGAGATCATCGCGATGAGTCGAGGGTGTGGCGAAGAAGGCGCGACGCTGTGGGTTATAGCGCATCGTGTCATCGGTGAACTGCTTCTCACGACATGTATGATCACGTGCGCGAGTAACCATGGTATGGACAGGCTCAGCCGGGGGCGTCGCGGTTGGCATGGGACTTGCGATAGGAGGCGACGCGGGCTGAGCGGGAGACAGCGGGGGGACGCCGATGGCGACGGCCCAACCGGGGGCGACGAGGCCGAGGGCCCGTCGATATTTGCCACGCTGGGCGGCAAAGAGGGACGGGCCAGGGAAGGAGCCTGGCTCCATGGAGCCAGATTGGCCTCGTGATGCGTGCCGCCATGCACGTCGATCACGGGTACGCCATGCACATCGATAGCAGTAGAGGACTGCGACGAGACGGGTACATGCACGGGATCAGCACTACCTAGGACATGTGCATTAGTGTCCAAGTAAGATAAGTCATATTAATGCATACAATCACTCATCATCGGTTCATCGGAAGGAAAAGTGATGGCTTTTTAAAGAGTGAACACATCAACAGTTACACCAGGAGTAGCATAGGGAAACACCGTCTCATCAAAAACGACATCACGAGAAATATAGATGAGTTGCTACTTTTATAAATCTATTGCTTCTTGGAGGTTCCTTTTTTATGCACTCGGTTGCTGCACCGATTGCAGCATCTGCATTCTCTGTGCACACCAAATGAAGTATCGCTATTTTTCCATGTTCAGTTTCATGACAACGGCAAGCGATTATCATTAGCAATTCAGCACAGAGCTTGTCTGCCATGGGAGGCTTGCAGCTGGTGGACCTGTTGCTTACTTTGTGACATCGACTTCCAGCGCTGCGCTACTTGCCATACTTTGAAGAGAAGGTTCAATAACCTCTTTGAGTTCTACCTTCCGAACCCTAAACCCTAAACCCTAAACCCTAAACCCTAAACCCTAACCCTAAACCTATACGCCCCGTGGAGCGATCCAAGCACTTATACCCCTTATGCATCGAACTATACCCTAATAACACACACATAGTCGAGCGGACAGATAACTTATGGGTGTTATACTTGCGCAAACTCAGCCAACACGCATAGCCGAAAACACGAAGTGAGGAGTATGTGGGTGGAACTTTTAGGAGACGATGGACGGGATTGTCGTTTTGCAACACCGGAGTAGGCATGCGATTAATAAGGTAGCATGCGGTGAGGAAGGCGTCATCCCAAAAACACAATGGGAGAGATGAATGAGCAAGTAAAGCAAGCCCGGTTTCTACCAAATGGCGGTGCTTGCGCTCGGGCACCCTGTTTTGCTGCGAGGTATGAGGGCACGAAACGCGATGAGATATGCCGATGTGCTGAAAATATTGGTGTACTTTTAAACGGTGATACTCACCACCCTAATCCGACTGAACAACTTTGATTTTAGAGTCTAAGAGACGCTCAACATGAGCTTGAAAGTTGTAGAAAACTTGCTCAACATCAGACTTGTGCTTAAGAAGATAAATCCAGCTAAAACGAGAGTAATCATCGATAAAACTAACATAATACTTATACCCTCCTGAGGATGCAATAGCAGGACCCCAAATATCAGAATGGATTAACTCAAGAGGCATAGTAGCAACACGACTGGAATTATTATAAGACAATTGTCAACTTTTAGCACGCTAACAAGCATCACACACAGAGGTCTGAGTATTGGAAGAACACTCTAAATCATTATTCCTAACAATGGATTGAACGACATTATTGGTAGGGTGCCCAAGACAATGATGCCACCAAGACGCGGTGGTCTTGACACTGGAGGATGCCTGGCGTTGAGTGGTGGAAGCTCTCCTAAACAGGATGGGGTACAACCCGTTGCGACTCCTACCGTGAAGCAGAGTTTTCCTCGTGGTTTTGTCCTTGACAAGAAAAAATAAACGATGAAACTCAATAAAGACGTCATTGTCAGGAGGAGATGTTTGTTGATATGAGGAACATGAAGGATATTTCTCAAACAGAGGGATGAACCGGGTAAATTCGAGTGATCAATATGTGAAATAGACAAACCTGCACCGTTGGCAACTTGCACCTGATCCTTGCCTCTGTAGCGCTCATGCATGTGGAAGCGCTCCAGGTCGCTGGTGAAGTGGTCGGAAGCGCCGGAGTCCATGATCCATTGCGGTGGCTCGGCGGTGGACGAAGTAGAGGCGGAGTTACCCGCACGGTTGTCGTAGTCATAGCGCGTCCTACAGTTGTCCGCCTCATGCCCCCAGTATTTGCAGATCTGGCACTAGGGGCGTCAGCGCTGGTTGCGGCCATTGTCGCCTCCTCCGTTGCAGTTGCGGCCATTGCCGCCACCGCTGTTTCCTCTGTTGTTGCGGCGGTCACCACCACCGCCCTGGTCGTGGCCATGCTGGCCTTGGCCGCCTTGGCCCTGCGGGGGACCGCCCACAGGACGTCCTCCTCCTCCGCCTTGGTGCCCGGGATTGATGTGGTAGACCGGGCGCGACACGGCGTTGGCCAACGAGGACTAGTCGTTGACCTCCATTTGTTGCTGCTTCTGGAGAGCCTCGTAGCTGAGTACGTTGGTGTAGAACGTGCTGAGGATGATCGGGACCGCTGCAAAATTTAGCGAGGCGGCGATGGGGTTGAAAGAAGGACCTAGCCCGGTCAGCATATAGTCAATGATCTCGTCATCGCCAGGAGGGGATCCGGCAGCGGCCATGGCGTCGGCCATAGCCTTTACCTGGTTCATGTACTCGCTGGTGGACTTGTCCCCTTTGCGCAGTGCTTGAATCTCGCGCCGGAGGTGACGAACATTGGCGCGATTTTCGGCGCTGAACATGGCAGCGACTGCTACCCAAGCCGACGTGGCCGTCTTGCAGCCAATAAGTTGGGCGGCGATATCCTCGGTCATGGACCCGAGAAGAAGACCGAGGACCTTCTGATTCAAGGTCCACCACTGCTCATAGTCAGGGTTGCCGACGGTATGAGCGGCATCTCCAGTGTCGGTGGTCACGGTCGGCGGGGCTGCGGTGGCCGTGCCGTCGAGAAAACCGTGGAGGCGGGCGCCGGAGAAGTTGGGGAGGCTCAGGTGACATGGTTATACCCTACGGGTACACGACTTTGTCATACCTGGTCCAGCCCAAGAAAGGCCCACGAGACTATACGCGGCCCATGAAGACTTTCGGGTGGCCCAAGCCCATGATGTCTTCGGATCCTTGGAGAGCAAGACTAGAACAGATAGAATATTCAAAGGGGCAAACCCTAAAACCTGTAACCGACTCGATCTGTGCCCGGGACCTGCCTAACTCTATATAAAGGCTAGGAGGGCACGACGAGGAGGGCACCTCTCATACCACCGCATACACGCCTCCACGCCAGATTGCATCTGCGCACCCCTGTACTTTTCGGTTCCGTCGTAATCAAGAGCATACAAGCAGGAGTAGGGTTTTCCCTCCGGGGGCCTGAACCTGGGTAAATCTCGTGTCCCCTGGTTGCTTGTCTGTTAACCGTTCCGTGATCTCCAGCATCCCCATCTTTTCCAAAACCCAAGCTCATAACAATGGGTATTGACGAGATTAAACCTCGTCATCAGGACCCTCCACAGTATGTAGTTGGTGCGGTCCAGGCGGACCGCGATCGGTGTCACGACGGGAACGGGGGCCGTGGAAGACGGCGGGGCGATGATGGGGCGGACGAGGAGCCCACGGTGGCCAGCGTGAGTGCTGCCTCGGTCATCGCGACGGCGGCGGCGTGGAGACGCGGCGGCGGCGGCGGATTGCCCTAGCTAGGGTTTTGCGGCGGCGGCGCGGTGAAAGGATCGCACGGCTCCGATACCAAGTCAAAAGGTTTAGGGTTTTTCGTGGGGCAATTGCCTCACCACAGGGTCAATATATATAATGATCAGCACATTTTACATACGTACACGTGTGTATAAATATATGACAAGATAATACAACTATACCTATTTAACAGTCAACTCCTCATTAGTCCATTGTGGCATGTCAGAAGACACTAAGAGGGTCGTATTGAGGATGAAAATCCACATGTGCTTGGTTATCGTCTCTGCGCCGTGTCAACACCCGGATTTTTCAATCCTAGATGTCTGTTATGCCATACATCGCAATCCCAGGATTACCATTTTTGCGAGATATAACAGAATTGGATACCATAGTACCTCATCCATTACAACGATACATAAGTTCTTACACGAATAGGGATCTCATGATCCAGTTCTTAATACAACATCAAGCAGCGGAATACGTAATAATAACGGTAGCGTAGGCGAAGCTCCATCTTCGGGGTCACAGGCAATGCTGACGATGGGAGATGATCCTAGTTGTCGTAACCTTCCTGGGGTCCATCCTCCAGGTACTCCTCTTCATAGTCTGCCCATGGGAACAGCCAGGGACAAAGCCATGAGTACTCTTTAAGTACTCGCAAACTAATACTAACAAGAAAAGGGGGTTTTTGGATAATGGGACACTAGGCTCTAGGGTTGTTTTGCAAAAAGCCAGGTTTATCTCTACTAAGCTCCAAAGCTAGTCACAATTTTATAATTCCTAAGTGGGATCTTGTAGTTCAGGTCACAACTCTGTTGTGGTCAAGTCAAAGTCTCAACTCATTTCACAAGTCATTTTGAAAAGGGTCTGACGGGGGAACAGTATGGCCACTCCAACTGTCCATAACCGCAGACGCGGCTATTCGAATAGATTGACACTCTGCAGAGATTGTACACTTTCACCACAACATTCGATACATCCGTTAGGAACAAATCCTGAATTCATCATACTCAGTATGCGGATAATCAACCTTAACCTTTCAATTACACTCCCTAGTATAAGCACCTCTCATGTGAGTTTGGCCTCCCAACCATGACCACTGTCATCTTGGGTACTGCACAGGTGGACAATCTTCACAAGGTAGCCTCAGCTCAGACCTTGGCCGTGAGGGAACTAATACTAAGGTATATAAGTTTCCAGTCAAGCCCTACCCAATATTCGGGTATTGTGGTTGTACGATAAAATTGGAATGGTATCGCATCCAGACAACCATCAGTTTTATAAAGGGCTAAGGCTCATGCCTCAATATTTTCATCACCAAAATCATCAAGTGTTTGGAAACACATGTCCAAAACATTTCAATAGAATGATCCATCATTCCAAGGTTTTCATAACCATTTTCCCCCAAGTACTCCCATCTAAAGTTGATCAAGTTTTATGCTTAGCACTAGCATCTATAGTTGGGAATGGTAATAATGAGGGGTGGTAACTAGTGGAGTTTCACTAAGTCCAACATTATATCTTAGGCTGAGATCAAGGTTTCTAGCTTAGGCCAAATTTTATGCTCTTTATGCAACCTTCAGCACAACTGTCTTGTATCTACCAAACTCTTAGGTAGACTCTAAGTAAGCTTTGAAAAATAAATAAAGTAAGAAGCTTGCCATAAAACTAGGATTGGTTTAGCAAGTTGGTATGATCACATACGCTTAAGGCATATAGTATTCATATCACAAGCATGGGTTTGTGGAAACAATAGGGTATCTTGCAAGTGTTAGCTTGCACTGGTATAGTATCTTGCAAGTGTTAGCTTTCATTGGTCAACTTGGTTAGTAAAGCTTGCCTTGTGCAGAGCAGTGGTTGAAGTTCTCTTCGGCTTCCTCTTCGTAGTATCCTTCTTCCTCCACGTAGTATCCTTGGTCGGTACTAGCGTCTATGAATAAATACGAGGTACACAATCACCAAACAATACTTAACTACTTGCAATCATCACACACAAGGGTCCTATAGATGATCTAGCATCATCTCTAACATTACAAGGTTAAGGATTGGTTTAAGTCTTTTTATTTTAGAAAAGTAATTTCTACTCATTGAAAAACTACTTAAGATTTAATATTCTCCAAACTAAACATGGGATCATGTTGACACATGTCATCACCACATATTGTAGTCCATGGGAATGTGATTTAAAGTGGTGTCACAATTTAAGAAGGTTTTACCCTTTTATTTTAATTGATTAAAGTGGCTAGAAATGCTTACATTCTTTTATTCCTTGAACATTTTTTTCTGCAAGTAAACCTATATATTTTTATATATTCTGAAAGGTATGGTTAAATATGATTTTTGAGAGTTGGAATCAACTCAAAAGCTTTTATGGTTTAAATTTGAAAAATGTTTGAATGCAGAAAAGCTTCTGCCTTGTTATTTTTGCTATGGGTGATCTACAGGTCCAAATGACTTGAATCCAACGGGCTTGGATTAAGCATTCACAGACCTTTCCAACAAAATTGGTTTCATCCAATTTGGTGCACTGAATCGACCTGGGTTGATTTTTGAAGTTGGGTACAAAAGTGTGTTTGAAATTAAAAAGAAAAAGGTTTAATTTGAATTGCTAGGCCGCGCGGGAAATTCTAACGGGCCGGCCTGCTAAGCGCAGTGCTCCCGCGGGCTGCGTAAGTGGGTGTCCCCACTCGTCAGTGACACGGGGCTGGGCGAAGCGGTATGGGGCAACGTGGGTCGTTCGATCTAGTTCTAATCCAACGGCTGAGGGTCATCGTCGACGCGAGACAGCTCCGGCGAGAACGAAACCTAGCGCGGCCAGTGGGGGGTGCTGGGGGCTCACCGGGGTACGGGCGAGGGTCGGCGAGGCGGGCGAACGACGAAGTCGACGACGGCGATCCTCCTAGTACCGGTGGCTTCTCCTGGGGCGGCTCCAATCGCTGGCTCCCTTCTTCTCCAGAGGCGGCGGGCTCCGGTGAAATTCCGGCGAAGTGGTGCTCGCCTTGCTCTGAGGATGGTGTGGCATGGTCAGTGGGGAGAGGGGCGTGAGGTGTGAAGAAATCGTGCGGGGGTGGCCTCTATTTACAGTCGAGCGAGGGGACCGTCGGGGCGCAAGGTGAGCTCGTCAGGGGCGACGTTACAGGCAGCTAATGGCATGGGCAAGGGTAGGGGACGGTGCTGTGTCTCCTGGCGATGCTCAACGACATGGTCGCGAGGCATGGGGCGGTGTGGTTTGGTCTGGAACGGGCGGTGCTCTACGCGGCAGAGGCGGTGTCTTCGACGGCGGGCGGTGGTTGTATGGCACGGGGCGGCAAACGGGAGTGTCTGGCGGGGTCCTGGGTTGGTGGTGATCATGTGTGCGCGCGGTGAGGGCGGCGCGCGGTCTGGGGACGCTGGTCGCGGGTGGTGCTCTGGCGCACGCTCGACATGGTCTGGGCGCGGCTTGTGCGCGTGGTCCAGGGCTTGGCAACGCTTGCGGCTGGGACAGGCAGTGGCGGTGGACGGTGGGCTGCCTCCTAGACATGCTGGCTAGGCTTGCTGCTGCTCCTAGCTTGTTGTCCACATTGGGGTGACATGGGGGTGCTCGGCTGTTCACCATTAATGGCAATGGCAAGCTCACAGGGGTGCTAGTGTTGGACTAATCTTTCTAGATGATCTACTGGTTTGTGTGTGAGCTAACTAGGGAACAAGTTAGGCTCAAAACACTGCACACTATAGTGTTTGTGGTTTTGTTTGATTTGTGTCTGCAACCTGTTTGATAAAATGGCCGCATGAACTCAAGTTTTGAATTTTGAAATGAATTTTGGTGAGTTTGCTAGATTGGTTCTGGTGAGTCTGCAGATGCTTGGGTTTTGAAAGTTGAACTTGTTTGAGTGGGTTTTGAAAAGGTGGGATCTTCCCATATGAAGAAGATTCAATTTTGAATTGTCATTTAAACTATGCATTTGAAAGTTTCTGGATGATCACAAAGTGGGCCTTGATACTCTGTTATGAGTACATTCAAGGGGTGCAAAGATCCAGAAAAGTTTCTGTTAGGTTTTGAAAGTTTGAGACAGCCAAAGTAGGCATGTGAGTTAAATTGGCCAAAATGACCATTCACTTAATATATTTATTTTGATTTACTTGTCTTTAGGAAAAGTGTGGGAAATGTTTTAGATGATGTTCTCTTCACCTAAGAAACATTTTACAAGCAATGGATCACACAAACAAGGTGTTTTTTAAAGAAATTCAAAATCCATGCATACACATATACATGCATTCATGAATTCATTTAGAAAAGTTTTTGTTAACCCTAAACTTGATGATTAATGTTTTGATGATCTAAGTTTGATATTTTTGGGATGTTACAAACCTTCCCCCCTTAAACAAAATCTCGTCCCGAGATTTGAAAAAGGATGAAAAGATTACCTAGGATTTGAAGAGATCTGGAAACTCCGTTCTGATGTGATCTTCGCGTTCCCAGGTAGCCTCCTCTTCTGTGTGGTTGCTCCACTGAATCTTGAGAAACTTGATGCTTCGGGTTCTGGTAGTTCGAAAGGCTTCTTCCAATATACGGATGGGTACTTCGGGATAGGTTAGATCATCATTGATCTCTATGGTCCGGTGATCGATATTCTTGAACACTTCGGTCTTCTCGGGGACTTCGAGACATTTGCGAAGTAACGAGATATGGAACATATTGTGCACAGCTGACATCTCTTCAGGTAGTTCCAGTTGATACGATACTTCTCCTCGACAGTTTAAGATTTTGAAAGGTCCAATATATCTAGGGGCTAACTTTCCTTTGAGTTGGAAACGTTGCATTCCCTTTAATGGCGACACTTTCAGATAAACAAAATCTCCGATGTTGAAGGCGAGGTCTCGACGTCTCTTGTCGGCGTAACTCTTTTGTCGGGATTGGGCTGTCTTGAGGTGTTCACGAATCTTGTGAACCTTCTCTTCTACTTCACGTAGAATGTCGGGTCCGAAAATCTGACTCTCTCCTACTTCCGGCCAGTTCAAAGGGGTGCGGCACTTTCTTCCGTACATAAATTCAAATGGGGCCATTTGCAAACTGGCTTGGTAACTATTGTTGTATGAAAATTCTGCAAACGGCAGACAGTCTTCCCATTTGGATCCATATTCTAGCACACATGCTCTAAGAATATCTTCGAGTATTTGGTTTACTCGCTCCGTTTGTCCATCAGTCTGAGGGTGATAAGCGGTACTGAAATTTAGGCGGGTTCCTAAACCTTCTTGGACTTTCTTCCAGAATCTCGAGGTAAACTGAGTTCCTCGATCCGAGACTATGTTCTTGGGGACTCCATGCAAACTAACGATTCTAGCGATGTATAACTCCGCTAGCTTCGAACTCTGGTAGGTGGTTTTAACGGGCAAGAAATGGGCTACTTTGGACAATTTGTCCACTATGACCCAAATAGAGTCATTTCCCCTACTAGAAGTAGGTAGTCCAGTGATAAAGTCCATTCCTACAGAATCCCATTTCCATTCCGGAATCTGCAAAGGTTGCAACAATCCAGCGGGTCGTTGATGTCCTGCCTTGACTCGCCGACATATGTCACACTTGGCGATATAGCTTCCGATTTCTCTCTTCATCTTATGCCACCAAAATTGCTCCTTCAAATCTTGATACATCTTGGTTCCTCCGGGATGGATAGAATAAAGAGTATCATGAGCCTCCTTCAAGATAACTTCTTTCAACTCCGAATCTGCCGTTACACAAAGGCGTCCTTTGTACCACAGAACTCCTTCTTCGTCCTCGGTGAATCCGGGTACTTTGCCTGTACCGATACGACGCTTGATTCCGTCGATACTAGCATTTCCTTTCTGCGCCTCTTTAATCTGACTGATCAAAGTGGGCTGAAGTTCTATGCTAGCCAAAAATCCTTCACTTACTAATTCCATTCTAAAATCTTCCATCTCTTTGTGCAAACTTGGTTGCTCCTTTAAAATCATGGAGTTCAAGCGGCACGGCAATCTGCTAAGGGCATCGGCTACCACATTGGCTTTTCCAGGGTGATAGTGAATGTCTAGGTCGTAATCCTTGATTAAATCAATCCATCTTCTCTGCCTCATATTCAGCTCCTTTTGAGTGAATATATACTTTAGGCTCTTGTGATCCGAATAAATCTCACAACGGTTTCCCATAAGGTAATGTCTCCATGTCTTCAGGGCTAGAACTATGGCTGCGAGTTCGAGGTCATGGGTTGGGTAATTTTGCTCATGTTGCTTCAGTTGTCGCGATAGATAAGATATAAATTTTCCTTCTTGCATTAGCACACATCCGAGACCAATCTTGGATGCGTCACAATACACATCGAAGGGCTTCGTAATATCCGGCATGATCAAGATTGGGGCTGAAATCAATCTCCTCTTGAGTTCTTGAAAACTCGCTTCGCACTTGTCCGTCCATTCAAACTTCTTGTCTTTCTTCAGCAATTGGGTCATGGGCCGGGCTATACTCGAGAATCCTTCCACGAATTTGCGGTAATATCCCGCCAATCCGAGAAAAGCACGAACTTGGGTTTGAGTGGTTGGGGCTTGCCAATCTTCTACATCTTTCACTTTGGCAGGGTCCACGGCAATTCCTCCGGCTGATACAATGTGACCGAGGAATCCTACTTCCTGTAACCAGAATTCACATTTGCTAAACTTTGCATACAACTGATGCTCTCTAAGGGTTCCAAGAATGGTCCTTAGGTGTAGCTCATGTTCTTCTTCCGATTTGGAATAAATCAGAATGTCATCGATGAACACAACGACAAACTTATCCAGGAAGTCCATAAAAATCTTATTCATGAGATTCATGAAATAAGCGGGGGCATTGGTTAATCCAAAAGACATAATTGTATACTCATACAATCCATATCGGGTGGTGAAAGCAGTCTTCGGGATATCCTCTGCACGAATTTTGAGTTGATGATAGCCAGTTCTAAGATCAATCTTAGAAAACACCTGGGCACCGGTCAACTGATCAAACAAATCTTCGATCTTAGGCAAGGGGTACTTGTTCTTGATGGTGACATCATTCAACTTTCGATAATCCGTACACAAACGGTTACCTCCATCCTTCTTGTCCACAAACAAGACAGGTGATCTCCATGGGGACGCACTTGGTTGAATCAATCCGATTTCCAACATGGAATCCAGTTGCTTATTCAGTTCTTCTAGTTCTGACGGGTTCATACTATAGGGTCTCTGGGCTATGGGTCCTGTTCCGGGGATTAGTTCGATGATAAACTCGATATCCCGATCTGGGGACATACCGGGCAAAACATCTGGAAATACATCGGGGTATTTGCAGACTATTCGAACTTGGTCAATGGTAGGTTGGGCTAGACTCTTGTTACACTTGAATTGGCGAGGTAAGGTTTCAGATATATGCTCGACTGATACTCCAGTGGTACTGGTCATGGTAATGGCTTTCTTGGCACAGTCAATCAATCCTTTATGCTTGGACATCCAATCCATTCCTAGTACTACTTCCAAACCTTTAGTTCCGAGTACTATTAGGTTAGCATAAAAATCTATGCCATGGATTCGGATAGGAACGGCTTTGCAAATTTGCCTAGCCTTGGTGGTTGATCCGGGAATTTGCACAATCATCATATGCTTCAATTTGGTTGGTTGAATTTTACTAGTGCAGGCAAATTCTTCGGTGACAAATGAATGCGATGCACCAGAATCAAACAACACTCTTGCAAGTACTGAATTAACAGAAAACATACCCAGCACGACGTCTGGCGCTTCCTGAGCTTCTTCAGCATGCATGAGAAAAAGACGGCCATTGCGGTTGAGTGAATTCCCTGGGGAAAATCTTCTCCCTGGCTGGACACGACGCTGCTGCTGAGCTGGGACATTGGCGTTGGGGGCTGTAGCATTCTTCTTGTTGGGGCACTCGTTGGAATAGTGGCCTTTATTTCCATAGTCATAACAGGTCACTTGTGACTTGTCCTTGGCTGCGATAGGCACAACATTGCTTCGAGTCCTCGGGGCAGTATTGGGGTTAGTGGTAGTATTGTTGGTGTTGAACTTGGGTGGGGCACGGGTGAAATTGCTAGAGTTGCCGGGGTTGTTGTGATTTCCTCCGGGTCTAGGGTTTCCACGGTTGGGATAGGTCGGACGGGTCATAGGGGGTCTGTTGGTTCGTGGGGCAAATCCTGGAGATGGGTTGGGGCGATACTTTGGGGTCTAATGGGTTCCTGGTTGATGCATCATGCGACGCTTGCGGTTTTCATTGGCTTGGTTGATCTTTCCTTCCATTTGGATAGCAGAGTCGACAAGGGATTCAATATCCACAAAGAGGATATTGACTAACACCGTCTGCATCTCGTCATGCAGACCATTCAGGAATCTTTCTTTCTTCTTGGCTTCGGTGTCTATCTCGTCCGGGGCATACCTAGCTAATGACAAAAATTTGTCACGGTATTCTACTACAGTCATCCTTCCTTGCTTCAACTCTCTGAACTCGTCTCTCATTCTCTTGATCAAACCTGGTGGCACATGGGTTCTGCTAAACTTGACCTTGAATTCCTCCCAGGTCATCATCTGGCCTCCGGTCATTGCACGAACACTGTTCCACCATGCCCTGGCATCTCCGGCTAGATAATGGGTGGCGAACAAGACTTTCTCGATGGCTTCCACTCCAGCTACTTCTAAGTTATTTTCCATGGTTTGCAGCCAATCATCGGCATCTAGGGGTTCTTCCGACTTGGTGAAAACGGGTGGGTTGGTATTCTAGAAATTCTTGAGTTTAGATCCGTGGTTGTCCTGGTTTCCATGGCCTTGGTTGTTGTGGGCTATCTGTTGCAGAGTGGCTAGGTTGGCTTGACGTTCGGCTCTTTCAGCTTCGCGGTCAGAAGTCAACATTTGCAGGATCTGCAACATCGGGTCCGGGGCTGAACCACTTCCTCCACGTGGCATCTGAAGATTGATATCGATCATGAGAAAAGAGGGAAATTGCTAAGGTTTTGGGTTTTTGAAAAGTTTTTTAAAGGTTTGACTCAGATTTTTCTAGCAACTTGCTTTTTCATTCATTCACTCATAGCACACAGTACAACACACACCACAACAAGGAAACACAGATGGTTTTAAGAACCATTCTGGAATCTACGATACAGTGGGACCGACTACTACTCACTACGCTAGTGCTTAGTGCTACTACTCCTTGGAGTTTGTGGCTTCATCATCTTCAGAATCATCGATGAAGGCGAAATCATCCTCATCGGTGAAGAAGTCCATGGCCTGATCCTCCAAAAAATCATCGTCATCGCTGAGATAGGAGTAAGGGTCTCTACGAAGATATTCTCCGGCATTCTCCCTTTCCTCTAGCTGCATGTCTCTCTCGTGGATGGTCTCTTCCAGAGATGAGATGCGATGGCGAAGACGGGCAATAATGCGCTCCTTCTTGTCGAGCTGACGGCGGCGAGACTTGCGATCCTTTGCGAGCATGGCGATGGTCTGATCCTTCGTCTTGATGATGGCAGACTTGTGATTGCAATAGTCACGGCAGTTGTCCCACTCCTGCTGACGGTCGTACATCATGAAGCTAAGGTGGTCCAATTGAGTCTTCAGCTCGGGGTGGTATGGGGCTTCCACTGGTTGTCCATTTGCATCACGTCTTGGGAAAAACTCAAAGCGAGTACCCTTGATCTGATTGATGCTCTGTCCACACAGACGGGAAAGAGCTTCCTGCATTGCTCTGGCAAGTCCGTCGAGCCAGTTGTTTTCCCGCTGTGGGAGGTTCAATCTTTCCTCGGAGACTTGCAACAATTAGCCACTGCAGATCTTCTCCTCCTTGATCATTGAGCTGAGCTCCAAAGAACTCGGGGTGCGGACGCTCCAGAAGTTCCGAAAGCTGATCCAGATCCCTCTCAAAGATAAGGTCTCCCCCATTTCCGAGTTGATAAAACTTGTTGTACTTCACGTCCATCTATAAAAATAGAGGATGAGTAGATTAGCAGAGTGATCAAGTGTGTCAAAATTTTATCTATTTTGCAAGAGTTTTTGAGGAACATTAAGTTTTATGAAAGAATTAAAGAGATAAGAATGAGAATAGGTTTTTGTAAATATTTGTTTTCTTTGGTTTTTGAAACTAAGTTTTTGGTTCAACGTCCAACCTAACTAGGGTCTCCTATGGTCAGGATGGCTCTGATGCCAACTTGTCAACACCCGGATTTTTCAATCCTAGATGCCTGTTATGCCATACATCGCAATCCCAGGATTACCATTTTTGCGAGACATAACAGAATTGGATACCATAGTACCTCATCCATTACAACGATACATAAGTTCTTACACGAATAGGGATCTCATGATCCAGTTCTTAATACAACATCAAGCAGCGGAATACGTAATAATAACGGTAGCGTAGGCGAAGCTCCATCTTCGGGGTCACAGGCAATGCTGACGATGGGAGATGATCCTAGTTGTCGTAACCTTCCTGGGGTCCATCCTCCAGGTACTCCTCTTCATAGTCTGCCCATGGGAACAGCCAGGGACAAAGCCATGAGTACTCTTTAAGTACTCGCAAACTAATACTAACAAGAAAAGGGGGTTTTTGGATAATGGGACACTAGGCTCTAGGGTTGTTTTGCAAAAAGCCAGGTTTATCTCTACTAAGCTCCAAAGCTAGTCACAATTTTATAACTCCTAAGTGGGATCTTGTAGTTCAGGTCACAACTCTATTGTGGTCAAGTCAAAGTCTCAACTCATTTCACAAGTCATTTTGAAAAGGGTCTGACGGGGGAACAGTATGGCCACTCCAACTGTCCATAACCGCGGACGTGGATATTCGAATAGATTGACACTCTGCAGAGATTGTACACTTTCACCGCAACATTCGATACATCCGTCAGGAACAAATCCTGAATTCACCATACTCAGTATGCGGATAATCAATCTTAACCTTTCAATTACACTCCCTAGTATAAGCACCTCTCCTGTGAGTTTGGCCTCCCAACCATGACCACTGTCATCTTGGGTACTGCACAGGTGGACAATCTTCACAAGGTAGCCTCAGCTCAGACCTTGGCCGTGAGGGAACTAATACTAAGGTATATAAGTTTCCAGTCAAGCCCTACCCAATATTCGGGTATTGTGGTTGTACGATAAAATTGGAATGGTATCGCATCCAGACAACCATCAGTTTTATAAAGGGCTAAGGCTCATGCCTCAATATTTTCATCACCAAAATCATCAAGTGTTTGGAAACACATGTCCAAAACATTTCAATAGAATGATCCATCATTCCAAGGTTTTCATAACCATTTTCCCCCAAGTACTCCCATCTAAAGTTGATCAAGTTTTATGCTTAGCACTAGCATCTACAGTTGGGAATGGTAATAATGAGGGGTGGTAACTGGTGGAGTTTCACTAAGTCCAACATTATATCTTAGGCTGAGATCAAGGTTTCTAGCTTAGGCCAAATTTTATGCTCTTTATGCAACCTTCAGCACAACTGTCTTGTATCTACCAAACTCTTAGGTAGACTCTAAGTAAGCTTTGATAAAGAAATAAAGTAAGAAGCTTGCCATAAAACTAGGATTGGTTTAGCAAGTTGGTATGATCACATACGCTTAAGGCATATAGTATTCATATCACAAGCATGGGTTTGTGGAAACAATAGGGTATCTTGCAAGTGTTATCTTGCACTGGTATAGTATCTTGCAAGTGTTAGCTTTTATTGGTCAACTTGGTTAGTAAAACTTGCCTTGTGCAGAGCAGTGGTTGAAGTTCTCTTCGGCTTCCTCTTCGTAGTATCCTTCTTCCTCCTCGTAGTATCCTTGGTCGGTACTAGCGTCTATGAATAAATACGAGGTACACAATCACCAAACAATACTTAACTACTTGCAATCATCACACACAAGGGTCCTATAGATGATCTAGCATCATCTCTAACATTACAAGGTTAAGGATTGGTTTAAGTCCTTTTATTTTAGAAAAGTAATTTCTACTCATTGAAAAACTACTTAAGATTTAATATTCTCCAAACTAAACATGGGATCATGTTGACACATGTCATCACCACATATTGTAGTCCATGGGAATGTGATTTAAAGTGGTGTCACAATTTAAGAAGGTTTTACCCTTTTATTTTAATTGATTAAAGTGGCTAGAAATGCTTATGTAGCCTTCTTTTATTCCTTGAACATTTTTTTCTGCAAGTAAACCTATATATTTTTATATATTCTGAAAGGTATGGTTAAATGTGATTTTTGAGAGTTGGAATCAACTCAAAAGCTTTTATGGTTTAAATTTGAAAAATGTTTGAATGCAGAAAAGCTTCTGCCTTGTTATTTTTGCTATGGGTGATCTACAGATCCAAATGACTTGAATCCAACGGGCTTGGATTAAGCATTCACAGGCCTTTCCAACAAAATTGGTTTCATCCAATTTGGTGCACTGAATCGACCTGGGTTGATTTTTGAAGTTGGGTACAGAAGTGTGTTTGAAATTAAAAAGAAAAAGGTTTAATTTGAATTGCTGAGCTGCGCGGGAAATTCTAACGGGCCGGCCTGCTAAGTGCAGTGCCTCCGCGGGCTGCGTAAGTGGGTGTCCCCACTCGTCAGTGACACGGGGCTGGGCGAAGCGGTATGGGGCAACGTGGGTCGTTCGATCTAGTTCTAATCCAACGGCTGAGGGTCATCGTCGATGCGAGACAGCTCCGGCGAGAACGAAACCTAGCGCGGCCAGTGGGGGGTGCTGGGGGCTTACCGGGGTACGGGCGAGGGTCGGCGAGGCGGGCGAACGACGAAGTCGACGACGGCGATCCTCCTGGTACCGGTGGCTTCTCCTGGGACGGCTCCAATCGCTGGCTCCCTTCTTCTCCAGAGGCGGCGGGCTCCGGTGAAATTCCGGCGAAGTGGTGCTCGCCTTGCTCTGAGGATGGTGTGGCAGGTCAGTGGGGAGAGGGGAGTGAGAAGGTGTGAAGAAATCGTGCGGGGGTGGCCTCTATTTATAGTCGAGCGAGGGGACCGTCGGGGCGCAAGGTGAGCTCGTCGGGGGTGACGTTACAGGCAGCTAATGGCATGGGCAAGGGTAGGGGACAGTGCTGTGTCTCCTGGCGATGCTCAACGACATGGTCGCGAGGCATGGGGCGGTGTGGTTTGGTCTGGAACGGGCGGTGCTCTACGCGGCAGAGGCGGCGTCTTCGACGGCGGGCGGTGGTTGTATGGCACGGGGCGGCAAACGGGAGTGTCTGGCGGGGTCCTGGGTCGGTGGTGATCGTGTGTGCGCGCGGTGAGGGCGGCGCGCGGTCTGGGGACGCTGGTCGCGGGTGATGCTCTGGCGCACGCTCGGCATGGTCTGGGCGCGGCTTGTGCGCGTGGTTCAGGGCTTGGCAACGCTTGCGGCTGGGACAGGCAGTTGCGGTGGACGGTGGGCTGCCTCCCAGACATGCTGGCTAGGCTTGCTGCTGCTCCTAGCTTGCTGTCCACATTGGGGTGACATGGGGGTGCTCGGCTGTTCACCATTAATGGCAATGGCAAGCTCACAGGGGTGCTAGTGTTGGGCTAATCTTTCTAGATGATCTACTGGTTTGTGTGTGAGCTAACTAGGGAACAAGTTAGGCTCAAAACACTGCACACTATAGTGTTTGTGGTCTTGTTTGATTTGTGTCTGCAACCTGTTTGATGAAATGGCCGCATGAACTCAAGTTTTGAATTTTGAAATGAATTTTGGTGAGTTTGCTAGATTGGTTCTGGTGAGTCTGCAGATGCTTGGCTTTTGAAAGTTGAGCTTGTTTGAGTGGGTTTTGAAAAGGTGGGATCTTCCCATATGAAGAAGATTCAATTTTGAATTGTCATTTAAACTATGCATTTGAAAGTTTCTGGATGATCACAAAGTGGTCCTTGATACTCTGTTATGAGTATATTCAAGGGGTGCAAAAATCCAGAAAAGTTTCTGTTAGGTTTTGAAAGTTTGAGACAGCCAAAGTAGGCATGTGAGTTAAATTGGCTAAAATGACCATTCACTTAATATATTTGTTTTGATTTACTTGTCTTTAGGAAAAGTGTGGGAAATGTTTTAGATGATGTTCTTTTCACCTAAGAAACATTTTACAAGCAATGGATCACACAAACAAGGTGGTTTTTAAAGAAATTCAAAATCCATGCATACACATATACATGCATTCATGAATTTATTTAGAAAAGTTTTTGTTAACCCTAAACTTGATGATTAGTGTTTTGATGATCTAAGTTTGATATTTTTGGGATGTTACACGCCGTGTCTCGCAATGACGTGCCCAACCTAGAAAAACGAAATAGGCAACAGCCACGTCAGTCAGAATATAATCCACCGTCTGGTACAAACCACCAAAATTAATTCAGGCGCTACCTCGTGCCCTAGCATCGTGGCGATCTTCTTGGCCTGCTTCTTCTTTAGATTGGCCAAGTATGACTCGCCGCTCTTGCGCTCTTCCTCGAGTGTGACGATGATGCAGTGGCTGCGGTTGGTGTAGGGCACGGTCTCCATGCGCCGTTGCGGATGCTCTCGACGATCACAAACCCCGCGAAGACTACCTGGAAGAAGATCTCGACGTCAGAAGGCTTTCGGGGGAAAAAAACCTCGCGCGACCTCGCGCTCCCCGGGGCGAGGGAGCGCCGCTGGCCTGCCCCGCCCAGCTCTCCCCTCCTACTCCTTCCCTCGGTCGCCGTTGTCGGCAGGGGCCGCCAGGCGCATCCTGGGTGGAGCCGGCGGTGGCGGTCAGTCTTCCCCCGCGCGCTCGGAGGCAGGTTTCGGGGCTCCACCCTCCCGGCGGCGGTGTCTTCAGGGTGGTAGAGGTTCGGCTCCGGCTAGGCGGTGGTGATGCAGTGGCGCGCCGGCAGCGCTGCGGGCGGCGCGGCATGGCAGGGCTGCAGCAAGTGGTGGTGGGACGGCGTTGGCCAGGCCCATACGGCCTAGATCTAGGCCCTTTGAGCCCGATCTGGGTTGGGACGGGCGGGCCTGCCGGTATCCTATGGTTGTTCTGCGGGCGGCGGTGATCTAGCTTGTGCATGGATAGTAGCAACGGCGACCGGCCTATTGCAGCGGGGCAGCGGGCTTCACAGGCTCGATTTGGGCTCGGCCGGACCCTCTTGGAATTGGTGTGCCCCTGCGGGGGCTTTACGGGTTCGCTGGGCCTAGCCGGACCCAACTGGGACTGGTGTGCCCTGCAGCCACGTCCGGTCGACTACCGCCTTTGGTGGTGGAGGCAGTTCCCTCCCGCACGGCCGCGGTTCTGCCAGTCCCGTGTCGAGCTAGTATCTACCTCCGTCCTGTAGGCCTCGTGACGGTAACCTCGGTGAGACGGTGATGGTGGCGTCGAGACCGTGGGGGCGCATGTTTGTGGTCGACAAGTTTGGTGGTGTTGAGGCCTCGACCTCGCGGGGCTCCTGTGCAACGGATCGTTCGGGCGTTGGGGATAGGGCTTCGGGAGAAATCCTTGTCGGCTTGCCTGACAATGACGCGGTGCCGCCTCGGGTGGCACCATTCCTTTCTGGGGAGCGTCGTGGCTACCCTATACACTTCCCTCTGTGTGTCGGGGGAAACCCTAGGACCAATGCTCTGGTCCGGGCAGCAACGTTGTTGTTTCCTTCTTGAAGGTGTTGCCTGGTGCTTGACGACTCGGTGCTAGGATTGCGATGGTACTTCTCCGGAGGGCGCAACGGTCACGGGTCACTTTTGTTTAGTTGATCCGCCTCTATCTTCATTTTATTTCTTCTTTTTTGTTTTCTTTGGGTGTGTATTTGCTACTGTCCTAGCATTGTCATTCTTGTCGGGACTATCGTGGTTGAATGATGTGATTGTTATGTTAATATAGCGGAGCGAAAGCCTTTCAGCTGGAGTAGTACCGAGGGAGCACTAGCGCATGCAACGGTGGCGGCCGACAGACGACGACAGGGTTGCGGTGAAAGAGTCGACCTCGACCAGACTGCAAGACCTCACGGGATCGCCGCGCTGACGAGTTGTAGCAGCGGGTGGTCGGCGGCCGCGGCGGTGGGCGGACGGATGATCCGTATCGGCTGCGTAACCCGGAGACCAGATTCTTTAAGCAATTCATCATCTTTCAGTCGATTGATTTCTCGGATGTTTTGTCAAAAACTCAAAATGGCTTGGAAGAGAAATCGATGTGCCGGTGACGGCGGCCCGTGGCCAGCCGCCGATCGCCGGAAAGTTTTCCTTTTTTTTTCTACAAATTCGCGATATGTCTGTGACGTTCCGTTTGTCTATGTCGCTGCGTGCTGGAGAAGTTGCCATGGATAGCGTGGATCATACACCTCATTTTTTCTTGCTGTCATGATGACCATCTAGCCATTTCGGCCAAGAAAACGTGACCCATTTCCCCAAGAAAAGTTGTACTGTAGATCCGAATGTACATGCGACACAGAAACCTAGCGCCGCCAACTACACTCTGCCGGAAACGCAATTCTTAAGCAAGTTAAATACACTAATAGTTCCTGTATTTGTCGGGCTGATAGTCATCGTACTCGGAATTTGCTGAATTTTACTCATGTATTTATAAATTGGGCTCGATTTAGTTATAGTCCATGTTTGGCATTGAAATTGCGCTGATTCGGACGCCACGTGAACCGGAATCTTGCAGGAACACCCTTTCGCATCTAGAATTTTTTTCACTGCCAGATATTTGAAGGTACCCCTTTTACATCAGCTCTGTTATGCACAGCGCTCCACGCCGTCGCAGATTCTTTCAGATGAGAGAGTTCTATTTGAGGAAGGACAAAAAGAAGGTCTCGACGGTGGTGGAGGCGCCGACGGGCAGTGACAGAGGCTGCGGTCGTTGGACCAGAAGGTGGAGCAACATATTTATAACGGGAGGTTAACTAATGGTATCAGGGTAACACGGGAGGGGCTAACTGCAAATTTCCAGCCCATCTTAACTCCTGCAAGTGGGACACACCTCCATGTGGCATCCGAGTAAGCGCAATTTCAACGCGAAACATTGATTAAGACTAAATAAAACCTCACAAGTACACAGACAAAATTTAACAAATTCCAAATACGAGGACTAAATTAAGTCAGTCTAACAAGTACAAAGACTGGTAGTGTATTTAACTCTTCTTAAGGAGACGCGCCACAGTCCAACAACGCCTCGTAACTCAGTGCTACGTTTCCTCTTTGATTCCAAGAAAAAACCATAACAAAGTCATAGACTAGACGCATTTTTTATAGATTATATTATTATTTTTAAATATACTAGGAAACATGTTCGTACGTTACAACGAGGCTATCCATATTCTAGTGGTTCAACACTAATTGTATCTAGGATCACATTCATATCACGTGGTATTTCCGCCTTCTCTCTTGGTAGTGGCGCTCCAGTGACTGCCTTTGCAAACGGTTCGTTCTTGATGTTGGTGGAGGCAGCGATGTCGAGTGGGGCCAATGGATTATTGATTATCTTGATCTCCTCTCGTTGGTCATCTTTGCCATCAACGCGACCATCAACACCAACTCCATGCCCATCTTCTCCTCCCAAGCACATTGTAATAAATTGATTCCAATATAGTATTAGACCATCTTACTGATTATTATCTTGTAAACTACTTGCAGATGAAAATGCCTCTTAAGATCAGATGCATATGTTGTACTGCGGTACCATACAGAGAAATTAACATAAGTGTGTAAAAGTATGTTGTGTATAAACCTCTCTCTGTAAACTACAATAGGATAATAATATAATTATTGGACAAACCATACTGATTCGATAACTTCTCCATTCAAGAATAGCCATTTGATGATGAATATGAGCAAGTACATATGTGCAAACTTTAGAGATATGTTATTTAGTAAGCAACCTTAGTAAACTTTCCATAGAGCCTTTGTCGGTGAAAAAACCATACATATTTATCAGAGATTATTTCACGGTTTTGGACAACAATAGGAATTTTTTACAATGCATGCAACATTGCCTTCCCATGTTGCACTGAAGCTGTAGTTTTCATAGCAAGAAGTACCACAAAAAAATATTGTTGGAGTTCGGTGCAGTCTCTACTTCATACATCTGCAGAATAGATTCATTACCTCCAAGTGCATACAATTTTGAGAAAAGATACTTATTAACAGGCTCCATATGTGTAGAGTGAGGCGAGATTTTGTTAGTAGCATATCATTAAAGATATCCAGGGCCTTATTAATCTGGTCATTTTTCATTAGAATTGAAATAACTGAATCTCAACATGCTGCAGTTGGAGATATGCGCTCGATGTTGCATCTGGTATAGTAGATTCGGATACTAAGAACTCATGCCACGATCTACATATATCACAAGTCTATATGAATCAAAACAAGCTAAACTTGATAACACTAATAACATGGGTCTTGCATATCACCTTGTCAGAGACTTACACAAATCCAGAAAGACGGAAACAATTGATCTTTTCAGAAAGAACATAGAAACGATTCATGATGAGTATGCCAAAAAACATAAACAATTCTAGGGAGCAAAAGGTCAAACAACACTAAATATTTCCAAAACAAAATCTACACCTACATTGGGAACATTTTACAATGGTCTAGTTGCAGATCTACCCCGATCCTCTCCTTATAGGAAATGATGATTCAGAATATACCTTGCCCCCTCCAAAATTTCAAAGACCTCTTTAAAGATAAATTGATGTTTCCTTAGTGTTGTTTATGATTAACCTAAAAGCATATAGTGTACTGTCATTCCATAGAAAATCAAATAAGTCAACCAAATGTCTTGAGAGAAGTCCTTATTATGTGAAGTGTGATATGTAAGGCATGTATCGTCATAGCAAACTGCACTTTGTAGTCAACACAATAAAATCAGACCGGAGGAAGGCCCGCAGAATGAGTGATGCCAACAAATGATCACAATGAAACACGATGATGATGACACAACAGGATGACTCACCCGATCACCAAGCGATGCTTCCCATCTCACTTCCTTTATCCACCAGCAATTTTTACTGCCTTTATTTGCCACCGTGGCCGAATCGGACGACCCACTAACTACCTAATATGAAAGCATTCTGGTTTCAGGTAAACAAACGATTAACGGTGCATTACAAATTTCCTTGAGGGTGGCGTCACACTAGTAGACTATGTAATGGATAGCTTTATTTTGCTATTCTTTTTTAGATGGTTGATACATGTCTCAACCCTCTCTGATCCGTAAATGTAATACTTTGAATCTTATTTTAAACATTGCAATAAATGAGGCTGTGTGCATCAATTGATGCAGAGGCCGGGGCTTCGCTCCCCATTTCGAAAAAAAGGAGAAATGTCCTTACTTGCGGCAGAAGGATGGCTCTGCCCCTGACTTTTGATGACTCTGGAGTTAACCTGCTGCTAGTTAAGATACTCTCCCGAGATGCCTCCATCACCATCACCACCCACTCTATTTTCTACTTGGTTAACTATAGATCATAGTAGGGTCGCCCTTCATCCAAAAATGTCTACAATTACCATCAACACAAGTATCAAGGTTGTGCAATTTGATGATTTGACCTGTTTAACTACAAATCTGCTAAGACATAATGTAAAAGCACAGGAAATAATTAGCACTACTTGTATTCTTAATATGCTGATCTTGCTGAGCTTTTTTTGCAGCCTTCACTTGGTCACTGTCAAATGCAGTCATATACCAGAAGCAATGTCCATGCAAACTAACCCCTACATCCTGATCTTTAAATGTGTGTATTTTGACATGCTACCCTGCGTACCTTTCCAGCGCATGTCTATTAGCAAGGGATCGACAGTTCTACAGGGTGCAATGCACTTCTGTCTAGCTTAAATTATGACTGAAAATTTATCATGAAGATTTTTTATATAAATTTCATTTACCTCATATTTGCAAGAATTATGATATAGAACTTTTTTGAAGATTTGAATTCCTATAAGAGCATATAAATATGATCAATTCGAAGTTCCAACATTACGTTCAGTCTAAGACATGCCTTCTGATTTTTTTTTTTTTTGTATAGAAGACCAAAGATCCAGGAGCAATGTGGTGACTTAGGACTAACAAGACACCAAAGTAGGACAACTAACACAGTATGATCGTCTAAAAACAATGAAAGCGCACTATGATACAAAATCAGTGAACTCCTAGTCTTTTGTGCATTTGTTATGCTCTGAAATCTAATAGAGAAATCTATATCAAATACGTGAATGAAATTTTAGCAAGCATAAGGAGACAAAGTTAATGGAACATATCTTCTAGCCATGGATTTACCAATGCCTTGCAGGAAAAACAAAAATGAGACTGCTACATGAAAGAAGATACATAAAAAATAGCCGTACATCGCTCCGGCATGCATTACCTCCTCTGCCTTCTTGGTAAGCATGCAGTGCTTTAGCACACCTTTTCTCACTCCCTCTCCGCCTCTACCACACTCGCGCCTAGCGTCGTCCGCCATCCTCTCCGAAGTCCCACGCCCACTGATGTTCAACCATGGCCTCGGCCAGCTTTCTCACACCCATGCGTGATAGCGGGGTGGTGGAATCCTCACTCGCAACCACAGGGGTTAGATCGCTTGCTGTTTTTTTTGGATCGAGGGGTTCGTCACCACTGGTTCCGATACTCCATGAAACTTAACTTTTCAATGTCCAAACCGTAAGCAAGAAGTCCAACAAAGTAAGTACCTGCTTTTGGTACACTCGAGCTCGTTCATAGCCTGCACATCATCATTCAGTGTACCTCACTAAACTTGCTGGCACGGATAAAAAAATAATTCTGAAAAAAATTATCTGGATACGTAAAAAATGCCAATGCTGAAAATATCGAGGGGTTCATCACCACTGTAATATGTGATTTCGACATTCCATGAAACATAGCTTTTCAATATCCAAACCGTAAGAAATAATTACAACAAAATAACTACCTGCTTTTGGTACACTTAAGCTCGTTCATAGACTGCACAAGATCATTCCAGTGTACCTCAGCAAACTTGCAGCACGGATGAAAAAATAATGCTGAAAAACAATTAACTCGATGAACCATCCTGGCAAGCAGAAAAGCAGAGTAATAAACTTACCTCGAGGGAGGCGGTTACCACAGGCGTGCATTCATTAGGAACTTTATGTTGTGAAATTCATCAATCATATTATTCAGTAAATACACCTTGGCAATATTGTTAGTACTAGGCCAAGCTCGGTAGAGATGCTATGGGTTGGATCTAGTAGATCAGAGGGAGAGAGAGGGAGAGATAGAGTACCACATGCGCCCTAGCTCAACTTGCATGAGCCGAAGGGATGCCGTAGTTGGCGTTGCTGCTAGCGTCAGTGGCCATGGGAAAGGGGGTGCGAGCGTGTGGCGGCGGTGGTGCTTCCCGTCGGCGCAGCGCTTAGCCTAGATCGGTAGAGCTTGTAGGTGGGGCGGCTAGGGCACGGCTAACCTCGTGAGGCGTGCTGCTATCCCCCACCTCCTTTATATAGCGCTGGCAACAGGGGCCCACCAACCAGATGCGGTTGGGCGCCCCCGATCAGGGCGCGGATAGGGTTCCCGGTCGAGTCGTTGGACTCGGCGGGGTGGAGATCAATCTAACATTCTCTCCATTGATCTCAACTTTATTTTTAACTTTATACTTTATAATTTACTCGTTTCATCACGGATCGTTACATAGAGCATGTTTTATCGTCTCAGCTCAATTGCCGATAGAATCATACAACCACTACATACTTTTCTATTTTGAAACAAATCCTGTTACTTTTGGGCCTCGGTAGTCCAAGAATCATGGGCTTTCTATTAAACCCATGCCGGCTATGTGTTCCTTGAACACATTGGGTGGTAAGCCTTTCGTTAGCGGATCCGCAAGCATATCCTTTGTCCTTATATGCTCAAGACTTATAGTTTGATCCTGGACTTTGTCCTTCACAACATAATACTTTATATCTATTGACTTTATAGCATTACTCGACTTGTTGTTGTGAGCATAGAATATTGCGGGCTCGTTGTCACAGTACATTTTAGTGGTCTGCTAATGCAGTCTACTATTTTCAAGTCGGGTAGAAATTTCTTTAACCATAACGCCTGTCCCATGGCCTCATAACATGCTATAAATTCTGCATACATCGTAGATGATGCAACTATTGACTGTTTGGCGCTTCTCCACGAAATGGCACCTCATGCGAGAGTAAAGACATATCCTGTCATGGACTTTCTGTCATCTTTATCTCCCGCGAAATCTACATCTGAATACCCTCTTATTTCTAGGGAATCATATCTTTTATATGTTAGCATGAGGCCTCTTGTGCCTTGCACATAACGCAAAGCTTTATTTACCATCTTCCAGTGATCTATGCCTGGATTCTCTTGATATCTACCGAGTACCCCGATGATAAAAGCTAAGTCAGGGCGAGTGCACACTTGTGCATACTATAAGCTCCCTGGATTCTCTTGGTTCTTTGGACATTGGAATTTTCCAAAACTATCGCCCTTGACTATGGGAGCAGGTGTTGCATTACTCGCATGCATATTGTATTTCTTTAGAATCTTTTCACAATATGCTTTCTACGACAGTCCTAACACTCCATTCTTTCTATCTCGGTGAATTTCTATGCCCAGAACATAATAAGCTTCACCAAGATCTTTCATGTCAAAATTTGAAGACAAGAACTTCTTTGTTTCTAGTAGTAGACTGACATCATTGCTAGCAAGCAAGATGTCATCCACATACATAATTAGGAAAATATATTTCCCACTTTTAAACCTTGCATAAATGCAGTTGTCCTCAACATTCTCTTTAAATCCAAATCTTTTAATTGTATCATTGAACTTTAAATACCACTGCCTAGAGGCTTGCTTTAACCCATAAATGAATTTATTTAGGCGGCATCCCATATGTTCCTTCCCCTCCATGAAAAAACCCTTGGGTTGTTTCTTGTAAACATTTTCTTCTAAATCTCCATTTAGAAATGTCGTCGTTACATCCATTTGATGCAACTCTAAATCAAAATGTGCAACTAGTGCCATTATGATTCTGAAGGAATCCTTACATGAGACCGGAGAAAAAGTATCATTGTAATCTACTCCTTCTCTTTGTGTAAAGCCTTTTGCCACAAGTCTTGCTTTATACTTTTCTACATTCCATTCGAGTCATACTTTGTTTTGTAGACCCATTTGCATCCCACTATTTTGGCTCCTTTAGGGATTTCCTCTAAGTCCCAAACATTGTTGGAACTCGTTGATTTCATTTCATCTTCCATTGCCTCTACCCACTTGGCTGAGTGAGGGATTCTCATGGCTTCTTCATATGAGGTGGGATCACCCTCCATATGAACTGTTTCTGTGTTGTAAACTTTGTAAATTTCTTTAGAAATGGCTGATCTTATTTCTCTTTTAGACCTTCTGAGTTCATGATGGCGCCCAGTACTTGTCGTGGGACGCTTCGTTGGAAACCCCAAGAGCAAGGTATGAAGAAGCACAGCAGCAAGTTTCCCTTAGTAAGAAACTAAACTTATCGAACCAGTAGGAGGAAGGAAACGTCACACAGGTGTTGATAGCAACGCGGAGACCTGAACAACACAAACTCAAGACTTTGCCCTAACGAATCAGTGAGGTTCTCAAGCTCACCGATTTGTTGTAACAAAGGATAAAACGTATGGTGTGGAAGGCAATGGTTTGCAGCAAATAAACAAGTAACAATGGAAGATGTATCAATGGTAAAGATTGGACCGGGGTCCATAGTTCACTAGAGGTGCTCTCCTTAGATAACAACATGGCATGAAGGGTGAAAAAAATTATAGCGGGGCAATTGACAGGAACTGAGCAAGGAAAAACAATAAAATTACTAGCCAGAAAGATCCTATGAAGTTGATTGGGCAATACAACAATATACATAGACCGCCATCCAGTTGTATCTATGACTAGAAGTCCACCTTCAGGTTATCATCCGAACCCCCTCTAGTATTAAGTTGCAAGCAACAAACAACTGCTTTAAGCAAAGTGTGTAAGGTAAACAGTCCACATGTTCCATGAACAAGAGATCGTTGTTTTCTCCCTAGTAGCAACATCACATCTACAACCGAAGAGATTATTGTCACTTCCCTTGGAAACTAGAGGCATGAACCCACTATCGAGCTTAAATACCCCCTCTTGGAGTCACTAGCAACTACTTGGCCAAGATATCTAGTAACAATGGAGAGCATGCAAGATCACAAACAACACAGACATGATAGAATCATAAAGATAAAACCATTAATCAAACCAACATAATAATCTAAATATCCATCGGATCCCCGCAAACACAACATGCATGATTACAAATAGATTAGATCTTGATCATGAACGGAGCTCACAAGATCTATACATGAAAGCACAAAGGAGGATATACAACCATCTAGCTACTACATGGACCCATAGTCCAAGGTGGAACTACTCACGCATCATACTGGAGAGAAGGCCTCCGGGATGATCTCCCCTCCGGCAGGGTGCCGGGAAGAGCTTCAGATCCCCCCGATCTAGGGACGATGGTGGCGGCGACAACATACAGTTTTGTGGATTTCTGATCGGGTCCTTAGGGTTTCTGCATCAGGAGCTTCTTATAGGCGAAGAGGCGAGACCAGGAGGCGGCCAGGGCCACCAAACCTTAGCCAGGCGCGGGCCCACCTGCCCCCGCGCCTGGGGTGGGTCTGGCCCCCTGGCTGGCCCCTTCGGCTCTCCTCTGGACTTCTTGTTCCCCACGGAAAGTAATTGACTTTGATGTTTGCCCCGTCCAATTCCGAGAATATTTCTTTACTAAATTTTTTGAAACCAAAAACAGCAGAAAATAGGCATCTGGCACTGTTGCAACTTGTTAATAGGTTAGTACCAGAAAACATGTAAAAATCACCTCAAAGTATAGACAAGCAAAGCAAAGTAGGTACTAAACAAGCATGGAGCATCAAAAATTATAGATAAGTTTCCAACGTATCAGCATCCCCAAGCTTAACTTATTCTCGTCCTCGAGTAGGTAAGTGATAAACAGAATAATTTTTGAGGTGACATGCACCCTCACAATAAAGATCCAACCATTTGCAAGCATTGAAAGCTGGGATCAAAGAACTCTAAACATGTGCATGAAAGATGGAGTTCTAACAATAGGACATAGTAACTATGCACGCAACATGTTAAGCTACAAACAAAGATCATGAATAACATGCATTAAAAAATGTTTGTTTGTTTCACATACAGAAAACATAGCATAGTGGCAATCAGCTTGTCCCTCATAGAGTAGCAATATAATGCATATGACACCTGCAAAGTTCACAAGGGTGACTAGAAACAAGTAGCACAAGAGCAAGTAATAACACAATATGCATCAATTAATAAGCTTTGGAACACTGTACACAGAATGACAACTATGCTCTCCTAATGGTGCCTAAAGGTAGAAGGTGGAGACTCAATAATGGTGGAAGAAAGGCCTTTTTTGTAAAGGAAGCAGGGATTACAAGTTTCAAAAAGAGCTTCCAAAAATTATGGTACTTGTTAGCTTTCAGCCCTCATTGCCCCTATCATAAGCATCTTGAAGTGGTTAAGGTTAAAGTGGCACAGCTGGAGTATAAGCATCTTGAAGTGGTTAGCTTCCATTATTAGGAGGATAAGGCCTATAATTATTGTTGCTACCAAAATTATTCATGTAGGCATTGTTGTTGAAATTGTTCTTTCTAATGAAGTTCACATCAACTTGCTCTTCTTGAGAAACCAAAGATGCTAAGGGAACACTATTAGGATCTAGAGGAGCTTTCCCATTAACAAGCATAACCATAATAACATCAATCTTTTCACTCAAAGAGGAAGTTTCCTCAACAGGATTTACCTTCTTACCATGTGGAGCTCTCTCAATGTGCCATTCAGAGTAGTTAACCATCATATAATCAAGGAGCCTTGTTGCAGCACCCAAAGTGAGGCCCATGAAGGTACCTACAGTAGCAGAATCTAACAGGTTTCTTGAGGAGAAGTTCAAACCTGCATTAAAAGTCTGGATAATCATCCAAGCAGTGAGTCCATGAGTAGGGCAATTCTTAACCAAAGATTTCATTCTTTCCCAAGCAGGAGCAACATGTTCGCTATCAAGTTGTTTAAATTTCATAATGTCACTTCTCATAGCAATAATCTTAGCAGGAGGATAGTACTTTTCAATAAAAGCATCTTTGCACTTAGTCCAAGAATCAATACTATTTTTAGGCAAAGATAGCAACCATTCTTTAGCTTTTCCCCTCAAGGAGAAAGGAAAAGGCCTGAGCTTAATAATATCTCCATCTACATCCTTATACTTTTGCATCTCACAAAGTTCAACAAAGCTATAAAGATGGGCATCAGGATCATCAGAACCAGCACCAGAAAATTGCTCTCTCATCACAAGATTCAACAAAGCAGGCTTAATTTCATAAAAGGTAGCATCAGGAGCAGGTGGAGCAATAGGAGTTCTTAGGAAATCATTGTTGTTGGTGCTAGTGAAGTCACACAACTTGGTGTTCTCAGCAGAGTTCATTTTAGCAAAAGTGGACAAGCCAAAAACAGCAGCAGCTAGAGCAGGAACTAATTTTTTTGTGTTTTTGAATAAAGAAAGCAAACCAAGCTAGACTAATTTTTTTGGGTTTTTTGAAAAGAGGCAAACAAAACCAAGCAAAAGAAACAAAGCAAACTAAAAACAAAGTAAAGAGAAAGGAAGTGAAGGACTCCCCTAGTGAAGACGTCCTTAGCCTCCCCGGCAACAGCGCCAGAAAATAGCTTGATGGCGCCCAGTACTTGTCGTGGGACGCTTCGTTGGAAACCCCAAGAGCAAGGTATGAAGGAGCATAGCAGCAAATTTCCCTCAGTAAGAAACCGAGGTTATCGAACCAGTAGGAGGAAGGAAACGTCACACAGGTGTTGCTAGCAACGCGGAGACCTACACAGCACAAACTCAAGACTTTGCCTCAACGAATCAGTGAGGTTGTCAAGCTCACCGGTTTGCTGTAACAAAGGATTAAACATATGGTGTGTAAGGCAATGGTTTGCAGCAAGTAAACAAGTAACAGTGGAAGATGTATCAATGGTAAAGATTGGACCGGGGTCCATAGTTCACTAGAGGTGCTCTCCTTAGATAACAACATGGCATGAAGGGTATACAAATTACAGCGGGGCAATTGACAGGAACTGAGCAAGGCAAAATAATGCAATTACTAGCCAGAAAGATCCTATGAAGTTGATTGGGCAATACAACAATATACATAGACCGCCATCCAGCTGCACCTATGAATAGAAGTCCACCTTCAGGTTATCATCCGAACCCCCTCCAGTATTAAGTTGCAAGCAACATACAACTTCTTTAAGCAAAGTGTGTAAGGTAAACAGTCCACATGTTCCATGAACAAGAGACCGTTGTTTTATCCCTAGTAGCAACAACACATCTCAACCAAAGAGATTATTGTCACTTTCCTTGGAAACTAGAGGCATGAACCCACTATCGAGCATAAATACCCCCTCTTGGAGTCACTAGCAACTACTTGGCCAAGATATCTACTAACAACGGAGAGCATGCAAGATCACAAACAACACAGACATGATAGAATCATAAAGTTAAAACCATTAATCAAACCAACATAATAATCTCAATATCCATCGGATCCCCGCAAACACAACATGCATGATTATAAATAGATTAGATCTTGATCATGAACGGAGCTCACAAGATCTATACATGAAAGCAAAAAGGAGGAGATACAACCATCTAGCTACTACATGGACCCATAGTCCAAGGTGGAACTACTCACGCATCATACCGGAGAGAAGGCCTCCGGGATGATCTCCCCTCCGGCAGGGTGCCGGGAAGAGCTTCAGATCCCCCAATCTAGGGACGATGGTGGCGGCAGCTACAGACGGTTTCGTGGATTTCTGATCGGGTCCTCAGGGTTTCTGCATCAGGGGCTTCTTATAGGCGAAGGGGCGAGACCGGGAGGCGGCCAGGGCCAACAAACCCTAGCCAGGCGCGGGCCCACCTGCCCTCGCGCTTGGGGTGGGTCTGCCCCCCCTGGCTGGCCCCTCCGGCTCTCCTCTGGACTTCTTGTTCCCCATGAAAAGTAATTTACTTTGATGTTTGTCACGTCCAATTCTGAGAATATTTCTTTACTAACTTTTCCGAAACCAAAAACAGCAGAAAACAGGCATCTGGCACTGTTGTAACTTGTTAATAGGTTAGTACTAGAAAACATGTAAAACGCACCTCAAAGTGTAGACAAGCAAAGCAAAGTAGGTACTAAACAAGCATGGAGCATCAAAAATTATAGATACGTTTCCAACGTATCAGTTCATCAGACTTTTGCTCATTTCGTGCCTCAGGTTCTGACACATTTGCTGTGTGCGGCTATTCTGGCTCCCTTTCGTGCTCAACAGTGGGTTCAGGCGGCTCCTGATGGACAGGTTCCGAACTCCATTGTTGTCACGTGTGTAGTCACAACAGGTGCTGGCACCACAACCTCAGGGGTTGTAGATGGTGGCACAACAGGTAGCGAGAAAAATGGCTCCTGAGTCATCGGATTAGGTGCATGCACCCTCTTCTCCTCAAGATCAATTTTCCGAGATACCGTGCTCCCCCTCATCAATTCGTCCTCCAAGAATACTGCATGTCTCATTTCTACAAACTTTGTGTATCTATCAGGACGGTAGAAACGATAACCTTTTGATCTATATGGATAGCCAATAAAGTGGCAAGACACTGTTTTGGGATATAACTTTGCAATGTTTGTATTGAAAACTTTTGCCTTAGCTGGGCTCCCCCAGACCCTCAAGTGGCGCAGAGAGGGGACTCTGCCTGTCTACAATTCGTATGGTGTTTTGGGCACCGACTTACTTGGTACTATTGAGAATGTGGATGGCCGTTTTAAGCGCTTCCATCCACAATCCCAATGGGAGGGTGGAATAGCTCATCACGCTGCGCACCATATCCATGAGGGTACGGTTACGCCTTTCAACTACTCCATTTTGCTGATATTCGCCCGACATAAAATACTGGGCGACTATTCCATTTTCCTGTAGGAACCTTGCAAAAGGTCCAGGTACTTGACCATATGGATTGTGCCGACCGTAGTACTCCCCCCCACCGTCAGACCAGACTATTTTAATTCTTTTATCATGCTGATTTTCTATTTCAGCTTTGAATATTTTAAATTTATCCAGTGCTTCAGATCTTTCTTTAATTGGATAAATGTAACCATATCGGGAGTAATCATATGTGAATGTTATGAACAAATCATAACCATCCACACTTTTCACAGGAAACGGTCCACAAATATCAGTGTGGATGATTTCTAGTGTTGTTGTACTTCGGTTTGCACCCTTTTTGATTGCTTTACATATTTTCCTTTGATGCAATCTATGCATTGTTTGATATCTGAGAACTCTAACGGAGGAAGAATGTTATTTTTAACGAGGATTTCTATTCTTCCCCTCGAAATATGGCCTAATCTATAGTGCCAGAACTTCGATGACTCATGACTTCGCTTTCTTTTCTTTTGTTCTTTGTTCGACAAGGAAACTTGCTCACTCACATTACACACAGAAAACACTTTCTCATGCAATAATAACAAATAAAGCTTGTTGTGAAGTAAAGCAATACCCACACAAACATCTTTCATCCAAATGGCACACTTGCCATGTCCAAAATAACATTCATACATGTCTTTATCCAGGCACGACACACTTATTAAGTTTCTATGGACGGAAGGAACAAATAAAACATCTTTAAGCAGAATAGTAAAACCATCAGCTAGCTCCAAAGGAATGTCGCCAACAGCTCCCACTTCTGCTTGAACCCCATTCATGACCTCAATGCATCTTTCGCTTCTTTGCAAAGTCCTTATCGAATGGAATCCATGTAAAGAATTGGCAACATGAACAGTTACGCCAGAGTGTAACACCCTCAGAATCGACCCTATGCAAGTTTCAGCGCTTCCCGCCAAAACCCGCATAGAAACGATTCAAAGGTGCCCACCAGGCACTTTCGTGCGGGTGGAAAACAAAGTAATAACATTACACAACAGTCCTCTATGGGACCCACATAACAGATATATATAACAGCAACTCAATGAGTCAAGAATTAAGATATAATATACAAAGATCCAAATCACCTTGAAAATGGTAGGGCGTCCGACTACGGACAAGATGCAAATGGGGCTAAGAGCCCTGAAGAATAACCAATGGCGTCCATAACCCTGCCCAGGCCAAGCCGGAAGGGTAACCCTGCTAACGACGTCGACTCAAAACCTGCTTAAACAAAAGGGGTGCCGACAAAGGGCAAAGGAAAAATAGGAGCGTCAGTACTGAGGCCAGTACACAGCGAGACTAGAATTCGGCGGTCCTCGCCTACATAGGTATGGTGGACTGAGCGGCGGCGGCAGCATGCACTAAACAACCTATAGAGACTCGATACAACTGGCGGTTACTAGAGAGGGATAAGAATGACCTATCCGGATCCAACCTGATACTTCCATCACACAAACCCATCCTGGCGTTTCCCCCTCGAGACCAAACGAGAAAGTCAACCGAGGAACTCACACTGTTGGCAGTTTTATTTATTCCGTTATCGTTGCAGCAATTACTAGTCAGGTATAGATAATCATCCTGATAAAATAAGCAGTGGGCACTTTTAGTTAACCATTCCGTTGTAGTTGCAACACTTTACTAGTCAGATACAATTAGCGTGAGATATCCCAAAAACCCAGCAGTTGTTGGTACTTTTATTCAGCCATTCCGTTATAGTTGCAATACTTACTAGTCAGGTACAATGGTCGCAAGCGACGACCCAAGCAAGCAATTGTTGGCAGTTTTATTTAGCCATTCCATTATAGTGAAGCTGATTACTAGTCATTATAAAGTCAAATTTATAGCACTACTTTAGTTATAGTTGTCTATGATCGAGATACTGTGCTCCAAGTCGTCCATAACCGCGGACACGGCTTTCAGAAAGTTTTACCCGGCCGGGGTGCACAAATAGAAACACACACTTGATCAACCTCGGAAAAACCAAATCAAAACCCAACGAGGCTTTCACGACAAAGCAATCACAGGATTCAGAAATATTTCAGGGGGCCACCCCTTAAAGTAGACCCGCAACGAAGCCGGCCGGCTCCGAGACGGACTCAAGGTTGTGGGGACGGCTGTGAACGACTGGGAACCCAAAACTGGGCTTGTTGACACCGCGGAATCGTGCCACTATCCTAAACAGTACAGTGTGCTCCTCGCACAATCGTAAATAAAGCAGTAAAGCATGGCATAAGTACAGGATCGTAAATAAAACCTCAAACTAGTTTGTGGCCCCAAGAAATAAGAATGAATCAAGCTCTCGCTCAGGGGGGTCCCATAAGCCTCCCGGATGTGGATAGCGTGAATCTTCAAGGAACAGGTATCAAGTACTCGGGGTCCTACGGGACACAAGTGGGCGGTCGGAAACCAAATATTATCTATCACCCACCGATGCCTCTGCTTACTTACTTCAATTTTAGTTGTTAAACAGGAATTAAAGTGAACGATAAATAAAGCCGAGATCATCTCCAACATCAACATGCGGCAATACACCAACAACTGTGGCACTTGACGACACGCAACAACACTTGAGCAAGCGACTACGACGCGCAAGTCCAACTATCTACCAAACAACAGGTAATAGGGTGTGTCCAAGGCAATATAAGTCTGCAAGGGATATCACGGGTACGAAATCTAGAGCATCGCAATACAGATAGCAATAGATCAACAGGAGGGAATAAATACTATAAGAGTAAGATAGGTAGAAAGGGGGAGATGCTCGCCTGAAAACATTGTCGAAGGTTCAACCGAATATCGGGGCGAAGCTCACATCAACTCAACGGCCTTATCCGCGAAGAAGCAAAACACTAGAATAAACACCGGATGCAATATTTAATACTACGGCAAAAGATCGGGCATGATGCATGTATGATGTATGGCATGGCAAAGATGCGATGCAATTAGGCAATATTAAGCGGAACCGGGGTCCCGACATTTAATTAAACGGTTCGAGTTATTTATCTACCCCGCAAATTAAATGTTGTTTGAACAAGGCAAAATATAGCACCGGTTCGCTACACAAATTTAAATGAGGCCAATATACGACTAGATTTGCCCGCATATGGGCCCCATATTTAATTATGCAGTGAATCGGCATAAGGCCCCCAAACCACATGATAATATGCATGCGAGTGTGACAATTCAATATGCAACAAGTTGTATAGATGGCATTTTAAAAATAGGGCTCGGATAAAGGGTCACACATTAGGGTCTCGATGAACTTGGGGTTCCGGGGTTCGGTCTCAGGGTCCAGGGTTCGACGGGTTCGGTCTCGGCGGGATCGTTCTCGGGGGGGTAGATCTTGGCGCATCCGTGGTCTTCGGGTCATGTTGTCGGCGGTCATGGCGTTCCGAGAGGAAGAACTTGGCGTTAGGCGGTAGATCTTGTCGGTTCCGCATCGAAGGCCTTGTTGTTCCGCGGCGTAGATCTTGGGGGTTTCGGGGGTCCCATGGTTTCGGGCTCGACAATCGGACTCCAGGAACGGTTCTTGGCGGTTATCGGGTTCCATGACGAAGATCTTGAGGGTCCATGCCGGCACACTCGGCGCCTTCAGATCCGAAGATCGGTTCTCGTGTCCGTGATTCTTCGAGCACCTTCGGGGTACGGGGATTTTGATGGCGTCAAAGGGATCTAGCTCGAGGTCCGGGAATGCGCGTAGCTCTCGGGCACTGCTTTACAACAACAACACACAGGCACCAACAGATACATGCGCCGACACCAACGTGCGTCACCTGGCCGCCGTGGACCTGCTAGCGAGGCAGCGAACAGAGGAGAACCCCGGCGAGGTTGTCTGGCAGCCGGCAAGGGGCAGGCCTGCGGGGCCGACGACCACGGGCGGCCCAGCGAGGTCAGGCAGCGAAGCCGGAAGGCGAGGGCGGTGCAGAGGCGGGCGAGAGGGCGACGGGCGGCGCTGCTAGGGTCGGCGGCAGCTGAGCGGCCCGCGGACGGCGGACGGCGGGGCCGAGCTCGGGGCGGCTCGCCGGAGGGCTCGGGGTCGGGGGAAGGGCGCTTGGGCGACGTCGTCGGAGGTGCGGGGCCCGGCAGCGCGGGAGCGGCGACGAGGCGAGGCGGCAGAGATCGGGGACGGGCCGGGCGAGCAGCGGTGGCGTCGGGAGGAGGTCGACGGGGCGGCCAGGCGAGGGGACGCGGGCTCGCGGGGGCGGTCGGAGCACGCGGGCCCGCTGGCGAGCTCAGCGGCGGAGCTAGAGGAGGCCGACGGCGAGCGGCGAGCGGAGGCACCGAGGGCGGAGATCGGCGGCGCGCTTGGAGGCGGTGGAGGCGAGGCCGGCAGGGAGGGCGAGGTGCTAGGGAAGGGGAAGAGGGTGGCCGACGACGGGAGGATGGGGGCGTGAGTCGGGTGGAGAAGAAGGTGGGGAGAGAGGAAGCGCGGCGTGAGGGAGAGAGGGAGCTGCGGGTGGGGCCGGGGTCTGGGGCCAGGCTGGGGGTTAGAGGTAGGTGGGGTCGGGGGGACAGGCGGTCAGGGGGTGGTTGGCGTGTGGTGTTGAGTGGGTTGGTGCGTGTGTGAGTCTGGGCATGTTGAGTGGGGGTGAGAGAGGGTGGGTCCGGCTGGCTGAGGTGGCAGAGTGTGGGTGGTGGGGGGTTTGGGGAGAGGTGAGGTGGCGAGAGGGCATTGGAGGCGGTGAGGTGGAGGCAGGGTGGGTAGGTTAGGATGGGTAGGAATAGGATTAGATAGTCTGGGTTTTGTCTAGTTTGGGACGGGTAGTAGGCTACTGCCGGCTGGGCCCTTTGGGCTTGGCCGATGGCGGCCTCCCCGGGGATAAAATAGGTTTTTATTATATTATATTTATTTTATGTTGTTTAACAAAACAGTTGCAAATATGTTTAGACAAGTAAAGATCCGAGCGGACCGGGGTTTGACTTTTGAAATAGAAAGGGGGGTTATTTAGAAAACCAAACCAGGCTTTTAGGAAATAGGTTTCGACAAACAGATGCATGATGACATGACGATGCTCAAATGCAATGTGGCATGATGACATGAGCATGCGGTCATGGTGATGCAATGCACAAAAACAACGCGATTTTCTAGTAGTGGTTTTGCGGGATGCCACAATTCGACACCACTAACAATGGATCTCGCCCTCGAGATCCGCCTCATGGTACCGGGAGGAAGGCCGTCGGTCTGATCCTTCGCGCTTCGTGTAGATCCTCGCAACACGACTAACAAGAGGTCGTTGTCCGTGATCGTCGAGAGAACACTCCGGAAACAAAAGGTCGAAGGTAGAGGCATCAACAAATAAAGTCACCCCTAACTTCCGTGGACGGAGTAAAACTGCTGGATCCACTGATTCGACGTACAAGAGCGAATGATAAGAGTAGTGGTATGGTAGCTACTTCATCCCGCACTCAAACCATTACTCTGCACACGAATAGGCGGATTATGCAACCAACTCTCGGAATTAGACTGAAGATCTCGACAACGAGGTTCGGAAACAAAGGAGTGATGCAGACTCTGCATCGGATCTGGCGTAGATGATGTCGTCGCGTCGGAAAACACCGGAAGGCACAAACAAGGAACAAAGAATGGTACCGTAGCAGACGGATTCCTCAGGCAACTTGAACACCGGATGGTAGAACACCGTTATCAAAGAAGGAAGCAAAACCCTGAAGGTACGACGGAAACCCAACCACGAGAATTCCTGGACTCGAAGAAAGAGACGAGAGCGGATTCAAAACACGTAGAGGTAAGAGGAGAACAGCAGAGGGGTAAGGAGTAAAATCAGACCTAATCAGAACTATCCAACCGTTTTTGCAAAAATAGTTTTGACACTCTACTTCGGACGTTAGCTAGGTTATCCTACAGGCTGGACTTGTGGGGTATCGCAACTGCTGAGCTCTGATACCACTCTGTAACACCCTCAGAATCGACCCTATGCAAGTTTCAGCGCTTCCCGCCAAAACCCGCATAGAAACGATTCAAAGGTGCCCACCAGGCACTTTCGTGCGGGTGGAAAACGAAGTAATAACATTACACAACAGTCCTCGATGGGACCCACAGAACAGATATATATAACAGCGACTCAAGAATACAGATATAATATACAAAGATCCAAATCACCTTGAAAATGGTAGGGCGTCCGACTACGGACAAGATGCAAATGGGGCTAAGAGCCCTGAAGAATAACCAATGGCGTCCATAACCCTGCCCAGGCCAAGCCGGAAGGGTAACCCTGCTAACGACGTCGATCTCAAAACCTGCTTAAACAAAAGGGGTGCCGACAAAGGGCAAAGGAAAAAGAGGAGCGTCAGTACTGAGGCCAGTACACGGCGAGACTAGAATTCGGCGGTCCTCGCCTACATAGGTATGGTGGACTGAGCGGCGGCGGCAGCATGCACTAAACAACCTATAGAGACTCGATACAACTGGCGGTTACCAGAGAGGGATAATAATGACCTATCCGGATCCAACCTGATACTTCCATCACACAAACCCATCCTGGCGTTTCCCCCTCGAGACCAAACGAGGAAGTCAACCGAGGAACTCACACTGTTGGCAGTTTTATTTATTCCGTTATCGTTGCAGCAATTACTAGTCAGGTATAGATAATCATCCTGATAAAATAAGCAATGGGCACTTTTAGTTAACCATTCCGTTGTAGTTGCAACACTTTACTAGTCAGATACAATTAGCGTGAGATATCCCAAAAACCCAGCAGTTGTTGGTACTTTTATTCAGCCATTCCGTTATAGTTGCAATACTTACTAGTCAGGTACAATGGTCGCAAGCGACGACCCAAGGAAGCAATTGTTGGCAGTTTTATTTAGCCATTCCATTATAGTGAAGCTGATTACTAGTCATTATAAAGTCAAATTTATAGCACTACTTTAGTTATAGTTGTCTATGATCGAGATACTGTGCTCCAAGTCGTCCATAACCGCGGACACGGCTTTCAGAAAGTTTTACCCGGCCGGGGTGCACAAATAGCAACACACACTCGATCAACCTCAGAAAAACCAAATCAAAACCCAACGAGGCTTTCACGACAAAGCAATCACAGGATTCAGAAATATTTCAGGGGGCCACCCCTTAAAGTAGACCCGCAACGAAGCCGGCCGGCTCCGAGACGGACTCAAGGTTGTGGGGACGGCTGTGAACGACTGGGAACCCAAAACTGGGCTTGTCGACACCGCGGAATCGTGCCACTATCCTAAACAGTACAGTGTGCTCCTCGCACAATCGTAAATAAAGCAGTAAAGCATGGCATAAGTACAGGATCGTAAATAAAACCTCAAACTAGTTTGTGGCCCCAAGAAATAAGAATGAATCAAGCTCTGGCTCAGGGGGGTCCCATAAGCCTCCCGGATGTGGATAGCGCGAATCTTCAAGGAACAGGTATCAAGTACTCGGGGTCCTACGGGACACAAGTGGGCGGTCGGAAACCAAATATTATCTATCACCCACCGATGCCTCTGCTTACTTACTTCAATTTTAGTTGTTAAACAAGAATTAAAGTGAACGATAAATAAAGCCGAGATCATCTCCAACATCAACATGTGGCAATACACCAACAACTGTGGCACTTGACGACACGCAACAGCACTTGAGCAAGCGACTACGACGCGCAAGTCCAACTATCTACCAAACAACAGGTAATAGGGTGTGTCCAAGGCAATATAAGTCTGCAAGGGATATCACGGGTACGAAATCTAGAGCATCGCAATACAAATAGCAATAGATCAACAGGAGGGAATAAATACTATAAAAGTAAGATAGGTAGAAAGGGGGAGATGCTCGCCTGAAAACATTGTCGAAGGTTCAACCGAAGATCGGGGCGAAGCTCACATCAACTCAACGGCCTTATCCGCGAAGAAGCAAAACACTAGAATAAACACCGGATGCAATATTTAATACTACGGCAAAAGATCGGGCATGATGCATGTATGATGTATGGCATGGCAAAGATGCGATGCAATTAGGCAATATTAAGCGGAACCGGGGTCCCGACATTTAATTAAACGGTTCGAGTTATTTATCTACCCCGCAAATTAAATGTTGTTTGAACAAGGCAAAATATAGCACCGGTTCGCTACACAAATTTAAATGAGGCCAATATACGAGATTTGCCCGCATATGGGCCCCATATTTAATTATGCAGTGAATCGGCATAAGGCCCCCAAACCACATGATAATATGCATGCGAGTGTGACAATTCAATATGCAACAAGTTGTATAGATGGCATTTTAAAAATAGGGCTCGGATAAAGGGTCACACATTAGGGTATAAGTGCATCCGAAGACCAGCGGTGCCGAACCAAGCACGACATCGACTCTCGGTAATTTCGTTATGGGCGCCAAGCACTTCGATTTCGAAGACCGACGCGCGCAGATGAACCCGGGGAATGCCGAGAAGACCAGCGGGGACTACTTCATGGGACCTGAAGAGCGTTTCCCGGACTCCCAGAACCGAAGCCAAAACCGCTCCGAGACCACCAAGATCTCCATCTCGGACGCCAAGTTCGTCAAGAACCCGGACGCCAAGGTGGTCGACGCGGATGCGACAAGATCGTTTCTCGGGCGCGCCAAGTTCTTCGACCCGAGACCCCGAGGACGACAAGTTCTTCTTCCCGAACGGCAAGACCGACCCCGTGGGACCCGACAAGACCTTCGCGATGACAAGAACGACAACGACCCGGAAGAATCCGATGCGCCCCGACACCGACCCAAGTCCTGCACCCGGACGCGCCAAGATCTACTCTGCATCCGAGAACGATCCCGCCGAGACCGTCTCCGCCGAACCCTGGACCCTGCCGAACCCTGGACCCTGTCGAACCCCGGACCCTGCCGATCCCGTCGAACCCTGAACCCCGAGACTGACCCCGAACCCCGGAACCCAAGATCTGCCGAACTCTAATGTGTGAACCCCTTCCCGAAACCCTATTTTATAATATAATAAACTTGTTGCATATTAATAATCATTCATCTCGCATGCATATTTGTGTGGTTTGGGGGCCTTATGCCGATTCACCTAATAATTAAATAAGGGGCCCATATGCGGGCAAATCCAGTCGTATATTGGCCTCATTTAAATTTGTGTAGCGAACCGGCGATATATTCTTCCTTGTTAAACAACATTTAAATTGCGGGGTAGCTAAACAACATGAAACACCTAATTGATTGTCGGGACCCCGGTTCCACTTAATATTGACCTAATTGCATCGCACCTTTGCCATGTCATACATCATACATGCATCATGCCCGATCTTCCGCCGTTGTATTAAATATTGCATCCGGTGTTTCTTCTAGTGTTTTGCTTCTTCGCGGATAAGGCCGTTGAGTTGATGCGAGTGTCGACCCGATCTTCGGTTGAACCTTCGGCAATGTTTTCAGGCGAGCATCTCCCCCTTTCTACCTATCTTACTTTTCTAGTCTTTATTTCCTCCTGTTGATCTATTGCTATCTGTGTTGCGATGCTCTAGTTTCCGTACCCGTGATATCCCCTGCAGCCTTATATTGCCTTGGACACATCCTATTACCGGTTTATTGGTAGATAGTTGGACTTGCGTGTCGTAGTCGCTCGCTCAAGTGCTGTGGCGTGTCGTCGAGTACCACAGTTGTTGGAGTATTGCCGCACGTTGAATGTTAGAGATGTTCATGGCTTTATTTATTGTTCACTTTAATTATTGTTTAACAACTAAAATTGAAGTAGGTAAGCAGAGGCACAGGTGGGCAATAGATGTTATTTGGTTGTTAACCGTCCACTTGTGTCCCGTAGGACCCCGAGTTCTTGACACCTGTTCCGAGATCGAGCGCACTAACCACATGTGGGGAGATATGGGCCCCCCATCGATTTAGTACCTGATTTCAAAGTATTGTACTGGGGGCCACAAGTAGTTTGGGGCTTTATTACTATCCTGTACTTATGCCATGCTTTACTGCTTTATTTACGATTGTGTGAGGAGCACGCTGTACTGTTTTGGAAGCGGAGTGTTTTCGCGGTATCGACAGTCCCTGTTTGGGGATTTGCTGTCGTTTACAGCCACTGTCGCAAACCCTGAGTCCGTCTCGGAGACCGGCCGACTTCGTTGCGGGTGTACTTAGTGGGGTGGCCCCCCGTGCTTGCTTTGGGTCTGGGAAACGTCATGACTTAGGCCCCGCCGACATACCGATGGGTGTATGTTAACTGATCTGGCAAAAAGGGTCGAAGTGCGTGTGGATACTTTGGTGCACCCCTGCAGGGTTAAATCTTTTCGAGAAGCCGTGTCCGCGGTTATGGACGACTTGGAGCACATTGCTTGATCATAGACAACTATAACTAAAGTTTATTGTTATGAATTGACTTGTATCCGATATGACTAGTAATCAGCTTCACTACAACGGAATGGCTAAGTAAAAGTACCAACAACTGCTGGGTTTTAGGGTTATCTCATGCTATTTGTATCTGACTAGTAAGTGTTGCAACTACAACGGAATGATTAACTAAAACGGCCCACTGCTTCTTTTATCAGGACGATTATCTATACCTGACTAGTAATTGCTGCAACAATAACCGAATAAATAAAATTGCCAACTATGTGAGTTCCTCGGTTGACTTCCTCGTTTGGTCTCGAGGGGGAAACGCCAGGATGGGTTTGTTTGAGGGTAGCATCAGGTTGGTTCCGAATAGGTCTTTCTTACCCCTCTCTGATAGCCGCCAGTTGCATCGAGTCTCTATAGGTTGTTTAGTGCATGCTGTTGCTGCCGCTCAGTCCACCATACTTGTGTAGGCGAGGACCGCCGAATTCTAGTCTCGCCGTGTACTGGCCTCAGTACTGACGCTCTCTCTTTTTCCTTTGCCCTTTGTCGGCACCCCTTTTGTTAAAGCAGGTTTTGAGATCGACGTCGTTAGCAGGGTTACCCTTCCGGCTTGGCCTGGGCAGGGTTATGGACGCCATTGGTTATTCTTCAGGGCTCTTAGCCCCATCTGCTTCTTGTCCGTAGCTGGACGCTCTATCGCTTTCAAGGTGATTTGGATCTTTGCATATTATATCTGTATTCTTGACTCTTTGAGTCGCTGTTATATATATATATCTGTTCTGTGGGTCCCATCGAGGACTGTTGTGTAATGTTATTACTTCGTTTTCCACCCGCACGCAAGTGCCTGGTGGGCACCTTCGAATCGTTTCTATGCGGGTTTGGCGGGTTTCGCTAAAACTTGCATAGGGCCGATTCTGAGGGTGTTACAGAGTGGTATCAGAGCCATCCCGACCTTCAGGGTCTCAGCCAAACGGTCGTTGTCAGTCTAGAAAATATTTTGGTAGTTATGTATACTAGGGAAAAACAAAACGTGAGAGTAGGACTGCTTCCACTTTTCTTCTTACCCACCCACCCACCCTTTTCTGGTAAGGAAGTGTAACGTTTTCAATCCTCTCCTTAAAGTTCAAACTAGGATTCACGTGTTTTGGGTTTCCGTAGTACCATAGGTTGTGTGTGTTTTGTGTGTGTGTGTGTAATTCCTTTTCTATCTGTTGCATCCAAGTTGTTATCTAATCAGCCTTTGGTTATCAACTGTTGGTACATTCCATACCGACAGTCTTTTGCAAACCGACGCGATTTGTCTTACTCTTTGTTATCCGACGTTATCTTGTTTGGGGTGTTCGTTTCCGTAGTGCTAATCTTTAGGTTCAACGTGAGAAGAAGGGGTTAGGATATGTGTTCCACTTGTTCATGTGCGGAGTAATGATCTGAGTGCGGGATGGAGTCGCGACCATACCACTACTCTTATCATTCGCTTTTGTATATTGAATCGGTAGAGTCACTAATCTTGATTCGTTAAGTAATTTTGCGCATCTAATTGGTATTTTAATGCCGAAATTTGTGGAAAATTTTTCTTTGATATATTTGTGTACCACACTCCTTTTCAGTCGTGTGCGATATGCTTAATATCTTTTAGGTGCTTTGAACTTTGTTGATATTTTAATATCATCTTAGTAAATTGTATCCTTTAATCTTGGTTAATTCCATCTTGGTACTATTTTGGATTATTATTATTCTCCATTATAGTACTGACTTGTGTTTTATATCAATCACAGGATGGCTCCACCACGCCGTTCAGATGAAGACATACCACCGGAATTGGGGGCCGCGTTGTCAAACATAGCCAATGCCTTGGCAGCAATGCAGCAGAACCAACAGCGTTTGGAAGAGAGTGTTCGGAGGAATGAGTTTGCTCCACTACCTCCACCTCCCAAGCGGGGCGACATCAAAAGCTTCCTGAAGTTCAACCCTCGCCAATTTGATGTTTCTGATCGACCACTGGATGCGGATGATTGGTTACGTGAGACGTCAAGGCTACTGGAGACTGCTGATGTTCCTGAGCAAGAGTGGGTAAAGTGTGCTACTCACCTTCTGAAGGGAGATGCAGCTCTCTGGTGGGAGAATTATCTGAAGGCAAGCTGTACTGGTTTTCAGCCCACTTGGGAACAGTTCTCGGGAGCTTTCAAAGAGCAATTCCTGTTAGAGATTGTCATGGAAAGGATGAAGGAAGCATTTCTCAACCTCAAGCAGGGAAATGATAATGTCAACACCTACATCAGGAACTTCATGAATCTTTCCCGTTATGGTGGCGATGAGGTCTCCGATGACAAGAAGAAGCAAAAGAGGTTCAGGCAAGGGCTCAATGCATCGATCAAATATGCAATCACACATGCAAGGCCGGCATCTTTCCTGGAACTTCAGCATACAGCTCTGCAGGAGGAAGCAAGTAGGCAAGTGTTTGAGGAGTCCAAGAAACACAACCGTGATGCACCAAGCTCTTCAGCTATGTCAGCTCCTTCTAAGCGGCGTGTCTGGGTTCCTAACACCCCACCGTCGCTCCCCGGCTTCACCAAGACCTGCAAGCTACGCGTCAAGGCCACTAAACTCCATCACTGCTGCTCCCAGGGGCTACAACAACCATTACCCTGGAGCGCCTGGCGGAGTCCCTGGCTACGTTGCTCCACGTCCACCTGGTGCTTGTTACACGTGTGGAGACCCTGGGCATCTGAACTGGAACTGTCCGATGAAAAACAAAGCTCTTCCTCCACCCCCGCCAAGATCTGCAGCAAGCTCTCCTATGGTTCGTGCACCACCACCTCGGGCTCTCAACATCAACACCAAGCCCGGGTCTACTGTTGCTCGTGCCAATTGTGTCAACGCCGCTCAAGCTGAGCATGCACCTGGAGTTGTGATGGGTATGCTTCCCGTTAACTCAGTCCCTGCACGAGTTTTGTTTGATTCTGGTGCATCGCATTCTTTTGTTTCTATCAAGTTTGCAAGTGAGAATGGGTTAGCGTCGGATCCTCTTATGAAGCGGTTAATGGTCCTTTCTCCTGGAGCAACAATGGCAGCTTCTAAAATCAGCCATGGCAATCAAATTGAGATTGGTGGCTCTTCGTTCTCGGCATCCTTAATTGTTCTGGGCAGTTCTGACATTGATGTCATCTTGGGCATGGATTGGTTGACGGCAAATGCAGCTGTGATTGATTGTGCTGAACGCTCGGTTTCTCTGAAGATTCCTGAAGGTCATATAGTTTTTTCTCCAAGTCTGACTCCTGCTATCCAGCTTTTCTCGTTGGCGGCTCTGAATGATGATGCTATGGAAGCTATTCAGAGAGTCCCAGTGGTCTGTGAGTTTCCGGATGTTTTTCCTGAAGAGTTGCCGGGTATGCCTCCGGATCGTGAGGTTGAGTTTGTAATTGAGCTTGAACCTGGAACGGCTCCTATCTCCAAGCGGCCTTATAAAATGGGTCCTGCTGAGTTGGCTGAACTCAAACGTCAGCTTGATGAACAAGAGAAGTTGGGTTTCATTCAACACAGTACTTCTTCTTGGGGTAGCCCAACAATCTTTGTGAAGAAGCGGGACAGGACTGATAGACTTTGTGTTGACTATCGGGCTCTCAATGCTAAAACCATCAAGAACAAATATCCCCTTCCGCGGATTAATGATCTCTTCGATCAGCTAGCTGGAGCAGTGGTGTTCTCTAAGCTGGACTTGAGAAGTGGTTATCACCAAATCAAGATTCGTAAGGAAGATGTGCCTAAAACAGCTTTCACCACCCGCTATGGCCTGTATGAGTACACGGTGATGTCTTTCGGTCTCACCAACGCACCTGCTACCTTCTCGAGGCTTATGAACTCGGTCTTCATGGAGTACCTGGATAAGTTCGTTGTGGTCTATCTGGATGACATCTTAGTCTATTCCAAGTCAAAGGAAGAGCATGAAGAACACCTTCGTTGTGTCCTAAACAAGCTTCGCGAGAACCGCTTGTATGCAAAGTTCTCAAAGTGTGAGTTTTGGCTGCCTGAAGTAACCTATCTTGGACATGTCATCTCTGCCAAGGGCATTGCAGTCAACCCGGAGACGGTAAAGACAATTGTTGAATGGCTTCCTCCTGTAAATGTCAAAGAAGTGCGGAGCTTCCTGGGTTTGGCTAGTTATTGCCGTCGCTTTGTTCAGAACTTTTCAAAGATAGCGAAGCCTCTTACCGATCTCCTCAAGAAAGGCAAGAAATACCTTTGGACTCCTGCATGTTAAGCAAGCTTTGAGACACTCAAAGAGAAGCTCACTTCCACACCAGTCTTGGTTCCTCCGGATACATCCAAGCCTTTCCAGATATTCTGTGACGCCTCTTTGCAAGGATTGGGTGCGGTCCTTATGCAAGAAAAACAAGTTGTTGCTTATGCCTCTCGACAGTTGAAGACGCATGAGATCAACTACCCCACACATGACCTCGAGCTAGCAGCAGTTGTCTTTGCTTTGAAGCTATGGAGGCACTACTTGCTTGGCAACCGTTGTGAGATCTTTTCTGACCACAAGAGTTTGAAGTATATTTTCACTCAGCCTGATCTCAACCTTCGGCAGAGGAGATGGATTGAAGCAATCAATGACTTTGATTTGACCATCAACTACACACCGGGCAAAGCTAATGTCATGGCCGATGCTCTCAGCCGCAAAGCTTATGTCAACAACCTCATGATGGAAGAACAGCAGCCTCTCTTGTGTGAGGAATTCCGTCAGCTCAACCTGGAAATTGTGGAACAAGGGCATCTCTCGAACCTTCTGGCTACTCCTCTCTTGGAAGAAAAGATTCGTTTTCGTCAACGTGGTGATCCGCACACCAGAAAGATCACCTCCCAGCTTCAGCTTCCGAAGTATGAGTCCTTCCACGTAGATGATCAAGGCACGCTTTTCTTCAACCACCGGATGTTTGTTCCAAACTACCCGGGTTTGAGAGAGCAAGTTCTCAAGGAGGCGCATGATTCTGTTCTATCTATCCACCCTGGCAGCACAAAGATGTACATGGACTTGAAAACACAGTATTGGTGGCCTGGTTTGAAACGATATTGTGCAAAGTATGTCTCGGAGTGTGATGTTTGCCGCAGAGTGAAAGTTGTCCATCATAAACCTTTCGGTCTTCTACAGCCATTGAAACCTCCGGAATGGAAATGGGAGAAAGTAGAGATGGACTTCATCACTGGCTTTCCAAGGTCGCAGAAGGGCAACAATGCAATCTTTGTTGTCATTGACAGGCTTTCCAAAGTGGCTCATTTCTTCCCCGTCAAGGAAACAATTTCTGGAATTCAGTTGGCTGAGCTCTATATCAACAGAATTGTCTCTCTGTATGGGGTTCCGCTTGAGATCAGTTCAGACCGTGGGAGCATCTTCACTTCCAAGTTCTGGGAAAGCTTCCAAAATGCTTTGGGAACAAAGTTGAACTTCAGCACAGCTTACCACCCTCAGTCGCAAGGACAAGTTGAACGGATCAATCAGATTCTGGAGGATATGCTACGTGCTTGCGTCATCTCTTTTGGCATGAAGTGGGAAGAATGTCTTCCTTATGCTGAATTCTCTTACAACAACAGCTTCCAGAAGAGTCTGAAGATGGCACCATTTGAGGCTCTCTATGGTCGCAAGTGCAGAACTCCGATTGGTTGGTCAGGTGCAGGAGAAAGAATTTGGTTTGGCCCTGACATTGTAACTCAAGCGGAGGAGAAGGTGCATATCATTCTTGAGAACCTGAAGATTGCTCAAAGTCGTCAGAAGAGCAACTATGATAGGAAGCACACGGACATGGTGTATGCCCCTGGTGATCTCGTGTACCTTCGTGTCACTCCCATGAAAGGCACACACCGCTTTGGTATCAAAGGAAAGCTGGCTCCTAGATACATCGGTCCATTCAAAATTCGTGGAAGAAGAGGAGAAGTTTCTTATGCCCTTGAGCTTCCGGAAAAACTCAAAGTCCATGATGTTTTCCACATCTCTCAGCTCAAGAAGTGCTTCAAAGATCCCGGCAGGACCGTGGATCATGAGCTAATCGATCTCCAAGAAGACCTGTCTTATCAAGAACACCCCACCAAAATCCTTGAGACCGCAGAAAGAAGGACTCGCAACAAGTCCATCAAGTTCTGCAAGGTGCAGTGGTCACACCATTCTGTTGATGAAGCCACTTGGGAACGTGAAGAGGAACTCCGTGCCAACTATCCTACCCTTTTTGTGTCTTCTTCTTCTTCCTAGAATCTCGGGGCGAGATTCCTGTTTAGTGGGGGAGAGTTGTAGCATCCCAGTTGTCTAACACCTGTAATGCTACTTGTTCTAGTAATAAAAGGGCCACTTCCTACATATAATTGTTGCATCATCATCATCTCATGCTCATGTCATCATGCCACCTTGCATTTGAGCATCATACAAAAACCCTTTTGTTTTGGTTCTTATCTCATATGCATTAATATTTGTAGTTGCCTCTTGATATTGTATTTGGTTCTTGATATATTGTTAAATGCCCAAGTTGAGTTGGGGGCATATCTTTTATTGTCTCCACCACCCTTTCTTTCACCACTTTACAATTCCACCACCCCATTAACCATGAGCTGGCAATTAGTCTTCTTTTGGTGTTTGGTCTAGCTCATGAGGGATAGGGTGGGTCCAATGCTACCAATCATTTTGCTTGGCCCTTACTCCAACTTTGGAGGATGCAAATAAATAAATGCCATGAGATATTGTTTTGTTTTCACAGGATAAGACCTAGCATTTAATGCATTTGCATGGGCCATGCAAGAACCACCTCATCTCTTTCCCTCTGTTTTGTTTTCTTCAAGCCTTGGTGGCGAGCTCGGCGGCGGAGCTAGAGGAGGCCGGCGGCGAGCGGCGAGCGGAGGCACCGAGGGCGGAGATCGGCGGCGCGCTTGGAGGCGGTGGAGGCGAGGCCGGCAGGGGGGGGGCGAGGTGCTAGGGAAGGGGAAGAGGGTGGCCGGCGACGGGAGGATGGGGGCGTGAGTCGGGTGGAGAAGAAGGTGGGGAGAGAGGAAGCGCGGCGTGAGGGAGAGAGGGAGTTGCGGGTGGGGCCGGGGTCTGGGGCCAGGCTGGGGGTTAGAGGTAGGTGGGGTCGGGGGGACAGGCGGTCAGGGGGTGGTTGGCGTGTGGTGTTGAGTGGGTTGGTGCGTGTGTGAGCCTGGGCGTGTTGAGTGGGGGTGAGAGAGGGTGGGTCCGGCTGGCTGAGGTGGCAGAGTGTGGGTGGTGGGGGGTTTGGGGAGAGGTGAGGTGGCGAGAGGGCATTGGAGGCAGCGAGGTGGAGGCAGGGTGGGTGGGTTAGGATGGGTAGGAATAGGATTAGATAGTCTGGGTTTTGTCTAGTTTGGGCCGGGTAGTAGGCTACTGCCGGCTGGGCCCTTTGGGCTTGGCCGATGGCGGCCTCCCCGGGGATAAAATAGGTTTTTATTATATTATATTTATTTTATGTTGTTTAACAAAACAGTTGCAAATATGTTTAGACAAATAAAGATCCGAGCGGACCGGGGTTTGACTTTTGAAATAGAAAGGGGGGTTATTTAGAAAACCAAACCAGGCTTTTAGGAAATAGGTTTCGACAAACAGATGCATGATGACATGACGATGCTCAAATGCAATGTGGCATGATGACATGAGCATGCGGTCATGGTGATGCAATGCACAAAAACAACGCGATTTTCTAGTAGTGGTTTTGCGGGATGCCACAATTCGACACCACTAACAATGGATCTCGCCCTCGAGATCCGCCTCATGGTACCGGGAGGAAGGCCGTCGGTCTGATCCTTCGCGCTTCGTGTAGATCCTCGCGACACCACTAACAAGAGGTCGTTGTCCGTGATCGTCGAGAGAACACTCCGGAAACAAAAGGTCGAAGGTAGAGGCATCAACAAATAAAGTCACCCCTAACTTCCGTGGACGGAGTAAAACTGCTGGATCCACTGATTCGACGTACAAGAGTGAATGATAAGAGTAGTGGTATGGTAGCTACTCCATCCCGCACTCAAACCATTACTCTGCACACGAATAGGCGGATTATGCAACCAACTCTCGGAATTAGACTGAAGATCTCGACAACGAGGTTCGGAAACAAAGGAGTGATGCAGACTCTGCATCGGATCTAGCGTAGATGATGTCGTCGCGTCGGAAAACACCGGAAGGCACAAACAAGGAACAAAGAATGGTACCGTAGCAGACGGATTGCTCAGGCAACTTGAACACCGGATGGTAGAACACAGTTATCAAAGAAGGAAGCGAAACCCTGAAGGTACGACGGAAACCCAACCACGAGAATTCCTGGACTCGAAGAAAGAGACGAGAGAGGATTCAAAACACGTAGAGGTAAGAGGAGAACAGCAGAGGGGTAAGGAGTAAAATCAGACCTAATCAGAACTATCCAACCGTTTTTGCAAAAATAGTTTTGACACTCTACTTCGGACGTTAGCTAGGTTATCCTACAGGCTGGACTTGTGGGGTATCGCAACTGCTGAGCTCTGATACCACTCTGTAACACCCTCAGAATCGACCCTATGCAAGTTTCAACGCTTCCCGCCAAAACCCGCATAGAAACGATTCAAAGGTGCCCACCAGGCACTTTCGTGCGGGTGGAAAACGAAGTAATAACATTACACAACAGTCCTCGATGGGACCCACAGAACAGATATATATAACAGCGACTCAATGAGTCAAGAATACAGATATAATATACAAAGATCCAAATCACCTTGAAAATGGTAGGGCGTCCGACTACGGACAAGATGCAAATGGGGCTAAGAGCCCTGAAGAATAACCAATGGCGTCCATAACCCTGCCCAGGCCAAGCCGGAAGGGTAACCCTGCTAACGACGTCGATCTCAAAACCTGCTTAAACAAAAGGGGTGCCGACAAAGGGCAAAGGAAAAAGATGAGTGTCAGTACTGAGGCCAGTACACGGCGAGACTAGAATTCGGCGGTCCTCGCCTACATAGGTATGGTGGACTGAGCGGCGGCGGCAGCATGCACTAAACAACCTATAGAGACTCGATACAACTGACGGTTACCAGAGAGGGATAAGAATGACCTATCCGGATCCAACCTGATACTTCCATCACACAAACCCATCCTGGCGTTTCCCCCTCGAGACCAAACGAGGAAGTCAACCGAGGAACTCACACTGTTGGCAGTTTTATTTATTCCGTTATCGTTGCAGCAATTACTAGTCAGGTATAGATAATCATCCTGATAAAATAAGCAGTGGGCACTTTTAGTTAACCATTCCGTTGTAGTTGCAACACTTTACTAGTCAGATACAATTAGCGTGAGATATCCCAAAAACCCAGCAGTTGTTGGTACTTTTATTCAGCCATTCCGTTATAGTTGCAATACTTACTAGTCAGGTACAATGGTCGCAAGCGACGACCCAAGCAAGCAATTGTTGGCAGTTTTATTTAGCCATTCCATTATAGTGAAGCTGATTACTAGTCATTATAAAGTCAAATTTATAGCACTACTTTAGTTATAGTTGTCTATGATCGAGATACTGTGCTCCAAGTCGTCCATAACCGCGGACACGGCTTTCAGAAAGTTTTACCCGGCCGGGGTGCACAAATAGCAACACACACTCGATCAACCTCGGAAAAACCAAATCAAAACCCAACGAGGCTTTCACGACAAAGCAATCACAGGATTCAGAAATATTTCAGAGGGCCACCCCTTAAAGTAGACCCGCAACGAAGCCGGCCGGCTCCGAGACGGACTCAAGGTTGTGGGGACGGCTGTGAACGACTGGGAACCCAAAACTGGGCTTGTCGACACCGCGGAATCGTGCCACTATCCTAAACAGTACAGTGTGCTCCTCGCACAATCGTAAATAAAGCAGTAAAGCATGGCATAAGTACAGGATCGTAAATAAAACCTCAAACTAGTTTGTGGCCCCAAGAAATAAGAATGAATCAAGCTCTGGCTCAGGGGGGTCCCATAAGCCTCCCGTATGTGGATAGTGCGAATCTTCAAGGAACAGGTATCAAGTACTCGGGGTCCTACGGGACACAAGTGGGCGGTCGGAAACCAAATATTATCTATCACCCACCGATGCCTCTGCTTACTTACTTCAATTTTAGTTGTTAAACAGGAATTAAAGTGAATGATAAATAAAGCCGAGATCATCTCCAACATCAACATGCGGCAATACACCAACAACTGTGGCACTTGACGACACGCAACAGCACTTGAGCAAGCGACTACGACGCGCAAGTCCAACTATCTACCAAACAACAGGTAATAGGGTGTGTCCAAGGCAATATAAGTCTACAAGGGATATCACGGGTACGAAATCTAGAGCATCGCAATACAGATAGCAATAGATCAACAGGAGGGAATAAATACTATAAAAGTAAGATAGGTAGAAAGGGGGAGATGCTCGCCTGAAAACATTGTCGAAGGTTCAACCGAAGATCGGGGCGAAGCTCACATCAACTCAACGGCCTTATCCGCGAAGAAGCAAAACACTAGAATAAACACCGGATGCAATATTTAATACTACGGCAAAAGATCGGGCATGATGCATGTATGATGTATGGCATGGCAAAGATGCGATGCAATTAGGCAATATTAAGCGGAACCGGGGTCCCGACATTTAATTAAACGGTTCGAGTTATTTATCTACCCCGCAAATTAAATGTTATTTGAACAAGGCAAAATATAGCACCGGTTCGCTACACAAATTTAAATGAGGCCAATATACGACTAGATTTGCCCGCATATGGGCCCCATATTTAATTATGCAGTGAATCGGCATAAGGCCCCCAAACCACATGATAATATGCATGCGAGTGTGACAATTCAATATGCAACAAGTTGTATAGATGGCATTTTAAAAATAGGGCTCGAATAAAGGGTCACACATTAGGGTCTCGACGAACTTGGGGTTCCGGGGTTCGGTCTCAGGGTCCAGGGTTCGACGGGTTCGGTCTCGGCGGGATCGTTCTCGGGTAGCGGGGTAGATCTTGGCGCATTCGTGGTCTTCGGGTCATGTTGTCGGCGGTCATGGCGTTTCGAGAGGAAGAACTTGGCGTTAGGCGGTAGATCTTGTCGGTTCCGCATCGAAGGCCTTGTTGTTCCGCGGCGTAGATCTTGGGGGTTTCGGGGTCCCATGGTTTCGGGGTCGACAATCGGACTCCGGGAACGGTTCTTGGCGGTTATCGGGTTCCATGACGAAGATCTTGAGGGTCCATGCCGGCACACTCGGCGCCTTCAGATCCGAAGATCGGTTCTCGTGTCCGTGATTCTTCGAGCACCTTCGGGGTACGGAGATTTTGATGGCGTCAAAGGGATCTAGCTTGAGGTCCGGGAATGCGCGTAGCTCTCGGGCACTGCTTTACAACAACAACACACAGGCACCAACAGATACATGCGCCGACACCAACGTGCGTCACCTGGCCGCCGTGGACCTGCTAGCGAGGCAGCGAACAGAGGAGAACCCCGGCGAGGTTGTCTGGCAGCCTGCCAGGGGCAGGCCTGCGGGGCCGACGACCACGGGCGGCCTAGCGAGGTCAGGCAGCGAAGCCGGAAGGCGAGGGCGGTGCAGAGGCGGGCGAGAGGGCGACGGCCGGCGCTGCTAGGGTCGGCGGCAGCTGAGCGGCCCGCGAACGGCGAACGGCGGGGCCGAGCTCGGGGCGGCTCGCCGGAGGGCTCGGGGTCGGGGGAAGGGCGCTTGGGCGACATCGTCGGAGGTGCGGGGCCTGGCGGCGCGGGAGCGGCGACGAGGCAAGGCGGCGGAGATCGGGGACGGGCCGGGCGAGCAGCGGTGGCGTCGGGAGGAGGTCGACGGGGCGGCCAGGCGAGGGGACACGGGCTCGCGGGGGCGGTCGGAGCACGCGGGCCCGCTGGCGAGCTCGGCGGCGGAGCTAGAGGAGGCCGGCGGCGAGCGGAGGCACCGAGGGCGGAGATCGGCGGCGCGCTTGGAGGCGGTGGAGGCGAGGCCGGCAGGGGGGCGAGGTGCTAGGGAAGGGGAAGAGGGTGGCCGGCGACGGGAGGATGGGGGCGTGAGTCGGGTGGAGAAGAAGGTGGGGAGAGAGGAAGTGCGGCGTGAGGGAGAGAGGGAGCTGCGGGTGGGGCCGGGGTCTGGGGCCAGGCTGGGGGTTAGAGGTAGGTGGGGTCGGGGGGACAGGCGGTCAGGGGGTGGTTGGCGTGTGGTGTTGAGTGGGTTGGTGCGTGTGTGAGCCTGGGCGTGTTGAGTGGGGGTGAGAGAGGGTGGGTCCGGCTGGCTGAGGTGGCAGAGTGTGGGTGGTGGGGGGTTTGGGGAGAGGTGAGGTGGCGAGAGGGCATTGGAGGCAGTGAGGTGGAGGCAGGGTGGGTAGGTTAGGATGGGTAGGAATAGGATTAGATAGTCTGGGTTTTGTCTAGTTTGGGCCGGGTAGTAGGCTACTGCCGGCTGGGCCCTTTGGGCTTGGCCGATGGCGGCCTCCCCGGGGATAAAATAGGTTTTTATTATATTATATTTATTTTATGTTGTTTAACAAAACAGTTGCAAATATGTTTAGACAAATAAAGATCCGAGCGGACCGGGGTTTGACTTTTGAAATAGAAAGGGGGGTTATTTAGAAAACCAAACCAGGCTTTTAGGAAATAGGTTTCGACAAACAGATGCATGATGACATGACGATGCTCAAATGCAATGTGGCATGATGACATGAGCATGCGGTCATGGTGATGCAATGCACAAAAACAACGCGATTTTCTAGTAGTAGTTTTGCGGGATGCCACACAGAGTCAATCCACCAAGTAGATTTAGAAAACTTTTCATACAAGGATTCATTTACAAAAGAAACTGTGTCTTTACCATTCTTTGCCATTATGGACTTGAGCCATATTAGGCAATCTTTCTTGAAGTGACCAGGCTTCTTGCAATGGTGACACTGGTCCTTGTCCCCAGGGAGGCTTTGCTGATGCTGATGTTGTAGGGGGACTTTGCCATGTGGCTTGGAAGGGGAACCACCATGGTTGCTGTTGGTGAAGGTCCTCTTCCTGTTGTCCTTCATGTAGTTCAGAGAACCATCGTGATGGACTTAAGCCTTTCTTCCTCTTGAGAACACATCCCAATGGTCTTTTCAATGTCCCATTTTTCAGGAGACATGTTGTAGTTGATGACGAAGTTCTCGAACTGTTGGAGAAGAGAGGCCATGACAAGATGCACCAGTAGAGTAGGCTTGAGATCGAGGTCAACATCCATGGGCTTTAACTTACCCGCCATGTTTCTCATCCTCAAGATGTGCTCCCTTATGCCATGTGGCCCTCCAGTATACTTTTCTGTTACCAGCTGTTTGAGCAGCTTGGTGGCATACATCTCTGAATAGCCAGTAAACTGGCTCTTTATCTTTGCTAGATACTCACCAACAAAGGCACACTCTTCGATTGAGCCCACAATTGCTTTCTCAATCGTATTCTTGACAAAGGCCAAGCACTTTTTGTTTGCATTGACCCACTTTTGGTTATCTATTGAGTATGCCAGCTCCACTAGAGCATGGTCTCTCTTTCTCTTTTCCCAAGCAGCATTGTCCTCAGCATCATCTCTCACTAGGTCCTTAGGCTTGACTGACTGTTTGGTTTCAACAACCCAGTCCACCTTGGCACAGACAAAGGCCAGGTCTACCTTTTTCCTCCACTCAGTATAGTTATCCTCTCTAAGCAGTGGAATGTCCTTCAGGCAACTCATGAGGTTGAGACCTCCTGAAAACCAGAAAAGATGTGAGATAACAAAAAAACTGTATACATTAATCCAACGTTGGTATAAATTAAGCATGCAATTGTTTGTGCCATTAAAATTATATCACCGTTGGGTAAAGATAAAATAAATGCACCTTTGACACATAATAAACAGATCATGATCATGCTATTAATAATGTTGGTCATTTAATAACAGGAGCATAATCAACTTTAAATCACTTTATCACATCTTTTAAAACAAAATTTAATAAGCACTTTATTGCATTCAAGCAATTAAATCAACTATTTACAGCGGAAACAATATTACAATATTCATAAACTTCAAAACTTTACAGAAAAAATTCTGCCACTTTTGTATTCTCTAAACAAATATTCATTGGAATAAATTGATATAGAGAAAACTGTGTGAAAATTGCTCAAAAATTGAACAAAACATTAAAAACGGCTAAAACTGCTACTGTAAAACTAAAACAGAAAACGTTTAAACAAGTTGTTTAGTTTGTGGCCCAGCGCAGCCCATTGATCTAGCTGCTACGCGCGTGCTGCGTATGCTCAGCGACAGCCCAGCAGCCTGCTCCCGCTAGCTGCCGCCCGCGTGCTCGCGCTCGCGCTGCCGGCAGCACGCGGTAGGCGTCCAGCGGCCCACTACGGCCCGCCAGAAGCCCGCGTGCCTAGCCCGCCAGCAGCCCGCTAACACAGCACGCGGCCGCGCGCGTCGCGCAATCGCAGCCGTCCAATTGCGGTACCCTAGATCCTATGGCTCATCGCGCTGTTCGCTTGAACAACACCCCCCCGCCCCCCCCCCCCCCCGAACCCTAAGACCATTTCCACCCCCCACTCTCCCCACTCACCCTCTCTTTGGCGGTGCTTCTGGAGCGAGTGGAGACGAGGCGAGGTGGCCGCCCCGCGCGGCGACGGCGCCGGCGGCGGCGAGCCACTCCCTCTCTCCCACTCCCTTTCCCCTCTCTATCTCGCAACCCTGCAGGCGGCGGCTCATCACCCCGCCCTAGCGAGGCAGCGAGGAGGCCGCGCTGCCCGGCGCATGACCGGCAGTGAGCCCCTTCCCCTCTGCTGCGAGCCCTATCCCCCTATCTCCCCCCGTTCTCCACCTTCCTTACACCCCGCAGGCGCCACGGCGAGTGAGAGAGGGAGAGCTCCGGCGTCCTCCTGCCCCCCTTGCCAGCGGTGTGTCCACCCGAGGGTGGGCACACCTCCGTCAAGCGGCGCAGTGGCGACCCCTTTGCCGGCAAAATGGCCAGATCTAGATCTTAGAGGGGTTTTTTTAACTCTCTGTTTCGATTCGGGGTGGGATCTGGGGAGGATCTGACGATCTAGGATTAGGGATTCTCTTTGGGGTTTTCTACTTTGCCTTTGGGGTTATTCTTTTGTGGCTTTTGCATGCGGGATCTGGGGCTTTGTAATCTAATCTGTGGGATTTCTTTGGTTTTCTTTGGCCCTGAAGGGATGATTCTTCTTCTAGATGTCTCCCAAAAGGGATGCCCATCTAGATCGAGAGGAATGGCACGGCCATAGGGAAGGCGCTCTTTTGGATCTAGGGTTTCACTTTTTGCTTTGATTTCTCTCTACCGAAAAAGCTAGCAACTAAGAAAGCTCTGATACCATTGTTAGTACTAGGCCAAGCTCGGGAGAGATGCTATGGGTTGGATCTAGTAGATCAGAGGGAGAGAGAGAGAGAGAGTACCACTTGCGCCATGGCTCGACGTGCATGGGCTGGAGGGGATGCCGGAGTTGGCGCTGCTGCTAGCGTCAGTGGCTATGGGAAAGGGGGTGCGAGCGTGTGGCGGCGGTGGTGCTTCCCGTCGGCGCAGCGCTTAGCCTAGATCGGTAGGGCTTGTAGGTGGGGCGGCTAGGGCACGGCTAACCTCGTGAGGCGTGCTGCCGGCCCCCACCTCCTTTATATAGCGCTGGCGATAGGGGCCCACCAACCAGATGCGATTGGGCGGCCCCGATCAGGGCGCGGATAGGGTTCCTGGTCGAGTCGTTGGCCTTGGCGGGGTGGAGATCAATCTAACAAATATCACAAACACTTACTAGCCTACAGGGAGGCGAAGTAATCATGCATGGAGAATGTTGATAAGAAGGGGCGGACATGGGAAGGAGCAGGAGATCATGATGGTACAGAGAGTCGGTGGCAGGGAATTCCATGTGTGGGCAGTCCGTGTGTGGAGCTCGAGGAGGGGGAACGAAGCATGGGAGCATGGCGTTGTGGCGGCGACGTGTCGCTGCAGGAAGTACGTTGTGTGGAGCTCGAGGAGGGCGGCCACGAAAGCGTCCAAGTCTTCCAGGTGGGGGAAGGGCAGAAGGCGGCAGCTTCGAGATGTAGGGTGTCGCCGACGCCATTTACAGCCTGTTTGGTTGGAGGGAATTAGACGTGGGGAATGGGAGTTAAGGAGGTGTGGGACTAGAAATCTCTTGTTTGATTAAAGGGAATGGGAATTTAGGTGGGAGGTGGACTGGGAGTTCAGAGTGCGAACTCCCTCCGTTCTCTCTTCCCTGGGGAGACCAGGTAATTCGCCAAGGATAGGGAATTGAATTTTTTTTGAAAAATCCCATCGTTGTCCTCATACTTTCTCTTAAGTGCACGTACCACATTGCGCATCCTGCTGGCTATCAACTCATCTGGCCGGTACAAGAGAGCGTCCGACGACGTACGGCCGCAGCCGCGTGCACGTATGACCTAGCCACACCGATCGATCTAGTAGCATTGGCGTACATATATAGTTTGCTGGGCAATCAAGGTGAGCTAGCTTCGTACATGTATCTCGATCCCGATCAAAAGGGTTGACCAGAATAGACGCAAGTATGGACACGGCAGCTAAACTCGCTTCGTAAAAGATGGTTTTGGTCAAATTCCCATCGGTAATTCCTAGGACACACCAAACATGGGATTGGGAAGAATTATCAAATTCCCTATGCCAATCCTCCTCCAAACTCCCCGCATTAGGGCACATACAGCGCGGGGTGTTTAACTAAGACGCTAGGAAAGTGATTCTATCGATTTTGGCAGTTCCGTACAATTCCCGGCCGTTTTCTTGCCAGCGACGTAAAACTAGACGTCCGACGCTTGGAAAACACATGGAAAATTCCTTCTCTAGCACCAGACGCTACCCACAATCTGAGTTTGACTTTTTAAGCGTCTGTTTAAACGCTTTGCAATATACATGCCCTTAGGGGAGGAAGAGGGGAAGAGCCCCCACGGCGTGATTTTTGGATCGTAACAGGGAAGTTAGCATAGGGAAGTTAGCACTCCTCCATGTTACCCGGTTTAAATGGTTTTTGGTAGCTGATTGTGTGCGTGCGCGAGTGGCGAAGTAATGTTGCCAAAGCGAACCATGTTATTGGTCGACCACAAAAAAAAACCGATGGAGTTGGACGACAGGACGAAATAAAGCCGATGTAGTGGATAGTTGGTAGAAAACGGAACGTCGAAGTTCTGTTTAGATAGTAAGAGATAGAGATACACTAATGATCGGGCCTATTAAGACCTCCGTCGGGGAGTTGTTTCGGTGTGTGGTACAGAAAATCGTTACGCCGCAAACTTTTAACTGTCTACATGTGTCAGCCTAGGCAATCTCCTTTGCGGGTAAATCACACACGATGTCACCGAGTTTAATGTTTTAGTCTATTATTATATCTTAATTACTGCTGGGGCCCAACGCTAGTTGGAAAAATAGTGGCTGAACAATGTATCTATAGTACTGTGACAGTAGGCTATGATGTCAGTTAGGATGTACCGTCCACGAGTATCACTAAATCTTTATTATGTTTCTATACTTTCAACGTCTATTATTACCTTTTGTATCCTATTTATTTTTGCAAAGTTGCTAGTGAAATGTTGGCTCTAGCCTATTTCCATCTGTTGATAAAACCCACAAAAGTTATACGTTTTAGTCTGGTAAACAGAAGTGTTGAAATTTAGGGTAGGCGAGCTTTTTTCCCACTAATATGACTTAGTGTGAAATGAGGAAAGGCATTCTATACGTGCGTTCCTTCTCCGACGTCCGCCTCGCCACGACATGCGCGGGTTGCGAGAAGCTCGCCGAGCCGATGTGTTCTTATAGGATATTAACGGCTGCAACTGAAACGTTAATGAAAATGAATATGAGCTGAAACGTTTTGTCTTAAGTGCTATTAAGTACGGACGTTTTCAGTAATTCATTACGGGCGTTTCTTTCCGTTGAACCCTCTCGTATTCGCATGTGCCTATGTATTGGAGAGATCACTCCTCTCCAAGAGACAGAACAGAACCATTGTCTCCACACGCGATTGCTGCTGTCGTTTCCTCTACTTCTGCTGTCACGGGTGATCCCATTTCGTCTACCGCGTACACGGATGACGGAAGAGAGATCATGTATGGGAGAGGTGCGATTAGGTTTTTGGAGAGCGTCTTCTACACGACTGCTCGCCTTGGATCAACTGCATCCACTACTTTCACGCTTTCGTCATCACCATGACCACCGAAGCCGAACAAGCCGCTGGTCGATGCTTTCAAGAGGGCGGCCGACGAGGCTGCTGCTGCTGCTACGGCCAATTGGCCTACTGGAGGGTACAATATGCTAATCCCTCTCCTGTTTATTTCGGTGTGCATGGTACTAAGTAATTTTGGTAGATGATTCTACGATTAGTCTAGTACTACATGTTTTCATTACCAAATATTAGTATGTGCATGATTTATTTCTGAATTAATAAAATTGAAATATTGTCTAGATTCTCAATAAAAAGTTTTACAAAGTTCACAAGGTCTTGTTCGAAGTAATATTCCTCTCAAGAATTTGACAAACCTAGCTGCCTGGTGGGGGGTCGCAGAGGTGACCCTCTCTCCCCAGCGCCCTTTAGGGCTCGTTTGGTTGGAGGCTTTCCCCGGGGATCCGTGACTTTTCCCGGGCCGAGGAAACCATGGCTTAAAATTTCCCCGGGCGAGCCCACACAACCATTTGGTTGTCACCGGGCCAAATTGACCCTGGCCTTTCCACGCCCTTCCCCGGGAGAACGATCCGCTAGTCCGGACGTCAGGGAGGAAACCCTCGAGGTCCTCGTCTCGCGATGGGCACAGAAGCGGCGCCCCCGCCCAGCAGTTGCCCGCCGCCGCCGCTGCTCACTCCGGCCACCATCCGCCTCCCATGTCCCCTGCCGTCCTCCTTCATCTCCGGCCGGATCCCTCCGTCCCCGCCAGGTCTCGCTAGCGCTCGCCCGCCTCCGCCCGATCTCGCAAGGTCGACGGCGCCAGGAACCTCGGAGTTGGCCCCGTCCCCGCTGGCTGACGCCCTCCTCATCTAACCTCGACTCCTCCGTCCCCCGCCGTCCTCCTTCATCTCCGGTCGGATCCCTCCGTCCCTGCCAGGTCTCGCCAGCGCTCGCCCGCCTCCGGCTGCTCCTGCAAGGTCGACGGTGCCAAGAACCTCAGAGTTGGCCCCATCCCCGCCAGCTGACGCCCTCCTTGTCTGACCTCAACTCCAACCGCTCCTCTACAGTCGATCTCCCGCAAGGTGAGCCTCTCGTTGCTCTCTCCTTATCTCCTGTTGATTTCTTGTTTCTCTACATGTTGCCATGGTGACTACTGCTCGTAAGTAGTAACATAACCACATAATCGAAGTGCGGACCTGCTGGTATGTGGTTCATTTGAAAGTATGCAAATCCTCTATGTCTTGTGGCATCTAGGGGAAATCTCGTCTTATTTGTAATTGGTCAACTTATCCCTTATTCTTTATGGCAGATCACTTGTTAAGTGCAAACCTTATGTTTAAATTAAGTCTGAATATGCACTGCTTTGTTCGTTTTGAAATGCTACTTGTTGAAATCCAAAAGTCAGGTGTTGGGCCCATGTTAAATCCTGCTATCTGAAAATATCGGGATGGTCATCAGAGCATGCACGATCTTGAGACGAGAGCACAGCAGTAACAGATATATTGTTTTAAAGTATACATCAGTATCAGCTTAAGTGAGAAACCGAAGGCTGCATTTACCTCTTGTCCCTTCTTAACCATCACGCCGGTGCCTTCGGGTTCATAAATGTGCTCATTGTAAGGCTGCGAGTGAATTATACTAGACCCTGGGCTGTTCGTCGTCAACTCTGGTTCCATCAGTAGCTGAAGAGTACACATATTTTAGCCACAAATATATTTGGAAATCAATTTAATGTATCATTCGCACTGATCCAGATTTAGATAGATGCCATGCAGAAGATATACTTTGATAGAGCCAACATTAGTAGCACCGACTGCTGCAATCGCAACAAAACCTTCCTTCCATCGGCCTTCTAGCACTACCTGTCGTTAACGGTGACAGGCCCAGTAAGAACAATAGTGTCAATGAAAAACTGAAGATAAATATTTCTGCTATGGTCTAATAGACTATCTCAAATAAGATTAAAATAGGTAAGATAGTGGAAAATTACCCTTTCATTCTTGACATACAGGTTCCTGATGGTCCGAACAGCACGTTCATTCGTAGGGAAAAGATTACCTAAAAACACAGCATAATTTTGATACTCAAGTTCCCACAAAGTTTCATAGGTTACACAATGAAACAAAATGAATGCAAATCTCTTTCTTATGTAATTTACGTGTATTTGTTGCAGGTCATACCATTACCTTGGATTAATTGTTTCAGGAGTCATCTCGACAATAATCTTGGAGGAAGAAGAGTTAACTGATCCGAAGTGGCAGGTATGCTTGTTGTATCCTTGTCCTATGTTATCTTATACCTGAATAAGGACCATGGTGGGGTTTGTTGCATTTTTTCTATTTCTTCTCACATTGCAAACAATGAGCATGGATTCATACCCTAAGTAATATTTTGCTCCATTTCTCATATTTTGCATGAAGTATTGCTACAGGAGATCTCAATTTTCTATCAATACCTCAAGTGGACCTTACAAGTGGACCCATTTCTCCCACAGACTCCTCTACAAATCAATATGGTAATCCCTTCTCTACCGCTCATGATGGTGGTCAGTCCTCTACAAATCTACATGGCCAAGGGCATCGGGATGTTGAGCCTACAACAAGTGCTACCTCTGACCAGAAAGGAGAAGAACCCGTGAAAAAAAGGAAACAAAGTCAGATTGCTCTAGTGCTTGAAGACTACGTAGACTTTCGGAAGAAGCAAACTCAGCAATTTGTCGAGGAGATGAAGGAACCAAAGCAAGTGGACCAGTTCTCTATTGCCAACTGTGTGGCTGCACTAGAACCCATGAAAGATCTAACAGTTACAGAGAAGTCAAAGGCACTATGGTTTTTCAAATGCCAGCTGAATCGAGAAATTTTCCTCAACACCAAGGACCAAATTCTTCGAATCTTTTGGTTGAAAGAAGAAATTACTGCCATGGAGAGAACATAAGGTGTGTAATGCTACAAATCATATGCTTTGCACAGACCTGCAGCTCTATTCATATTACATGCCTACACAAATCATATACTTTGCACGGACCGGCCTGTAGCTTTGATACCTAGATGTAAGAAACGATAAGAGCAAGATATTTCTATTTAATCCTGTGGACATCCAATCATTTAACTCTTCGGCATCAGAGGTCATTTCTAGTTTCTCCTTGCACCAAACATATGGACACTTCCTGTTCAATGATTCTCGAGAAAAAACTTTAATCTACATGCTATGATCTACAAAAAGTTGTTGTTCATGTGTCTTATGCTATCCAGCATTTTAATCTTATCTTAGTTCTTCAAAAGCACATGCTTCAGTAGCACTACCCCATAGATTCGTTCTTGATCATTGGCATGCATTTGTCTCTCAAAGAAATAGTGCACATCGGTTGAAATGGAGAATACAGTCTTGTCTTAAGCAAGATATATCGATGCACCAGTAGATGCTCGAAACCTGCTAGCAAAGTTGTTGTTTAATCTTATGGTGTAGTACCTGACTGCCTGTGCAAAGTTGCTCTTTCTACAATGATGCATACATGCGTGTAATATTGTCTAGAACATCAAAGTGCTCCGTTCCTATAATCTTACATTATTCCTTGATATAACTGTCACTTTTACTGTAGCTATAGCTGTCACTTTACTATATAACATCAAAATGACCTGACTAGAATATCAAAGTTTGATGTAGTTGTCACTTTACTGTAGAACTACAATTTATTCATAGCTTCATATTTAGGTTGCAGATTATTTTAACAGAGACATGTACTGAATATTTCATATTTAGGTTGCAGATTATTTTAACAGAGACATGTAGTGAATATTTCTTTATTCTGAAGACAGGAGAGGAGTAGAAGAAGACCATGAAATGAAGCTCATGAAAATGTTCTCAACAAGGTGATGGTAGAAGTTTTAGCGGCGGCAAGGGTGAAAGGACACAGATCATCGCGTGAATGCAACTTTTTCTGAAAGATGTGTTTATTTTTGCAAGAAATTAAAGCTACAAGATGTTCCATAATATTGTGCTATCCTATTGGAATTTCTAGCTTTTCGACTACTTGTGGTTGTGTGAAATTGATATTTAATGTAAATTTTTCAAAAGAAAACGATTATCTGTGAGAAATTTTAAAAATATTTAAAACTATGTCATATTTCTTTATTTTCCTGATAATTTTGTACCAAACCTTCTTTCCCTTCCCCAGCCCTCTCCTTTCTACCAAATGGTAAAAATTCCCCGTCGGGTGTTGTTTCCCTGGGATTTTGACATCCTACAACCAAACGAGCCCTTATTCTAGCCATGGATGCTCTGCATGCCATTCTGCAATTTTCTGTGGACCGCGCGCTGCTCTCTAATCTGGGCCTGCACCTTAACATCCCTCCGAGCTTCCATTCCATCCGCTGCTCTCTAATCTGGGCCTGCACCTTAACATTCCTCTGAGCTTCCATCCATGTTGAGAACGCAGTGCTTTTATCCACAACTTGTTTGCTGACCCTGAGGATTAAATGACATACAGAAGAGCTCAATAACCTGCATAGGAGTACGCAGCATACGGTTGCGACGATGAATTGGCAAAGAAGGTGGCTAATCATTTTCAGTGCAACCGCGAGGACCTCCCGATTACATATCTGGGGCATCCCCTCACTACCGGACGCCTACGTCGCCCTGATATTTGGCCCCTGCTTGACAACTGAAAGAGTGTTAACGCTCACACGATCGGTTCCTTATGGCGCTTCCTCTGCACCTGCACTCTGTCCTACCCCTCCCACAACACAATGGGACTTGGACATCATCAATCAAGGCTTTGTTTGGAAAGGAGAAGAAGGAATTAACGGCAGACATTGCCTACTCCCCTGGTGTCGTGTCTGTCGGCCAACACAAGTGGGTGGCCTGGCCTCAGCGTTGTCAGTCAACGACTCTTGGGCATCGCACTTGCCGTGGACGTTGATCCCTGCCAAGAGTCACAGGGACTCACTGGAGCTCTATAAAGCTGCTTGTTACATGGGGAGTGCTACGCGTCCCCCGGGGATCGAAGCTTCCGATCCCCCGCCTCCCGCGTTTGACACGTGTCCACTTGGGACCAGGCTGATATAGGAAAAAACGAAAAAAGACAACGCCATCCCGCGTATGGAAAAAGAAAAAGAAAAAAACAGCGCCATCCCCGCATCCTCGCTAGCGTGCAGCGGTCGTCGACCTTGTCTCCATGGGAGTGGTCAGCTTGGCCTCGACCGACATCCAACTCCGGCGTTGGCGACATCCAGCTCCGGCGATGTCCGCGGCGGCCGGTGTAGCCAGGGCGGCTCGGGTGTGTAGCAGCGGTGGCCGGCGCTTGTAGCAGGAGCAGCAGGGGCATGTAGCAGAGACGCCCGGCTCATGTAGTAGCGGCGGCGATTTCCACGGCGGCCGGCGCGTGTAGCCGGAGCGGCTCGGGTGTGTAACAGCGGTGGCCGGTGCTTGTAGCAGGGGCGGCCGGCGCGTGTAGCAGAGAAGCCCGAGCATGTAGCAGCGGCGGCCGACGCTTGAAATAAGGACGGCCGGCGCCGTGTAGCAGAGAAGCCCGACGCATGTAGCAGCAGCGGCCACCTCGTGTAGCAGAGGATCCCAACGCGTGTAGCAGGGGCGTTTCAGGTGTGTAGCAGGGGCGGCCGACGCTTGTAGCAGGGGCGCCGGTGCATGGCAGCGCGGCTCATGTGTGTAGCTGTGTTGCCCGTAGTGTGTAGCAGGGGCGGCCGATGCAAGTAGCAGAGAAGTGATGCGTGTGTAGCCGCAGCTTGTAGTACAATAGGTGCCTCCTTGTAGCAGCGGCGCCCCGTCCTTGTAGCAATGGCGGTGCCTGCCTTGTAGCAGAGACGCCTCGCTGATGTAGCTATGTTGCTGCGGCGGCGGTGCCCATTGTAGCGGCGGTACCTCGCCCATGTAGCAGAGGCGCCTCGCCGGTGTAGCCGCGCGGCCTCGCCCATGTAGCAGAGACGCATCGCGAAGTGTAGCAGCTGCCACCGCACGTAGCAGCCGTCGTAGTGCGTGTAGCAACGGTCGCCGCCGCCTGTGCAGGCTCTGCCGCCGCGTGTACCCGGACGTTGCCCCGTCGTGTAGCAGCATCCGCCGCCGCCTATAGAAGCCTCTGTCACCGCGTGTAGCAGCCTTTTCGCCGCCACATGTACCAGCCGTCGCCGCCTTGCAGCAGCAGGCGCGCAGCAGGAGTTCGAGGCAGCGAGGGATTTTAGGCATCTTAGCAGGCAGCGTGCCGGGGAAGGAGCAGGGTGGGGCAGTGAGGGAGGGCGGCGCACCAAGGAAGGAGCAGGGTGGGGCAGCGAGGGAGCGCGATGCACCGAGGGAGGAGCAGGAGCATCACGCATGGGGGAGAAGGAGCGAGGAGCGCCATGGATTTTTGATTAGAAACAAAGGAAAGATAGACTCAGTCGTGGGGATAAGATTGTGGTTGTGGACCCCATAAACGTCTGTGTCACACGCAAGGCTGAACACGTGTTGGCACCGGGAACCGGGGACGCGAGTCGCGCGATCCCCGGATGAACGGTATCATTTTCCTTGTTACATTGGGCAACAGAGAGCGGGCCAAGTTGCTTGTTACATTGGGCAACAGAGAGCGGGCCAAGTTTTGGTCAGACAACTGGCTGCCGGGTGGGCGTGCCGTGCTGTAAGACATGGCGCCAATTATCTGCACTTATGGCCACGATTCGGCTATCACGGTCGCCGCGGCTCCAGCTAGGCCTTATCAGAAAAATCTATTTCCTTCATTTTAAAATATAAGATGTTTTATGAAAGAAATATATCTAGACTACTTTTAGTATATAGGTTCACTCATATTTGAAATGAATTTACACACTAAAATAAGTCTAAATATTTCTTTTTACAAACCTAAAACATCTTATATTTTGAAACGAGGGAGTAGTCGGTCAGCCTGTGGTGGCCTGGTGGTGTACCACGGACGGATCGGTCAAGTCAGCCTACCAGCTCTTCTTCCTCGCCAACTTCTTCCTCGCTAACACGCTGTGGACAATCTGGCTGGCCACACACTTTTGTTTGTCCGGCTTTGCAATGCCGAGAACAAGACCGCGCCACAAGACCTGTTCTCTCCTATTTTTGCCTTGCTGTTCCTCACAGCAGGTCTGGCATTGCCTCCGTTCATGGTCCAAGGCTTATTTCTCAGGGTGCAGGTGGAACTATCCGTGGGACGTCCGCATATGCCCGCACAGTCCCACATATTCTAAGGGGTATTCCGCGGAAGCCTGCGAAAATTATGTGGGTTCCCTCCATCCCACGTTTGTCCACATATGCCCGCAAATATGTCAATGCAATTGTTATTTATGTAGTGTTGATAAAAAGAATCAGTAAGCATGATGCTCCATGTACCAGGTAAGCTAATGGAGGCTGTCATTTTATCACTGTATAAACGTAAACTACTCAAATATACACACTAACAGCATTTGCTATAAGGTACTGGCCAAGCAGAACATTCAGTCCAATAGAATTTTAACTACTGCCACTGGCCCGATTTACTTGTCGCAGCTCCCTCCCTCCCGCCACTATCTGCGTTGTGCCGACGCCACCGAGCCGCTCCGCCGCACGCCATGCTCCTCTGCACATGATCAGCAGAAACTATGAATAACAGCAGCTCTGCATCTCACCACACTCATCGTCGAGATCTCCCAGCAGTAGTGAACCTGGCCAAAATCACAGTACACAGCTACACTTCTGTTAGATACATCATCATATCAGAATTAAAGAACATGTGTCAACTATGAATCAAACTGAAGAAAGAAACAACTTCTGTGAAAATTAATTCACTTCATGTGCAGCTTTGGAACACTTCACTCAAATTTTACTTCAAGTATGACAGCCTTACTTCTGCGAGCATATATACGAATAATCCATAAGAGCCTTTAGGCTACCTACCAGTCAGTACTAGTAGCCATGAGAACCAACATCACCGAAGTTCTGATTATAGCTGGCTCAAATTAAGCATTGTTGTCAGAATTCATATGTACTCCTTTAGGCATCTATCTGGCTAGTAAGTCAATAAAGGCATACTAATCCACTATGCCTACAACAACATGCATTTTTCTCACAACATGCATCATCTAGATGTTATTCCTTGTTATTTTCTAAGTAATCTGGGCTACATTTTTGGCAGTCATACAACAATTAGGAATAACTGAACCTAAAGTACACCACCAAGAAAAATTGCATCCACTGTTGCTAATGAAATAATTGCATAAAACATGGAGGGAGTTAGCATTTAACTCTGACACATTGACTCACTTGCCTACTCCTGCAACCTATGATAATGGTGGTGAGTGAAATGAAATTTGACTATATTCAGTTTGTATTCCTAAACAAACTTCACAATGAGTTTAGCATATTTGCACAGCTCGGTCGACTTTAGCCACATAAAGAAGCTCAATGTGAAAGCTCAACACTAAAGAGAGCTTGTCGAAAGAATATGCAAGTAATAGGACAGACTAGAAAACACACTATATGCTAAGCTACCATTTCATGGCGTATGGGACCAATAGGACAGAACATGATCTATTCCGAATAGAGCCTTCTCGCATATATACAAAGCTCACACTGTACACGAAACTGAATCATTACAGGAGAAATTCAGCAAATCTTCTCTCACCTGCACTCAAATAATACATTACTCTCAAATCACTATGTCCAGCTGGGCTGAGAACCAAGACAAGAACAAAAAGACCAAACAACGTTTGTTCTACAAACCCTACAATCAGTGACCATCATAATATGATCAAATGCATCGCAACACCTTTCTTCATGTCTGTCTACTCTTTTATGCGGCAGAGTGACCTGGATGAGCAGGCTCTCTCTTGCCCTCTGTGTGGTCTAGTCTAATCTAACTATGTACTACATCCATTTCAAAATATATTTCGGTAGACTATTTTAGCCTACCAAAACGCCTTATATTATGAAACAAAGGAAGTATGTTTTCCATATATACATAAAAATCAATGTGTATGTAACAAACATCAGTTTCTAAACAACAACGTATTTGGCAAATATATCAGACGCCATGACCGCTTCTACATTGCATGTAAGTTAGGTGGATCAGTAGTATTTCCGTTGAAGAAGCCCCTTCTAAATTGAATAAGCTTCAGAAAGTAGCTTTACATATGTACACGGTATCTAAAGTGACCACGATTTCAGAGTACTACGTAAGGTACTATCTACACAAATCAGAGTAAAATTACCTTATGCTTTCTTTTCTTGGACCTTGGAGATTCCTTGCGGGTGCCATATTAGATCTGTGTCCATGGATTTCCCCACCAACCATATGGTGCTGGCTGAGCACGCCCCCAAGCTACCTGTCCTTGCAAAATTCGTCTTGCCCCCAAGAACCAGAGGAGGAGGAGGAGGAGCGGCCACCGAGATCGGAGGAGGAGCGGCGACCACCGAGATCAGAGGAGGAGGTACGGGAAGAAAGGGGGGTGGATGAGTGGAAGGAGGCGGGAGTGGACCTTCCCCTGAAGCTGGAGGAGGAGGAGCTGCCATGACGGAGCTTGCCGGCGGGGCTCCGAGGCTCCGGCGGCTCCCTGCCCGCGCCCTAACGATAGGAGGAAGAGGAGCTAGCGATGAAATTTGCGCAGTCGTTGAGTCCTTGGGATCGATGTGGGCTTCCCACATATGCCCACCTTTTTTCCTTGTTCACCCGTGGGTATCCCACGTGGCTTTTTATGTAGGCTTGGGTAGTGGGCTCCGTGGGCAGCCCACTCCCACCTGCACCCTGACTTTATTTCCCCATCCCTGCCAATGACTTGCACAGTACTGAAGATTGGTTGCTTGCAACATCGAAAAGAAACCTGAGAGACTTTGATACCTTCACAATCCTGTTACACTGGAGATTGTGGAAAGGAACTGAAAGGAACCAACACAACACACGCATCTTTCAGCAGGAGTTTAGTGTTTGAGCTCATCATACAAGATTTACACTCTTGGCGACCAGCTGGCTGCATAATCACTATTTAATCAGAGGTCTTAAACCCAGTGTGTACTGTATTGGTAGTGTCTGTGGTGTGTGTGACTGTTGGCTCTGCCATGTACTCATTGTACACCTTCCTTTCTTTTTTTAGTAACTAGGAAACATGCCCGTGCGTTGCAACGAAAGAGAAACAACAGCGAAAATGACTCAAATGGTAAAAAATTGTTTGATACATTCTTATCTGTCTAATAAATTGATATAAATATATCTCCCATATGAGCCCTTCTATACATTAGAGGTTGGTGCACTAAGTTCCTTTTCTGTTGCGATATATGCAGGGTTCACCGTAGCAATTGACTCTTTGCATAGTGTGCTACACCTAAACTCACGATTAGCTATATACTTTTCTAATCTAACTTCCTCTTCTGTTGTTGGGACATATGCAGGTTTACCATGGCATTTGATTCTTTGCATGGTGTGTTGCGCCTAATCACACGGTTGATTCTAATTTGTTCTAATCTAGCTTCTTTTTGTTCTGGCTTCAAATTACCATATTTCTTCCTTTTCTGTGCACATTGTTTTATCCTTTGTTCTGGCTTTAAATCTGCATATTTTTTTGTCACTTTATTTGCTTTTTTGTGCTTATAAGCTTCACGACGCTTCTTTAGTCTGGCATGCTTCTCTTCATTGGTCATTTGTGCATATCGCTCTCTATCACTTTTCCTTCTTTGTTCTTTAACATCCATGATTTGAGATTGCAACTGAAATTGTGTGCCTACATGGTAGAATTCATACATATATATAAATGATACACGAAAGACACAAATATCTATAAGACAATGAGTGAAATGAATAATCAATTAGCCAGAACGAGCTAGAAATAAATATAGAGCTAGAAATAAATATAGAACAAGGTGTTTCATTTAGTCAACATCCCCAACCGTCTTGCCAAAACCTCGAAAATACTTAATTCCTAACACAAGCAGCCTTGTTGTCTCACTCTATCTCTTGTGTTTCTATGGTTAATTTTAATTAAATACTCTTTATATGATACATAATTTTACTACTAAAAAAGTTAGTCCTACAAAGCTATAAAACCACGATAAAATTTGTTCAATTATCAACCAAAGCATACCTAAATGTAAGGTTCGTTGACCGTCGTTCACAATCTAAATACTCTAAGTGCTTTACTACCTATATACTCCCTTTGTTATATAATATAACACTTCTTAGCAAGATAAAATATTTTACTGAAAATATTTATATTATAAAACGAAGAGAGTACTAACATAAGACTAGGGCCTTCACGAAGGGAGTTACACTATGCTAAAGAGAGGAATAATATAAGATAGAGGTACGGGGTGGCCTAAGAATAAAGTTAGAGGGTTGATTGGTGTAACTATAATGAGCCTGTGACTTTTATACACAACTTAAATACTCTCGGTGCTCTACCACATACTAAAATAAAATTGAAGGTTAATATAAAACTGTAAGGGCTTTATCGTAGATAAAATACACGTGAAGTTATAAAATGAAAAGATGACAAAGAGATAAGGTTCCATTCTTATCATGTTTCTATGTGTATGCGTCTGTGTGCTAGATACGCCAAATTCGTCACGAATCAATCGATTCGTTTGACTCGCGCAGGAGTATGGCAAGCCAGAACGGCCGCGCTGCGTTGTGCCCTTGTTGGTGTTCCTGCACCAGCCGCCGCCTCGCTCAGATGACCCCGCCTCCTCTCTCAGCTCGCCCTGGTCCCCCGTTCCCGGTCAACGCCGCGACGCTGCTAGCCGCTTCCCGACGACGCCATCACGTCCTTGCCGCTAGGCATCGGCCGTGACCCCCAGCTCGTTGCGTGCGCGACCAGACAGGCCATGCATGTCTTGTCGGCGGCGCGTGCCTGCTTACTGGCATGCTGCCGAGCCCCAGCTCACCTCCAGCCCGGCGCGCTGCCCTTTTGCACCAGCAGCCCTCGCTAGACGACCCCGCCTCCTCTCTCAGCTCGCCCCGATGCCCCCTCCTCTCTAAGCTCGCCCAGCTCCCGGTCAACGACGCGACGAGGTAAGTTCGCCATTGTTGCTTACCGTGTAGATCGATAGGAGGCTGGGTTGGTGTCGGTGTCGTTTCCTACCCAATCTTCTGGCCTCTGTTCCATTGATGGCGCGTGTCGATGAAGAACTGGTCTGTGAAACTTTGGGTGACGGCGTAGCGATGGAGATTGGATAGAGATTTTATTAGTGTTGTATGAATCGATGTCCAGCTCATGTACGCTTTTGACTCTTTTATAAATCGGTATTGTCCACGATGAAGAAAACATAGGAAGGCGCACAGATGGTCGGACGAAAACGTAAATAGTACGGACGAAGAGAGAATCCTTTCTTCCTTTATTATTAGGTATAGATAATTATTAGGTATAGATAAAGGTCCCGATGGCCCTTCCCAGGATACCTTCAGACTTTCAGAGAGTTGCTGGTAGCATAAACCTTGTAGATACAATACAGTTACAATACTACTCCCTACGTCTCAAAATATATGTCAAATTTGAGACATCTATTTTGAGACGGAGGGAGTACTAAACTTTAGCAGTTCAGAGATTTTCCTAGAAAGAGAAGAAACCAAACGCATTCTAATAGCTGAACACCAGGCACATAATGACAGCAAATCAAGCTCAAGAATTGCCAGCTTATCAGATTTCATCAAACTTTGGTACATTCACTCTTCCATCAAAACCAGTTTTGAATACACTATACTCAATACATAAGAAGCAATTACCCCATCCAAATCTGGTTGAGAGCACAGATATGATCCAATTTTCAAAAAGATCAGAAATGGGCGCAAATTCAGACCCTCGAATCTTCAGTGAGAAATGCATAAGATTTCAGGTTCAGATAATCAGAGATGTACAGAACGTGGGAGACAGGAGGCCAGATAATACTGGAACTTGGGAAGAGATTGCAGCAAATTGCTTCAAATTGACACCAACAGAATGAAAGAACTTATAAGTAGAAAATTAGGAGAACTTATTGCACCAATCATCAATAATTTACTCAACCAAACTTATCAATACCTGTTTTCCTTGGCAAATTCCAATGAGAAGTTCAAACAACAGAAATCAGAAATGCACTACCACATGCACTAAAAGAACAACCATGCGACACAAATCAACAGCTAAAAGTAGTTACAAGAAGATGGGAACAAAAGGATGGATCGCATTTTCTGAAGCTGCTTCAAATATTCCAATCTTATACTCTAAACAAAGCTAAATGAGGATATTGTAGAAAAACAGCATCAGCTTTTCTTCTTGTTCTTGGTCTGCACAAGTACTACCATCCCTTATTCCCTTGACAAACTAATAACATCTTATAACATGGGACTAAGGGAGTTCTGATATAAGATTTTGGGTAGGCTGCGTCTTATATTTTGCAGTGGGGCAGATGAAGTATCAGTTAACTAGTCTATGATGTTGATTCGCATTCTCAAAACGAAATGGCATTGAAGACCCTCAAAGCCTTCCCACTTTAATCAAATTTTGTACTGAACACAATTCCAGTTTCCATGCAGCCTATGTTTAATTTCCGATCCATGTGATAAGACAAATCATGAAACAGCACACAAACATTAACGAATCATAAGAAACATGCATCGAAGAACAATAAAGCAACATAAATCAACTACAAAAAATAGTAACAGGGACATGGAACAACACAAGATGGAACAAATTTCCTGAGCTGCTTCAGATATTCTGGTCTTATACTCACTATGGCTAACCAGAATTATGAAGAAAAGGAGCAACATATGATGTTTTTGAACTATTACGACAGCTTCTTTTGTTGTTCTTGTTCACAAAATGTTTAAGTTCGCGAGTCTAGTTTTACAACTATCTAAACATCCAAAAAGGAACAGTATTCCCCCAACATGAATTAAAATTGCAGGCAACGAGTCTAGCACTTGCTATCCAATCTCCCGTTAAGAGAAATGTGTTCTCCCATTTAACATAAATCACATCGCATCCCAGAAATTAACCACAACGAATCCCACTTCCATCAAATTTGATACTAACACACGATCTCAGTCCCCATGAGGCCTGTGCTTAAATTCAGAAACATGTGACATTCAGATCAACCAAAATTATTGAGAAGGGGTAAAACTATGGTTGCAATTACCCAAACTTATGCCGGGAGTGACATTTGCTACAACATCTTAGAAGAAGGCTGTTCCATAAGGATCTTTACCACATAATACTCGAACTAGATCTGGAGCAAATACTAAACGCTCAAATCCGGATCACGATCTCGACACTACACCAGGGGAAAACACGGAAACATGCATCACTGACATGATTGATGTATCTAGGAACATAAACGAGAAAAGAGGGAAGAAACATCGACACCGTCTGCCGGGGCCGTGATGCGATGGGAGGACCGTGGCGTAACGAGATCAGTCGTCGCGCTTCTTGAGCTTATCGACGCGCTGCTGGAGGCTGTCGAGCTTGACGACGAGGGAGGTGACGGAGAAGAGGATCCAGTAGAGGAGGAGTGCGGCGACGATGAGGAGGCCGTTGCGCTGGGACTTCATGATGGACTTCTGGTGGCGGAGGTGCTCGGACGGGGTGCAGGCGTGCTCGTCGTCGCAGGTGGGTCGCATCTCGTACTTCCAGTAGATGTCCATGAGGAGGAAGAGGCAGAAGGGCACCACCGACATCATCGGCTTCAGCGCGCTCCGCACCACCGAGATCATCCCGCGCCGGAGCGCGTCGAGGCCCGGCAGCGTCAGCAGCAGCAGCATGATGGCCTCCGCGCCCGCCGCGTACCCCAGGACCACCCACTCCAGCGCCATCGCGGACGGATCTCCTCCGATTCGCCGGAGATTTCTGGTTCGGGGAGAGGGATTTGGGAGATGGAGAACAGGCAGTCAGGTGTGCGTCTGCGCCGGGGGGTTTCTCGCCTATAGCGAGGGGAGCGGAGGAAAGAGGGCGGTGGATCGGTCCGAAAGAGTTTTGGGGTGGAATTGGTCTATGGGATTTGATCCAGGGAGGATGAAGAGGTTGGAGGGCGGGTTCTTGTAGACGCGGTGCAGGCAGCTGTACCAGATTTAGACGGGGCGACACGTTCGAGGGACTCGATGGCTGAGTCAGTACAGGCCGGATGGGCACGAGAAGCTTCGTGCCGACCACCGGAATGCTCGTGGACGGCTCTGATCGACCACGCGGGCTCGTGTAGTCAGCAGGAAAAGGAGCTTCATACACGTAGGACCAAAGGAAAGAATATAGTAGGTTGCTTCGCTGTTAAGGTTGGGATCTCGGCACGCCTGACTACATCGTCGCGTTCGATGCTTCGAGAACTCCCATGCGTTATTATAGGGCTGGTATCGGCATTAGCCACGGGAAAACAAAATTTCAGATCGATTCCTTAAAGAAACAGATCGAGCTTTTTTTTTAACGGCGGAGTGCCCCAAAGGGGTTAGAACCATGTACGAGTATTAATACGACAGTGGAGGGGTACAATAGTTACAAAGGGCCTCATGAAATAAGAAAATAACACATAGGTCCTTAGCATATATAGAAAGGACCTTGCTAAGAGATTGGAAATTATAATCTAGTCCCTCCTCTTTTCCACTGTGGAGCAAGGAGCTCAGCACATTGCGGCCATGGACAGAGGAGTACGCGGCCACTTGCCCCTGGCTCGGCAAAGCCCTCAACGGCTGCGCTCGAATAGGGCCTCTCGGTCGAGGTTGAAGTCTTGCCGGAGCTCACGGCACAAAGAAGGCCATCTTGGCCGAGGATTTCAGCTTCTTGAAAGATGCTGAGAAGGTGCTCCGAAGAAGAATGGTTCTTGAACTCTGACACCACCTCAACTCGACGCCAGATTCAACAGCTTCTTCATCCATCGCCACCTTGGCGCTTGAAGAGAAGAAGAGAGGCGAATCCAGCTAAAGAACTAGAGTAGCAGTGGCGCACCAACACCGCAGCAGGAAACACGACTCACTGTCAAATCCAGAGCTCCTGCCACGGGCTCGGTGAGGCGAGCGTAGATGATAGCGGTGGAGGCAAGACGGGGAAAACCACTTATTGGAGGGGGGCTTCACTAGATCCGCACACAGCGCCCAGCCACCACCTCGGTGGCTTAACCCAGAGCATCGCCGGCAACCGCCCGACGCCATGGTGAAGCATCATAACTGGCGGCCTCCGAGGAGAGGGAAAGACGGCCTTATTGTCAGAGATGCCATGCTCTGAGCTTCCCCCTCGCCACCACTCTTGCCACCAGAGGAGAGCGTTGAGGAAGGCGAAGCAGTGGACGCACCAAACCCGCCGATGGAGCCTGGCGATCTACTCCCATTCGGCACTAGGGCACAACAACTAAACCTACAATCTACTCTACTGAGGCAGGATCCTCTCCTCCGCCTCCGTTGGCTAGCGGTGCCGTCGACGGGAGCATCAGATCATGCCGGGAAACGAGAGTCAACTCTCAAGGGGAGGGGTTGGTGGAAGAGACAAGAAGAGGGGAGCTGTTTTGGCACTGCCCCATTATGTGCTTTCCTTTGTTCTGTTCCTACCGCTTCACATCGGGAGCTTTCAGATCGATCTCTTTACCGTCCTCTTTGAAAAAGGCTTTCACCAAAGCCGCCTTTAGTCGTCTCACCGGAGCTACCGTCATGTGTCTGCAATACGAAGGCCGAACAGTAGTTTGTATGAAAGTAAAAGAGGCAAATGAATCAACCGTGTCTTATTCTATTGATGATGTCAGTATTTATACAACGCAACCGACATACAGGATCGTGGGAATGGGAGCGAGAAAAACTCCGATCATGGGAAGGGAGCGAGGAAACGCACTATGGTTATAACAAAGATTATCTCATATTTATACATTTAAATAAATCCTAACACTCCCCATAATTTTTTCTTGTCCTTGCGACTGATCATCCTAGGAATAATCTTCTCCAAAAACACCGTAGGAAAAATAGAGGAGAAAGATACAATATGCCATAAAAAAATCTTTCCAAAAACCCCGTGGGAAAATAAGGAGAAAATGACGTAGTCATTCATGTTTGTACTGATATTGCCTCATTAAAAACCTTACGTGAGAAACCGTTAGGAAAAACTCACAAAGGAAAAAAGTGCAATACCTAAGATCTGATTTTCAACGGGTCTTAACCTGCGAGATTCCCCCCCTAACTTTCAAGTCAAGAAGTCTTATCATACCAATCACATGTACATATTTGTGAAACAACGACCTTAATAAGTACTTGATAAACAAATCAGCAAGATTATCGCATGACTTTGTTTGCAAAATATTTATTTCTCCACTCTTTTGTAGCTCATGGGGATAAAACAGCTTAGAAGAAATATGATTTGTAATATTACTCTTAATATAACATGTCTGCATCTGTACAATATAAGCATCATTATCCTCGTAGATAATGGTGGACGATTATAGCGAACCAATCCTACTTGATCTTGGACAAAGTTCATCATTCTGTGAATCCATACACATTCCTGTGATGCTTCATACAAAGCAATTATCTCAAAATGATTTGTGGACGTAGCCACCAATTTTTGCTTTGTCGACTTTCAAGAGAAGGCTGTACCTTCATGTAAGAAGACAAATCCAGTCTGTGATCTAGCATTATGGGGATCTGACAAGTATCCAGTATCACAATACCCCACCATGGTCCTCTCTTAATTTCTCTGATAAAACAAACCAAGATATTTGGTGCCTTAAATATATCTTAAAATATTCTTCACACCAACCCAATGCCTTTTTGTTGGTGATCCGCTGTATCTAGCCAACAGATTAACTGCAAATGATATATTAGATCTCGTGCAGTTTGCTAGATATATTAGTGCACCAATTGCACTAAGATATTGGGAAATCAGGTCCCAATATCTCCGCATCGTCATCCTTAGGTTTAAGAAGGTCTTTATCTCTATCCATAGGTCTAACAACCATAGGTGTTTTTGATGGGTATGCTTTATTCATATTGAATTTCTCCAATATATTTTGGATGTAAGCTGACTAATGAACTAATATTTCCGAAGAAATATGTTCAAGTTAAAAACCGGGATAAAATTTGGTATTATCTAAATCTTTCATCTCAAATTCCGTCTTCATATGATTACTAGCCTCATTTATCTCTTGTATAGTACCAATGATGTTCAAATCATCCATATACACAGAGATTATACAAAATCCATCAATAGATTTCTTGATGAACACACATGGGCAATCATTATCATTCGAGTACCATTTTTGTAAAAGGAACTCACTCGGTCGGTTGTACCACATTCTATCCGACTGCTTCAAGCCGTATAACGACCTCTGTAGCTTTACGCAATACATTTTGCGACCAACCTTTAGATCTTGAATTTTCATTCCCTCGGAGACTTTCATGTAGATATTTGTATCTAGCGACCCATATAAATATGTGGTCACCACATCCATCAATTGGATATACAAATTCATTTGCACTGCCAATGATATCAAGTATCGGAACGTGATTCCACTCATCACGGGAGAATATGTTTCATCGTAATCGATGCCAGGTTTCTGTGTAAACCCTTGTGCTACAAGCCTCACCTTATATCTCACCACCTCATTGTTTTCGTTCCTCTTCCGAAAAAAAACCATTTCTCCCCTACGGGGAAAACGTGCTGAGGAGTATGTATTACTTTAATAAATACCTCTCTCTTGGTAAGCGAGCGCAATTCATCCTCAATTGCAACCATCCATCTGGGTCAGTCCGAGCATTTCATACACTCTATCATGGTCTTTGGTTCACAGTCTAATGCCAGGTCATCTGCAATCTTTGAGGAGAAAAATATGTCGAAATTTGTAGACTTTCTTTTGAACGTTTCTTCTAATTCAATATAGTTTATGGAAATCTCTTCAGTACCTTTAGACTCATCGTGATTTCCCTCAATGATTGAATCGAGGTGTTCCTGAAGGAGATATGCCCTAGAGGAAAATAATGAAGAGTTTTTATTTGATGTATCTCTTGTTCATAATATGTTTCTGATCGTGCTATGACTATATTAATACGAAACATTAATACACGTGTGGTATGTAAACAACTAGATCTCTAGTTACCTATAGTAAACTAGATCATTGGGTAAGTGATGATCTTATAGTTTCGAGATCATGGTGATAGTGCCGATTGACAATGAGGTCACATCATTGGAGAATAATGTTATAGACATTCACCCTAAAGTTAAACACAATGAGATCTAGTTATTTAAACGTTCATCACTGATGATAACATAAAGACATCGTGGCTTATATCCTTCCACTGTGAGATAATGCATAATCACTTTTTTGGAGGGAGACTTTGATAATATCAAGTATCAAGCTGTTAAAGGGTGATCATAAAGGTATTTTTTGGTTTCTTGAAGAAATGGGTTGAGGAGTTTTTATCAAGACCAGGATTTGCCAATCCAAGTAATGGATAAATACACGTGGTCAACTCGGTGATGTTGTATTAACGAAGCTTCCAAGCGTATGATTGGATCATGGAATGCAACGGCACAAGAACGAGTAAACGAATTGATCGGTAATAAGATCGAACACAAGTATGGAGATGTTTGAGATCAAATCTCAGATGACCTAGGTATCATATGACAAAGGGAATAGGACTATGTAGTTAAGGTTCAAGCGATGAGATTAATCGTGAGGGCAAGGGGATCATTATGGCCATCCAGGTCCCAATGTTTATCATTGATACAAGAGAGTCTTGGTCATATCCGTAGAAACTACGAGCCAAAGGGTGGCACACTTAAGGGTGGGGACGCTTTGGGATCAAACCGGCACTGAAGGAGAAACGAGAGAGAGAAACAGTAAAGGTTTCGGGTATTATCCGATGTTGATCGAAGGAGGTCCGAAAGGAGTTTTAGAGTGCAAAATATAGTAATATATGTGTTTTATATTAAAGCATACTTTATTTTATAAAACATATTTTATTTTATTTTTTATAGGCAATCTTATTACTATTGGTTCGTTTCTAGAAGGGACCAATAGGGTAGGCGCCTAAGGGAGAGACAGAGAGAGGGGGCCACCAGCCGAAACCCTAGGGTTTCCCACCCGCGGGGTGGGCCTAGGGCCGGCGGCGGCCACACACCCCCTGACGGCAGCTTGGGGGGTCCCACCCCCCAATCCCTAGGGTTTGACCCTACCCCTCCCTACTATAAATAGAGGAGCCCCTTCCCCTCTATTTTCCATCCCAATAACAAGTTCTCTCCTCTCCCCCTAAACCCAGAGCTCTCTCTATTAGATTGGATCTAGCCTCTTGGTTTAGTTCTCCACCTCCGCACTACCGTCGTGCGCAGGACGGTCCGACTTCTTTCCTCTTCCGCTGCTCTACTAGATAGGATCCCGGGAGACGTCCCTACACCCGACGTGTGTAGAGCTTCGAGATGCAACATTTGAGGCGTTATCTTCATTCCTATACGCCTACCTGCGTAAGGCGTGCCACGTTCTTCAAGGGTATGAAATACGTTCTTCATCTCCGTTACTTATGTTTACATAGCATAGATCTTGGTGATTGTGTTCGTATAGGAAGAAAAAAATGATTTTCTGCTGCAAACCCCTTTAGTGGTATCAGAGCCAAATCTATGGGTAGACATGTCGTACGGATAGAACACATAGCAGTATGTGGGTGTTGATTCTCTAGTTGAAACCCTCTTTCGTGTTCTTGTCATATCGTGGGATTGATTGATGAAGCGGTCCGGACGGACCTTATGCGTAATCTTACGCGAGACTGGTTCCATGCTCAACATACGGCTTGTTTCGTATAAGTGGTTGGCGGGTATCTGTCTCTCTTTCAATAGTTGATATGACCTTTACACCGGAGGGCCCTAAAAAAGGAGAAAGAGGCAATCATTGAATCAACGGTGTGGCTCAACGTTCGTAGGTGGGAAGGGGTTCTACCATGAAAGCCCTAAAGCCGTGTAAAACTTGCAAAAGGATAAATTAGAAACGTCTAACTTTGTTTTGCAGGGGCGTTGATGACTGCAAGTGCACAGATCTTTTGTAGCTAGTTTCGAAATAAAGATATCGATCCCATAGGGAGCAGTAGACGAAAGACTAAAATGATTTTAACTAAAACTAAACAAAGTACTTAAGGAATAATTCGAAGATGCAAGAAAAGTATAATTGTTTTTGGGTTTTTGATTTAGTAAAGAAATTAAAGTAAAGTAAAACTTAATGCAGAAAGTAGGAATCGCGTATGTAAGAAAGATTGGAACTGCAATAGAGAAAAATACGTCCTCGGGGAGTGGTGGATACACTGCTAGCAGTTTAGACAGAGTAGTCAATATTATCATAGAAAATATTATCATGACATATATGTATGTGGGAGGAGCTCCATATATGGAAAAATAGGCAGCAACCACTGCTTATATCTTCCATCATAACCACAACTGACAAATAAACGACATCAATCATATTACCTCGCTATTAAGGGATTTATCCCGTGGCATGGATATGACTTAATGAGTTCTCTGTGCTTCCCCAAGTTAGTATGTAAAGAATGATAACAACTTTATAGTCATAGTAAGTTCCATCATCCTTCCGTCTACCAATAAGTAATCCCCTTCATCAAGTCCCCATAAGAGGAAAATATTAAGGAGGTGCACAACTTTCAACATCAAGATGAAGACAATTAACACATACACATAATGATGTATAACATAATAATCTCTATCCTATCTCAACCATATGATAGGGTTTCTCCATATCCCCAAGAACTAATGATCTACTCAAACATGGAGGCAATCAACATCATGGCAATGATAATGGAAACAATCATAGATGAATAGTTCTTGTATAAATTCACAACTAGTACGAGAATTACAACAAGATCTAGATGGGGTGGAGATGAGATTGATAGAGATGATGGTGGTGCAGCGGTTGATGAAGATCAATGCCTTGGCCTCCCAGATCTACGTAGGGCAAAGATGGATCCCTTGGGAAAGTTCCCCCTCCAGATCCCTTACGGAGGTGAGGTTTTCGGTGATTTCTTGGTGTTTTGTATGTCGTCTCTCCGATCCAGTTGCACGAGGTGAAACTATTTGAGGAGATGGTGGCGGCGCCAACTATATGGTGGGAATTATACGGCCGGAGAAAATATTTCCGTCGTATAGTTGGTCATTAAACCTTATGTATTCTTTGATCGCTTCAGGTTTTCTTCTGGTGTTATTGATACTTCCAAAATTAGCGATTTACGTTGTTTTTGACTTCTTTTGGCCCCAATACAACTACTTCAAGAATTGTGTCCATCGTATCCATCATCTGTCCCGATCCTAGTGAAAATAGACATAAAAGATGTGCGCGAACACTGTAAAATACCATGATCCTACCACTATAGTGCAAAATAATAATATAAAACATGATACAAATATGCACTAATCAACTTCCCCAAGCTTAGACTCTTGCTTGTCCCGAGCAAGGCTGACTTAATGAATGTGATCCTCATATTCATGAAGCTGAGTCAATAAAATAAATGAGGTAGTTGCAACATGTGTTTATCATATAAGATACATAGGAATAAGTTCATGAATAGTACCTTACTCAAACCATCCGAATAATATTAGCAGGCTTCCACACCTTAGTGATCAACAATTCATAAAAGATTAATCTCAACATGATGTAAAGTGTTTCCGTTCGACCGAATGAGTTAGCGAGGTACTCCCAAGTGTTTTATGATTAACGTATTCACTTGTGATTCAAAATCTCAAATGTTCCTTTGTCTCACCATAAGACAATGGTGTATGCCTATTTGCTCTTTGCACATCCGCTATTTTTTCTTCTTTCTTTTCTTCTTTCTTTTTATATATATGCTCACACTTTTGTTTAAGTGTTGTGCAAAGGAGCTAGCCATAAATTCCACTTCATGTAGGAATTCAAATTTTAACTTGAAGACTGTACCTCGACTTGTTCTCACTCTAATTTGATAGCACTTTTAATTTTCCTATGTTCAAGGTTTCTTTGTCAACTTGACTGATTAGATTATTTTTCCTTTTGTAAATCAAACCATGAACTTACAACATATTGACTAAATTATCTTTGTATGTTCCATTAATACCAATGGTGTGGAAGACTCCTATTGCTATCATCAAGTGCAAGTAAAATTATACTAAAGCCATTCATATGTACTAAGACAAGCACAAAATCAATAATGCTCCATATATGATAATAAACTCGGAATTTCATAAATGGGATCGACTATTCCTGAGGGGAATTCAAATGATGAAAATTTTATTTCTAAGCTCGAACTAATACAAAACTAAAATAGTAATTTATAACTTATAAGATAGATTACAAGGTCTTAAAGATCTCCCCAAGCTTGGAATCAAGCCAGGGGGATCAAATAACTCCATGTTGGTACCTATTCCTCCTCATGGGTGAGAAGAGTATTGCCTTCTTCTCATGTGTTGCAAACTTTATCTATTCTTGCGAGGTAGTTGTTGAGCTCGGTCATGTCTAATTGAAGATTCAAAATTTTCTTCTAGAGGAATTTCTTCTCATCTGTCAACTCAAAAACAGTTTTAATCAAGAAACCAACTCTACCATTGATGTCATTGACCTTTTGCTCAAGGTCTTTGCTCATCATCCAGTAAGAGTCAATCCCTTCTCCAATAGTTTCAACACATGCTTTAGAATCTTTTTCCAATTGATAGATCTTATCATGAATCTCATCTTGCCGCACCTTCTTAGGCTTAAGAGGTGACGAAACGAGAGGAGGTTTGTAATAAGATCATATGATGTGACGATAGGGATTAGGGAGATACTTATCCTTGCTCTTTATATGCTCTGCTTGCCTCATCATCTCCATCCTCTGCGGAAACATGTCCTCCCAATTTGGGAGAGGCTTGATCTTCGACCTGGATGATGATGATTCTTTAGGTTATACTTCTTCGATCCTCTTCACGGGCTTCTCTTATTTCTTCCTCCAAATCTTGTTGACATGGAAAGGCTGCATGGATATTGTTAGAAGGGGCTTGTATAAGGATGGCAATGATTTTTGAAGGTTGGAGGTTGTAGCTCTGTGAAAACTTAATGAAAAAGGTTAAATACGATCAACTTTAAAAAGGATGGTCGAAAACCCTAGCCGCCGTCCGTAACGAGAAACTATACGGGCGAGACCCGTATAGGTCCCTCCGTATAGTTATGAACCGACTTTAGATTTTATTTCTATGGCGGTATCAACTATACGACTGAAACTATATAGGCAGGAATTGTATTCCTGCCGTATAGTTGGTCGTTAAACCTTCTGTATCTTGGAATAAAATTCGAAGATGGGGTAGATAACTATACAACCGCAACTATACGACCGAATTTTTATTCCCGCCGTATAGTTGGTCATTAAAACTTCTAGAGCCACCAAAAATTATCTGCTTCTCCGAGAATTCTTTATTAATCTGAAACTTAATGAAATACCAAGTTTTGACAGAAAAATAACAGCTTTAAATTTTCGACCACCATTAACATCCATTGAACGGGATTTTAGCATTACCAAACTTCTTCTACTTTACTAGAGATTTAAATGTTCCTTATCCAACACAAGCTTAACTAAAACTTAATTGAAATTTTAAAACTTACTCAAACCTTTATTTCATATGGGTTGGCTCCCATGAAGCGCTCTTTTATGGGCAATAGCTTGAGCATGGTGTTGCCCATTTCGTCTCGATTTTATCCTTCTTGCGGTTGCCATTCCTTGTAATCTTTGCTTAATCACCTCTTCTGGGGTGATCACACGTATGGTGATTGCACTTATATCTTCTTTTGCTCAATAATGCTTCAAGCGTTGTCCATTCACCACCCATGAAAGAGAGGGTGTTTTCCCTAGAGCTTCACTACTCCCGATGAATAAGCTTCTTCAATTATATAGGGGCCTTTCCACTTTGATCTGAGCTTTTCTGGAAACAACTTAAGAGTTGAATTATAGAGTAACACCTTGTCTCCAGTTTTAAAGACCTTATTTTCTATTTGTCTATCATGCCATCTTTTTACCTTTTCTTTAAACAATCTAGCATTTTCATAAGCCTCACTTCTAAACTCATCTAAAGCATGAATATCTAATAAACGTTTTCTCCTGCTGCTTTAAAATCACAGTTTAAGTTCTTGATTGCCCAGAAAGCTTTGTGTTCTAGTTCTAAAGGTAAATGGCCCGCCTTACAGTAAACCATCTTATACAGTGTCATACCCATTGGATTTTTAAACGCAGTACGGTATGCCCAAAGAGTGTCCTTTAACTTGTATGACCAATCTTTTCTTGATTTGTCCACCGTCTTCTCGAGTATGGTCTTTAATTCTATATTGGATAGTTCCACTTGACCACTCATTTGAGTATGATATGGTGAAGCAACGCGGTGAGTTACTCCATATTTGTAGAGGATTTTACTGAAAGTTTCTTTCATAAAATGAGAACCACCGTCAGTGATTAAAAATCTAGGAACTCCAAACCTGGGAATATGACATCGTTGATCATCTTCACTGAAGTAGCTGCATCTGCATGGCTTGTTGGAATAGCTTCAACCCATTCAGTGACATAATCGACAGCAACAAGAATATGAGTGTAACCATTTGATTCTACAAAAGGTCCCATGTAATCCATTCCCCATACATCAAAGGGTTCAATTATAAGACTATAATTCATTGCCATCATTGTCTTCTACCTATATTACCCCTCTTCTGGCAAGCATCATAATGTTCTACATACTGTGTACTGAACAAGGTGGGCCAATAGAATCCGGATTGAAGTACCTTTTCTGCATTTCGCTTTCCTGCATGATGTCCTCCATACGGGCTGTCATGACAAGCTTGAAAAATTGCATTCATTTCATAGTTAGGAACACACTTTTGAATCATTCCATCAGGTCCATAACGATATAAATACGATCATCCCAAAAGTAATATTTAAGATCATTAAAGAATTTTGTTCTTTCATTTCTTATCATACCAAGAGGTAGAAATTTTCCTCCAAGATAGTTAGCATAATCCGAAAACCAAGGATCGGTGATTTTAACATTTGCTAAATATTCTTTCGGAAATGAATCATTTATAGGTATGGGGTTAGTAATTATTCCCTCCATCCTAGAGAGATGATTTGCTACCTAATTATCCTTACTCCTCCTATCTACTATTTGAAAATCATATTCTTGCAATAATAAAACCCATCTAATCAACCTGCGCTTTGCATCCTTTTTCACAAGGAGGTGATGCAAAGCTTGGTGATCTATATGAACTATTACCTTAGAATTAATGATGTAAGATCTAAATTTATCACAAGCAAAAATTATAGCTAGGAACTCTTTTTCTGTAGTAGCATAATTTTTCTAAATCTTATTAAGAGTTCTACTAGCGTAATGAATAACATTTAAATTCTTTCCTTCTCGTTGTCCTAACACAACTCATAAAGCATAGTCACTAGCATCACACATGATTTCGAAAGGTTCATCCCATTTTGGATATTGCATGATAGGTGCTGAAACTAATTTATTTTTAAGGTTTTCAAAAGCTGCAATGCAGTCATGATCTAATTAGAACGGAGTTTATTTCTCAAGAAGGTTGGTGAGAGGCATAGCTATTTTAGCAAAATATTTTATAAAACACTTGTAAAAACCTGCATGTCCCAGAAACATTTTTAAGTTTTTTATGTCCCGAGGCATTGGAATATTTTCTATAGCATTTATATTAGTCTTATCTATTTCTATACCCTTCTCCGAAACCTTATGTCCAAAAACTTTACCTTCTCTTTCTATGAGACGACATTGCTCCCAATTCAAAACCAAATTTGATTGTCTGCATCTCTGTAGAACTTTGATTAAACTATAGAGGAAATTATCAAATATTGTTCCACAAACAACAAAATCATTTGTTAGAACTTCCATAGTATTCTCAACATGATCATCAAAAAAATTTAAAACACATTCTTGAAAAGTTGCAGCTGCATTACATAAGCCAAACAGAATTAATCTATAAGCATATATGCCATAAGGACAAGTGAAAGTTGTTTTCACTTGATCTTCTAGTTGTATAGAAATTTGAGAATATCCAGAATAACCATCAAGAAAATAGAAATAAGAGTTATTACTGAGTCTTTCCAAAATTTTATCCATAAATCGTATAGGTTTATGATTTTTTTCATGTCTCACGGTTTAGTTTCCTAAAATCAATGCACATGCGATATCAAATAATAGGTCTTACAGGAACTAGCTCAGCATCCTCATTCATAGTAGCATCAAGACCCCCTTGTCTTGGTATGCAATGAGCTGGGCTAACCCATTTACTGTCAGAAATAAGATATATTATGCCGACATCTAATAAGCATATAACTTATTTTCTTACTACTTCCTTCATTTTTGGATTAAGGCTTCTCTGTGTGTCAACTACAGGTACAACATCATCAAGCATGGTAATCTTATGTGTTACAATAGATGGATCTATTCCTTTAATATCACTTAGAGTATATCCAAATGCTTCACGATACTTGATCAAGACCGAAATGAGTTTATTTGTTTCATTTTCTGATAATTTTTTACTAATAATAACAAGACATTTATTTTCATTATCTAAAAACTCATACCTCATATCGTCTGGAAGTCGTTTCAATTTAATTGGCGGAGGTTCTTCGTCTCCTTTTCTTACCAGTTCTTCATAGTCATGTGGATTTTGTGTTTTCGGAACTAAATCTAGGTAATCATCCATGTATTCTCTTTCCTCAACATCTGGTACCTCCTCCCAATTAATTAGACTGCTCTATGCTACCTCCCTCCCCTAATTTCAAAGGTCATTCTCGTCCTCGCCGGTCTCGGGATGGTCAAAAGGCTCTCCCTCGCAAGTTCTGATATGATGAAGAGAGAGATGTGCACATGGATCATGTTGTGGTCAGGCAGTTAGCATGTGACCGTGATGTGGCTAAGCAAAAAAAGATCCGGAAACTAAAAAGGGATGAAGCCAAGCGCATGAAATTAGAAGCCTTGACTACATTGGCAGATTTGGGCACTGAAGAGTTTGTGGAGATGAGAATCTAGCAGTTCTATTCTCTGCCACGCACCTCTATCGATGATCGCTTCTAGAGGAATGAACAATTCCTCCTCTATTCTAAGGGGTTCTGTGGTTTCAGGACTCCTGTTTTCCCTATGTAGTGGTTGGATCTTGAGAAGCTCCGTGCTCATAGCTACTTTTAGGACGCTCTTTGGGTGGCTGAGAAGATGGGACTGCATACCATCTTTCAAGCAAGAGAAGACTACAATATTGAGTTGGTCCATCAGTTCTATGCCACGGTTGTCTTTGGGGACTCTGTGGATATTCCCCTTGAGTGGATGTCTGGCACTTCTAGGTGTTGTTACAACATGGTTTAGTTTGCTCAGATTCTTGGATTGTGTTTCAATCCCAATGCTCCCAGTGGTGTCAGGATGCATGTTCATGGACATGCCTATGACAAGAAATGGTTGGCCCTGATTTACTCTCAGCATGGTGTGGTTGGCCAAGCCACCAATATCAAACTCATCTACAACATTCTGCTTCGCATGTTCCGCCACACTCTCACTCCCAAGGCGGGCAACAAGGATGAGATGAGAGGTGCAGAAATCAATCTTGTGGCCCATGCTCACTCAGTGTATACTCATGGCCCAAACCATCCAGGTGGTGCTATTGATGTCATGGACTTCATCTATCAAGACTTGTACAAGTGAATTATAGACAAGAAGTGTACTCTTTTTACTCCTTATGTGATGAATCTCATAGCTGTCCACACTCCAGCAACCCCTTCCTATACAATGATCTTGTCGCGCACTTTCCTGCCAAGATTCATAGAAAGGATGCCCCTTCCTCCAAGGCTCCTCGTGGCTATCCCCCGGCTCAGGAAACTTTTGAGGATGATGATGTGGATGTGGATGCAAATGATACTGACAATGATGATGAGTCTGAGGAGGTGCAGGAAGTTGTGACCTATGGCCATCGCATGAAGCATGCTAGCAATGATATCGCTTTGACACCTCGAGAGAGGAAGTGCACAATAAGGTGAAGAAGGCCTCTTGGTGGAAGAAGCTACTCCTGTGTCCGAACATTGACATTCTCCATGGACAGTATGACGCATACAAGGCCAACATGAATGTCATGAAGGAACTCAAGAGAATCAACCAGCCCATGGATGTTGATCCCTCACAGCAGCTTCAGATGGGACTCTCTCCTATGGTCACTAGAGTCAGGGACGCGTGGATTGGTCCATGTTTGAGGATGTGTCTTCCTATTCTCGCCCTCACGGCTAGATTTCGACTCAGGATGATTATGATGATGAGGATGGCGATGAGGATGAGAATGACGATGAGGACGACGATGACTACTTCCGGGGCTAGAGTTGGTTTGGGACAATTTTGTAGTGCTCTTTACCTTTTTGGCATCTCGATTCCAAAGGGGGAGAAGTAGCCCCTTTTATTAGGTTGCTGCCGGGGATTTGCATGGGTACACGAGCTTTGCATTATTTCGATTTGCCTCTTTGAAGCTTCGTGTCTTTATATTATTTGGTTGTGAACTATGTTGTGTTGAACTCTGTTTTTGCTGCTAAGACATGTGTACCCGGTTTGAAGACTATGTTGTGCCTAGCCTATTTGTCTAGTCTCTATATTAATTATCATGTATTATCTTGGTTTGGTTATAGTATCTAGTTAGGGTGTTGATCCTAGGTGTGATCTTAGATTCAAAAGAATATTATAAAATGGTCACACATCTAGGGGGAGATCTCCTATATTTTGTAAACCATTTGATGCACTGATCATTTAGTTATTGTATACCTTCTATGAAAATCCTTGGGTTGTCATCAAACACCAAAAAGGGGGAGATTGAAAGGGCATTTATGCCCTTAACATTTGTTTTGATGTTTGTTGACAACACTTGGACATGTTTAATCAGCTGTTAAATGTTTTCAGGACATATCTATAGCTGCAGCTGAATAATATTATGGCTCACTAAGGGAAAAGACAGGAGAAAAAGTTTGGGCCGGACTGTCCGAGCGTTCTCAGCCAGAGTATCTGGCCTGGCTGGAATGTCCGGCTATTTCACACTAGAGTGTCCGACCCTGGGATTCTTTGAGGCGCTTGAGTCATCCAGTGACCCATCTCGGACACTATCCGGACTCCGCCCGGACACTGGCCGAAAACTTTGCCAGTCCGGAGTGTCCGGTGGGGCCGGACTGTTTGGGCCATTTCTGTCGGACTGTCTGGGTTTAGTGACTTCCAATGGCTACATCTACAGGGGGCCTATAAAAGGGCCCCCTTCTTCTACCTTTGGAAGGTGATTGTTCCAGCAAAGAATATCCCTACCATTTGAGCCACCAAATCACCAAGATCTCTTCATCCAACCATCCAAAGCCATTGATATTTAGAGAATCGAAGGAGTAGGCCTTGATCTATAGCTTCACAAAGAGATATCTTTGTTTCTCCCTCATTAACTTGAGGGCCCCTTGCTCTAGTGTTCCATTGGAAACCCTAGTTCTTGATTTGTTTCTTACAAGCTTGCCTTTGATTGTGTGACAGCTTGCTTGCATTCGGGACCCTCCAATTCAGTTGTGGATGTGTGCCTCGAACTTGTTGTAAAGGTGTCGTCGTCCACCTTGAAGGTTGCCGATATAGTGGAAGAGGTGAATCGAACCCTTTGGGGTGAGGTTCACTGGAGAACAAGGTAGGCCTCTCATGGCGTTGGTGGTTTGAAACCACCCCCTCTCCAAACGCATACGTACTTCCCCTCGAAAGGAAGGAACTATGGGAAACAAATCCTTGTGTCTCCGCGTGCTCCACTTTGGTTACTTCTATCCTTTACCACACTTTATTTATCTTGTTCTTGCTTAGTGTTTGTGCTAGGTTGACATATAGGTAAATTCACCATAGTTGCATAATCTAAAGAATTTACCTTTTGTGTCAAACCCTAACTTGAAAAGGAGTAAAATTTGAAGTAGCATCTATTCACCCCACCCCTCTAGGTTCCCATACAATCCTTTCAAAATCTTTCCGGATTTTACTAGCAATTGCTGCATATTATGATTATGAGATATGGCGGATGGATGTAAAGACCGCCTTCCTCAGTGGTCACATTGATGAAGAGTTGTATATGATGCAACTAGAGGGGTTTGTTGATCCTAAGGATATTAGAAAAGTATGCAAGCTTGAGAGTTCCATTTATGGACTAAAGCAAGCATCTAGGAGTTGGAACAAGCAATTTGATAAAGTAATCAAGAGTTTTGGATTTTTACAAAATAATCAAGAGGCTTGTGTTTATAAGAAAGTGAGTGGGAGCTCGGTGGCATTCCTAGTAGTATATGTAGATGACATACTACTGATTGGGAATGGTGTGGATTTATTAGGGAGTGTGAAAAAAATATCTGAGTAGTCAGTTTTCCATGAAGGATCTAGGTAAAGTAGCCTATATATTGGGCATCAAGATCTATAGAGATAGATCAAGACGCTTGTGTCAACACCCATATTTTTAATCCTAGATGCCTGTTATGCCATACATCGCAATCCCAGGATTACCATTTTTGTGAGACATAACAGATTTGATATCACAGTACATCACCCATTACAAACCATACATAAGGTCTTACAACAAATAAAGGATCACATGATCCAGTCTTAGTACAAATCAAGCAGCGGAATAACGTAATAATAACGATAGAATAAGCGAGGCTCCATCTTCATGGTCACAGGCAATCCTGACGATGGGAGATGATCCTAGTTGTCGTAACCTTCCTGCGGTCCATCCTCCTGATAATCCTCTTCATAGTCTGGCCACGAGAATAGCCAGGGACAAAGCCATGAGTACTCTTTAAGTACTCGCAAACTAATACTAACAAGTGAAGTGGTTTTGAGTAGGAAGTACTAGCCTCTAGGTTGTTTTGCAAAAAGCCAGATTTATCTCTACTGAGTTCAGAAGCAAAGAAAGCTAGTTGAAAGTTTTATAACACCTAAGTGGAAACTTGAATTTCATATCACAACCCTGTTGTGGTAAAGTCAAAGTCATGAATCATTTCATAAGTCATTTTGGAAAACATCTGATGAGGGAACAGTATGGCCACTTCAACTGTCCATAACTGCGGAAGCGGCTATGCGAATAGTTTGACACTCTGCAGAGGTGGTACACTTTCACCACAACATTCGATACATCCGACAGGAATAATCCTGAATTCACCATACTCAGTATGCAGATAATCAATCCTAACCTTTTAATTACATGCCCTAGTATAGGCACCTCTCCTGTGAGTTTGGCCTCCCAACCATGACCAACTGTCATCTTGGGAACTACACAGGTGGACAATCTTCATAAGGTAGCCTCAGCTCAAACCTTGGCTGCAAGGGAACCCATACTAAGGTATATAAATTTCCAGTCAAGCCCTACCCAAATTTCGGGTATTGTGGTTGTACGGTAAAATTGGAATGGTATCGCATCCAGACAACCATCAGTTTAATAAAGGGCTAAGGCTCATGGCTTAACATTTTCATCATCAAAATCATTTGGTGTTCAAGAACACATGTCAAAACATTTCAGTAGAATGATTCATCATTCCAAGGTTTTCATAATCATTTTCACCAAGTATTCCCATCTAAAGTGATCAAGGTTTATGCTTAGCACTAGCATCTACAAGTGGGGGTAAACTCTAATGAGGGATGGTAAACAAGTGTGGGTGATCTAAGTTCAATCTCATGCCTCAGGATGACATCAAGATTATCTAACTTAGGCCAAGTTTTATGCTCTTTATGCTACCTTTAAATAATATTTCTAAAATCTACAAATCACTAAGTAAACCTCAAAAGAAAACTTTGATAAAGAAATAAAATACTAAGCTTGCAAGTAAAACTAGGATTGGGTATCAAGTAGTGTAAGCTTACAAGGATTAGCTTGCTAAGTCAACTTGTATAGTGAGGCTTGCAAGGTTGCAAATATAGGCTTGCTTATATAGCTTACCTTGTGCAGATCAGTGGTTAAAGTTCTCCTCGGCTTCTTCCTCGTAGTATTTTCCTTCCTCCTCATATCCTTGGTTGGTACTAGCGTCTATAAATAAATACGAGGTACACAATCACCAAACAATACTTAGATACTTTTATTTATCACACCAAGGTTTTCACTAGATGATCTAGCATCATCACAAACATTACAATCATCCAAGTACTTCCTTATTTATTTTATTTTAGAAAAGAATTTTCTACTGAAAAACTACTTAAGATTTAATATTCTCCAACTAAAACATGGGATCATGTTGACACATGTCATAACCACATATTTCAGTACATGGGAATGTGATTTAAAGTGGTGTCACAATTTAATAAGGTTTAACCTTTTTATTTTAATTAATTAAAGTGATTAGAAATGCCTATGAGGCATTCTTTTATAACTTGTCCAGTATTTCTGCAAGTAACCCTAGATGTTTTTATATATTCAGAAAGGTCTTGTTAAATGTGATTTATGAGAGTTGAAATCAACTCAAAAGCTTTTGTGGTTGAATTTTGAAAAATGTTTGAATGTAGAAAAGCTTCTGCCTTGTTATTTTTACTATAGATGATCTACAATTCCAAATGAATTGAATCTAATGCGCTTGGATTAAGAATTCATGTAACTTTCTAACAAAATTGGTTTCATGCAATTTGGTTCAGTGAATCGACCTAGGTTGATTTCTGAATCTAGGTACAGAACTAGGTTTGAAACTAAATTGGAAAATATAAATTCAAACTAACTGGGTTGCGCGGGAGGTTAACTAGGCTGGCCCACGGTGCACAACGCGCGCGGGTGTGGCATCCCGCAAAACCACTACTAGAAAATCACATTGTTTTTGTGCATTGCATCATCATGACCGCATGCTCATGTCATCATGCCACATTGCATTTGAGCATCGTCATCATCTTGCATTTGCTTGCATAAAACGATTTGCAGAAAAACCTGTTTATGTTTTCTAAACGCCCCGTCTTTATTCAAACGCAAACCCCGGGTCTCTGGATTATTTTGTTTGTCTGCTATCGGGTTGCAAACGGTGCATTTAAAATAAATAAAATATTTCATTATTTTAGTGGGGCAGTCGAACGGGCCGATTCGACCCGAACGACCACCCCAGAATAACGGTCCACCCCATACCCTTTTCTACCAACCTATCTACCCACACCCTCCGGCCACCTCACCCGGACCAGTCCCACGCTGCCACCTCACCCTCTCCCTTTCTCCCCACCTACCCCATGCTGCCACCTAGACCAACCCACCCCCACTCCCTCACCGGCAGCACACACACGCAGTCTCACACGCAACCCACCCCTCCCCCTGGCCCCACCGGCCCCACCTACCTACCCCTCCCCTCTTCCGTTCTCTCTCTCTCTAGCGCCCCGTCTCCCTTCTTCCCCAACCCGACCCCGCGCGCACGCCTCCCTCCTCTCCTCCTCCCTCCACCCCGACGACCGCACGCCGCCGGCGCCCCCTCACCTCACCTCCCCGCGGCCGTCTCTTCCTCTGGCCCCCCACCTCCTCTTCCTCCGCCCGCGGCCGCGCCGCCTGCCTCCACCCGCTCTGGCCTCGGCCCCGCCTCCGCGCCGCCGACCTCGCTCGCCCCGCCACCGGACCCCTCCGCCGCCCCCTTCAAGTCCGTCTGCCGCCGCGCCCACCTGTCCCCGACCTCCGCGCGACCCCACCGGCCGCCTGTGCCGCCCGCCTCTGCTCCATCCTCGCCTCCGGCCGGCCTCGCGCACGCCGCCTCCTCCCCGACGCAGCCGGCGCCCCGCCACCGCACAGGCCGCGTCCGCCCGTGCCCCAACCACCTCGCTGCCCGAGCCCGCCCTCACCGCCGCCGCTCCCTCCGGTCACCGCCGCCTCCCCGCTGTCCAAGCGCCGCCGCGCGCCCGCCTCCTTCCTCCGCCACCGCGACGCCCTGCTCGCCTCCGGCCCCGAGCTCTGCCGTCCGTGCGGGCGCTGCCCTCCGCCGCAAGGCTGCTGTCGGCCGTCGTCCTCGCCAACCGGCCCGAGCGCCTCCTGCGGGCCCCGTGCCGCCGTCCGTGTCTCCTGGCATCCGGCCTCTGCGTGTATCTGCTAGCTGCAGCAAGCGGCAGTCCGTGTGTACCCGCCTTCCTGTAACATCGAGTTGGACCGTTTCCGGGAGGAGCTGACCGATAGGTTGCTGCCAGTTTGATACCGACATTTTTCAAGATCGCCACCGGCAACCGAAGCCATAGTGACAAGCCCTTCGACACACATTGAAGTAACCAGAAGATCATCTACACGGACGTCATGATCTTCGATGCAGGACTGCTCGTGGATCAGTACCAATACGAGAAGCTCGAAGCCCCGTTGCCAGGCCCGGATGTTTCAAACGCGAAGATCTGCTTCATGGTTTCGAAGACCGATCCCGGCGCGCCCGAACCCCGTCGAACACCAAGGCCCTCGGAATCGCCAAGTTCTCCTTCTCGGATCAGAAGACCGAACCCGACACGCCAAGATCTTCCTCTCGGATCCGAAGACGCCGAGAACCGGGACACCAAGATCTCCGCCGTGAAACGACAAGACCGACTTGATGGCGCGGACCCGGCAAGACCTTCGCAACGACGAGAACGACACCGACCCAGAAGAACCCGATGCGCCCCCGGCGCCGAACCAAGTCATGCTTCCCAGATGCGACAAGATCTACCCCAGTAACCCGAGAACGCTCCCGCCGAGACCGAACCCAGATCCGAACCCTGAGCCCGACCCCGAACCCCGGAACCCCAAGTTCGCCGAACCCTAATGTGTGAACCCCTTCCAGAAACCCTATTTTATAATATAATACAACTTGTTGCATATTAAATTGTTCATGCATGCATATTGTCTGTGGTTTGGGGGCCTTATGCCGATTCACCTCTAATTAAATATGGGGCCCATATGCGGGCAAATCTAGTCTCATATTGGCCTCATTTAAATTTGTGTAGCGAACCGGTGATATATTCTGCCTTGATAAACAACATTTAAATTGCGGGGTAGTTTAATAACATGAACCATTTAATTAATTGTCGGGACCCTGGTTCCGCTTAATCTTGTCTAATTGCATCGCACCTTTGCCATGTCATACATCATACATGCATCATGCCCGATCTTATGCCATAGTATTAAATATTGCATCCGGTGTTTATTCTAGTGTTTTGGTTCTTCACGGATAAGGCCGTTGAGTTGATGTGAGCTTCGCCCCGTCTTCGGATGAACCTTCGACAATGTTTTCAGGCGAGCATCTCCCCCCTTTCTACCCATCTTACTTTTATAGTATTTATTCCCTCCTGTTGATCTATTGCTATCTGTGTTGCGTTGCTCTAGTTTTCGTACCCGTGATATCCCTTGCAGCCGTATATTGCCTTGGACACATCCTATTACCTGTTGTTTGGTAGATAGATGGACCTGCGCGTCGTAGTCGCTTGCTCAAATGCTGTTGCGTGTCGTCAAGTACCACAGTTGTTGGAGTATCGCCGCATGTTCAACGTTGGAGATGATCATGGTTTTACTTATTGTTCACTTTAATTACTGTTTAACAACTAAAATTGAAGTAGGTAAGCAGAGGCACCGGTGGGTGATAGATAACATTTGGTTTCCGACCGCCCACTTGTGTCCCGTAGGACCCCGAGTTCTTAACACCTGTTCCGAGATCGAGCGCGCTAACCACATGTGGGGAGATATGGGCCCCCCATCGATTTAGTACCTGATTTCAAAGTATTGTACTGGGGGCCACAAGTAGTTTGGGGCTTTATTACTATCCTGTACTTATGCCATGCTTTACTGCTTTATTTACGATTGTGTGAGGAGCACGCTGTACTGTTTTGGAAGCGGAGTGTTTTCGCGGTATCGATAGTCCTCGTTTGGGGATTTGCTGTCGTTTACAGCCACTGTCGCAAACCCTGAGTCCGTCTCGGAGACCGGCCGACTTCGTTGCGGGTGTACTTAGTGGGGTGGCCCCCCGTGCTTGCTTTGGGTCTGGGAAACGTCATGACTTAGGCCCCGCCGACATACCGATGGGTGTATGTTAACTGATCTGGCAAAAAGGATCGAAGTGCGTGTGGATACTTTGGTGCACCCCTGCAGGGTTTAATCTTTTCGAGAAGCCGTGTCCGCGGTTATGGACGACTTGGAGCACAGTGCTTGATCATAGACAACTATACCTAAAGTTTACTGTTATAAATTGACTTGTATCCGATATGACTAGTAATCAGCTCCACTGCAACGGAATGGCTAAATAAAAGTACCAACAACTGCTGGGTTTTTGGGATATCTCATGCTATTTGTATCTGACTAGTAAGTGACGCAACTAAAACGGAATGGTTAACTAAAAGTGCCCACTGCTTATTTTATCAGGACGACTCTCTTTACCTGACTAGTAATTGCTGCAACGATAACTGAATAAATAAAACTGCCAACTGTGTGAGTTCCTCGGTTGACTTCCTCGTTTGGTCGCGAGGGGGAATACCAGGATGGGATTATTTGGTGTTAGTATCAGGTTGGTTCCGGATAGGTCTTTCTTACCCCTCTCTAATAGTTGCCGGTTGTTTCGAGTCTCTATAGGTTGTTTAGTGCATGCTGCCGCTGCCGCTCAGTCCACCATACCTATGTAGGCGAGGACCGCCGAATTCTAGTCTCGCCGTGTACTGGCCTCAGTACTGACGCTCTCTCTTTTTCCTTTGCCCTTTGTCGGCACCCCTTTTGTTTAAGCAGGTTTTGAGATCGACGTCGTTAGCAGGGTTACCCTTCTGGCTTGGCCTGGGCAGGGTTATGGACGCCATTGGTTATTCTTCAGGGCTCTTAGCCCCATTTGCATCTTGTCCGTAGCTGGACGCTCTATCATTTTCAAGGTGATTTGGATCTTGTATATTATATCTGTATTCTTGACTCATTGAGTCGCTGTTGTATATATATCTGTTCTGTGGGTCCCATCGAGGACTGTTGTGTAATGTTATTACTTCGTTTTCCACCCGCACGAAAGTGCCTGGTGGGCACCTTTGAATCGTTTCTATGCGGGTTTGGCGGGTTTCGCTAAAACTTGCATAGGGCCCATTCTGAGGGTGTTACAGAGTGGTATCAGAGCTCAGCAGTTGCGATACCCCACAAGTCCAGCCTGTAGGATAACCTAGCTAACGGCCGAAGTAGAGTGTCAAAGACTATTTTGCAAAATCGGTTGGATAGATCTGGTTAGGTCTGCTTTTACTCCTTACCCCTCTGCTATTCTCCTCTTACCTCTACGTGTTTTTAATCCGCTCTCGTCCCTTTCGTCGAGTCCAGGAAATTCTCGTGGTTGGGTTCCGTCGTACCTTCAGGGTTTCGCTTCCTTCTTTGACAACGGTGTTCTACCATCCGGTGTTCAAGCTGCCTGAGGAATCCGTCTACTGTGGTACCATCCTTTGTTCTTTGTTTGTGCCTTCCGGTGTTTTCCGACGCGACGACATCCTCTACGCCAGATCCGATGCAGAGTCTGCATCACTCCTTTGTTTCCGGACCTCGATTATCGAGATCTTCAGTCTGATTCCGAGAATGGTTGCACGCTTTTCTACTGATTGTGCAGAGTAATAGTTTGGGTGCGTGATGGATTGGCCCCCATGCCGACTACCCCTTCTATTCGCTTTTGTACATTGAAGTGGATGAGAATGCATCGGTTCCCTCTTTCTATCGGAGTTAGAGGTGGCTTTATTTGTTGATACCTCCACCTTCGCCTTTGTTTTCCGGAGTGTTCTCTCGACGATCACGGACAACGACCTCTTGTTAGTGGTGTCGCGAGGATCTACACGAAGCGCGAAGATGCAGATCGCCGACCTTCTTTCCGGTACCATGAGGCGGATCTCGAGGGCGAGATCCCTTGTTAGTGGTGTCGAATTGTGGCATCCCGCAAAACCACTACTAGAAAATCGCGTTGTTTTTGTGCATTGCATCATCATGACCGCATGCTCATGTCATCATGCCACATTGCATTTGAGCATCGTCATCATCTTGCATTTGCTTGCATAAAACGATTTGCAGAAAAACCTGTTTGTGTTTTCTAAACGCCCCGTCTTTATTCAAACGCAAACCCCGGGTCTCCGGATTATTTTGTTTGTCTGCTATCGGGTTGCAAACGGTGCATTTAAAATAAATAAAATATTTCATTATTTTAGTGGGGCAGTCGAACGGGCCGATTCGACCCGAACGACCACCCCAGAATAACGGTCCACCCCATACCCTTTTCTACCAACCTATCTACCCACACCCTCCGGCCACCTCACCCGGACCAGTCCCACGCTGCCACCTCACCCTCTCCCTTTCTCCCCACCTACCCCATGCTGCCACCTAGACCAACCCACCCCCACTCCCTCACCGGCAGCACACACACGCAGTCTCACACGCAACCCACCCCTCCCCCTGGCCCCACCGGCCCCACCTACCTACCCCTCCCCTCTTCCATTCTCTCTCTCTCTAGCGCCCCGTCTCCCTTCTTCCCCAACCCGACCCCGCGCGCACGCCTCCCTCCTCTCCTCCTCCCTCCACCCCGACGACCGCACGCCGCCGGCGCCCCCTCACCTCACCTCCCCGCGGCCGTCTCTTCCTCTGGCCCCCCCACCTCCTCTTCCTCCGCCCGCGGCCGCGCCGCCTGCCTCCACCCGCTCCGGCCTCGGCCCCGCCTCCGCGCCGCCGACCTCGCTCGCCCCGCCACCGGACCCCTCCGCCGCCCCCTTCAAGTCCGTCCGCCGCCGCCCGTCCCCCCCGCCTGCCCCGCGCCAGCGCCGCCGCGCCCACCTGTCCCCGACCTCCGCGCGACCCCGCCGGCCGCCCGCCTCTGCTCCATCCTTGCCTCCGGCCGGCCTCGCACGCGCCGCCTCCTCCCCGACGCAGCCGGCGCCCCACCACCGCCCAGGCCGCGTCCGCCCGTGCCCCAACCACCTCGCTGCCGGAGCCCGCCCTCACCGCCGCCGCTCCCTCCGGTCACCGCCGCCTCCCCGCCGTCCAAGCACCGCCGCGCGCCCGCCTCCTTCCTCCGCCACCGCGACGCCCTGCTCGCCTCCGGCCCCGAGCTCTGCCGTCCGCGCGGGCGCTGCCCTCCGCAGCAAGGCTGCTGTCGGTCGTCGTCCTCGCCAACCGGCCCGAGCGCCTCCTGCAGGCCCCGTGCCGCCGTCCGTGTCTCCTGGCATCCGGCCTCTGCGTGTATCTGCTAGCTGCAGCAAGCGGCAGTCCGTGTGTACCCGCCTTCCTATAACATCGAGTTGGACCGTTTCCGGGAGGAGCTGACCGATAGGTTGCTGCCAGTTTGATACCGACGTTTTTCAAGATCGCCACCGGCAACCGAAGCCATAGTGACAAGCCCTTCGACACACATTGAAGTAACCGGAAGATCATCTACACGGACGTCATGATCTTCGATGCAGGACTGCTCGTGGATCAGTACCAATACGACAAGCTCGAAGCCCCGTTGCCAGGCCCGGATGTTTCAAACGCGAAGATCTGCTTCATGGTTTCGAAGACCGATCCCGGCGCGCCCGAACCCCGTCGAACACCAAGGCCCTCGGAATCGCCAAGTTCTCCTTCTCGGATCAGAAGACCGAACCCGACACGCCAAGATCTTCCTCTCGGATCCGAAGACGCCGAGAACCGGGACACCAAGATCTCCGCCGTGAAACGACAAGACCGACTTGATGGCGCGGACCCGGCAAGACCTTCGCAACGACGAGAACGACACCGACCCGGAAGAACCCGATGCGCCCCCGGCGCCGAACCAAGTCATGCTTCCCGGATGCGACAAGATCTACCCCAGTAACCCGAGAACGCTCCTGCCGAGACCGAACCCAGATCCGAACCCTGAGCCCGACCCCGAACCCCGGAACCCCAAGTTCGCCGAACCCTAATGTGTGAACCCCTTCCAGAAACCCTATTTTATAATATAATACAACTTGTTGCATATTAAATTGTTCATGCATGCATATTGTCTGTGGTTTGGGGGCCTTATGCCGATTCACCTCTAATTAAATATGGGGCCCATATGCGGGCAAATCTAGTCTCATATTGGCCTCATTTAAATTTGTGTAGCGAACCGGTGATATATTCTGCCTTGATAAACAACATTTAAATTGCGGGGTAGTTTAATAACATGAACCATTTAATTAATTGTCGGGACCCCGGTTCCGCTTAATCTTGTCTAATTGCATCGCACCTTTGCCATGTCATACATCATACATGCATCATGCCCGATCTTATGCCGTAGTATTAAATATTGCATCCGGTGTTTATTCTAGTGTTTTGGTTCTTCGCGGATAAGGCCGTTGAGTTGATGTGAGCTTCGCCCCGTCTTCGGATGAACCTTCGACAATGTTTTCAGGCGAGCATCTCCCCCCTTTCTACCCATCTTACTTTTATAGTATTTATTCCCTCCTGTTGATCTATTGCTATCTGTGTTGCGTTGCTCTACCCGTGATATCCCTTGCAGCCGTATATTGCCTTGGACACATCCTATTACCTGTTGTTTGGTAGATAGATGGACCTGCGCGTCGTAGTCGCTTGCTCAAATGCTGTTGCGTGTCGTCAAGTACCACAGTTGTTGGAGTATCGCCGCATGTTCAACGTTGGAGATGATCATGGTTTTACTTATTGTTCACTTTAATTACTGTTTAACAACTAAAATTGAAGTAGGTAAGCAGAGGCACCGGTGGGTGATAGATAACATTTGGTTTCCGACCGCCCACTTGTGTCCCGTAGGACCCCGAGTTCTTGACACCTGTTCCGAGATCGAGCGCGCTAACCACATGTGGGGAGATATGGGCCCCCCATCGATTTAGTACCTGATTTCAAAGTATTGTACTGGGGGCCACAAGTAGTTTGGGGCTTTATTACTATCATGTACTTACGCCATGCTTTACTGCTTTATTTACGATTGTGTGAGGAGCACGCTGTACTGTTTTGGAAGCGGAGTGTTTTCGCGGTATCGACAGTCCCCGTTTGGGGATTTGCTGTCGTTTACAGCCACTGTCGCAAACCCTGAGTCCGTCTCGGAGACCGGCCGACTTCGTTGCGGGTGTACTTAGTGGGGTGGCCCCCCGTGCTTGCTTTGGGTCTGGTAAACGTCATGACTTAGGCCCTGCCGACATACCGATGGGTGTATGTTAACTGATCTGGCAAAAAGGGTCGAAGTGCGTGTGGATACTTTGGTGCACCCCTGCAGGGTTTAATCTTTTCGAGAAGCCGTGTCCGCGGTTATGGACGACTTGGAGCACAGTGCTTGATCATAGACAACTATAACTAAAGTTTACTGTTATAAATTGACTTGTATCCGATATGACTAGTAATCAGCTCCACTGCAACGGAATGGCTAAATAAAAGTACCAACAACTGCTGGGTTTTTGGGATATCTCATGCTATTTGTATCTGACTAGTAAGTGACGCAACTAAAACGGAATGGTTAACTAAAACTGCCCACTGCTTATTTTATCAGGACGACTCTCTTTACCTGACTAGTAATTGCTGCAACGATAACTGAATAAATAAAACTGCCAACTGTGTGAGTTCCTCGGTTGACTTCCTCGTTTGGTCGCGAGGGGGAATTCCAGGATGGGATTGTTTGGTGTTAGTATCAGGTTGGTTCCGGATAGGTCTTTCTTACCCCTCTCTAATAGCTGCCGGTTGTTTCGAGTCTCTATAGGTTGTTTAGTGCATGCTGCCGCTGCCGCTCAGTCCACCATACCTATGTAGGCGAGGACCGCCGAATTCTAGTCTCGCCGTGTACTGGCCTCAGTACTGACGCTCTCTCTTTTTCCTTTGCCCTTTGTCGGCACCCCTCTTGTTTAAGCAGGTTTTGAGATCGACGTCGTTAGCAGGGTTACCCTTCTGGCTTGGCCTGGGCAGGGTTATGGACGCCATTGGTTATTCTTCAGGGCTCTTAGCCCCATTTGCATCTTGTCCGTAGCTGGACGCTCTATCATTTTCAAGGTGATTTGGATCTTGTATATTATATCTGTATTCTTGACTCATTGAGTCGCTGTTGTATATATATCTGTTCTGTGGGTCCCATCGAGGACTGTTGTGTAATGTTATTACTTCGTTTTCCACCCGCACGAAAGTGCCTGGTGGGCACCTTTGAATCATTTCTATGCGGGTTTGGCGGGTTTCGCTAAAACTTGCATAGGGCCGATTCTGAGGGTGTTACAGCGGGTGAGTTTAAGTGGATGACCCCACCAGTCAGCGAGACAGGGGGTGCGAAGCGGTACGGGGTGATCTAGACCGCACGATCAAACTCTAATCGAACGGCTGTGACCTATCGTCTCCGTCGGGCAATGCCGGCGAGACAGAACCCTAGCGCGGCCAGTGGGGGTCTAAGAGGGCTCACCGGGGCTTAGGCGAGGGTCGGCGATGGGGGCGAACGCCGAAGTTGACAATGGTGAACCTCCTGGTACCGACGGCTTCTCCTGGGGCGGCTCCAATCGCTGGCTCCTTTCTTCCTCCTCCGCGGCAGACTCCGGCCAAATTCCGGCAACCTGCTGCTCGCCTTGCTCCGGGAATGAGGTGGGGTGGTTCCGAGAGATAGGGGAGTGTGTTGGTGTGAATAAATCAAGCGGGGATGGCCTTTATTTATAGTGCCAACAGGGGACCGAAGGGCGCGGGTGGAGCTCGTCGTGGTCGTTGGCACAACGAGCTACCGGCATGGGCGACGGTAGGAGGCGGTGTTGTTCTCCCTGTTAAAGATCAAAGGCATGGTCTCGAGGCATGGGGAGGTGCGAGACGGTCGAAATTCTGTGGTGCTCTGGGCAGGTCCGACGGGCATTTTAATGGCGCACCGTGGCTACGGGTCGAGCGGGGGCGAACGGGGTTGTCTGTCGGTCTCCTGGGATGGTGGTGATCACGCTTGCACGCGGTGAGGGCGGCGCACGGTCTGTGGGCGCGTGTCGAGTGCGGCGCTTTGGCGCGCTCTCGGCATGCTTGCAGAGAGGCTAGGCACGCTCGGGCTGAGTGGTCCAGGGGCTGGCAGTGCGTTGGCGTTGGATAGGGGTGGCGGTGGACGGTGGTCAATGTCCCATACAAGGTGGGTAGGCTTGGTGCTGCTCCTAGCTTGCTGTCGACCATGGGGTGGCAAGGTGAGGCTCGACATGATCACCATTGATGGCAATGGCAAGCTCACAGTGGTGCTAGAGCTTGCTAACTAAGCTAGATGATCTACTAAATGTCTGTTGTGAGCTAGAGAGGGAACAATTTAGGACAAATCACTGCTCATAATAGTGTTTGATGTTTGTTTGTTTTGTGTTTGCAAGGTGTTTGATGAAATGGCCGAAAGATATTTGAATTTGAATTTTTGGTTCAAACTTGGTGGGTGTATTAGTTATATACTAGTTAGTCTCTGGTTAGTTGGAAAGGTCAAGGGGTACTGGTTTGGTTGGTTTTTGAAAATGGATGATCTTCACATATGATAAAGATTCAATTTTGAATTGTCATTTGAATCAAGTTGCCAAATGTTTCTGTAAGTTTGAAAGGTGGGCTTGGGTTCACTTTTACTTAGTCTAGCAAGGGGTGAAAAGAAATGGAATTGTTTTTGTTTGAAATCTTGGACTAGAAACACTCAAAGTGGCCTAGTGAGCAAGATTGCAAAAATGACCATTTGCTTGTTTTGTTTGTTTTCTATTTTCTGTTGATTTGTTTCTGCTTGGAAATGTTTTAGATGATGTTTTTTCATCTTTAAACCATCCCTTTCTATTTAGAACAATCACACAAGTCCATTCATGCATTCATTCAATCATCACATACACACATGCATTCATATGATTTTAATTAACAAAGTTTTTGTTAACCCTAATTTTGGTGATTGGAATTGATAATCATTGATCAATATTTTTGGGATGTTACAAACCTTCCCTCCTTCAAAAAAATCTCGTCCCGAGATTTGAGAAAGAAGAAAGAAGAAAACTAGGATTTAAAAAGACCGGGAAACTCCATCTTGATGTAGTCTTCTCGTTCCCAGGTAGCTTCCTCTTCACTGTGGTTCCTCCACTGAATGTTGAGAAACTTGATGCTTAGGGTCCTGGTGGTTCTGAAAGCTTCCTCCAAAATACGGATGGGTACTTTAGGATACGTCAGGTCATCGTTGATCTCTATGGTGCGGTGATCAATGTTCTTGAAAACTTCAGTCTTCTCCCGGACTTCATGGCATTTGCGAAGCAACGATATATAGAACACATTATGCACTACTGACATCTCCTCTGGCAGTTCCATTTGATGCAATAATTCTCATCGACGATTCAGAATCTTGAAAGGTCCGATATATCTAGGGGCTAACTTTCCTTTGAGCTGGAAACGCTGCATTCCCTTCAAAGGCGACACTTTGAGATACACAAAATCTCCGATATTGAAAGCGAGGTCTCAACGTCTCTGGTCGGCATAACTCTTCTGTCTGGATTGGGCAGTCTTGAGGTGCTCACGGATCTTCTGAACTTTCTCTTCTGCTTCTCGTAGGATGTCGGGTCCGAATATCTGACTCTCTCCTACTTCTGACCAATTCAAAGGGGTACGACACTTCCTTCCATACATGAATTCAAATGGGGCCATTTATAAACTAACTTGATAACTGTTGTTGTAAGAAAATTCTTTGAAAGGCAGACAGTCTTCCCATTTAGATCTATACTCTAGCACACAGGCTCTCAACATTTCTTCGAGTATTTGATTTACTCGCTCTGTTTGTCCATCTGTCTGAGGGTGATACACTGTGCTGAAATCCAATCTTGTTCCAATCCTTCTTGGACTTTCTTCCAGAATCTCAAGGTAAACTGAGTTCCTTGTTGGCTGGCTGATGGCGCCTTGAAAAGCTTGGCGATTGTCTACGCACAGCTTGTTGGGAACCCCAAGAGCAAGGTTTGAAGTAACAAGCAACAAGTTTTCCTGTGCGCGCCTCGACCAGAGATTCATGCCAACTAGTTCGCCCGTGCCTTGTGAACATCCAGGTTCTCACCATTCACTCGCGCAGGACCTGTAGACTCGCCTTCGACATCGACAGCAAGTGCCAGACGCAGACGACAACTTCGGCGAGGGATTACCATCGTCCCCGTGCGCCCCTTCGCCAACCACAAGTACTTTGAGCATCAACATTCCACGAATAACACGGTGATCCTATCCTCCATCTCCCTCCCTTCCTGGAATAGCCAGAACGCCATCGCCAGAGCCGCGCCGCCGCCGACCACCGTCACAGCGCCGCCAGTTCTTGGCAATGCATTAGGAGCCGTCCGATCTAGATCCGAGTGATGCGATAGATTGTGTAACATCCCAAAAATACCAAACTTAGATCATAAAATTTCTAATCATCAAGATTAGGGTCAACAAAAACTTTTCTAAGTAAACCCATGAATGCATGTATATGTGTATGCATGGATTTTGAATTTCTTTAAAAACCACCTTGTTTGTATGATCCATTGCTTGTAAAATGTTTCTTAGGTGAAATAAACATCATCTAAAACATTTCCCACACTTTTCCTAAAGACAAGTAAATCAAAACAAATATATTAAGTGAATGGTCATTTTGACCAATTTAACTCCCATGCCTACTTTGGCTGTCTCAAAATTTCAAAACCTAACAGAAACTTTTCTGGATCTTTGCACCCCTTGAATGTACTCATAACAAAGTATCAAGGCCCACTTTGTGATCATCCAGAAACTTTCAAATGCATAGTTTAAATGACAATTCAAAATTGAATCTTCTTCATATGGGAAGATCCCACTTTTTCAAAACCCACTCAAACAAGCTCAACTTTCAAAACCCAAGCATCTGCAGACTCACCAGCACCAATCTAGCAAACCCACCAAAATTCAGTTCAAAATTTAAAACTTGATTTCATGCGGCCATTTCATCAAACAGGTTGCAGACACAAATCAAACAAAACATCAAACACTTTGCCGAACTTGTTCCCTAGTTAGCTCACACACAACTCAGTAGATCACCTAGAAAGATTAGCCCAACACTAGCACCCCTGTGAGCTTGCCATTGCCATTAATGGTGAACAGCCGAGCACCTCAATGCCACCCCATAGTCGACAGCAGGCTAGAGGAAGAACTAGCCGTGCCAACCTTGTCTGGGAGGCAGCCCACCATCCATCGCTACTGCCTGTCCCAGCCACGAGCGTTGCCAAGCCCTGGACCACGCGCACAAGCCGAGCCCAGACCATGCTGAGCGTGCGCCAGAGCGCCACCCGCGGCCAGCGTCCACAGACCGCGCGCCGCCCTCACCGCACGCACACATGATCACCACCGACCCAGGAGACCGCCAGACATCCCCGTTTGCCGCCCCGTGCCATACAGCCACCGCCCGCGGTCGAAGACGCCGCCTCTACCGCGCAGAGCACTGCCCGTTCCAGACCAAACCACACCGCCCCATGCCTCACGACCATGTCGTTGAGCATCGCCAGGAGACACAGTACCGTCCCCTACCCTTGCCCATGCCATTAGCCGCCTGTAACGTCGCCCCCGACGAGCTCACCGTGCGCCCCGATGGTCCCCTCGCTCGACTATAAATAGAGGCTACCCCCGCACGATTTCTTCACAACATCTCACTCCCCTCTCCTCACTGACCGTGCCACACCATTCTTAGAGCAAGGTGAGCACCACCTCGCCGGAATTTCACCGGAGCCCGCCGCCTCTGGAGAAGAAGGGAGCCAGCGATTGGAGCCGCCCCAGGAGAAGCCACCGGTACCAGGAGGTTCGCCGTCATCGACTTCGTCGTTCGCCCGCCTCGCCGACCCTTGCCCGTACGCCGGTGAGCCCCCATCACCCCTCACTGGCCGCGCTAGGTTTCGTTCTCGCCGGAGTTGTCTCGCGTCGACGATGACCCCCAACCGTTAGATTAGAACTAGATCGAACGATCCACGTTGCCCCATACCGCTTCGCCCAGCCCCGTGTCACTGACGAGTAGGGACACCCACTTAAGCAGCCCGCGGGAGCACTGCGCTTAGCAGGCCGGCCCAGTAACATTTCCCGCGCAGCCCAGCAATTCAAATTAAACCTTTTCTTTTTAAATTCAAACACACTTCGGTACCTAACTTCAAAAATCAGCCCAGATCGATTCAGTGCACCAATTTGAATGAAACCAATTTTGTTGGGAAGGTCTGTGAATGCTTAATCCAAGCCCGTTGGATTCAAGTCATTTGGATCTGTAGATCACCCATAGTAAAAATAACAAGGCAGAAGCTTTTCTGCATTCAAACATTTTTCAAATTTAAACCATAAAAGCTTTTGAGTTGGATCCCACTCTCAAAAATCACATTTAACCATACCTTTCAGAATACATAAAAATATATAGGTTTACCTGCAGAAATAATGTTCAAGGAATAAAAGAATGCTACATAAGCATTTCTAGCCACTTTAATTAATTAAAATAAAAGGGTAAAACCTTATTAAATTGTGACACCACTTTAAATCACATTTCCATGGACTACAATATGTAGTGATGACATGTGTCAACATGATCCCATGTTTAGTTTGGAGAATATTAAATCTTAAGTAATTTTTCAATGAGTAGAAATTACTTTTCTAAAAATAAAAAAGATTTAACCCAAGCCTTAACCTTGTAAGGTTAGAGATGATGCTAGATCATCTATAGGACCCTGGTGTGTGATGATTGCAAGTAGTTAAGTATTGTTTGGTGATTGTGTACCTCGTATTTATTCATAGACGCTAGTACCGACCAAGGATACGAGGAGGAAGGAGGATACTACAAAGAAGAAGCCGAGGAGAACTTCAACCACTGCTCTGCACAAGGCAAGCTGATATTATACCAATGCAAGCTAACACTTGCAAGATACTATACCTATGCAAGTTGATATTATACCAATGCAAGCTAACACTTGAAAGATACTATACCTATGCAAGTTGATATTATACCAATGCAAGCTAACACTTGCAAGATACTATACCTATGCAAGCTTATACTCATATTGATGCAAGCTAACCCTTGCCAGATACCCTACTGATGCCACAAACCCATACTTGTGATATGACTACTATATGCCTTAAGCATATGTGATCATACCCACTTGATAAACCAATCCTAGTTTTATGTGCAAGCTTCTTACTTTATTTCTTTATCAAAGCTTACTTAGAGTCTACCTAAGAGTTTGACAGTTGTGCTGAAGGTTGCATAAAGAGCATAAAATTTGGCCTAAGCTAAAAACCTTGATATCAGCCTAAGATATAAGGTTGGACTTAGTGAAACTCCACTAGTTACCACCCCTCATCAGTACTACCCCCACCTGTAGATGCTAGTGCTAAGCCTAAAACTTGATCAACTTTAGATGGGAATACTTGGTGGAAAAATGGTTATGAAAACCTTGGAATGATGGATCATTCTATTGAAATGTTTTGGACATGTGTTTCCAAACACTTGAGAATTTTGGTGATAAAAATGTTGAGGCATGAGCCTTAGCCCTTTATAAAACTGATGGTTGTCTGGATGCGATACCATTCCAATTTTATCGTACAACCACAATACCCGAATATTGGGTAGGGCTTGACTGGAAACTTATATACCTTAGTATTAGCTCCCTCACGGCCAAGGTCTGAGCTGAGGCTACCTTGTGAAGATTGTCCACCTGTGCAGTACCCAAGATGACAGTGGTCATGGTTGGGAGGCCAAACTCACAGGAGAGGTGCTTATACTAGGGCGTGTAATTGAAAGGTTAGGATTGATTATCCGCATACTGAGTATGGTGAATTCAGGATTTGTTCCTGACGGATGTATCGAATGTTGTGGTGAAAGTGTACAATCTCTGCAGAGTGTCAAGCTATTCGAATAGCCGCGTCCGCGGTTATGGACAATTGGAGTGGCCATACTATTCCCCCGTCAGACTTTTCAAAATGACTTGTGAAATGAATTGAGACTTTGACTTGACCACAAAAGAGTTGTGACCTGAATTACAAGATCCCACTTAGGAGTTATAAAATTGTGACTAGCTTTAGAACTTAGTAGAGATAAACCTGGCTTTTGCAAAACAACCCTAGAGCCTAGTGTCCTATTATCCAAAAACCCCTTACCTGTTAGTATTAGTTTGCGAGTACTTAAAGAGTACTCATGGCTTTGTCCCTGGCTATTCCCATGGCCAGACTATGAAGAGGAGTACCTCGAAGATGGACCCCAGGAAGGTTATGACAACTAGGATCATCTCCCATCGTCAGCATTGCCTGTGACCCCGAAGATGGAGCTTCGCCTACGCTACCGTTGTTATTACGTATTCCGCTGCTTGATGTTGTATTAAGAACTGGATCATGAGATCCCTATTTGTGTAAGAACTTATGTAACGTTGTAACAGATGATGTACTATGGTATCCAATTCTGTTATGTCTCACAAAAATGGTAATCCTGGGATTGCGATGTATGGCATAACAGGCATCTAGGATTGAAAAATCCGGGTGTTGACAAGTTGGTATCAGAGCCATCCTGACCATAAGAGGCCCTAGTTAGATTGGACGTTGAACCAAAAACTTAGTTTCAAAACCAAAGAACACAAATATTTACGAAAACTTATTCTCATTCTTACCTCTTTAATTCTTTCATAAAACTTCATGTTCCTCAAAAACTCTTGCAAAATAAATAAAATTTTGACACACTTGATCACTCTGCTAATCTACTCATCCTCTATTTTTATAGATGGACGTGAAGTACAACAAGTTTTACCAACTTGGGAATGGAGGAGACCTTATCTTTGAGTGGGATCTGGATCAGCTTTCGGAACTTCTGGAGCATCCGCACCCCGAGTTCTTCGGAGCTCAGCTCAATGATCAAGGAGGAGAAGATCTGCAGTGGCTAATTGTTGCAAGTCTCTGAGGAAAGATTGAACCTCCCACTGCAGAGGGAATTCAGTTTACCTTGAGGGAAAACAACTGGCTCGATGGACTTGCCAGAGCAATGCAGGAAGCTCTTTCCCGTCTGTGTGGGCAGCGCATCAATCATATCAAGGGTACTCGCTTTGAGTTTTGCCCAAGGCGTGATGCAAATGGCCAACCACTGGAAGCCCCATACCACCCCGAGCTTAAGACTCAATTGGACCACCTTAGCTTCATGATGTATGATCGTCAGCAGGAATTGGAAAATTGCCGTGACTATTGCAACCACAAGTCTGCCATCATCAAGACGAAGGATCAGACCATCGCCATGCTAGCAAAGGATCGCAAGTCTCGCCGCCGTCAGCTTGACAAGAAGGAGCGCATTATTGCCCGTCTTCGCCATCGCATCTCATCTCTAGAAGAGACCATCCACGAGAGAGACACGCAGTTAGAGGAAAGGGAGAATGCCGGAGAGGATCTTCGTGGAGACCCTTACTCCTATCTCAGCGATGACGATGATTTTCTGGAGGATCAGGCCATGGACTTCTTCACCGATGAGGATGATTTCGCCTTCATCGATGATGCTGAAGATGATGAAGCCACAGACTCCGAGGAGTAGTAGCACTGAGCACTAGCGTAGTGAGTAGTAGTCGGTCCCACTGTACCGTAGATTTCAGAATGGTTCTTAAAACCATCTGTTTGTTCTTGTTGTGGTGTGTGTTGTACTGTGTGCTATGAATGAATGAATGAAAAAGCAAGTTGCTTGAAAAATCTAAGTCACACATTTAAAGTTTTTCAAAAGCCCAAAACCTTAGAAATTTCCCTCTTTTCTCATGATCTATATCAATCTCCAGATGCCACGTGGAGGAAGTGGTTCAGCCCCGGATCCGATGTTGCAGATCCTGCAAATGTTGACTTCTGGCCGCAAAGCTGAAAGAGCGGAACGTCAAGCCAACCTAGCCACTCTACAACAGATAGCCCAACTAGCCCATAACAACCAAGGCCATGGAAATCAGGACAACCACGGATCTAAGCTCAAGAATTTCCAGAATACCAACCCACCCGTTTTCACCAAGTCAGAAGAACCCCTAGACGCCGATGATTGGCTGCAAACCATGGAAAACAACTTAGAAGTAGCAGGAGTCGAAGCCAACGAGAAAGTCCTGTTCGCCACCCATTATCTAGCCGGAGATGCCAGGGCATGGTGGAACAGTGTTCGTGCAATGACCGGAGGCCAGATGATGACCTGGGAGGAATTCAAGGTCAAGTTTAGCAGAACCCATGTGCCACCCGGTTTGATCAAGAGAATGAGAGACGAGTTCCGAGAATTGAAGCAAGGAAGGATGACTGTAGTGGAATACCGTGCAAATTTTTGTCATTAGCTAGGTATGCCCCGGACGAGATAGACACCGAAGCCAAGAAGAAAGAAAGATTCCTGAATGGTCTGCATGACGAGATGCAGACAATGTTAGTCAATATCCCCTTTGTTGATATTGAAGCCCTTGTCGACTCGGCTATCCAGATGGAAGGAAAGATCAACCAGGCCAATGAGAACCGCAAGCGTCGCATGATGCATCAACCAGGAACCCATCAGACCCCAAAGTATCGCCCCAACCCATCTCCAGGATTTTCCCCAAGAACCAACAGACCCCCTATGACCCGTCCAACCTATCCCAATTGTGGAAACCCTAGACCCGGAGGAAATCACAATAACCCCGGCAATTCTAGCAATTTCACCCGTGCCCCACCCAAGTTCAAAACCAACAATGCTACCGCCAACCCCAACACTGCCCCGAGGACTGGAAGCAATGCTGTGCCTGTTGCAGCCAAGGACAAGTCACAAGTGACCTGTTATGACTGTGGAAATAAAGGCCACTATTCCAACGAGTGCCCCAACAAGAAGAATGCTACAGCCCCCAACGCCAATGTCCCAGCTCAGCAGCAGCGTCGTGTCCAGCCAGGAAGGAGATTTGCCCCAGGGAATTCACTCAACCGCAATGGCCGTCTTTTTCTCATGCATGCTGAAGAAGCTCAGGAAGCGCCAGACGTCGTGCTGGGTATGTTTTCTGTTAATTCAGTACTTGCAAGAGTGTTGTTTGATTCTGGTGCATCGCATTCATTTGTCACCAAAGAATTTGCCTGCACTAGTAAAATTCAACCAACCAAATTGAAGCATGTGATGATTGTACAAATTCCTAGATCAACCACCAAGGCTAGGCAAATTTGCAAGGCCGTCCCTATCCGAATCCATGGCATAGATTTTTATGCTAACCTAATAGTACTCGGAACTAAAGGTTTGGAAGTAGTACTAGGAATGGATTGGATGTCCAAACATAAAGGATTGATTGACTGTGCCAAGAAAGCCATCACCATGACCAGTACCACCGGGATATCAGTCGAGCATATATCTGAAACCTTACCTCGCCAATTCAAGTGTAACAAGAGTATATCCCAACCTACCATTGACCAAGTTCGGATAGTCTGCGAATACCCCGATGTATTTCTAGATGTTTTGCCCGGTATGCCCCCAGATCGGGATATCGAGTTTATCATCGAACTAATCCCCGGAACAGGACCCATAGCCCAGAGACCCTATAGTATGAACCCGTCATAACTAGAAGAACTGAAGAAGCAACTGGATTCCATGTTGGAAATCGGATTGATTCAACCAAGTGCGTCCCCATGGAGATCACCTATCTTGTTTGTGGACAAGAAAGATGGAGGTAACCGTTTATGTACGGATTATCGGAAGTTGAATGATGTCACCATCAAGAACAAGTACCCCTTGCCTAAGATAGAATATTTGTTTGATCAGTTGACCGGTGCCCAGGTGTTTTCTAAGATTGATCTTAGGACTGGCTATCATCAACTCAAAATTCGTGCAGAGGATACTCCAAAGACTGACTTTACCACCAGATATGGATTGTACGAGTATACAGTCATGTCTTTTGGATTAACCAATGCCCCCGCTTATTTCATGAACCTCATGAATAAGATTTTTACGGACTTCCTGGATAAGTTTGTCGTTGTTTTCATCGATGACATTCTGATTTATTCCAAATCAGAAGAAGAACATGAGCTACACCTAAGGACCATTCTTGGAACCCTTAGAGAGCATCAGCTGTATGCGAAGTTTAGCAAATGTGAATTCTGGTTACAGGAAGTAGGATTCCTCGGTCACATTGTATCAGCCGGAGGAATTGCCGTTGACCCTGCCAAAGTGAAAGATGTAGAAGATTGGATAGCCCCAACCACTCAAACCCAAGTTCGTGCTTTTCTCGGATTGGCGGGATATTACCGCAAATTCGTAGAAGGATTCTCGAGTATCGCCCGACCCATGACCCAATTGCTGAAGAAGGACAAGAAGTTTGAATGGACCGACAAGTGTGAAGCGAGTTTTCAAGAACTCAAGAGGAGATTGATCTCAACCCCAATCTTAATCATGCCGGATATCACGAAGCCCTTCGATGTGTATCGTGACGCATCCAAGATTGGTCTCGGATGTGTGCTAATGCAAGAAGGCAAAGTTATATCTTATCTATCGCGACAATTGAAGCAACATGAACAAAACTACCCAACCCACGACCTCGAACTCGCAGCCGTAGTTCTAGCCCAGAAGACATGGAGGCACTACCTGATGGGAAACCGTTGTGAGATTTACTCGGATCACAAGAGGCTAAAGTATATATTCACTCAGAAGGAGTTGAATATGAGGCAGAGAAGATGGATTGAGCTAATCAAGGATTACGACCTGGACATTCACTATCACCCTGGTAAAGCCAATGTGGTAGCCGATGCCCTTAGCAGATTGCCGTGCCGCTTGAACTCCATGATTTTGAAGGAGCAACCAAGTTTGCACAAAGAGATGGAAGATTTTCGAGTGGAATTAGTAAGTGAAGGATTTTTGGCTAGCATAGAACTTCAACCCACTTTGATCAGTCAGATTTAAGAGGCGCAGAAAGGAAATGCTAGTATCGACGGAATCAAACGTCGTATCGGTACAGGCAAAGTACCCGGATTCACCGAGGACGAAGAAGGAGTTTTGTGGTACAAAGGACGCCTTTGTGTACCAGCAGATTCGGAGTTGAAAGAAGTTATCTTGAAGGAGGCTCACGATACTCTTTATTCTATCCATCCCGGAGGAACTAAGATGTATCAAGATTTGAAAGAGCAATTTTGGTGGCATAAGATGAAGAGAGAAATCGGAAGCTATATCGCCAAGTGTGATATATGTCAGCGAGTCAAGGCAGGACATCAAAGACCCGCTGGATTGTTGCAACCTTTGCAAATTCCGGAATGGAAATGGGATTCTGTAGGAATGGACTTTATCACTGGACTACCTACTTCTAGTAGGGGAAATGACTCTATTTGGGTCATAGTGGACAGATTGTCCAAAGTCGCCCATTTCTTGCCCGTCAAAACCACCTATCAGAGTTCGAAGCTAGCGGAGTTGTACATCGCTAGGATCGTTAGTTTGCATGGAGTCCCCAAGAACATAGTATCGGATCGAGGAACTCAGTTTACCTCGAGATTCTGGAAGAAAGTCCAAGAAGGTTTAGGAACCCGCCTAGATTTCAGTACCGTGTATCACCCTCAGACCGATGGACAAACGGAGCGAGTAAACCAAATACTCGAAGATATTCTTAGAGCATGTGTGCTAGAATATGGATCCAAGTGGGAAGACTGTCTGCCGTTTGCAGAATTTTCCTACAACAATAGTTACCAAGCCAGTTTGCAAATGGCCCCATTTGAATTCATGTATGGAAGGAAGTGCCGCACCCCTTTGAACTGGTCGGAAGTAGGAGAGAGTCAGATTTTCGGACCCGACATCCTACGAGAAGCAGAAGAGAAGGTTCACAAGATTCGTGAGCACCTCAAGACAGCCCAATCCCGACAGAAGAGTTACGCCGACAAGAGACGTCGAGACCTCGCCTTCAACATCGGAGATTTTGTTTATCTGAAAGTGTCGCCATTGAAGGGAATGGAGCGTTTCCAACTCAAAGGAAAGTTAGCCCCCAGATATATCGGACCTTTCAAAATTCTGAACCGTCGAGGAGAAGTATCGTATCAACTGGAGCTACCAGAAGAGATGTCAGCTGTGCACAATGTGTTCCATATCTCGTTACTTCTCAAGTGTCTCGAAGTCCCCGAGAAGACCGAAGTGTTCAAGAATATCGATCACCAGACCATAGAGATCAACGATGACCTGACCTATCCCGAAGTGTCCATCCGCATTTTGGAAGAAGCTTTTCGAACTACCCGAACCCGAAGCATCAAATTTTTCAAGATTCAATGCAGCAATCACACCGAAGAGGAAGCTACCTGGGAACGCGAAGATCACATCAGGACGGAGTTTCCAAATCTCTTCAAATCCTAGGTAATCTTTTCGTCCTTTTTCAAATCTCGGGACGAGATTTTGTTTAAGGGGGGAAGGTTTGTAACATCCAAAAAATACCAAACTTAGATCATAAAATTTCTAATCATCAAGATTAGGGTCAACAAAAACTTTTCTAAGTAAACCCATGAATGCATGTATATGTGTATGCATGGATTTTGAATTTCTTTAAAAACCACCTTGTTTGTGTGATCCATTGCTTGTAAAATGTTTCTTAGGTGAAATAAACATCATCTAAAACATTTCCCACACTTTTCCTAAAGACAAGTAAATCAAAACAAATATATTAAGTGAATGGTCATTTTGACCAATTTAACTCCCATGCCTACTTTGGCTGTCTCAAACTTTCAAAACCTAACAGAAACTTTTTTGGATCTTTGCACCCCTTGAATGTACTCATAACAAAGTATCAAGGCCCACTTTGTGATCATCCAGAAACTTTCAAATGCATAGTTTAAATGACAATTCAAAATTGAATCTTCTTCATATGGGAAGATCCCACTTTTTCAAAACCCACTCAAACAAGCTCAACTTTCAAAACCCAAGCATCTGCAGACTCACCAGCACCAATCTAGCAAACCCACCAAAATTCAGTTCAAGATTTAAAACTTGATTTCATGCGGCCATTTCATCAAATAGGTTGCAGACACAAATCAAACAAAACATCAAACACTATAGTGTGCAGTGATTCTTGCCTAACTTGTTCCCTAGTTAGCTCACACACAACTCAGTAGATCACCTAGAAAGATTAGCCCAACACTAGCACCCCTGTGAGCTTGCCATTGCCATTAATGGTGAACAGCCGAGCACCTCAATGCCACCCCATAGTCGACAGAACGCTAGAGGAAGAACTAGCCGTGCCAACCTTGTCTGGGAGGCAGCCCACCGTCCACCGCCACTGCCTGTCCCAGCCGCGAGCGTTGCCAAGCCCTGGACCACGCGCACAAGCCGAGCCCAGACCATGCCGACCGTGCGCCAGAGCGCCACCCGTGACCAGCGTCCACAGACCGCGCGCCGCCCTCACCGCGCGCACACATGATCACCACCGACCCAGGAGACCGCCAGACATCCCCGTTTGCCGCCCCGTGCCATACAGCCACTGCCCGCCGTCGAAGATGCCACCTCTGCTGCGCAGAGCACCGCCCGTTCCAGACCAAACCACACCGCCCCATGCCTCGCGACCATGTCGTTGAGCATCGCCAGGAGACACAGCACCGTCCCCTACCCTTGCCCATGCCATTAGCCGCCTGTAACGTCGCCCCCGACGAGCTCACCGTGCGCCCCGACGGTCCCCTCGCTCGACTATAAATAGAGGCCACCCCCACAAGATTTCTTCACAACATCTCACTCCCCTCTCCTCACTGACCGTGCCACACCATTCTTAGAGCAAGGCGAGCACCACCTCGCTGGAATTTCACCGGAGCCCGCCGCCTCTGGAGAAGAAGGGACCCAGCGATTGGAGCCGCCCCAGGAGAAGCCACCGGTACCAGGAGGTTCGCCGTCGTCGACTTCGTCGTTCGCCCGCCTCGCCGACCCTCGCCCGTACCCCGGTGAGCCCCCAGCACCCATCACTGGCCGCGCTAGGTTTTGTTCTCGCCGGAGCTGTCTCGCGTCGACGATGACCCCCAGCCGTTAGATTAGAACTAGATCGAACGATCAACGTTGCCCCATACCGCTTCGCCCAACCCCATGTCACTGACGAGTGGGGACACCCACTTAAGCAGCCCGCGGGAGCACTGCGCTTAGCAGGCCGGCCCAGTAACATTTCCCGCGCAGCCCAGCAATTCAAATTAAACCTTTTCTTTTTAAATTCAAACACACTTCGGTACCCAACTTCAAAAATCAGCCCAGATCGATTCAGTGCACCAATTTGAATGAAACCAATTTTGTTGGGAAGGTCTGTGAATGCTTAATCCAAGCCCGTTGGATTCAAGTCATTTGGATCTGTAGATCACCCATAGTAAAAATAACAAGGCAGAAGCTTTTCTGCATTCAAACATTTTTCAAATTTAAACCATAAAAGCTTTTGAGTTGATTCCAACTCTCAAAAATCACATTTAACTATACCTTTTAGAATATATAAAAATATATAGGTTTACCTGCAGAAATAATGTTCAAGGAATAAAAGAATGCTACATAAGCATTTCTAGCCACTTTAATTAATTAAAATAAAAGGGGTAAAACCTTATTAAGTTGTGACACCATTTTAAATCACATTCCCATGGACTACAATATGTGGTGATGACATGTGTCAACATGATCCCATGTTTAGTTTGGAGAATATTAAATCTTAAGTAATTTTTCAATGAGTAGAAATTACTTTTCTAAAAATAAAAAAGATTTAACCCAAGCCTTAACCTTGTAAGGTTAGAGATGATGCTAGATCATCTATAGGACCCTGGTGTGTGATGATTGCAAGTAGTTAAGTATTGCTTGGTGATTGTGTACCTCGTACTTATTCATAGACGCTAGTACCGACCAAGGATACGAGGAGGAAGGAGGATACTACGAAGAAGAAGCCGAGGAGAACTTCAACCACTGCTCTGCACAAGGCAAGCTGATATTATACCAATGCAAGCTAACACTTGCAAGATACTATACCTATGCAAGCTGATATTATACCAATGCAAGCTAACACTTGCAAGATACTATACCTATGCAAGTTGATATTATACCAATGCAAGCTAACACTTGCAAGATACTATACCTATGCAAGCTTATACTCATATTGATGCAAGCTAACCCTTGCCAGATACCCTACTGATGCCACAAACCCATACTTGTGATATGACTACTATATGCCTTAAGCATATGTGATCATACCCACTTGATAAACCAATCCTAGTTTTATGTGCAAGCTTCTTACTTTATTTCTTTATCAAAGCTTACTTAGAGTCTACCTAAGAGTTTGACAGTTGTGCTGAAGGTTGCATAAAGAGCATAAAATTTGGCCTAAGCTAAAAACCTTGATATCAGCCTAAGATATAAGGTTGGACTTAGTGAAACTCCACTAGTTACCACCCCTCATCAGTACTACCCCCACCTGTAGATGCTAGTGCTAAGCCTAAAACTTGATTAACTTTAGATGGGAATACTTGGTGGAAAAATGGTTATGAAAACCTTGGAATGATGGATCATTCTATTGAAATGTTTTGGACATGTGTTTCCAAACACTTGAGAATTTTGGTGAGCCTTAGCCCTTTATAAAACTGATGGTTGTCTGGATGCGATACCATTCCAATTTTATCGTACAACCACAATACCCGAATATTGGGTAGGGCTTGACTGGAAACTTATATACCTTAGTATTAGCTCCCTCACGGCCAAGGTCTGAGCTGAGGCTACCTTGTGAAGATTGTCCACCTGTGCAGTACCCAAGATGACAGTGGTCATGGTTGGGAGGCCAAACTCACAGGAGAGGTGCTTATACTAGGGCGTGTAATTGAAAGGTTAGGATTGATTATCCGCATACTGAGTATGGTGAATTCAGGATTTGTTCCTGACGGATGTATCGAATGTTGTGGTGAAAGTGTACAATCTCTGCAGAGTGTCAAGCTATTCGAATAGCCGCGTCCGCGGTTATGGACAGTTGGAGTGGCCATACTGTTCCCCCGTCAGACTTTTCAAAATGACTTGTGAAATGAATTGAGACTTTGACTTGACCACAAAAGAGTTGTGACCTGAATTACAAGATCCCACTTAGGAGTTATAAAATTGTGACTAGCTTTAGAACTTAGTAGAGATAAACCTGGCTTTTGCAAAACAACCCTAGAGCCTAGTGTCCTATTATCCAAAAACCCCTTACCTGTTAGTATTAGTTTGCGAGTACTTAAAGAGTACTCATGGCTTTGTCCCTGGCTATTCCCACAGCCAGACTATGAAGAGGAGTACCTCGAAGATGGACCCCAGGAAGGTTACGAAAACTAGGATCATCTCCCATCGTCAGCATTGCCTGTGACCCCGAAGATGGAGCTTCGCCTACGCTACCGTTATTATTACGTATTCCGCTGCTTGATGTTGTATTAAGAACTGGATCATGAGATCCCTATTTGTGTAAGAACTTATGTAACATTGTAACGGATGATGTACTATGGTATCCAATTCTGTTATGTCTCGCAAAAATGGTAATCCTGGGATTGCGATGTATGGCATAACATGCATCTAGGATTGAAAAATCCGGGTGTTGACAGATTGACTTATCGAAGGGGTATCCTTTGATCTGATACGTGCGATGCCCTTTAGATCCAACGGCCTGTATCTATTGATCCACGCGAACCGTTATTGCCCAATAGAATTGCTCCACGTGGCCTAGGTTTAGATTTAAAAACCAGAAACTATCCTATTAGATGTTTGAACTTGTAAATTCCATAACTTTAGATCCACACGTCCAAATTTTGTAAATTTTATATCAATAGAATCAGCAAAACAAACTATATCCAACCATGCACTTTGTTTAATGAATTGCTTCTGGTAAAATGGTTGTTTTTGCAGAAACTTGTATAGGCATAATTTGAATATAAAAATTATTCTAGAAATGTTTTCAGGATAAAATCTTTGGCAAATGGATTTTTTTGAACCTACTGACCTTAGGAACCAACTTTTAGTTTTAAAAACATATTTTGGTATGCTAAGGAATAAATCTTTGAATAAAAGCATTTCTAGCCAAATAAAAATATTGAAATGGTTTGAAAATGATTTCTTGAGAAAACCTTTGAAAAATGATTTGATTTAAACTCTCTGACCCTAAACACAAGGTTTTAGGATTTACAAGTATATTTGATGAACCCTATAGATTATTACTTTGCTAAAAAGCATTTTCAACCACATAAAATATTGATTTGGTTTAAAAATGGTTTATAGGTAAAATCTTTTGCAAATGGTTTTGCCACTTTTATAAAATGACCAATAGATGTTTTAGAATGTTTATAACCTATTAGAAACCACTTTTTAAATAAAACAATCTTTGGCATGCTTGCATGCATTGTTTTGTTTCTATTATTTTATGTGATGAATTGCTTGAATGGTAGATTGAATTTTTGCTTGCTTGATTGAATTGTAGTGGAATTTGAAGAGTGTGATCATTGCAAGATCAAGGAGTGAACTTAGATTCTCTACCAAAAAGGCAAGTGGTGCTTCATACTTTTGTCCCATTATTTTCACTATGCATGAGTGATATTTCTAAGTAGGACTTTCATGGAATTTTTGCTAAGTATAAACTATGCCATGGGAAATCCTAGTAGATGAAACCTTAGTGGAATTTTCCTAAGTTAAGATTCCCTACTACTATCATGCTTAGCTTAGCTAGTAGAAAACAAGGGTGGAATTATATTCATGCTATGGAATATTTCTAAGTCAAGGACTTGTGCTTTGTTTAATAAAACAACTAAGTGAATGAATCACCTGGGTGGAAAGGGACTTGCTTGGTGGTTTTTGGTTGAGTGGTTACACAAGGCCCATTTATATGGTTTACCTTGTGTATCTCCCTTGTGTAGCTTCAAGTGCAGCCACTTGGCATTATGGGCTCTGCCTGGATCATATAGGTTGCAATAACTTAGCCAAATGGACAGTTGGTGGTAGGGGAATGATAGGTTTGGAGCGCGTCCATTCTGGTCTAAGGGACGGCTTCTGAAAGATCTTGTCTTGGTGAAACCAAGTCTTGTGGGGAAAGTGCACCACCTCTACAGAGTGTAAAATCTAAGTACTTAGCCATGTCCCTGGCAAAGGACAATTTGAGCATCAAGACATGGAAGATATCAAGAATCTCCTCATCCAAATTTCTAAATTAAAAATTTGTGGTTGAACAAGGGTGAAGGTTCCCCAATTTCTATTGGTGGTTCCTTGTGTGTTTTTTTGTCAAACAAAAACTTAGTGTTTTCAAATGATAAGGAAAATCTATTTTGAGCAAAGCAAGCCTAAGTTCCACTTAGCCAAATGCATATAGATGATAGTTACCACTATACTACCATAGTATCACTTGCCAATACAATTGAAATGTATTGACCCTTGTGGCTGTAACTTGTTATGTTGCAGGTTTGTTTGATGTTAGTAAAGTGTGTTGATTAGGATTACAAGTCTACAACCAACATGATTGCCTATGTCACTTTGAAGATGAAGGACTCTATGCTATAGTTATTTCTGCTGCATTGTAATGAGATAGCCAAATGAGCTATGTAAGATGTAATGAATTATTTTATTTCTGGTTATAAAGTTGTATTATGACCTTTGTTTCTTGATATTACATCTTAACTGTGGATGCTAGCTATTGATCCAGGGACTAGCATTGTAAACACATGGATCTCTACCTTATTAAAGGTTGGGACCTCTACACTGGCACTGTTGCAACTTGTTAGTAGGTTAGTACCAGAAAACATGTAAAAAGCACCTCAAAGTGTGGACAAGTAAAGCAAAGTAGATACTAAACAAGCATGGAGCATCAAAAATTATAGATATGTTTCCAACGTATCAACATCCCCAAGCTTAACTCCTGCTCGTCCTCGAGTAGGTAAGTGATAAACAGAATTTTTTTTGAGGTGACATGCACCCTCACAATAAAGATCCAACCATTTGCAAGCATTGAAAGCTGGGATCAAAGAACTCTAAACATGTGCATGAAAGATGGAGTTCTAACAATAGGACATAGTAAGTATGCATGCAACATGACAAGCTACAAACAAAGATCATGAATAACATGCATTGAAAAATGTTTGTTTGTTTCACATACAGAAAACATGGCATAGTGGCAATCGGCTTGTCCCTCATAGAGTAGCACTAAATCCATGGGACACCTACAAAGTTCACAAGGGTGACTAGAAACAAGTAGCACAAGAACAAGTAATAACACAATATGCATCAATTAACACTGCACACATAATGACAACTATTCTCTCTTAATGGTGCCTAAAGGTAGAAGGTGGAGACTCAATAATGGTGGAAGAAAGGCCTTTTTTGTAAAAGAAAGCAGGGTTTACAAGTTTCAGAAAGAGCTTCCAAAAATTATGGTACTTGTTAGCTTTCAGCCCTCATTGCCCCTATCATAAGCATCTTGAAGTGGTTAAGGTTAAAGTGGCAAAGCTGGAGTATATGCTTGACGAAGTATAAACTGGCAATCTCAAGTCCCTTGAATATGAGGGCCACACCTCATGCATACTCATCTTTGGGTCTAGGTAAGTTCTTGTCACTGTAAGTATTTGCATATCATTGAGAACCGCCAACGGGGTACCCCTTGCACATGGTACATGAGCTTTCCCATAACCAAAATGACAAGGCAAGCAGACAGTGAGCATCTCAGCAATTCTTTTTATGTACCATGGGAATATGGTGCTTTTTTCTCTCTTTCCTCTTTTCTCAACGTGTCTCTTTTTTTATAAGAAGAATGCTTCATAGCTGTCACTATGGTGATGCTGCAAGTTTCCACCATGATTAGGCATGGCTTAGGATAGCGGCCGAGGCGTTTCTCTAACACAGGATACAAACTCCATGGACTTAAAATTCCCCTCTTTATTTCACACCGGTGACATCCATAGACGAAAGAACATGATATCAACTGAGTACAACAAGGTACAAGTGCAATGTTGAAAACGTTCCCCGTGACAGCACGGTTCTGCTAATTCCAACTTATAAGTGCAAGAATATACAACAAAGTTGTCAAAATGGTTCAAGTTTATTAGGGCAAAGAATAAAGTGTGCCATCAAGTTCGTGAGGGCTTTAATCACTAAGTTTTTACATAACAAAATAGTTTTTAATTGGAAGATAGTTGAAAATAGGAATATACTTGGAATGGTGTAACACACCATGCATAGGAATTTATAGTGGACACTTTGGAATAACTTGGTTTCTTGGGAGTTGGATTCATGAGTAGAACTTACTCATACAAGTGGAGGCTAGCAAAAGACTGGGAGCAACCAACTAAGAGAGCAATAATGGCCAAAATCATGCAGTGCAACAAAGCATAATAATCAAAGCAAAGAGTGGCACTACAAGTCAAGGACTAAATGATCATAGAGTCTATGGTGACTTGTCATAGTCATAACATGGTGTGAGCATGTGCCAAGTCAACCCAAGCAAAGCATCAAAGGAGAATACCACAATACTATGCTTTTGCATGCTAAAACAACGCGTAATTTATTCAAGGCACACTAAGCAACCCCAATTGTTTGGAACAAGACATGCTACAGCAATAATCACTAAGCATAATGCTAAAACAACACCTAGCATGTCATGGTAAAGTCTAAGTCACAGTCAATGCAAGCTCCTCTTGCACTTCAAGCAAGAACTTACTACTCCTTTCCAAACACCAAGCAAACTTATTTGAAAAACAACAAAGCGAGAGCGGTGGTCCAAACTACTAAAGAAAACTAAACAAACTAATCAAAGCAAACGAAAACTAAGACGCTCCAAGAACAACACAACTGTGCATGAAAGAATAAAAACGAAGTGTCTAGACAGACCTGAGCTTTTTATTGATGAAGAAGGGGATGCCTTGGGCATCCCCCAGCTTTGACGCTTGTACCTATTGGATATTTCTTGGGGTGACACCATGGTGGAATCCCCAAGCTTGAGCTTTTCTCCATTCTTCATCTCATTGCATCATTCTCTCTCTACACCTGAAATTTTTCCTTCATAGAAAACTTCACACAATCTTCATTAGCAACATTAGTGTATTCAAAAGATATTAGACCACTGGCAAAGCTTTGGAACAGCAAGGTTTTTCACTAAAAACACAAGCTACTGTAGTAACTCCTTCAAAAATCTCAATTTACCTGAAGAGAACTCAAAAAGGAATCAATAAGAAGCAAATGCAAATAATGGCAGAAATCTATCAAAACAGACCAGCGGGTAGAAACCGATTTTTTTGAACATCTTCTGTTGCTCAAATCAAAAAGTGTTGAACTAATGAAAGTTACCTAACATACTAGGGGATTAATTCATAAATTTTGACCTCAATACGAGTTACAGATCCTCCTCGCGAATTGTTTTTGTGGAGGACAGAAATCTGTTTTAGGACAGCAACTCCCAAAATCTTACTTCCCTCTCATTAGAGGTCATTCTTGGCACAAAAAGCAAACAAAAAGGATAAGGAGAGGTTATTATAGAAGTAATAACTTCCAAGACTCAAGGAAACTCTTGGGTCATCTCCCAACAAGTACTTTTCTTTAATGCCTTTAAGTTAGGCACAAGAAGCAAATTCAAAACACATTTAAGTCTAACCCACTTCCTATGCATTGGAATCTTGCATGCAAATAAATTCACAAAGAACAAAGTGACAGACATAGGAAGATGAAACAAGAGCAACTTCAAAACTTTCAGGACATAGAGAAGTGTTTCAATACCATGAAAAATTCTACAACCATACTTTCCTCTCTCATAATAATTTTCAGTAGCATCATGAATAAACTCAACAATATAGCTATCACATAAAGCATGCTTTTCATGATCTACAAACTCATAATTTCTATCAAGTTCAAAAACAATGGGATTAAGACCTCCACAGGTTTTATCCAAAGTAGCTATTTCAAAAGGATCCACAGGAACATAACATTCATCCCCCTTTGGTAAGCATGGGGGATAATCAAATAATGTAAGAGGTAAAGAGTTACTCTCATTAGAAGGTAGGCATGGGTAGATCCATTCTTCCTCCTTTTGTTCATCACTCTCCTCCTCTTTTTCATCTAATGAGCTTCCAGTTTCAACAATTTATTCTTCCATAGGCTCCTACAAGGCATTAGTCTCTTCCAGTTGTGGAAAGCACCTATTAAAATATTCAAGAATATAGCCATTTGCTTCCTTGTAATTGTCAAAGCAAAATTTAAGTATCTCATAAACCTCATGTTCATAAGGTGCACCATCGGTATTTTCAAGCAAACTGGCAAGTTCAAATGCACCCTTGAAGGCAATAAACTCTTTAATTTGTTCCACATCATAAAAGTCATAATTTCCTTTAACATAAGAAGATATGGTAACATTATCATTATACTCACATTGAAAGGGTAGGTGTTTATACCTCCTGCAGCAACAAGCTTTATCAAAGCAATAAGTAACATTATAAGTAGAGCACACCTCTCTAGCAATAGTATTCAACTTATCAATTTGTTCCCATAAGTGTTTCCCTTTTTGTGACAAACGGTGTTCCTTATAATAATACTTTTGTCCTTCCGTGAACCCACCTTGCCAATAAGAACTATTTTCAAAGAAACCATCCATTGATAGAAAGCATGACCAAGCAGGGAAATGACAGACCACCAACTAGAGTAGGAACTAGTTTTTTTTTTGTTTTTCAATAAAGAAAGCAAACCAAACTAGACTAAGTTTTTTGGGTTTTTTGAAAAGAGGCAAACAAAACCAAGCAAAAGAAACATAGAAAACTAAAAACAAAGTAAAGAGAAAGGAAGTGAAGGACTCCCTTGTAAAGACGTCCTTAGCCTCCCCGGCAACGGCGCCAGAAAAGCTTGGTGCTTGACGGGGAGTAAGAAGTTTGATGTCCCTTTATTCCCCGGCAACGGCGCCAGAAAAGCTTGTTGGCTGGCTGCTGGCGCCTTGAAAAGCTTGACGATTGTCTATGCACAGCCTGTTGAGAACCCCAAGAGTAAGGTTTGAAGCAGCAAGCAGCAAGTTTTCACTCAGCTGTGGAGACCTGCACAACACAAACTCAAGACTTTGCCCCAACGAACAGTGAGGTTGTCAAGCTCACCGGTTTGCTGTAACAAAGGATTAAACGTATGCTGTGGAAGGTAATGGTTTGCAGCAAGTAAACTAGTAAAAGTGGAAGATGTGTCAATGGTAAATATTGGACCGGGGTCCATAGTTCACTAGAGGTGCTCTCCTTAGATAAACAACATGGCATGAAGGGTAAACAAATTACATCGGGGCAATTGACAGGAACTGAACAAGGCATAACAATGCAATTACTAGTCAGAAAGATCCTATGATATTCGATTGGGCAATACAACAAGATACATAGACCGCCATCCAAATGCATCTAAGACTATAAGTCCACCTTCAGGGTATCATCCGAACCCCCTCCAGTTTTAAGTTGCAAGCAACAGACAACTTCTTTAAGCAAAAGTGTGTAGGTAAACAGTCCACATGTTCCATGAACAAGAGACCGTTGTTTTCTCCCTAGTAGCAACATCACATCTACAACTGAAGAGATTATTGTCACTTCCCTTGGAAACTAGAGGCATGAACCCACTATCGAGCATAAATACCCCCTCTTGGAGTCACTAGCAACTACTTGGCCAAGATAGCTACTAACAACGGAGAGCATGCAAGATCACAAGCAACACAAACATGATAGAATCATAAATACAAAACCATTAATCAAACAAACATAATAATCTCAATATACATCGGATCCTCGCAAACAAACATGCATGATTACAAGTAGATTAGATCTTGATCATGAACGGAGCTCACAAGATCTATACATGAAAGCACAAAGGAGGAGATACAACCATCTAGCTACTAAATGGACCCATAGTCCAAGGTGGAACTACTCACGCATCATACCGGAGAGAAGGCCTCCGAGATGATCTCCCCTCTGACAGGGTGCCAGGAAGAACTTCAGATCCCCCCGATCTAGGGACGATGGTGGCGGCGGCTACAGAAGGTTTTGTGGATATTTGATCGGGTACTCAGGGTTTTTGCATCGGGGGCTTCTTATAGGCGGAGGGGGAGACCGAGGTAGCCGCCAGGGCGACCAAACCCTAGCCAGGCACGGGGTGGGTCCCACCCGCTCCTGGGGTGGCTTTGGCCCCTCTGGCCGGCCTCCCGGGCTCTCCTCTGGACTCCTTGTTCCCCACAAAAAGTAATTGACTTTGTCCTTTGTCCCGTCCAATTCCGAGAATATTTCTTTACTAACTTTTCTGAAACCAAAAATAGCAGAAAACAGGCATCTGGCACTGTTGCAACTTGTTAGTAGGTTAGTACCAGAAAACATGTAAAAAGCACCTCAAAGTGTGGACAAGTAAAGAAAAGTAGATACTAAACAAGCATGGAGCATCAAAAATTATAGATACGTTTCCAACGTATCAACATCCCCAACCTTAACTCCTGCTCGTCCTCGAGTAGGTAACTAATAAACAGAATAATTTTTTAGGTGACATGCACCCTCACAATAAAGATCCAACCATTTTCAAGCATTGAAAGCTGGGATCAAAGAACTCTAAACATGTGCATGAAATATGGAGTTCTAACAATAGGACATAGTAACTATGCATGCAACATGACAAGATAAAAACAAAGATCATGAATAACATGCATTGAAAAATGTTTGTTTGTTTCACATACAGAAAACATGGCATAGTGGAAATTAACCTGTCCCTCAGTAGCACTAAATACATGGGACACCTGCAAAGTTCACAAGGGTGACTAGAAACAAGTAGCACAAGAGCAAGTAATAACACAATATGTATCAATTAATAAGCTTTGGAACACTTCACACAGAATGACAACTATTCTCTCTTAATGGTTCCTAAAGGTAGAAGGTGGAGACTCAATAATGGTGGAAGAAAGGCCTTTTTGTAAAAGGAAGCAGGGATTACAAGTTTCAAAAAGATCTTCCAAAAATTATGGTACTTGTTAGCTTTCAGCCCTCATTGCCCCTATCATAAGCATCTTGAAGTGGTTAAGGTTAAAGTGGCAAAGCTGGAGTAAATGCTTGACGAAGTATAATCTAGCAATCACAAGTCCCTTGAATATGAGGGCCACACCTCATGCATACTCAACTTTGGGTCCATGTAAGTTCTTGTCACTGTAAGTATTTGCATATCATTGAGAACCGCCAACGGGGTACCCCTTGCACATGGTACAGGAGCTTTCCCATAACCAAAATGACAAGGCAAGCAGACAATGTGTAGAGGTCCCAACCTTTAATAAGGTAGAGATCCCTGTGTTTACAATGCTAGTCCCTGGATCAATAGCTAGCATCCATAGTTAAGATGTAATATCAAGAAACAAAGGTCATAATACAACTTTATAACCAGGAAAAAAATAATTCATTACATCTTACATAGCTCAATTGGCTATCTCATTACAATGCAGCAGAAATAACTATAGCATGGAGTCCTTCATCTTCAAAGTGCCACAGGCAATCATGTTGGTTGTAGACTTGTAGTCCTAATCAACATACTTCACTAACATCAAACAAACCTCTAACATAATAAGTTACAGCCACAAGGGTTAATACATTTGAATTGTATTGGCAAGTGATACTATGGTAGTATAGTGGTAACTATCATCTATATGAATTTGGCTAAGTGGAGCGTAGGCTTACTTTGATCAAAATAGATTTTCCTTATCATTTGAAAACACTAAGTTTTTTCTTGTCAAAAACACCCAAGGAACCACCAATAGAAATTAGTGAACCTTCACCCTTGTTCAACCACAAGTTTTGAACTTAGAAATTGGGATGAGGAGATTCTTGATAGCTTCCATGTCTTGATGCTCAAATTGTCCTTTGCTAGGGACATGGCTAAGTACTTAGATTTTTCACTCTGCAGAGGTGGTGCACTTTCCCCACAAGACTTGGTTTCACCAAGACAAGATCTTTCAGAAGCCTTCCCTTAGACCAGAATGGACGCGTTCCAACCTAACATCCCCTACCACCAACTGTCCATTTGGCTAAGTTATTGCAACCTATATGATCCAGGCAGAGCCCATAATGCCAAGTGGCTGCACTTGAAGCTTCTCAACATTTGACATCTCAAATGTCTTTGTTCCTGGGTGGCATTCCACAAGTGAGATACCAAGTTTTCCCCAGTATACTGGACTTGGTGATGCCCAAGTTTTCCCCAGCATACTGGACTTGCGTAACCACTCAACACAAACCATTCTTTCCATTCCACCCAGGTGATTCATTCACTTAGTTGTTTTATTAAACAAAACACAAGTCTTGACTTAGAAATATTCCATAGCATGAATATAAACCACCCTTATTTTCTACTAGCTAAGCTAAGCATGATGGATGTATGAATCTTAACTTAGGATAATTCTACTAAGGTATCATCTACTAGGATTTCCCATGGCATAGTTTATACTTAGGAAAAATTCCATGCAAGTCCTACTTAGAAATATCACTAATGCATAGTGAAAATAATGGGACAAAAGTATGTACCACCACTTGCCTTTTTGGTAGAGATTATAAGTTCACTCCTTGATCTTGAAATAGTCACACTCTTCAAATGTCACTACAATTCAATCAAGCAAGGCACAATTTCAATCTACCATTCAAGCAATCATCACATAGAATAATAAAACAAAGCAATGAATACAAACATGACAAAGATTGTTTTATTTGGAAAAGTGTTTTCTAATGGGTTATAAACATCATAAAATATCTTTTGGTCATTTATAAAAGTGGCAAAGCCATTTGATATTAAGTTAGGGAAAATTGGCCACTTTAAATCATTTTTGTTTTGCTAGAAAGGATTTAAATCCAAAGAATATTTCTAGTGTTTACCAAATATATTTTTAACACAAATGTTAGTGTTTTGTGGTCAAGTGTTTTAATATTAAAATCATTTGCAAAAGGTTTTATCTATAAACCATTTTTATACCAAATCAATATTTTATGTTGTTGAAAATGCTTTTTAGCAAAGTAATAATTTATAGGGTTCATCAAATATACTTGTAAATCCTAAAACTTGGTGTTTATGTTCAGAGAGTTTAAATCCAAAACATTTCCCAAAGGTTTTTATCCAAAAGCATTTTTAACATATAAAAAATATTTTTATTTGACTAGAAATGTTCTAAATCAAGAATTCATCTTTTAACTTCACAAAATACACTTTTAATTCCACAAGTTGTTTTATATGGTCAACATGTTCAAAACAAACCATTTGTCAAATATTTTATCCTAAAAACATTTCTAGAATAAATTTTATACACAAAATATGCCTATACAAGTTTCTGTAAAAACAACTAAGTTGTCAGAAGCAATTCATTAAACAAAGGGCATGGTTGGATAGAGTTTGTTTTGCTGATTCCATTGATATAAAATTTTCAAAATTTGGACTTGTGGATCAAAAGTTATGCAATATATAAATTCAATCATCTTATAGAAATGTTTCTGTCTATTTAAACAAATCAGTGCCACGCGTCATGTTCTTACTAGACGATACCGTTTCGCGTGGATCGCTCGATTCTAGCCGTCAGATCTAAAGCGCATCGCACGGTGCAGAACCAGTCTTACCTCTTCATCTAGTGGATCTATCATAACCGACAGATCTAAATCCTACGGTTCTTAGCATCCTAACCAAAACCCGGCGGCGCTCGATGGTGGCTGGCGGCGGCACGTTCTGGCTACGGTGTAACGGCGAAAACAAGAAGCGCGAGGAGTAGGGAAGAAGCTCACCAGAACCACAGAAGCTTGCTGATGCTCTACGCGTGCTTGGTTGGCGAAGGGTCGCTCGATGCTGGCTTGAATCGCTCGCCGGAGTTGCTGTCGGCGTCGAGCACACACTGCCGTCGTCGGGGGCGAGGCTGCAAGGCACAAGAAGACCGAATAGTGGCGGCGTTAGACGCACGAGAGAGCTGCGAAGGCGTGAGTGTCAAGGAGAGAGTAAGGCATGGTCAGAGACTACCAGAAGGGTTCGCCGAAGCTGCCGCAGACCGTGGCGGCGCTCGGTGTTGACGTTGCCGACGATGTGGAGCATGCGCGGGCGAGTTGGTCCTGCAGAAAGGTTCGCCAGGAGATGGGTAATGTTCTCGTGGTGGTTAGGGAGCAAGGGAATGTAAGGCTCGGCCGGAATCTTCGCCGGAAGGCGTCGGAGGCAGTAGCGGTGTGTGGAAGATTCCGAGCAGCCTAGGAGTAGGGAGAAGCTGGGAACAGAGGGGAATGGTAGAGGAGAGAGGGGCGACTAAGTACGCGCGGTCACGCCGAGGTTTTAGTACGTCATTGATGGAATTTTAATGCCGGCATTCATCGTCTGAGAAACGGCTAGAGGGGGCGTGGTCTTCGCGCGGGTGAGGAAGAAGGCTGACATCATGGGGCTGGCTGGTCAGTGAGAGAGAGAGGAGAGGTGGGGGCCAGCAGTCAGTGACTCTGCGGGTTCGATTGCGAGTAAAATAAAACGGTTTGGGGAGAGGGGGATGGGCTTCTGCTGGGCTTAGTGGGCTAGCTGGGTTGGGCTGGCTCCTTTCTATTTTTTTGTACAGAATGTTTTTCTTTTACTATTTTGAATTTCTGTTTTGATTTTTATTCAAACAATTCAAACTCTATTTAAATTCAAACCTCTACCAAACTTTGTGTATATTCAAATATTGATTATTAATACATTCTAAAGTCAAATTTAGAATATCTCTTTTATTCTTTTTAGGGTATATTAATAATTTAAAATAGGCCCTTGTATTAATTCAAAAAAGATTTATTAATGTTTTCAAACTCCATTTGAAATATAAATTTTACCAAATCTATTCAGTAGGGTTTATTTAAAAATAAAACACTATGAATACTTTATTTTGTTTTTAATGTTCATTTAAAATGGGAAAATGTCTTTACTTAAATAAAATTGGATAATAATAAATCCTCATGATTTTATTTAAATAATCCTTTACTCTTTTTATTAAACAAAAATATTTTATTTTAATTGCTTGGCCAAGTTTTAATTTGGCTTTTTAAAATAGTCCTTATTTATTTATTTCTTCCTTTGCTTATAAAATCCATATCTTTTTATTTAAAGACCCAAACTTGGTGATTCCATCTTTTATAATTTTATTTAATATTTGTTTATATTTTTAAATCCCTTTAGGATTATTTGCTCACCATTTGGTATGGATTTTTAGATAGGAGCTTTATTAGCTTTGGAAATTCAATTTCCTTATCTTATTAAATTCATAAGATTTTATCTATGGCTCTAAATTAAGTGAAACCAATTTCTATGGTTTGTAATATTTTCAATTTGTCATTCTTGATCATTTATAAATGTTTGTTGACAAATCTTTATATGGATCAAATCCATAATCTTAGGGATATCTTTGAAATGATTTTCCTCCAATAGGGTTTTAGAGTTTTGGTTTATTTTCCAAGTGTTTAAATTCCAAGATGCATTTATGAAGAATGCATTTCACTTGATTTGAATTTAGTTGGATTTAAACATTATTCAAAGTTTGTTCAAGGTGGGATATTAAGTTTCCATTTAGAAACAAAAAGTTTCTTTTCACCCTAAATTTCAACAATTATTTATTTTGTTGATTTATTTTTCACATTTCAAAATTTGGAAAATTTTGGGATGTGACAGGCTACCACCCTTAAAAGAAATCTCGTCCCGAGATTTGGGAAAGATTGGGGTTACAAGTTGGCTTCAAGACAACTAGGGTACTACCACCCTTAAAATTTTCTCAACTAGATTACATCCTGACTTGCTTGGGGTTTTGATGAATCTTCTCTGGGCAGACATCTGCATAGTATCCTTTGTTTCCACACTTGAAACATGTGACAAGGCTGAGATCCTTCATAGGCTTGTTTGTCTTGTACTTCATCTTTTCTGGACAATTTCTTGCATAATGTCCTTGGTTACCACAATTGTAACATGTGACAAGGTTGAGTTCTTCACGTATCTTCTATGGACAAGTTGATACATAATGGCCTAGTTAAGGGTTTCGCGACATAGTAAATCAGAATTTTCTACGGATGCGAACAGAGGAAAGCCAAGATCTAATCTAGGATATGCAAACAACGAGAGGGATTAGATGAGATCTTCATACCCTTGAAGATTCGCACAGCGGAACGTTCGTCGAAACGTGGGTGATGTAGTCGTACTCGCTTCTCCTCCTCGCGATCCGATCCGATCTAGCACCGCAAGTGGCGATGCCTCCGTGAGATGCACACGTGCAGCACCTCGACGTCTCCTCCTTCCTTGGTCCAGCAAGTATGGTGGAGAGATGGATTGGATCTACAACGTGACGGCGCGGTGCAAGTGGTGGAGAGTTTCTGCAGCAGGGCTTCGCCTACACGCAGTCGGGAGGGAGAGAGAGAGGAGGGCAGCAGGGCGACTAGGCTTGAGGGGAAGGTGTAGGGGGGTGGTGCGCCCCAGCCCTCTATATATAGAGGGGTGGGCACCAGCCCTAAACCCTCCCCCAAGTCCTAGGCCGGCGGCCAAAGGAGGGAGGAGTGGGGGGCAAGGAAACCCCCCTCCTTCTAGAAGCTCCAAACTAGGGTTTCCCCTTGTTTGGCCGGCTGGGCCCTATGGGGCCTTGTGCCCCTGGCCCAATGCGGCCAGGGCACTCCCTCATAGGCCCATGCCCCCTCCCGACAGGTGGGACCACGTTTGTCCCCTTCCGGAAGGTTCTAGAAGCTTCCGGTACGATACCGATTAACCCGGAACAATTTCGAACTCCAAAAAATGCACTGCCTTATATGAATCTTATTCTCCGGACCATTCCGGAACCTCCCGTGATGTCCCGGATCCCATCTGAGACTCCGAACAAAAACTCATAAACCAATTATCCAATCTATCCTAGCGTCGATACATGTTGAGTGTGTGACCCTTCGGGTTCGAGAATATGAAAACATGATCTTATATCAATAATCAACAGCGGGGTCTGGAAACCCATATTGACTCCCACACATTCATCGATGATCATATCGGATGAACCACGATGCCAGGATTCAATCAATCCCATATATATATTCCCTTCGTCTCGCGATATTTTACTTGCCCGAGATTTGATCGTTGGTACCGTCATACCTAGTTCAATCTCGTTCACAGCAATTACTTTACTCGTTCCATAATCCGATATCACTTTGTGATTAACTCCTTAACCACATGATTGCAAGCAGTGTTGATATCGATTACCGAGTGGGCCCGAAGTATATCTCTCCGACTTGGGAGGGACAAATCCCATCTCGATACATACAACCCAACAGGTACTTTCCGATCACCTGAGAGACACCTTTATGATCACCCTCTCATAGGATGACGTTTGATGACCTCAAAGCTTTCTTCCGATACCAGGGAGTTGTATTATCTCATGGTCTAAGGAATACAATATTTGACATAAGAAAAGCTTCGCATAGATGAACACGATGACATGATCTAATTGCTTCGCTTAGTTTGGGTCTGTCCATCATATCATTCTCCCAATGATGTGATCTCATTATCAATTGACAACTCATGTCTATGGTTAGGAAACCTTAACCATCATTAATCAATGAGCTAGTCCATAGAGGCATACTAGGGACACGGTGTTGTTCACAAACCACACAAGTATTAAAGTTTCCGCTTAATACAATTCTAGCATGGAATATAAACTTTATCATGAACAAGAATTATAATAATAACATCTTTATTATTGCCTCTAGGGCATAATTCCAATAGTCTCCCACTTGCACTAGAGTCAATAATCTAGTTTACATTTGGCAACAATCTCACACCCATGGCACTAAGGTGCTGATCATGTTTTACACGTGGAAGAGGTTTATTCAATGGATCTGCGACATTCAGATCTGTATGTACTTTGCTAATCTTCAGATCTCCATCTGCTATATAATCTCGGATTATATGAAACTTGCGGTTGATATGCTTGGTCTTTGGATGATATCTTGGTTCCTTAGCGAGTGCTATGGCGCCAGTGTTGTCACACAATATCTCCAGTGGGTCCAATGCACTTGGAACCACGCCAAGCTCAGTGATGAAGTTCCTGATCCAAACTCCTTCACTTGACGCTTCTGCAGCAGCCATGTATTCCGCTTCTACTGTAGATCTCGCGATCACGCTTTGCTTGTAGCTTCCCCAGCTCACAGCTCCTCCATTCAAAATATAAACGTATCCTGTCTGAGATTTAGAATCATCCTTGTCAGTGTCGAAACTAGCGTCGACGTAACCTTTTACGACGAGCTGTTCATCACCCCCATAGACTAAGAACATTTCTTTAGTCCTATTTAGGTACTATAGGATGTTCTTCACGGCTGTCCAGTGTTCCACTCCTGGATCACTTTGATATCTGCTCGTCAAACTAAGAGCATTGGACACATCCGGTCTAGTACACAGCATGGCATACATGATAGAACCTATGGCCGAGGCATAGGGCACTTTGCTCATAGCTTCCCTATCATTTACCGTAGCTGGACACTGAGCCTTGCTCAATATCTTACCTGACAACATAGGTACTGAACCTTTCTTTGCCTTATCCATTCTGAACCTTTTCAGAACTTTGTCTAGGTATGTACTCTGGCTTAAAGCTATCAGGCGTCTTTGTCTATCTCTATAGATTTTGATGCCCAATATATAAGCAGCTTTACCTAGGTCTTTCATTGAAAAACACTTGTTCAAATAACTCTTCACATCGTTAAGCATGTTAATGTCATTTCCAATAATCAATATGTCATCCACATATAGTACCATAAATGTCACCGAGCTCCCACTCACTTTCTTGTAGATGCAAGCTTCGTAGCAATTTGGAACAAATCCAAAGCTCTTGATCACTTGATCAAAACGAAGGTTCCAACTCCGAGATGCTTGCTTCAGTCCATAAATGGAACGCTGAAGTTTGCATACTTTATCAGCATCCTTAGGATCGACAAAACCTTCGGGTTGCATCATATACAACTCTTCATCAATGTTCCCATTGAGGAAAGCAGTCTTGACATCCATCTGCCATATTTCATAATCATGAAACGCAACAATTGCTAATAAAATCCGAATGGACTTAAACATTGCTACGGGAGAGAAAGTCTCATCGTAGTCAACACCTTGAACTTGTCGAAAACCTTTCGCGACAAGCCGTGCTTTATAGACGGCAACATTACCATCCGCGTCCGTTTTCTTCTTGAATATCCATTTGCACTCAACGGCCTTTCGGTCGCTAGGAGGATCCACCAAAGTCCATACTTGGTTTTCGCTCATGGATCCCAATTCGGATTTCATGGCTTCTAGCCATTTCTCAGAGTCTGGGCTCATCATCGCTTCCTCATAGTTCGTAGGTTCACTGTCTTCTACCAACAAGACAGTCAAGACAGGGTTGCCGTACCACTCAGGAGGGGCACGCGACCTTGTTGACCTGCGATGTTCAGTAGCAGCATCGTCCGAAGCTTCATGATCCTTGTCATTAGCTTCCTCTATTGTTGGTGCAGGCGGCACTGGAACAATTTCAGGTACTGCGCTATTCTCCAATTCAAGAGAAGGTTCAACAACCTCGTCTAGCTCTACTTTCCTCCCACTCACTTCTTTCGAGAGAAACTCCTTCTCAAGAAAGGAACCGTTCTTTGCGACAAACACTTTGCCTTCGGTTCTATGATAGAAGGTATACCCAATAGTTTTCTTAGGGTATCCTATGAAGACGCATTTCTCCGCTTTGGGTTCGAGCTTGTCCGGCATCAACTTCTTGACATAGGCTTCGCATCCCCAAACTTTAAGAAACGACAACTTAGGTTTAGCACCAAACCATAGTTCATACGATGTCGTCTCAACGGATTTAGATGGTGCCCTATTTAAAGTGAATGCAGCGGTTTCTAATGCATAACCCCAAAATGATAACGGCAAATCAGTAAGAGACATCATCGATCGGACCATATCTAATAGGGTTCGATTCTGGCGTTCAGACACACCATTGCGCTGTGGTGTTTCGGGTGGCGTGAGTTGTGAAACGATTCCGCTTGCTTTAAGATGCATGAGAAAATCATAACTCAAATATTCACCTCCACGATCGGATCGTAGGAACTTAATCTTTCTGTTACGATGGTTCTCCACTTCATTCTGAAATTCTTTGAACTTTTCAAATGTTTCAGATTTATGTTTCATTAAATAGATATACCCATATCTACTTAATTCATCGGTAAAAGTGAGAAAATAGCGATATCTACCGCGCGTCGAAACACTCATCGGTCCGCATACATCGGTATGTATGATTTCCAACAAGTCCGTTGCTCGCTCCATCATTCCGGAGAACGGGGTTTTGATCATCTTGCCCATGAGGCATGGTTCGCATGTGTCAAATGATTCAAAATCAAGAGACTCCAAAAGTCCATCAGAATGGAGTTTCTTCATGCGCTTTACTCCAATATGGCCTAGACGACAGTGCCACAAATAAGTAGTACTATCACTATCTACTTTGCATCTCTTAGCTTCAATGTTATGGATGTGTGTTTCATCCCTTTCGAGATTTAGAAGAAATAAACCATTCACAACAGGTGCATGACCATAAAAGATGTTACTCATATAAATAGAACAACCATTATTCTCCGATTTAAATGAATAACCGTCTTGCAATAAACAAGATCCAGAAATAATGTTCATGCTCAACGCAGGCACATAATAACATTTATTGAGGTTTAAAACTGATCCCGAAGGTAAAACTAAGGAGAGCGTGCCGACGGCCATCACATCAACTCTTGATCCGTTGCCAACGCGCATCGTCACCTTATCCCTCGCAAGCCGCCGTCTATTCCGTAGCTCCTGTTTCGAGTTACAAATATTAGCAACTGAACCAGTATCAAATACCCAGGCACTACAACGAGGGCTAGTAAGGAAAACATCAATAACATGTATATCAAATATACCTTTGATGGTGCCAGCGTTCTTGTCCGCTAAGTACTTCGGACAGTTGCGCTTCCAGTGACCCTTGTCCTTGCAATAGAAGCACTCAGTGTCCGGCTTAGGACCAGACTTGAGCTTCTTCTCAGCAGGGGCAACGCATTTGCCGCCTTTCTTGAAGGGCTTCTTTGCACCCTTACCTTTCTTGAAGGTGGGGGGCTTGTTGACCATCAACACATGATTATCCTTTTTGATGTCCACCTCCGCAGCCTTCAGCTTTGCGAAGAGCTCGGTGATCGTATCAGTGGAACCAGTTTGATTGTGAGTCACTACAAAACTTTTGTAGCTGGGAGGGAGTGATTGCAGAACCCTGTCAATCTTGAGCTCCTCTGGAATCTTGCAGTCCAGTTGCTCAAGGCGTTGAGTGTAGCCCGACATCTTAATGGTGTGCTCACTAACGGAACTCCCTTCCTCCATCTTGCAGTTAAAGAACTTCTCAGAGATCTCATATCTCTTAGAACGGGCCTGAGTCTGAAACATGGTTTTCAGCTCCTCGAGAATCTCAAATGGCCCGGGATAGTCTTCAAAACGATTTTGAAGGTCCGATTCCATAGCAAACAACATGGTGCTCTTAATCACACCATAATCATCTTTGCGCGACTGATAGACAGCTTTCTCATCAGCCGGCGCAGTAGCAGCAGGGGCGTCACCTACCGCACTCTCAAGGACATAGTCCTTTTGACCGCCAGAGAGAATGATTCTCAGATTGCGGAACCAATTGGTGAAGTTAGACCCATTGTTTTTAAGCTTTTCCTTCTCAGCAAAAACATTGAAGTTGAAGTTGGACTTAGCCATTTGATCTACAATGTTTGCAAGTACAAATTAGACTATGTTCATGATAACTAGTTCAACTTTTAATCAAATTACTAGATGAACTCCCACTAAATTCAACATCCCTCAAGTTGTTTAGTGAACACGATCCAAATTCACCACACCTAATCCGATCTTCACGAGAAGAGATGTGGCTTCAATGGTGGACAACGAAGTGTCGATCATATCATTCATATGACTCATGTTTAACCTTTTGGTTCATGTGTTCCGAGGCCATGTCTGTACATGCTAGGCTCGTCAAGTTAGACCCAAGTATTTCCGCGTGTGCAAAACTGGCTTGCACCCGTTGTATGTGAGCGTAGAGTCTATAGAACCCGATCATCACGTGATGCTTGGACACGACGAACTTTCGCAACGGTGCATACTTGGGGAGAACACAGTTTTATCTTGATCTTTAAGTGAGGGATCATCTTATAATGCTACCGTCGCGATCTAAGCATAATAAGATACATAAAAGGATAAACATCACATGCATATAACTTTATGTGACATGGTATAGCCAATCTTCACGCAATGATCTCCATCTTGTGCGTGCCGGCATGATCTCCATCACTCCACCATGATTGCCTCCACCATGAATAACAACTACAAATATTGCTAACTACTTAGCGATAAAGTGAAACTATTACATGGCGTATAAGAAGTTGACACACAGGTCATACACAATTATAAAGACAACCATATGGCTCCTGCCGGTTGTGTACTCATCGACATGCAAGTCGTGAAACATTACAAAACATGATCATCGCATACAATACACATATCACATCTTGGGCCATACCATATCATAGAAAACACTCCCTGCAAAAACAAGTTAGACGCCTCTACTTTGTTGTTGCATGTTTTACGTGGCTTATGGGAGTAGAAAGCTAAGAACGATTCTTACCTACGGAAAGCCACAACGGTGATATTATGGTTGCCAAACTCCGGTGTAAATCCCATGACAACTATAGTGAGAGAAACTGGCATCCACCAGCCGCATGTGTGGAACAAGCCACACGTCAAGTGCGGAGCCGGTCTTGCAAACGACGTCGCGTAAGGTTGGCCTGGACCGCTTCAATCTCACTATCCCGCGTCATAAGAAGAACACAAACAAGAGGCTTGCAACAGAAAACATCAACGCCCGCAACAACCATGTTGCGTTCTACTCGTGAAACACATCTACGCATAGATCTAGCTCTGATACCACTTAAGGGTTTCGCGGCATAGTAAATTAGAATTTTCTACGGATGCGAACAGAGGAAAGCCAAGATCTAATCTAGGAGATGCAAACAACGAGAGGGATTAGATGAGATCTTCATACCCTTGAAGATTCGCACAGCGGAACGTTCGTCGGAACGTGGGTGATGTAGTCGTACTCGCTTCTCCTCCTCGCGATCCGATCCGATCTAGCACCGCAAGTGGCGATGCCTCCGTGAGATGCACACATGCAGCACCTCGACGTCTCCTCCTTCCTTGGTCCAGCAAGTATGGTGGAGAGATGGATTGGATCTACAACGCGACGGCGCGGTGCAAGTGGTGGAGAGTTTCTGCAGCAGCGGTTCGCCTACACGCAGTCGGGAGGGAGAGAGAGAGGAGGGCAGCAGGGCGACTAGGCTTGAGGGGAAGGTGTAGGGGGGGGGGGTGGTGCGCCCCAGCCCTCTATACATAGAGGGGTGGGCACCAGCCCTAACCCCTCCCCCAAGCCCTAGGCCAGCGGCCAAAGGAGGGAGGAGTGGGGGGCAAGGAACCCCCCCCCTTCTAGAAGCTCCAAACTAGGGTTTCCCCTTGTTTGGCCGGCTGGGCCCTATGGGGCCTTGTGCCCCTGGCCCAATGCGGCCAGGGCACTCCCTCATAGGCCCATGCCCCCTCCCGACAGGGGGGACCACGTTGGTCCCCTTCCGGAAGGTTCTAGAAGCTTCCGGTACAATACCGATTAACCCGGAACAATTCCGAACTCCAAAAACTGCACTGCCTTATATGAATCTTATTCTCCGGGCCATTCCTGAACCTCTCGTGATGTCCCGGATCCCATCCGATACTCCGAACAAAAACTCATAAACCAATTATCCAATCTATCCTAGCGTCGATACACGTTGAGTGTGTGACCCTTCGGGTTCGAGAATATGCAGACATGATCTTATATCAATAATCAACAGCAGGGTCTGGAAACCCATATTGACTCCCACACATTCATCGATGATCATATCGGATGAACCACGATGCCAGGATTCAATCAATCCCATATATATATTCCCTTCGTCTCGCGATATTTTACTTGCCCGAGATTTGATCGTTGGTACCGTCATACCTAGTTCAATCTCGTTCACATCAAGTACTTTACTCGTTCCGTAATCCGATATCACTTTGTGATTAACTCCTTAACCACATGCTTGCAAGCGGTGTTGATATCGATTACCGAGTGAGCCCAAAGTATATCTCTCCGACTTGGGAGGGATAAATCCCATCTCGATACATACAACCCAACAGGTACTTTCCGATCACCTGAGAGACACCTTTATGATCACCCTCTCATAGGATGATGTTTGATGAACTCAAAAGATTTCTTCCGATACCAGGGAGTTGTATTATCTCATGGTCTAAGGAATACAATATTTGACATAAGAAAAGCTTCGCAAAGATGAACACGATGACACGATCTAATTGCTTCGCTTAGTTTGGGTCTGTCCATCATATCATTCTCCCAATGATGTGATCTCATTATCAATTGACAACTCATGTCTATGGTTAGGAAACCTTAACCATCATTAATCAATGAGCTAGTCCATAGAGGCATACTAGGGACACGGTGTTGTTCACAAACCACACAAGTATTAAAGTTTCCGCTTAATACAATTCTAGCATGGAATATAAACTTTATCATGAACAAGAATTATAATAATAACATCTTTATTATTGCCTCTAGGGCATAATTCCAACACCTAGCTCTTTGCAGTTATTGCACCACACTTGGCTAATTTCCTTATATTTCTTCTTCTTCTCTGGACATTCATTGGCATAATGTCCCATCTCTTTGCAATGGCAACAGTGCACTTGGATTTTGTCCTTCTTCTTCTTGGGTTTATCCAAAGCTAGGAGTTCTTCTAGTTCATGTTCTTCATATCTCACCTCAAAGGTGGGAAAGTCTCCTTGTCTCCTTAATCTTTTTCTTGGATAATACATATGTCTCTTCTTCTGTCCATCAAGGTGAGTCATATTGCATGGAGGTGCAAGCTGAGATTTTCCTTTGTCTTCATCCTTCTTGGTAGAAGTTGTTCCCTCCTGGGGGTTTACTAACTGTTGATGCACTCCACCTTGTTTCCTTTGTTGAACTATGGAATAGATGGGGCATTGGATAGGGACATGATTATTTACTTCACATAGAAAACAAGTAGCTTGATATGTGGGGCATTGATTAGTTGGATGTTTCTCTTCACAATTAGGGCATTGACCTTCATGCTCTTTGGAAGTGTGATCCATGTCTCCACAAATATTGCAAGCTTGAGTTCCTTCTATAATATCATCCTTGACATCATTGTTGTCACCATCTCCTTGGGAAAGGCTGTCTTTCATGTTGATCATTTGAGTGGTTATCCCTTGCAACAATTGGGATTAGATTTCCAATTTTTTTTGCATGGTTGGGTCTAACTCATTGTTGTTGGCTAAAAACTGAGTTGTCAACTGATTCAACTGGGTTTGGTTTGCTAATATTTGTTCTCTCATGTGCATCTCTTGGTTGTTGTTGTCACCATCCTTGATGTTGGAGTTTCTTGGAGTAGTCATATGTTTGGGTTGGATTGGGATTAGAATAGGCAAAAGATTTCTAAGGAAATAATTCCAATCACACACATCACAATTCACACAAGCAATGTGCAAGCAATCACAAATAATCATTCCACTCAAACAACCAGTTCCAAGCACATTTTTAGGCAACAAAATATTTTTGCTAAAACACATAAGTTGGTGGATTTGATATAAACTTAATATGGTGGTCCAACTATATGGTTCACTTGAGATCATTCCATCCTACTTAGTTGATTCTTCATGAACAAGATCTTTGTATCCTTGGAGAATTTCTTGAATCGTGGTCACAAATCTTCAAGGGGATGATAGTTCCTTCTAAGTTGTGTTTCCTTAGTCTTCAAGTCTTGAGTAATATTTCTTGTTTCACTTGTAGTCCTTAGTGATATCCAAGTTGAAGTCCTTGGTGAAAATAAAGTTGAAGTCTTTGATGATGTTGAAGTCAAAGTCATTGAGTTGGTGAAGTCCTTTGCTCAAGTTGGTGTCTTTGCTCATGGTTGAGGTTTTATCCATCAAGTTGAAATAGAAGAGATGTAGAATCAAACCAAAAGGTTGAGGAAAGAGTTTACAAGACTCTTTGTAAATAAGTTTTGACACAAACACAACTCCTATTTTTCTAAGGGGTTTTGTCCAATCCTAGGGTTACAATCCTACAGGCAACACAGTGCTCTGATACCATCTGTAGAGGTCCCAACCTTTAATAAGGTAGAGATCCCTGTGTTTACAATGCTAGTCCCTGGATCAATAGCTAGCGTCCACAGCTAAGATGTAATATCCAGAAACAAAGGTAATAATACAACTTTATAACCAGGAAAAAAATAATTCATTACATCTTACATAGCTCAATTGGCTATCTCATTACAATGCCACGCGTCATGTTCTTACTAGACGATACTGTTTCGTGTGTATCGTTCGATTCTAGCTGTCAGATCTAAAGCAGATCGCATGGTGCAGAACCAGTCTTACCTCTTCGTCTAGTGGATCTATCATAGCCGATAGATCTAAATCCTACGGTTCTTAGCATCCTAACCAAAACCTGGCGGCGCTCGACGGTGGCTGGCGGCGGCGCGTTCTGGCTACGGTGTAACGGTGAAAACAGGAAGCGAGAGGAGTAGGGAAGAAGCTCACCAGAACCGCTGAAGCTTGCTGATGCTCTACGCGTGCTTGGTTGGCGAAGGGGCGCTCGATGCTGGCTTGAATCGCTCGCCGGAGTTGCTGTCGGCGTCGGGCACGCTCTGGCGTCATCGGGGGCGACGCTGCAAGGCACGGGAAGACCGAATACTGGCGGCGTTAGACGCGCGAGAGAGCTGCGAAGGCAAGCGTGTCAAGGAGAGAGTAAGGCGTGGTCAGAGACTACCAGAAGGGTTCGCCGGAGCTGCTGCAGACCGTGGCGGCGGTCGGTGTTGACGTTGCCGACGATGTGGAGCACGCGCGGGCGAGTTGGTGCTGCAGAAAGGTTCGCCAGGAGATGGGTAATGTTCTTGTGGTGGTTAGGGAGCAAGGGAAGGTAAGGCTCGGCCAGAATCTTCACCGGAGGGCGTCGGAGGCAGTGACGGTGTGTGGAAGATTCCGAGCAGCCTAGGGGCGGGGAGAAGCTGGGAACAGAGGGGAATGATAGAGGAGAGAGGGGCGACTAAGTACACGCGGTCACGGTGAGGTTTTAGTATGGCATTGATGGAAATTTAACGCCGGCATTCATCGTCTGAGGAACGGCCAGAGGGGGCGTGGTCTTGACGCGGGTGAGGAAGAAGGCTGACGGCGTGGGGCTGGTTGGTCAGTGAGAGAGAGAGAGGAGATGTGGGGGCCAGCAGTCAGTTACTCTACGGGTTCGATTGCGAGTAAAAGAAAACGATTCAGGGAGAGGGGGATGGGCTTCTGTTGGGCTTAGTGGGCTAGCTGGGTTGGGCTGACTCCTTTCTATTTTTTTTTGTACAAAATGTTTTTCTTTTACTATTTTGAATTTCTATTTTGATTTTTATTCAAACAATTCAAACTCAATTTAAATTCAATCCTCTACCAAACTTTGTGTATATTTAAATACTGATTATTAATACATTCTAAAGTCAAATTTAGAATATCTCTTTTATTCTTTTTAGGGTATATTAATTATTTAAAATAGGCCCTTGTATTAATTCAAATAAAATTTATTAATGTTTTCAAACTCCATTTGAAATCTAAATTTTACCAAATCTATTCAATAGGGTTTATTTAAAAATAAAACACTTTGAATACTTTATTTTGTTTTTAATGTTTATTTAAAATTAGAAAATGTCTTTACTTAAATAAAATTAGATAATAATAAATCCTCATGATTTTATTTAAATAATCCTTTACTCTTTTTATTAAACAAAAATATTTTATTTTAATTGCTTGGCCAAGTTTTAATTTGGCTTTTTAAAATAGTCCTTATTTATTTATTTCTTCCTTTGCTTATAAAATCGATATCTTTTTATTTAAAGACCCAAACTTGGTGATTCCATCTTTTATAATTTTATTTAATATTTGTTTATCTTTTTAAATCCCTTTAGGATTATTTGCTCACCATTTGGTATGGATTTTTAGATAGGAGCTTTATTAGCTTTGGAAATTCAATTTCCTTATCTTATTAAATTCATAAGATTTTATCTATGGTTCTAAACTAAGTGAAACCAATTTCTATGGTTTGTAATATTTTTAATTTGTCATTCTTGATCATTTATAAATGTTTGTTGACAAATCTTTATACGGATCAAATCCATAATCTTAGGGATATCTTTGAAATGATTTTCCTCCAATAGGGTTTTAGAGTTTTGGTTTATTTTCCAAGTGTTTAAATTTCAAGATGCATTTATGAAGAATGCATTTCACTTGATTTGAATTTAGTAGGATTTAAACATTATTCAAAGTTTGTTCAAGATGGGATTTTAAGTTTCCATTTAGAAACAAAAAGTTTCTTTTCACCCTAAATTTCAACAATTGTTGTTGATTTATTTTTCACATTTCAAAATTTGGAAAATTTTGGGATGTGACACCATGAGCATCTCAGCAATTCTTCTTATGTACCATGGGAATATGGTGCTTTTTTCTATCTTTCCTCTTTTCTCAATGTGTATCTTTTTTTATAATAAGAATGCTTCATAGATGTCACTATGGTGATGCTGCAAGTTTCCACCATGATTAGGCATGACTTAGGCTAGCGGCCCAGGTGTTTCTCTAACACAGGATTCAAACTCCATGGACTTACAAGTCCCCTCTTTATTTCACACCGGTGACATCCATAGACAAAATAACATGATATCAATTGAGTACAACAAGTTACAAGGCAATGTTGAAAACGTTCCCCGTGACAGCACGTTTCTGCTAATTCCAACTTATAAGTGCAAGCATATACAACAAAGTTGTCACAATGGTTCAAGTTTATTAGGGGCAAAGAATAAAGTGTGCCATCAAGTTCGTGAGGTCTTTAATTACTAAGTTTTCACATAACAAAATAGTTTTTAATTGGAAGATAATTGAAAACAAGAATATACTTGGAATGGTGTAACACACCATGCATAGGAATTTATAGTGGACACTTTGGAATAACTTGGTTTCTTGGGAGTTGGAGGCATGACTAGAACTTACTCATACAAGTGGAGGCTAGCAAAAGACTGGGAGCAACCAACTAAGAGAGCAATAATGGCCAAAATCATGCAGTGCAACAAAGCATACTAATCAAAGCAAAGAGTGGTACTACAAGTCAAGGACTAAATGATCATAGAGGCTAATGGTGACAAGTCATAGTCATAACATGGTGTGAGCATGTGCCAAGTCAACCCAAGCAAAACATCAAAGGAGAATACCACAATACTATGCTTTTGCATGCTAAAATAACGCATAATTTCTTCAAGGCGCACTAAGCAATCCCAATTGTTTGGAACAAGACATGCTACATCAATAATCACTAAGCATAATGCTAAAACAACACCTAGCATGTCATGCTAAAGTCTAAGTCACAGTCAATGCAAGCTCCTCTTGCACTTCAAGCAAGAACTTACTACTCCTTTCCAAACACCAAGCAAACTTATTTGCAAAACAACACAGCGAGAGCGGGGGTCCAAACTATTAAAGCAAACTAAATAAACTAAGCAAAGCAAATGAAAACTAAGACTCTCCAAGAACAACACAACTATGCATGAAACAATAAAAACGAAGTGTCTAAACAGACCTGAGCTTTTTATTGCTGAAGAAGGGGATGCCTTGGGAATCCCCAAGCTTTGACGCTTGTACCTGTTGGATATTTCTTGGGGTTACACCATGGTGGAATCCCCAAGCTTGAGCTTTTGTCCATTCTTCATCTCATTGCATCATTCTCTCTACACCTAGAATTTTTTCTTCATACAAAACTTCACACAATCTTCATTAGCAACATTAGTGTATTCAAAAGATATTAGACCACTGGAAAAGATTTGGAACAGCAAGAATTTTCACTAAAAACACAAGATACTGTAGTAACTCCTTCAAAAATCACAATTTACCTGAAGAGAACTTAAAAATGAATCAATAAGAAGCAAATGCAAATAATGGCAGAAATCTGTCAAAACAGACCAGCAGGTAGAAACCGATTTTTTCGAACATCTTCTGTTACTCAAATCAAAAAGTGTTGAACAAATTAAAGTTAGCTAACATACTGGGGGATTTATTCGTAAATTTTGAGCTCAATCCGAGTTATATAGCTTCCTCAAGAATTTTTTTGGTAGAGGACAGAAATCTATTTCAGGACAGCATCTCTCCAAATCTTACTTCCTTCTCATTAGAGGTCATTCTTGGCACAAAAGCAAACAAAAAGGATAAGGAGAGTTCATTACAGAAGTAATAACTTCCAAGACTCAAGGAAACTCTTGTGTTGGGGATATCCTATATGGGTATCCTCATAGCATGTCTCCTATCCGGATAACCCGGGTGACCCACAGTTGGTAGCATGGTCCATGGCCTGCTGGGCGACCAAGTTAGATGGATCCAGAAGGGATAAAGGAAGGATACGGTGGAGTCATCGACGTACCCGGAGCCTTGGAGTACACGACACGCAAGACTAGTAATAGACGATGTAGGACTCTGTAACCTGTCCGGCTAGGACTTTTCCCTGTAACCCTAGGACCTGTCGACTATATAAGTCGGGCCTATGGGAGCCTTTAGGGCACGACCAAGTAGTGATTAGCATACACCTCGCACAACGAACCTATCTCTGTAAATCGGCGTATTCCCATTATAGTAATTTATAGCAGGAGTAGGATTCCGCCACCGTTGTGGGGTCTGAACTTGGGTAAGCTGTGTTACCTCGTACCCGTCAACTGTCCGCCTTCCCCCACGTCTCTAAACATGCATTGTGAGGACCCCTCCATGGCGTACTCGTCAGCAATACCACGATAGTTGGAGCCCACCGTGGGGCAAGAGGTGCTTCAGGCTCTTCAGCGGGCGAGGACCAAGATCTTCGCGGGAATCGGCAAAACCGTAGCCATCAGTCGCGTTCTCTTCTCCGGCAACATTCCGATCGTCCCCCCCGACGAGTTCTGGATCCCGGCGAAGACGAACCCTACACGGTGTTCGATCGTTCCTATCGGAGACATCCACCTCTTCATTGGCGAAACCGACTCGGGCACTAGTTCCCTGGGAGTCGGAGGAGCATCAAGGCCCGCACGGACCGCCTATGGGCAGGATACGTTCGCGGAATGTTGAATCTCTCTTCGGAGTTTGCCGACAAAGATCTAAAAAATTCAAGGCCCACCCAAATCGCCCCTGTGCAGGATATAACGGTGGAAGATCACTGCAAGTCCGCCGGCTTCGCCCGGACGTCTGGATAGCAGAGTGTAGGGGTTCGTAGCATGGAAAACAAAAATTTTCTATCGCATACAAACAAACAAGCCAAGATCTATCTACTAGATTGTAGCAACGAGTCGATGGAATAACTTACCCTCGAAGATTCCAAAGCGTTTAATGAGAGCGGATTCTCGTGGGTGATGTAGTCGTACTCTTTCCGATCTCAAGATCGTGTAGACGATCCTTCCGGCGCTGCGTTCCGGCAGCGCTCCCGCAGTCGGTCACACGTTCGGTACTCGACGAAGACCTTCCTCTCCCTTGTTCCAGCAGGCAGCGGAGGTTGTAGCACTCTCCTCGCGATTCCGGCAGCACAACAGCGTGGTACCGGAAGTAGAGGGGAGATCCCGCAGGGTTTCGCCTTAAGCCGGAGCGAGTATGGTGGATTATGAGAGAGGGCTATTAGTGGTCTAGAGATTAGACACACCAATTAGAAGGCTCTAAACCGCAGGCTAAAGCAATTAGAAGCTCTAAACCAAACGGCTCTAAACCTGAGATTAGAGGTGGAAACTTGTGTGTCTCAAGGAGGAGCCCTGCCCCTCCTTTTATGGGTGGAGGGGCCTTGGCGCGCCAGGGGAGGGAGGGAGTCCCTCCCCAACTCGGCCTAGGGCTGGGCGCCGGCCTGGAGGAGTGGGACTCCTCCTCCAAGTTGGTTCCAACTCCTCTTGCTTGTTTCCCACAGTTTCCTGTTTCCCACAGTTTCCTGTTTTAGCCGTTTGACTTTCAAACTGGCAATTTGACTTTCATGTTTTTTTGGAACAGCAAGAACACTTAGTACATGATGCAATCATTCAATGACACACTCATGTACCCTCCCCCCCCCCCCCGGAGTGCCGGACAATCCGGAACCTTCTAGAACATTCCCGATGAAAACACCGGAATCATTCCCGAACTCCGAAACGGGACTTTCCTTATATGAATCTTATTCTCCGGACCATTCCGGATCACCTCGTGATATCCCGGATCCCATCCGGGACTCCGAACAACATTCGGTCTCTTTCTCATAATACCATAACTACTCAAAACAACGTCAAATCCTTAAGTGTGTCTCCCTACGGTTCGTGAATTATGCGGACATGATCGAGACACTTCTCCGAACAATAACCAATAGAGGAATCTGGAAATTCATATGGCTCCCACATATTTCTACGATTACTTTGCGATCGAATGAACCACTTACATACGATACCAATTTCCCTTTGTCTCACGATATGTTACTTATCCGAGGTTATGATCGTCGGTATCTCTGCATACCTAGTTCAACCTCGTTACTGATAAGTACTCTTTTCTCGTTCCCGTGATATGTGATACCTTGTGACCAAGTCACATGCTTGCAAGCCAATTGGATGACATTCCACCGAGAGGGCCCAGAGTATATCTATCCGTCATGTGGATGGACAAATCCCACTCTTGATCCATGTGTTTCAACCAATACTTTCCGAACACTTAATGCCACCTTTATAGCCACCCAGTTACGGTGTGGTGTTTGATGTCATCAAAGCATCCATCTGGTAAAGGTGATATGCATGATCTCATGGTCGAAGGAATTAGGTTACTATGTATCAGAAAGCATATAGCAATTGAACTATTGAAATGACTTGATCTTTATGCTACGCTTATCAATAGGAGTATGTCCACCATATCATTCTCCTAACGATATGATCTTGTTGTTGATAACATCTCAATGTTCATGATATGGAAACCACAATCATTTAATCAACCAACAAGCTAGTGAAGTATAGAGGCTATACTAGGGACTTCAATTTAAGTTTACAATTCACACAAGTATTAATGTTTCCTTGTTAATACTATTATAGCATGAATATAAACATTTATCATAAACACAAAGATATAATAATAACTATATTTATTATTGCCTCTAGGGCATATCTCCAACAGTCTCCCACTTGCACTAGAGTCATCTAATCTAGATTACATGGTAATATATCGAACACCCATGGCAGTTTGGTGTTGGTCATGTTTTGCCCTCGGGAGAGGTTTAGTCAACGGATCCGCCACATTCAGATCTGTGTGTACTTTGCAAATCTTTATATCCCCATCCTGGATATGTTCTCGAATAGCGTGAAAACGTAGCTTGATATGCTTCAGCTTCTTGTGTGACCTTGGTTCTTGCGCATTGGCTATGGCGCCCATGTTATCACAGTAGATAGACATTGGGTCCAGCGCACTAGGAACCACACCCAGCTCTGTAATGAACTCTTTCATCCATATCGCTTCTTGTGAAGCCTCCGAAGCAGCCATGTATTCCGATTCAGTTGAAGATCTCGCCACAACGCTTTGCTTTGCACTCCTCCAGCTAACTGCTGCACCATTCAAAATAAATACGTATCCAGATTGTGATTTAGAATCATCCGGATCGGTGTTCCAACTAGCATCGGTGTAACCATTAACAACGAGCTGTTCATCACCTCCATAAGAAAGAACCATATCCTTAGTTCTTCTCAACTACTTAAGGATGTTTTTGACCGCTGTCCAATGATCCACTCCTGGATCACTTTGATATCTGCTAGTTAAACTAACAGCATATGCAATGTCGGGTCTAGTACATAGCATGGCATACATTAGAGATCCTATGGCTGAGGCATAGGGAGTCTTACTCATCCTTTCTCTATCTTCTGCCGATGTTGGACTTTGAGTTTTACTCAAGGTCGTATTGGGCAACATGGGCAAGAACCCTTTCTTGCTTTCTTCCATTCCAAACTTCTTTAGAACTTTGTCCAAATATGTACTCTGTGACAATGATATTTGGCGTTTCGATCTGTCTCTATAAATCTTTATGCCTAATATGTAAGCTGCTTCGCCAAGATCCTTCATTGAAAAACTATTATTCAAATATTCCTTGACACTATTAAGAAGGTCTACATCATTCCCAATCAACAATATGTCATCCACATATAGTATTAAGAATGCTACAGAGCTCCCACTCACCTTCTTGTAAATACAAGCTTCTCCATAAGTTTGTATAAAACCAAAACTTTTGATTACCTTATCAAAACGTTGATTCCAACTTCGGGATGCTTGCTTCAATCCATAGATGGACCGTTGAAGTTTGCATACCTTGTTAGCATCTTTAGGATCGACAAAACCTTTGGGTTGCATCATATACAACTCTTCATCAATATCTCCATTGAGGAATGCTGTTTTGACATCCATCTGCCATATCTCATAATCATAATATGCAGCGATTACTAACATAATCCTCACAGACTTTAGCTTCGCTACCGGTGAGAAAGTCTCATCGTAGTCAACTCCTTGAATTTGTCGAAACCCTTTTGCGACAAGTCGAGCTTTATAGACAGTAACATTACCATCAGCATCTGTTTTCTTCTTGAAAATCCATTTGTTCTCGACAGCCTTCCGGCCATCCGGTAAGTCCACCAAAGTCCATACTTGGTTTTCGTACATGGATCCAATCTCGGATTTCATGGCTTCTTGCCATTTATTGGAATCTGGGCTCATCATCGCTTCCTCATATGTCTCGGGGTCATCGGTGTTGTCCACCAACATGACACTCATAACGGAATCATACCAATCTGGAGTGGTACGAGTTCTCATTGACCTCCGAGGCTCTGTAGCAACTTCAACCGAAGTTTCATGATCACCATCATTAGCTCCCTCTCTAATTGGTGCAGGCACCACAGGAACTTCTTCCGGTGCTGCGCTACTCGCAATTTCGAGAGAAGGTTCGACAACCTCGTCGAGTTCTACTTTCCTTCCAGTCACTTCTTTCGAGAGAAATTCCTTCTCTAGAAAGGATCCATTCTTGGCAACGAAGATTTTGCCTTCGGATCTATGATAGAAGGTATACCCAATAGTTTCCTTCGGGTATCCTATGAAGACGCATTTTTCCGCTTTGGGTTCAAGCTTGTCCGGCTGTAACTTCTTTACATAGGCTTCGCATCCCCAAACTTTAAGGAACGACAATTTAGGTTTCTTCCCAAACCATAATTCATACGGTGTCGTTTCAACGGATTTAGACGGTGCCCTATTTAAAGTGAATGCGGCTGTTTCTAATGCATAACCCCAAAATGATAGCGGTAAATCTGTAAGTGACATCATAGAACGAACCATATCTAAAAGAGTTCGATTACGACGTTCGGACACACCATTACGCTGTGGTGTTCCCGGCGGTGTCAATTGTGAAAGTATTCCGCACTTCTTTAAATGCTCGCCAAACTCGTAACTTAGATATTCACCTCCACGATCAGAACGTAGAAACTTAATCTTCTTGTTACGTTGATTCGCTACCTCACTTTGAAACTCCTTAAACTTCTCGAAATTTTCGGACTTATGTTTCATGAAATAGATATACCCATATCTACTCAAGTCATCTGTGAAGGTAAGAACATAACGATAACCACCGCGCGATGCTACACTCATTGGACCACATACATCGGTATGTATGATTTCCAATAAGTCCGTAGCTCGCTCCATCATACCAGAAAATGGAGTCTTAGTCATTTTTCCCATCAGACATGCTTCGCATCTATCAAGTGATTCAAGAAGTCCATCAGAATGGAGTTTCTTCATACGCTTCACTCCAATGTGACCAAGACGACAGTGCCACATATAGGTCGAATTATCGCTTGATTTCAAATGTTTAGCCTCAATGTTGTTGATATGTGTATTTCCACTATCGAGATTCAATAAGAATAGACCATCTATCAAAGGTGCATGTGCGTAAAACATATTACTCATATAAATCGAACAACCATTATTCTCTGACTTAAACAAGTAACCGTCTCGCAATAAACAAGATCCTGATATAATGTTCATGCTCAACGCAGGCACTAAATAACAATTATTTAAGTATAAAACTAATCCCGATGGTAGATGAAGAGGTAGCGTGCCGACCGCGATCACATTAACCTTTGATCCGTTTCCCACGCGCATCGTCACCTCATTCTTCGCTAGCTTCCGTTTATTCTGCAGCACCTATTTCGAGTTACAAATATGAGCAACCGAACCAGTATCAAATACCCAGGCACTACTACGAATACTAGTGAGATACACATCAATAACATGTATATCAGATATACCTTTCTTCTTGATGTTGCCGTTCTTCAAATCCGCCAAGTACTTTGGGCAATTCCGCTTCGAGTGACCTTCTCCCTTGCAGTAAAAGCACTCAGTATCAGGCTTAGGTCCAGCCTTGGTCTTCTTCGCCGGTGTGGTAACTTTCTTACCACCCTTCTTGAAGTGTCCCTTTTGCTTAGACTTGCCTTTCTTGAATTTGGTGGTCTTATTGACCAACAACACTTGGTGCTCTTTCTTGATCTCCACTTCTGCAGATTTCAACATGGCAAAGAGTTCTGGCAACGTCTTGTTCATGTTCTGCATGTTGTAGTTCATCACAAAGTTCTTGTAACTTGGTGATAGTGATTGGAGGACACGGTAAATCCCCAAAGCATTAGGAATCACTATACCCAAGCTTTGAAGTTTGTTTGCGTGCCCAGACATCTTAAGCACATGCTCACTGACGGAGCTGCCTTCTTCCATCTTGCAGTTAAAGAACTTTTCAGAAGCCTCATAACTTTCAATTGCCGCATGAGTCTCAAAAATCAATTTGAGATCCTCGACAATATCATATGGGTCTGAATCCTCAAACCTTTTCTGAAGCTCCGATTCCAAACCATACAAGATAGCACACTGAACTATGGAGTACTGATTCTTCCGAGCGAGGTAAACATTCTTTACTTCATCGGGAGCATCAGCTGCAGGTGGGTCACCCAGCGGTGCATCCAGCACATAGGTCAAATTACCAGCTGTGAGGACAATCCTCAAATTGCGGAACCAATCCGCGAAGTTGCTTCCATTGTTTTTCAACTTTTCTTTCTCTAGGAACGCATTAAAATTGATGGTAGGGGCTGCCATTGATCTACAACATATTTGCAATAGTTTAGACTAAGTTTATGACAAATTGAGTTCAAATTAATAAAGAAATTAAACTAGGTGAACTCTCACTCAAAACAATATCCCTCACATTGTTTTAGTGATCACACGAACCAAATCCACTATATCAATACCGATCATCACGAGAGTTGATATAGTTTAAATGGCGAACAATCGTCATGTTCATCATATCTACTATATGATTCATGCTTTACCTTTCGGTGATCCGTGTTCCTGAGACCATGTCTGTACATGCTAGGCTCGTCAAGATCAAACCTTAGCTACCGCATAAGCAAATCTGGCTTGCTTACGTTGTATACACTTGCGGAATCTAACACACCCGATCATCACGTGGTGCTTCGAAACAACAAGCATTAGCAACGGTGCATACTAAGGGTGAACACTTTCGAACTTGAAATTCATGTGCATGAGGGATCATCTTATAATGCTACCGTCGTCTACTAAGCAATACAAGATGCATAAAGGATTAACATCACATGCAATTCATAAAATGTGATATGATATGGCCTTTCTTCTTTGTGCTTCTGATCTCCATCTTCAAGCACGAACATGATCTCCATCATCACCGGCATTGCATCAAGGTCAATGACGCTTATCCATGGTTGTCGTCCACCAGCTTCAACTATTACAACTACTTTGAATAGACACGCGGGTCTTAACATAAATTAAAGACAACCATATGGCTCCTGCCGGTTGCCAACTTACAATAAGGAACATTGCATACATCAAATATAATCACAATCATGGCCATATCACATCACTGCACACCCCTGCAAAACAAAGTTAGACGCCTCTACTTTCTTTGCATATTTTACGTGGTTTGGGGCTTTCAATAAGTGTCGTTCTAACTTACGAACAAGAACCACAACATTGATACTATCATTGTTGATCACCCGTTGTAAATTGGATCTTAACTATGCTAGGAGAAACAGGCACCCGCAAAGCCACTTATGCAATACAAGTTGCATGTCAAGCGTGGAGCAAGTCTCATGAACGATGTCATGTAAGGTTAGCCCGGGCCGCTTCATCCCAACATACCGCAAGATGCAAAGTACACAAAAAGCAATCTACAATAAAAGCATCAACGCCCACAATGACCATTGTGTTCTACTCGTGCAACAGATATACATATAGACACGGCTCTGATACCACTGTAGGGGTTCGTAGCATGGAAAACAAAAAATTTCTATCGCATACAAACAAACAAGCCAAGATCTATCTACTAGATTGTAGCAACGATTCGATGGAATAACTTACCCTCGAAGATTCCAAAGCGTTTAACGAGAGCGGATTCTCGTGGGTGATGTAGTCGTACTCTTTCCGATCTCAAGATCGTGTAGACGATCCTTCCGGCGCTGCGTTCCGGCAGCGCTCCCGCAGTCGGTCACACGTTCGGTACTCGACGAAGACCTTCCTCTCCCTTGTTCCAGCAGGCAGCGGAGGTTGTAGCACTCTCCTCGCGATTCCGGCAGTACAACGGCGTGGTACCGGAAGTAGAGGGGAGATCCCGCAGGGCTTCGCCTTAAGCCGGAGCGAGTATGGTCGATTATGAGAGAGGGCTATTAGTGGTCTAGAGATTAGACACACCAATTAGAAGGCTCTAAACCGCAGGCTAAAGCAATTAGAAGCTCTAAACCAAACGGCTCTAAACCTGAGATTAGAGGTGGAAACTTGTGTGTCTCAAGGAGGAGCCCTGCCCCTCCTTTTATGGGTGGAGGGGCCTTGGCGCGCCAGGGGAGGGAGGGAGTCCCTCCCCAACTCGGCCTAGGGCTGGGCGCCGGCCTGGAGGAGTGGGACTCCTCCTCCAAGTTGGTTCCAACTCCTCTTGCTTGTTTCCCACAGTTTCCTGTTTCCCACAGTTTCCTGTTTTAGCCGTTTGACTTTCAAACTGGCAATTTGACTTTCATGTTTTTTGGAACAGCAAGAACACTTAGTACATGATGCAATCATTCAATGACACACTCATGTACCCTCCCCCCCAGAGTGCCGGACAATCCGGAACCTTCTAGAACATTCCCGATGAAAACACCGGAATCATTCCCGAACTCCGAAAAGGGACTTTCCTTATATGAATCTTATTCTCCGGACCATTCCGGATCACCTCGTGATATCCCGGATCCCATCCGGGACTCCGAACAACATTTGGTCTCTTTCTCATAATACCATAACTACTCAAAACAACGTCGAATCCTTAAGTGTGTCTCCCTACGGTTCGTGAATTATGCGGACATGATCGAGACACTTCTCCGAACAATAACCAATAGAGGAATCTGGAAATTCATATGGCTCCCACATATTTCTACGATTACTTTGCGATCGAATGAACCACTTACATACGATACCAATTTCCCTTTGTCTCACGATATGTTACTTATCCGAGGTTATGATCGTCGGTATCTCTGCATACCTAGTTCAACCTCGTTACTGATAAGTACTCTTTTCTCGTTCCCGTGATATGTGATCCCTTGTGACCAAGTCACATGCTTGCAAGCCAATTGGTTGACATTCCACCGAGAGGGCCCAGAGTATATCTATCCGTCATGTGGATGGACAAATCCCACTCTTGATCCATGTGTTTCAACCAATACTTTCCGAACACTTAATGCCACCTTTATAGCCACCCAGTTACGGTGTGGTGTTTGATGTCATCAAAGCATCCATCTGGTAAAGGTGATATGCATGATCTCATGGTCGAAGGAATTAGGTTACTATGTATCAGAAAGCATATAGCAATTGAACTATTGAAATGACTTGATCTTTATGCTACGCTTATCAATAGGAGTATGTCCACCATATCATTCTCCTAACGATATGATCTTGTTGTTGATAACATCTCAATGTTCATGATATGGAAACCACAATCATTTAATCAACCAACAAGCTAGTGAAGTATAGAGGCTATACTAGGGACTTCAATTTAAGTTTACAATTCACACAAGTATTAATGTTTCCTTGTTAATACTATTATAGCATGAATATAAACATTTATCATAAACACAAAGATATAATAATAACTATATTTATTATTGCCTCTAGGGCATATCTCCAACACAGAGATCCAAGTTCGTCGGCGTGGTTACCATCTTTGATCTGGCGCGTTGCGTTCAGAGAGAGGGCGAAAACCCCCGCGATTACCTGGCCAGGTGGCTCCGTATATGAGCCGATCTGGCCCACTACCCCAATGATGATGCTATGTATCACTTTGTGGAAGGACTAGCCCAGGGAACGCTCCTCCAGCATTCTCTAAGGCGACAGCAGGCTTCAGGACGTCTCACCTTCGAAAGCATGGTGAACAACGTCAGCTACACAGAGGCCGAAGGGGCAGCTCAGGCGGATCTCGCGCTCATTGGTGGAGCGCCGCCGCCTCAGCAGCCGCCTCCACCACCTCCATCCGCCATCGCCACAGCCGCGCCACCACCTCTAGTCATCGTCGTCCCTGTTGCAACTCCACCCCCGTCATCGAGGAAGTCCTGGCACCTTCCGACTCTGTGATTGACGCGCTCTACGCCGACTTCAGTGCAGATTTAGAGGAGATAGATTTCAGTCCAGAGGAACTAGACTCTGCCATGCAGGAGATGGAGGAGTACACGCGCGATGAGCCAACCAACAATGCCATCACGTCTCGAGAGGTGTTCGTCACCATTGGGACGGCGATGGATGCAGATCAATCCGAACGATCTCCGCCTACAGCGCTGGAAAAGGGGAAGGGGCCACTTATTACTGCTGACGATGATCGCGCAAAGGTCATGCCTCCTCCGCCTAATCCAGTGCAGCAGCCGCAGGAACTCGGCACCAGCCCGAGCAAAAACAATACCGCAAACTTGCCTCCTCCGGCATCTACGTCGGCTGCTGCCCAAGTTACTCCAGCTGATAGAGTGATGTACGGCAATCTCCTCGTTGAGCCACTGACCGTAGCTCATATACAGAACATGACTCAGCTGGACGAGAAGCGCCAGCAGCTGCTGGAGGAGGCGCAAGCCATCGCAGAGCAAGGCGCTAAACTAGATCGAGACCTGGTCAACGCGCAGAAGTCCATAGAGAAAGCTAGAGCAATGGAAGCCGAGTACAAGACTCTGCTGCAGCAGCAGAAGGCTAAGAAGGCTCCGGCTCGCGTCATCAACGATCCTGGTGTACGGCGCAACCTAGGACGGGCTCCCTCGAAACCGGCACAGGCCAAGCCATACATTAACAGTGAAGGCAAGCAGGTGATGCCCACCCCACTCCTTAACCTCGCCGTCGCCAAGACCCTTCTGGAGCAGGATAGATCGCCTGAGGCAGTAGAACAGGTCTATGACCTAGTGGCCAAAGCGGTAAAGCAGCAGGAAAAGGCCACCTCTCAGAGGCTTGAGTCTGACCCAGCGCTCTGCCGATCTAGCCAGTACAAGCCGCCAAGGGACAGATCTCCTCAGGATGTCGGATTGCAGATGGGTTCATCAGAACAAAGACGGAGGGATGCGCGCAACAGGAAGGATGCTATCCCCATATCCTCCGACCACGAAGAAAAGGCCCGACCTCGTCGTCCATCGCCATCGCCCCACTCCCCCCGACATCGCCGAAGACCCAAGGCTCACCATCGTACGGATATGCCCCCGCCAAGGCAGAGTGGCATCATCATCCGCGACAACGCGGAGCAGACCCGTCATGACGGAGAGCGCAAGTAGGGACATAAGAGCAGGTCGCGCCATGACCCTCCATGTCCGGCAAGTAATTGTGGCAAGCTTGAGGCGTCGCAGGAGGGTAATATCAAGAAGGTCACCCCACCGCCACCTCCGCCTCCGTCGCCACCTAGCAGTCACCATGGCAGAGGAAGCCCGCGTCGTTCACGCAGCCCATCCCCTGTTGACAAGAAGAAAAGAAACCCAGAGCCATACGATGCTCGTTCGCGGATCGATAAGATCCACGAGGCCCGGGAAGGACCATACCTGGGACCACATTGCTTTGGACCTGCGATACGGTCCGCAACTTACCCCAAAGGTTTCTGGATTGACAAGACCATCAAGCCCTACGACGGCACCACCAAGCCAGCCACATGGTTGCAGGACTACGGCAACGTGGTGGAGATTGCCGGAGGTAACCCCAACTTTGGCCATCAAGTACCTCCCTTTGATGTTGCAGGCACGACCCGTCAATGGATTGATGATTTGCCGGAGAAATCCATCTGCAATTGGTTGGACATGCAAGAAGCGTTCACCAAGAACTTTGAGGGTACGTACAAGCGTCCCTACACTGTTGGCGACCTACAGCGGTGCATGCAAGAGAAAGACGAGACATATCGCGCCTACCTCTCCCGCTGGCTGGACATGAAGAATTCCTGCGCAGGAGTGCACGCTCAGACCGCCATGGCCGAATTCATTGATGGGTTGGAAAGGGGAACGCTGCTCCGACATAAGCTGAAGCGCTTGCAGGACCATCACCAGCTTGACTTGAACCAGATAATTCAGTTGGCTAGTGAGTACGCAGCTGCCGACGACGATGCTCGTGGCTCCTTGCCGGCAACGGCCGTTCCAACTCAAGCTCGGAGGAACAACAGTACAAAGCGGAAAACCTCTCCAGAAGAAAAGCAATGTACCGACATGGTCGCTATGACTTTTGCAGGACGAGGCGAAGGCGGACAACGTGGCCGAGGAAGGGGAGCTGGTCGTGGGCAGCAGCAAGGAAGTGAAACTACCTCGGCGCCGCTCCGCGTTCCCCAAACCTACGAGGAGTACCATGATATGCCCTGCCTCGTACACCTCGATGCCAACGGCAAGGCCACCCATACCAATCGACACTGCAAGTTCGTCAACGACCTCAAGGAAGACCCGAAGTCTGGCAACAAGCAAAGTCAGAAGAACAGACCGCGAGGCAAGGGAAAGGGGAAGAAGAAGAAGGAGGAGTCCAAGGATTCTAGTGACATGGACGAGGATGTTGACCTCAAGCACGCCGCCAAGAGCGACGACAAAGGCAAGAACCCCTTCATGAAGAAGGCACCAATCTACCACACTTTCCTTGGCACCCCCACCGTCCGACAACAGAAGACCTCTATGAGGATACTGATGGCTACTCTACCCCCAGTTCCCCAGTACCTGCGCTGGTCGGAGGTTCCAATTACTTGGGACATGATGGATTACCCAGACCTTATTCCTACGGAGAACCAATATGCCATGGTCATCAACCCCTTGATTGACGGCGTTGAGTTCACCAAGTGTATGGTGGATAGTGGAAGCAGCATCAACATCATGTACCTGGATACACTGCAGAAGATGAACTTGACGGAGGCAAACCTAAGGCGGACCAACACCATCTTCCATAGTGTAGTTCCTAGTCGGGAGGCTCGGTCCCTTGGGTGCATCACACTTTAGGTTGCTTTTGGCGATGTTAATAATTATCGCCAAGAGCGCATGGCCTTTAAGGTGGTCCCATTCAAGAGCGTGTACCACATCATATTTGGCCGCGACATATTACACACCTTCATGGCCAAGCCATGCTTTGTCTACAACAAACTAAAGATACCAAGACCAAACAGTGTCATCACCGAATCCGGAAGCTTTACCAAGGCAAGGGACTGCGAGATTGATGAAGCAGCCTTCGCGGAAGCTGTCCCCTACAGCGAATAATTCAAAGAGATCCAGAGCACGATCGATGACTCAGGGATGCCCGCATCGAAGAAGCAGATCTCCGACTCCACTCCTGCATTCAAGGCCGCCATCGAAACCAAGCCGGTGGAACTTGTGGTAGGCGATGCCTCCAAGACAACCGCCATTGGGACGAACCTGGATCCAAAATAGGAAAGCGCACTCGTCGAGTTCCTCTGTGAGAACAGGGACATATTTGCCTGGCAACCTGCTGACATGAAAGGTGTACCTAGGGAACTTGTCGAGCACAGCTTAAAACATTGATCCAAAATGCAAACCACTGAAACAACCTCTACGACGCTTCGGAGACGAGAAGAGACGCGCCATTGGCAAAGAGATAGCTAGGTTACTTAAGGCTAGATTTATCCGAGAAATCCTTCACACCCGATGGGTGGCCAATCCTGTACTTGTCCCCAAAAAGGGAACCAAAGAATTAAGAATGTGCATTGATTACACCGGCTTGAACAAAGCATGCCCCAAAGATCCGTTTGCTTTGCCTCGCATTGACCAAGTCACTGACTCGATGGCTGGCTTGGAACTTTTGTGTTTTCTTGATGCATACTCAGGATACCACCAGATCAAGATGAGGAAGTCGGACCAATTGGCCACTTTGTTCACTACCCCATACGACACGTTTTGCTATGTTACGACGCCCTTTGGGCTGAAAAATGCAGGTGCTATGTACCAGCGGACAATGCAACGTTGCCTTCACAACCAAATTGGTCGGAACGTTCACGCCTATGTGGACGATATAGCGGTGATGTCTAAAAAGTCAAATGATTTAATCTCCGACTTAAAAGAAACCTTTGATAATATCCGGAAATACAACATGATGCTTAACCCTAAGAAGTGCGTCTTCGGGGTTCCAGCCGGCAAATTGTTGGGCTTCATCGTTTCCCAGCGTGGAATCGAGGTCAACCCGGAGAAAATCAAGGCCATATTAAACATAAACCGTCCGACATGCCTAAAGGACATTCAACGGCTAACAGGTTGTGTTGCAGCAGTTAGTCGGTTCGTCAGTCGACTTGGAGAGAAGGCTCTGCCGTTGTACAAGTTGCTGAAGAAGGCGGACAAATTCATGTGGACGGACGAAGCAGATGCAACAGTGAAGCAGCTCAAGGAGATTCTTTCCTCAGTGCCCATCCTTGCAGCGCCCGAGCCTGGAGAGCCCCTGTTAATCTACATGGCGGCAACCAATCGGGTAATCAGCATCGTCGTTGTGGTAGAGCGAAAGGAACCAGGCTATGAGCACGGAGTTCAACGACCAGTTTACTATGTGAGCGAGGTCTTGACGGAGTCCAAGCAGCGTTACCCGCACTACCAAAAGATAGCTTATGGAGTATTCCTTGCTTCTCGGAAGCTGAGGCATTCCTTTTAGGAGCACCCAATCACAGTGGTGAGCAAGACTCCACTGTCCGACATTATCAACAACAGTGATGGTACGGGAAGGGTCGCGAAGTGGGCATTGAACTTGCCGCCTTCGAGATCACCTACAAGATACGCGACGCTATCAAGTCACAAGCCTTGGCGGATTTTATCGCAGATTGGACGGAGATGCCGGATGCTACTCCGTTGCCAGAACCAGAGTATTGGGTGATGCACTTTGACGGATTAAAGCTGCTCAACGGCTTGGGGGCTGGTGTATTGCTACAGTCACCAACTGGCGACAAGCTACACTATGTTCTGCAAATCCACTCCGAGGCTATGCGTAGCCAAGTTCTGCAAATCCACTCCGAGGCTATGCGTAGCCAAGGATATTGGCATCAAGCTCATAGTTTGCTGTGGAGATTCCGACTTGGTTGCCCAGCAGGTGGCTGGCACCTGGAATGCGCGGAACCATATGATGGCGGCATATCGAGACGAAGTGGACGAGATAGCCAAGAGCTTCTTGGGCTACGAAGTCAAGTATGTACCTAGGGAACAAAACGAGGCGGCTGATCTGCTATCTAAGCTTGGATCAGGGTGCAAACAAATTCCGCTAGGAGTTTTCCTAGAGCATCTACGAACACCATCCGTGAAGGGATCCGACATCGACAACCCGGATAGAGTTGATTCTTTCGTCCACATGGTGGCAAAGGTCCCTTCGTCTTGGACAAAACCGTTCATGGAATATCTCGAACACGGAACTTTGCTCGACAACAAGGTCGAAAGACGGAAAATAGTACGACGAGCAAAGGGTTATACCATAATCAATGGACAACTCTACAAAAGTAGCACTAATGGTGTATACCTTAAGTGTGTTTCCTAGCTAGAAGGTATTGAAATTCTACGCGAAATCCATCTCGGAGATTGCGGGCATCACGTCGCTCCTCGATCGTTGGTCACGAAAGCCTTCCGGCAAGAATTCTACTAGCTAACCGCGAAGGCGAATGCCGACAAGCTGGTTGAGACATGCATGGGATGCCAGTATTATACCCCACAACCACATGTTCCTTCTGAAGAATTGCGAACAATACCAATAACTTGGCCGTTCGCAGTCTAGGGGCTAGACATGGTGGGACCGTTACAGACGGCACCATGTGGGTTTACGCATCTGCTAGTAGCAGTTGATAAATTCACTAAATGGATAGAAGCTAAACCCATTATAAAGCTTGATGGGGCAACTGACCCTAGGTTTGTCCGGGATCTAGTGGTGAGATTTGGTCTCCCACATAGCATTATCACCGACAACGGCAGCAACTTGTCACTCAGAGAAGTGGAGGCTTATTGTTGGGAGAAGGGCATCCGACTTGACCTTGCATCTGTGGCACATCCACAATCCAATGGTCAGGTTGAGCGGGCCAATGGATCAATTCTGCAGGGAATCAAGCCACGTCTTGAGGCACCGCTACATAGAGCAGCTGGAGCCTGGGCGGAAGAATTGCCATCTGTGTTGTGGAGTTTACGAACTACACCCAACAGTTCCACCGGATACACCCCTTATTTCATGGTATATGGAGCAGAAGCCATCCTACCTTCCGACATACTTCACGATGCACCAAGAGTCGCCGCCTACGATGAAGATGACGGTGAAGAATCCAGACGCCTAGATGTGGACCTTCTCGAGGAGGAGCGCATTTTGGCATGCCAAAGATCCGCCATCTACTAGCAGAAGCTACGCAGCTATCATAGTCGCCGCATTCGGCATCACTCGTTTAAATAGGGGGATTTGGTGCTCCGACTTAAGCAGAAGAAGTCACACAAATTATCCCCGCCATGGGAAGTGCCGTTCATCATAAGCAAGGCGCCACTCAATGGGTCTTACTACCTCATTGACAATCGTGAACTGAAGGATAGACCCAACAAGGATCATAAGCGTAAGCGACGTGACCCGGATGATGACTACCCGGAGCTTGATCGGCCATGGAACATAGCACAGCTACGTCCTTTTTACACTTAGCATTTTTTATCTAATTGTGTACCTCTTATATGATCAATGAAATAAAGCTCTCTGGTTCACTCATATTTCTGAGTCTTTTACCTCCTTTAGTGTTCATTTTTGGATCATATAAAACCTTTATGCACAAGCTTTGCGATTGCACTTGTGAAAATTCCGCCTACGGGTGTTAGCTTAAGTTTTCTGGTCTACACGTTCTTTGTCATTTTTATGTGGATTCTAGAGTTTTGACTTTCGACACTTATTGTCGGCGATTTTGTGCTTAGGTTATTGACGGTGCCATTGGGCATCATCACCTGAGTGCATGGTTCCGACAACGAGTCTTCCGACTCACGAAAAGTCAAGCATAAGAACCAAAGTAATGGATAAGCCAGCACTTTCTTAAAAAAAGATATACATGCTGGAACTAGTTCTTAAGTAGCAGGACATACATCATTGTTTTCCGCCTTAAGTTAATACATAGTTTTTTCCGCGTATGCATCAAAGATGAAACAAATATTACAAGTTGTTTTTCATTCCTTTGGCGCAGGCGACTTAGAAGCAGCATCATCACCAGCAGGAGAATCACCCTCGAAGTCGGCAGTGTGAAGAGACTCGGAGGAGCTTTGGTTGCCGCCATCGATGGTGTTCATCGGCACGAAGACGTTGACGTCGACTAACTCGGCAACTCTGGTGTCATAACCCGCGAGTGACGACAAGATGGACTCATGGTTTATCTCCTTGCCATCGTCATCTATGTCGGGAATGCCAGAGGTTACCGTGTTGATGTCGGCATCCTTGTAATGTGCCTTAACCATGGACGATGCCATCCTTGCACCGGCCCGTGCACATGAAGGTTTCCAGCTTGTGATACGCTCGGGGGCTCGGCGCAGGATCTCCGAGAACTTCGCCACAGAGTCCGATGCTTTGATGTTGATCTGGAGGGGCTTGGCAATCTCTTTGGCTTGCGCGATGGCGGTGTTGATGAAGTTGCTGGCAAGAACCATGCATTCCTTTGCCGGAGGAGGTGACCAGGTTAAACCCATAGGAGCTGCAAATTCCGACAAGGATCACATGAGTTCAATAATTCAGAGTATCTAGACTACAGAAATCCAAGACGGAGAATCACTTACTGAAGATGCTAGCCTCAGCTTGCTAGAGGGTATCCGCCAAGGAGTCCTGTTCTTGTTGGAGGAGCTTGTACGCTTCATGATGGCGTTGATTCTGCTCATCGGCAGCTTTCTTCTGATCTCTTAAGATCGATATATCCTCCTTCAAGCGGTTCATCTCCTCGGTGGCAGAGTCCTGCAGGGCTTTCATTGATTCTTCATGCATCTTTTGTAGGGGTTCGTAGCATGGAAAACAAAAATTTTCTATCGCATACAAACAAACAAGCCAAGATCTATCTACTAGATTGTAGCAACGAGTCGATGGAATAACTTACCCTCGAAGATTCCAAAGCGTTTAACGAGAGCAGATTCTCGTGGGTGATGTAGTCGTACTCTTCCCGATCTCAAGATCGTGTAGACGATCCTTCCGGCGCTGCGTTCCGGCAGCGCTCCCGCAGTCGGTCACACGTTCGGTACTCGACGAAGACCTTCCTCTCCCTTGTTCCAGCAGGAAGCGGAGGTTGTAGCACTCTCCTCGCGATTCCGGCAGCACAACGGCGTGGTACCGGAAGTAGAGGGGAGATCCCGCAGGGCTTCGCCTTAAGCCGGAGCGAGTATGGTGGATTATGAGAGAGGGCTATTAGTGGTCTAGAGATTAGACACACCAATTAGAAGGCTCTAAACCGCAGGCTAAAGCAATTAGAAGCTCTAAACCAAAACGGCTCTAAACCGGAGATTAGAGGTAGAAACTTGTGTATCTAGAGGAGGGGGCCCTGCCCCTCCTTTTATAGGTGGGGAGGCGTGGCCAGGTGAGGGGAGTCCCTCCCCAAGTCGGCCTTGGGTGGCGCGCCGGCTTGGGGAGGAGACTCCTCCCTCAAGTCGGTTCCCAACTCCTCTTGCTTGTTTCCCACAGTTTCTTATTTTAGCCGTTTGACTTTCAAACTGGACATTTGACTTTTCTGTTTTAGGATTCGATTTAATCCTTTATTTGGGACAGCAAGAACACTTAGTACATGATGCAATCATTCCAATATGTAATGACACATTCATGTACCCCTCCCCCCTCCCGGAGTGCCGGACATTCCGGAACCTTCTAGAACATTCACCGGAATCATTTCCGAACTGCGAAATGGGACTTTCTTTATATGAATCTTATTCTCCAGACCATTCCGGATCACCTCGTGATATCCCGGATCCCATCCGAGACTCCGAACAACATTCGGTCTCTTTCTCATAATACCATAACTACTCAAAACAACGTCGAATCCTTAAGTGTGTCTCCCTACGGTTCGTGAATTATGCGTACATGATCGAGACACTTCTCCGAACAATAACCAATAGAGGAATCTGGAAATTCATATGGCTCCCACATATTTCTACGATTACTTTGCGATCGAATGAACCACTTACATACGATACCAATTTCCCTTTGTCTCACGATATGTTACTTATCCGAGGTTATGATCGTCGGTATCTCTGCATACCTAGTTCAACCTCGTTACTGATAAGTACTCTTTTCTCGTTCCCGTGATATGTGATCCCTTGTGAGCCAGTCACATGCTTGCAAGCTAATTGGATGACATTTCACCGAGAGGGCCCAGAGAATATCTATCCGTCATATGGATGGACAAATCCCACTCTTGATCCATGTGTCTCAATCAATACTTTCCGAACACTCAATGCCACCTTTATAGCCACCCAGTTACGGTGTGGTGTTTGATGTCATCAAAGCATCCATCCGGTAAAGGTGATATGCATGATCTCATGGTCGAAGGAATTAGGTTACTATGTATCAGAAAGCATATAACAATTGAACTATTGAAATGACTTGATCTTTATGCTACGCTTATCTATAGGAGTATGTCCACCATATCATTCTCCTAACGATATGATCTTGTTGTTGATAACATCTCAATGTTCATGATAGGGAAACCACAATCATTTATCAACCAACAAGCTAGTGAAGTATAGAGGCTATACTAGGGACTTCAAATTAAGTTTACAAATCACACTAGTATTAATGTTTCCCTGTTAATACTATTATAGCATGAATGTAAACATTTATCATAAACACAAAGATATAATAATAACTACATTTATTATTGCCTCTAGGGCATATCTCCAACAGTCTCCCACTTGCACTAGAGTCATCTAATCTAGATTACATGGTAATAAGCCGAACACCCATGGCAGTTTGGTGTTGGTCATGTTTTGCCCTCGGGAGAGGTTTAGTCAACGGATCCGCCACATTCAGATCTGTGTGTACTTTGCAAATCTTTATATCCCCATCCTGGATATGTTCTCGAATAGCGTAAAAACGTAGCTTGATATGCTTCAGCTTCTTGTGTGACCTTGGTTCTTGCGCATTGGCTATGGCGCCCATGTTATCACAGTAGATAGACATTGGGTCCAGCGCACTAGGAACCACACCCAGCTCTGTAATGAACTCTTTCATCCATATCGCTTCTTGTGAAGCCTTCGAAGCAGCCATGTATTCCGATTCAGTTGAAGATCTCGCCACAACGCTTTGCTTTGCACTCCTCCAGCTAACTTCTGCACCATTCAAAATAAATACGTATCCAGATTGTGATTTAGAATCATCCGGATCGGTGTTCCAACTAGCATCGGTGTAACCATTAACAACGAGCTGTTCATCACCTCCATAAGAAAGAACCATATCCTTAGTTCTTCTCAAGTACTTAAGGATGTTTTTGACCGCTGTCCAATGATCCACTCCTGGATCACTTTGATATCTGCTAGTTAGACTAACAGCATATGCGATGTCGGGTCTAGTACATAGCATGGCATACATTAGAGATCCTATGGCTGATGCATAGGGAGTCTTACTCATCCTTTCTCTATCTTCTGCCGATGTCGGACTTTGAGTTATACTCAAGGTCGTATTGGGCAACATGGGCAAGAACCCTTTCTTGCTTTCTTCCATTCCAAACCTCTTTAGAACTTTGTCCAAATATGTACTCTGTGACAATGATATTTGGCGTTTCGATCTATCTCTATAAATCTTTATGCCTAATATGTAAGCTGCTTCGCCAAGATCCTTCATTGAAAAACTATTATTCAAATATTCTTTGACACTATTAAGAAGGTCTACATCATTCCCAATCAACAATATGTCATCCACATATAGTATTAAGAATGCTACAGAGCTCCCACTCACTTTCTTGTAAATACAAGCTTCTCCATAAGTTTGTATAAAACCAAAACTTTTGATTACCTTATCAAAACGTTGATTCCAACTTCGGGATGCTTGCTTCAATCCATAGATGGACCGTTGAAGTTTGCATACCTTGTTAGCATCTTTAGGATCGACAAAACCTTTGGGTTGCATCATATACAACTCTTCATCAATATCTCCATTGAGGAATGCTGTTTTGACATCCATCTGCCATATCTCATAATCATAATATGCAGCGATTGCTAACATAATCCTCACAGACTTTAGCTTCGCTACCGGTGAGAAAGTCTCATCGTAGTCAACTCCTTGAATTTTTCGAAACCCTTTTGCGACAAGTCGAGCTTTATAGACAGTAACATTACCATCAGCATCTGTTTTCTTCTTGAAAATCCATTTGTTCTCGACAGCCTTTCGGCCATCCGGTAAGTCCACCAAAGTCCATACTTGGTTTTCGTACATGGATCCAATCTCGGATTTCATGGCTTCTTGCCATTTATTGGAATCTGGGCTCATCATCGCTTCCTCATATGTCTCGGGGTCATCGGTGTTGTCCACCAATATGACACTCATAACGGGATCATACCAATCTGGAGTGGTACGAGTTCTCGTTGACCTCCGAGGCTCTGTAGCAACTTCAACCGAAGTTTCATGATCACCATCATTAGCTCCCTCTCTAATTGGTGCAGGCACCACAGGAACTTCTTCCGGTGCTGCGCTACTCACAATTTCGAGAGAAGGTTCGACAACCTCGTTGAGTTCTACTTTCCTTCCAGTCACTTCTTTCGAGAGAAATTCCTTCTCTAGAAAGGATCCATTCTTGGCAACGAAGATTTTGCCTTCGGATCTATGATAGAAGGTATACCCAATAGTTTCCTTCGGGTATCCTATGAAGACGCATTTTTCCGCTTTGGGTTCAAGCTTGTCCGGCTGTAACTTCTTTACATAGGCTTCGCATCCCCAAACTTTAAGGAACGACAATTTAGGTTTCTTCCCAAACCATAATTCATACGGTGTCGTTTCAACGGATTTAGATGGTGCCCTATTTAAAGTGAATGCGGCTGTTTCTAATGCATAACCCCAAAATGATAGCGGTAAATCTGTAAGTGACATCATAGAACGAACCATATCTAAGAGAGTTCGATTACGACGTTCGGACACACCATTACGCTGTGGTGTTCCCGGCGGTGTCAACTGTGAAAGTATTCCGCATTTCTTCAAATGCTCGCCAAACTCGTAACTTAGATATTCACCTCCACGATCAGAACGTAGAAATTTAATCTTCTTGTTACGTTGATTCTCTACCTCACTTTGAAACTCCTTAAACTTCTCGAAGTTTCGGACTTATGTTTCATGAAATAGATATACCCATATCTACTCAAATCATCCGTGAAGGTAAGAACATAACGATAACCACCGCGCGATGCTACACTCATTGGACCACACACATCGGTATGTATAATTTCCAATAAGTCCGTAGCTCGCTCCATCATACCAGAAAATGGAGTCTTAGTCATTTTTCCCATCAGACATGCTTCGCATCTTTCAAGTGATTCAAAATCAAGTGATTCAAGAAGCCCATCGGAATGGAGTTTCTTCATATGCTTCACTCCAATGTGACCAAGACGACAGTGCCACATATAGGTCGAATTATCGCTTGATTTTAAACGTTTAGCCTCAATGTTGTTGATATGTGTATTTCCACTATCGAGATTCAATAAGAATAGACCATCTATCAAAGGTGCATGTGCATAAAACATATTACTCATATAAATTGAACAACCATTATTCTCTGATTTAAACAAGTAACCGTCTCGCAATAAACAAGATCCCGATATAATGTTCATGCTTAACACAGGCACTAAATAACAATTATTTAAGTATAAAACTAATCCCGATGGTAGATGAAGGGGTAGCGTGCCGACCGCGATCACATCAACCATTGATCCATTTCCCACGCGCATCGTCACCTCGTTCTTCGCTAGCTTCCGTTTATTCTGCAGCACCTGTTTCGAGTTACAAATATGAGCAACCGAACCAGTATCAAATACCCAGGCACTACTACGAGTACTAGTGAGATACACATCAATAACATGTATATCAGATATACCTTTCTTCTTGATGTTGCCGTTCTTCAAATCCGCCAAGTACTTTGGGCAATTCCGCTTCGAGTGACCTTCTCCCTTGCAGTAAAAGCACTCAGTATCAGGCTTAGGTCCAGCCTTGGTCTTCTTCGCCGGCGTGGTAACTTTCTTACCACCCTTCTTGAAGTGTCCCTTTTGCTTAGACTTGCCTTTCTTGAATTTGGTGGTCTTATTGACCAACAACACTTGGTGCTCTTTCTTAATCTCCACTTCTGCAGATTTCAACATGGCAAAGAGTTCTGGCAACGTCTTGTTCATGTTCTGCATGTTGTAGTTCATCACAAAGTTCTTGTAACTTGGTGGTAGTGATTGGAGGACACGGTAAATCCCCAAAGCATTAGGAATCACAATACCCAAGCTTTGAAGTTTGTTTGCGTGCCCAGACATCTTAAGCACATGCTCACTGACGGAGCTGCCCTCTTCCATCTTGCAGTTAAAGAACTTTTCAGAAGCTTCATAACTTTCAATTGCCGCATGAGTCTCAAAAATCAATTTGAGATCCTCGACAATATCATATGGGTCTGAATCCTCAAACCTTTTCTGAAGCTCCGATTCCAAACCATACAAGATAGCACACTGAACTATGGAGTACTGATTCTTCCGAGCGAGGTAAACATTCTTTACTTCATCGGGAGCATCATCTGCAGGTGGGTCACCCAGCGGTGCATCCAGCACATAGGTCAAATTACCAGCTGTGAGGACAATCCTCAAATTGCGGAACCAATCCGCGAAGTTGCTTCCATTGTTTTTCAACTTTTCTTTCTCTAGGAACGCATTAAAATTGATGGTAGGGGCTGCCATTGATCTACAACATATTTGCAATAGTTTAGACTAAGTTTATGACAAATTGAGTTCAAATTAATGAAATTAAACTAGGTGAACTCCCACTCAAAACAATATCCCTCACATTGTTTTAGTGATCACACGAACCAAATCCACCATACCAACACCGATCATCACGAGAGTTGATATAGCTTCAATGGCGAACAATCGACATGTTCATCATATCTACTATATGATTCATGCTTTACCTTTCGGTGATCCGTGTTCCGAGACCATGTCTGTACATGCTAGGCTCGTCAAGATCAAACCTTAGTTTCTGCATGAGCAAATCTGGCTTGCTCACGTTGTATACACTTGCAGAATCTAGCACACCCGATCATCACGTGGTGCTTCGAAACAACAAGCTTTAGCAACGGTGCTAACTAAGGGTGAACACTTTATGATTTGAAATTGATGTGCATGAGGGATCATCTTATAATGCTACCGTCGTCTACTAAGCAATACAAGATGCATAAAGGATTAACATCACATGCAATTCAATATATATGTGATATGATATGGCCTTTCTTCTTTGTGCTTCCGATCTCCATCTTCAAGCACGAACATGATCTCCATCATCACCGGCATTGCATCAAGGTCAATGACGCTTCTCCATGGTTGTCGTCCACCGGCTTCAACTATTACAACTACTTTGAATAGACACGTGGGTCTTAACATAAATTAAAGACAACCATATGGCTCCTGCCGGTTGCCAACTTACAATAAGGAACATTGCATACATCAAATATAATCACAATCATGGCCATATCACATCACTGCACACCCCTGCAAAACAAAGTTAGACGCCTCTACTTTCTTTGCATATTTTACGTGGTTTGGGGCTTTCAATAAGTGTCGTTCTAACTTACGAACAAGAACCACAACATTGATACTAGCATTGTTGATCACCCGTTGTAAATTGGATCTTAACTATGCTAGGAGAAACAGGCACCCGCAAAGCCACTTATGCAATACAAGTTGCATGTCAATCGTGGAGCAAGTCTCATGAACGATGTCATGTAAGGTTAGCCCGGGCCGCTTCATCCCAACATACCGCAAGATGCAAAGTACACAAGAATTAATCGACAATAAAAGCATCAACGCCCACAATGACCATTGTGTTCTACTCGTGCAACAGATCTACATATAGACACGGCTCTGATACCACTGTAGGGGTTCGTAGCATGGAAAACAAAAATTTTCTATCGCATACAAACAAACAAGCCAAGATCTATCTACTAGATTGTAGCAACGAGTCGATGGAATAACTTACCCTCAAAGATTCCAAAGCGTTTAACGAGAGCATATTCTCGTGGGTGATGTAGTCGTACTCTTCCCGATCTCAAGATCGTGTAGACGATCCTTCCGGCGCTGCGTTCCGGCAGCGCTCCCGCAGTCGGTGACACGTTCGGTACTCGACGAAGACCTTCCTCTCCCTTGTTCCAGCAGGCAGCGGAGGTTGTAGCACTCTCCTCGCGATTCCGGCAGCACAACGGCGTGGTACCGGAAGTAGAGGGGAGATCCCGCAGGGCTTCGCCTTAAGCCGGAGCGAGTATGGTGGATTATGAGAGAGGGCTATTAGTGGTCTAGAGATTAGACACACCAATTAGAAGGCTCTAAACCGCAGGCTAAAGCAATTAGAAGCTCTAAACCAAAACGGCTCTAAACCGGAGATTAGAGGTAGAAACTTGTGTATCTAGAGGAGGGGGCCCTGCCCCTCCTTTTATAGGTGGGGAGGCGCGGCCAGGGGAGGGGAGTCCCTCCCCAAGTCGGCCTTGGGTGGCGCGCCGGCTTGGGGAGGAGACTCCTCCCTCAAGTCGGTTCCCAACTCCTCTTTCTTGTTTCCCACAGTTTCTTGTTTTAGCCGTTTGACTTTCAAACTGGACATTTGACTTTTCTGTTTTAGGATTCGATTTAATCCTTTATTTGGGACAGCAAGAACACTTAGTACATGATGCAATCATTCCAATATGTAATGACACATTCATGTACCCCTCCCCCCTCCCGGAGTGCCGGACATTCCGGAACCTTCTAGAACATTCACCGGAATCATTTCCGAACTCCGAAATGGGACTTTCTTTATATGAATCTTATTCTCCGGACCATTCTGGATCACCTCGTGATATCCCAGATCCCATCCGAGACTCCGAACAACATTCGGTCTCTTTCTCATAATACCATAACTACTCAAAACAACGTCGAATCCTTAAGTGTGTCTCCCTACGGTTCGTGAATTATGCGGACATGATCGAGACACTTCTCCGAACAATAACCAATAGAGGAATCTGGAAATTCATATGGCTCCCACATATTTCTACGATTACTTTGCGATCGAATGAACCACTTACATACGATACCAATTTCCCTTTGTCTCACGATATGTTACTTATCCGAGGTTATGATCGTCGGTATCTCTGCATACCTAGTTCAACCTCGTTACTGATAAGTACTATTTTCTCGTTCCCGTGATATGTGATCCCTTGTGAGCCAGTCACATGTTTGCAAGCTAATTGGATGACATTTCACCGAGAGGGCCCAGAGAATATCTATCCGTCATATGGATGGACAAATCCCACTCTTGATCCATGTGTCTCAACCAATACTTTCCGAACACTCAATGCCACCTTTATAGCCACCCAGTTACAGTGTGGTGTTTGATGTCATCAAAGCATCCATCCGGTAAAGGTGATATGCATGATCTCATGGTCGAAGGAATTAGGTTACTATGTATCAGAAAGCATATAGCAATTGAACTATTGAAATGACTTGATCTTTATGCTACGCTTATCTATAGGAGTATGTCCACCATATCATTCTCCTAACGATATGATCTTGTTGTTGATAACATCTCAATGTTCATGATAGGGAAACCACAATCATTTATCAACCAACAAGCTAGTGAAGTATAGAGGCTATACTAGGGACTTCAAATTAAGTTTACAAATCACACTAGTATTAATGTTTCCCTATTAATACTATTATAGCATGAATGTAAACATTTATCATAAACACAAAGATATAATAATAACTACATTTATTATTGCCTCTAGGGCATATCTCCAACATCTTTAGCATGTCTTTCCTCTCCTGCTTAAGGATCTTGTTCTTGCTATCCAGCTCTTGAATGTGCTTGGATTGCTCGACAATGTCCTTAGCCTTGGCAATGGTTTCTGCAATTCGGAGAAAGTAAAGTACACAGTGAGTACTCGGAGAATACACAAGTCTAAGTCAGAATACGAAAAAGAAAGGAAAAACAGACGCTTGCTCTTGATGATCTGTTCCTTCAAGAAGGCAGTTTTACCCTTTTCGGCTTCCAGGTCCGCGCGCATCTTCTGGTACTTGTCGTTGGCCATGCCCCCTCCGAGCATTCTCGTTCTATGGAAAAAAGAAGAATTAAACGCTGTTTGGTCTACTTGGAGCATCTAGCCGGAAATTTTCCACCTAGACGCTCGGGGGATACAGCGAGAGTTTTTAACTTAGCAATATGCTTAGTCTTTCTTTAAGAATCTAGTCGGAACTAATTCAGTTTTCTATTAGAAGCTTGGGGGATACAGTATAATTTTTTTAACTCAGATGTATGCTTAGCTTTTCTATAATCATCTAGTCGGAACTAATTCAGTTACAACTAGAGGCTTGGGGGCTACAGTATTGAAATTTATACACACTGTGTATGCTACTCTTAAAGCATCTAGTCGGAATAATTCATTCCACCTATATGCTTGGGGGATACAGTGAGAAGTTTTCTAGCTTAGTCACTCTTAGAGCATCTAGACGCAAAGACCTATGGTTTTCCGTCTACATCCTTGGGGGCTAAAGTGGGATATTCATATGAAAAATAAAAGGCAAATAAAACTTACAAGTGCAATGATCTTGACGTTGGTAGCACTCTTAGCAAGCAGCTTGCCGAAGGATGCACTGTTTCCTTACAAGATCTCTGCTTGCCGGAGAAGCTTCTCTAGACCGCATGTCGGAGATGTCGGCGCCGCACCAGGAATCAGAGCAGTGCTACCCGGTGTAAGTACTGGATAGACTATCTTTGGATATTCTATAGTTTTCTTGGGTGCGGGGGCGCCTCCTACGGCAGAAGTACCAGCTTCCACCACCGCCTTACCGCTACCGATGGCATCCTTAGCCGGAGCTTCAGCCATTTGGTGTGCGGCACTCTCCTGCATCGCTTTATCGCCGACAATAGCGAGCTCGGTAGAGGCACCCGAGTCCACTTCCATGGCGGAAGGGCCAGATGCTTCCTTAGCTTGTGAGCTTGTCGGAGCGGAAGAAGGCTTGATGGTTGGAGTGACAGGGGCGATGGCGGGAGATGCGTCGCGATGCAGCATGTCCTTGATGGTTCAAGAAGCCCCCGATGTTTTGGAGGTCTTCTTCAAGCTGGTCGTGGCTTTCTTCCTGAAACGTGCAAAATGCATAAGTATGGGAACAAGACAGACAAATAGTCAATGTCGGAGAGAAAGAAGCTTACACAAGAGGGGGTTCTTTGGCAAAGGGGATCCCGGTAATCTTTCTTTTCTCCGCCTCCAGGGCGGCGGTAGTCTTTTTTGGAGGCTCCACCCTCCGTCTTCTTCTTCTTGCCTCCGTCGGCAGCGTCAGAGGTGGAGCTCTTCCGCTTTCGTGCCAATGGAGCATCATCGTCGGACACGGCGGTGACTTCCTTCATCTTTGGATCATAGATTTGAGGAACCATGCTGTCCTCGTCTATGTCGCTAAGCCGTTAAGGTGAAGAACCACCATGTTCGATAAGATGGCAATTGCTAGACGGAAGAACTAGAGTATATGTCATACACGGAAAATAAACAGTTACCTTTGGGCACTTGCTCTCTACAAACATGTCGTAGGTGATGGTGAAGCCATGCTTCTTGTCCTTCACCTTGACGATGTCCTTGAGACGGAGCTTTACGGAGTCGCTCGAGAAATTGTCCACGGAGATGCGGAGGCTATCCCTTCTATCGCTGGTATACTCGTGCATCAGCATCGAGCGGTGCTGTAGAGGCTGGATTCGCCTGTTGAACCAGCACATGGCTAGGTCCAAGCCGGTCAAAACCGTCTCTACGAACCACTCTATCCGCCTTATGGCGCGGGAAGCATCGATGTCGGAGGGAAGGGAGGCCTGGGATCTCCATGTCGAAGTTTCGGCGGCGGCTCCATCGACGAAGTCCGGGTACGTTAGTTATCGGCCGGCCAGAGGGATATCTGGCCCGTAGAAGTAAGTACACTGCCAGTTCTTGCAGGACTCGTGACCGACGCTGTCGGGGAACCACCGACCAGGACGGATCTTGAAGCTAACGGTGCCACAGTTTCTAAGTTCATCCTTGCTGGCCCCGGCTTCGCGCTTGACGGTGAAGGAATACACAAAGAGATCTAGCCTAGTCCTAATCCCTAGGTCACCCTCTATAACTACCTCGGTGAATTACGCTCCTAGATACAAGCCTGGATGAGCGGAAATGGTTGAAATAGTACGGTGGGGCCCAAATGCCACTCACGGGTAGACCTTTCGGCCGTCCCAACCATTTCCAATCATCGGGACAAGTACGGGCGGCGTAATCGGCAGGCGAAGGGATCAACTACATACACAAATGAGTATGTATGCAAGCCACCATACAATAGTACATCGGAGCCATTCCATCTAAAAGAAAGGAAATATAGCAACGCCATACGGCAAGATTCAAATGTCCTAGATAGATATAATAGTTTAGGATATCTCCTCATACATCACACATCAGAGTATCAGGCGGAAGCGGCAAACAAGATCCGAGTACGGATAAGAAGCAAATCGGCATAAGATGCCCCATAAATAAGCACATCCCGCCCACAGATCTCACGGATCCCCGTTCCCGGAATCTCTACACCGAACGATCGTTGCCCACATCATCCGCCTCCTCCACCCAGTATCCATCTTGTGAGTGCACCTGTTCATCTGAATCAAACAATTTATCGTGTGAGACCCTAGGGGTACTCAGCAAGTCTTTATGCCTCTAAAGGGGACACAACCTGGGGTGACGCAATGGCAGCAAAAGATAAACCCTAACAGTTCTATAGATACTCGCTAACCATCCGCCTAACCAAAGATAGACGGATGTCCGTGAATTAAAGACAACAGTTATAACAGTAATATCAACAGATCCATCCTCCTCCTCGCTTACCAACGAGGAAGCGTACGAACAACCTCCCATCCGTTGGCAGTTTTTATTATCCATTCCATGAGTGTTGCCCTATTTACTAGTCAGTTACTTAGTCAAATTAAAAGCAGTACTTTAGTTATACTTGTCTATGATCGAGAAACTGTGCTCCAAGTCGTCCATAACCGCGGACACGGCTTTCAAAAAGTTTTACCCTGCAGGGGTGCACAAATAGCAACACACACTCGATCAACCTCGGAAAAACCAAATCAAAACCCAACGAGGCCTTCACGACAAAGCAATCACAGGATTCAGAAATATTTCAGGGGGCCACCCCATTGAGTGCACCCGCAACGAAGTTAGCTGACTCCGAGACGGACCCAAGGTTTGCGCCAGTGGCTGTAAACGACTGGGAACCCGAAAATGTGACTGGGCTTGTCGATACCGCGAAAACACTCCGCTTACCTAAACAGTACAGGTGCTCCTCGCACAATCGTAATAAAGCAGTAAAGCATGGCATAAGTACAGGATAGTAAATAAAACCTCAAACTAGTTTGTGGCCCCAAGAAATAAGAATGAATCAAGCTCTGGCTCAGGGGGGTCCCATAAGCCTCCCGGATGTGGATAGCGCGAATAATCAAGGAACAGGTTTCAAGTACTCGGGGTCCTACGGGACACAAGTGAGCAGGAAAAACCAAATAGCAGATATTGCTCACCGGTGCCACTTTCATTAGTTATCCCATTACTACTCAGGTTAAGTTGTTTAGGTACCTCGTTATCCATCAGACTCTCACATACCCTACACATGCTGTTCTACGACTCGCATGGCTCAAACAACTCCTGTAGTATTGGCTCATGGGATGGAGGAACAAGCTTGGTGGGGTTTAAAAGTAAAGGCTATGCAATACTTGGGATTTAGTTTAATGCAATCGCGACTCAATGATGCAAGAATAAGATAGAGGCAATAGGTACTATATGTATGCAAGCATGTGGTAGTGCTTGCCTGGCAGCTCAGTTGAAGCGAGAGAAGGATCTGGGTTGTGCTCCTGGGTCTCTTGATATATCCCCTGCTCAGAGTCTATTCGGAGAAGAACCAAACAAACAAGGGCCAATATAAATAAAGTGCACAAGCATAGGAATAAAATGCGTCAAGCAAACAATCATGCCATGATGAATGATGCACAATTTTCATGGCATTAAAGTAGCATGGCATGGGTGAAGTGTGGAATACAAGAATAAATAATTTTATTGAGTTTTGGCCATATTTTATCCTCATATTAGTTGCTGTTTACATTATATTTATATGATGCATGCTGCAATTCAGAACATGGAATGCATAAACAGAAAGGTCTCGTCGAGCTGATCATTTTAGACATATCATTTGTGGAATTTGGAGTTATAAATCAAAAGTTATTAATTAATTAAGAAAAGGGCATTTTGTTGTAATTTTATTCAACTTGGAAATTAAAGTGTGCAAAATATATTTTGAAGGGCAGATTTGAATTCCTCATATTTTTCTGATTCAGAAACATATATCATTTGTATTATTTGGATTTATATTTTGAAAGTTATTATTAATCTGATTTGAATTTTGAATTTGAATAAATTTTGAAGAGAATTGAATTAAAACAGATTAACAGAAACCTTTTGTCACCCAACCCAGTGCTAGCCAGAGCCACCGACAGGTGGGCCAGCTGCTGACTGGGCGACGCGGCGCGCAGAGCGGCTTTTGTCACCACAGGCTCGCCTAGCCACCGAGGCTGCGGGGTGGGCCATCTGGCGCAGGCCCACGTGACAGCGGCGAGGGAGACGGGGAATGACAGGTGGGCCTGGAGCTAGAGCGTGGGTTGAGGCGGAAGAACTAGGGGGGCCTTTCTGCAAAATGAATGCTGAGGCCGACGGTGGGGCAGGCTGGACCGCGGTTCAGGAATAAAAATGTTTGGGGGGTTTTGTGAAAATTGGCCACGTGGTACTGTTTTTCTCCTTTCTCTGCCTTGCGCGCACGGAGCGCGGCGCCGCGTAGCGGGGATTCGATCCCAGGTCGCGGGCGCGCGCGGAGGGGCTGACTGGCGCGGCTGTCTGCGGGATGGTGACAGGAGGGCGGACGGGGCCTAGGTGAGGCGCTACGCGGAGCGCGAGCGTGCAGACGGCAGCGAGCGGCGGTGCACCGAGGGTGTTCGACCAAACGACCCACGGATCTAGACGACGGTGGCGAGGCGGAGCATGTCCAGGAGGTCAGGCAGCTCACCGAGAGTGTGTAGGTGCGGTTGGATCGGCTCGAGACGCAGAGGATCAGCGTCGAGGCAGACGGCCAGAGGATCTAGGGTTTGCGTCGGGCTCGCGCTGGGGCAGCGGTTCTAGGGCTTCCTCTTCGCGGCTCCGTGTACGGGGCTGCTGCAGGGGGTCTCCTGTCCTTCCTCGATGTCCACAACACCACGCCCGCCTCCTCGTACTGCAGGTGGACGCCGAAGCCGACGGTGGGGTCGTCGGGGGTAGACGGTGGTGGAGAGGGAGAAGGGAGGCGAGGGCAGGGCCCTGGGGTGTGGATCTGGCGAGGCAGAGAGGGGGAAGGGAGTAGATAAGGACGGGGAAGGGAGGGTGCCGTGGGGGAGGGGAAGGTGGCGTCGGCCACCTTTTTCTCTCCTTCCTTCTTTACGTGCTGGGGTCGGCAGGGCAGGGCAGGTAGAGGAGGGGGCTTCCAGGTGGGGCATGGTGGCCTGGGAGGGTAGGCTCGGGCTGGGGTCCTCTGGGCAGAGAGGGGGAGCTAGAGAAAGGAGAGGGGGTAGGCTCGGGCTAGGTTAGGGTTGGAGCTAGGCTCGGGTAGAGGGTAGCTAGGGCAGGGATGAGGTGGCCAGGGGGAGAGGGTGGCCGGTGGGGCCAGCTAGGTGAGAGGGAGGGAGAGGCCGAAAGAGAGAGAGATAGGTTTAGGGTTTAGATGAGAGGGGGATGTGAGGGTTAGGGTTAGATGGGGGTATGGTTAGATGGGTAGGTGATAGAGAGGATCTTAGCTAGAGGGTAAGAGAGAGAGATAGATGGAGTGGTTCATGGTGGTGGTAGGGTTTAGAGGTAGAATAGGGAGAGGGAGGTTTAGGGTTTGGGCAGGATCCACATGACCAAGCATGTGTGGAGGTGAGATGAGAGAAAGCTGAGGAAAAGAGAGAGATGATCCACTCAAAAACCAAATAAAATCCAAATGACAAGCAAAAGGTGGTACTTGCATGGGCCATGCATAAATAATTAATACCATGCTTATTTTGTGAAAACAAGATTATTTACATGGCATTGTTCTTATGCATTCCAAAATGTGGAGTAAGGCCCAAGCAAAAGAATTTGCAGAGTTGGACCCACCCTATCTCCCATGAGCTAGATTAACCACCAAAAGAAAAGTAATTACAAGCTCAAGGATAATGGGATGGTGGAATTGTAAGGTGGTGAGAGAAATGTGGTGGATTTGAATAAAAGATATGCCCCCAACCCAACTTGGGCATTTAACAATATATCAAGAACCAAATACAATATCAAGAGGCAAATACAATTTATAATGCATATGAGAGAAGAACCAACACAAACAGGGTTTTGTATGATGCTCAAATGCAAGGTGGCATGATGACATGAGCATGATATGATGATGATGCAACAATTATATATATGAAGTAGCCATTATATTACTAAACCAAGTAGCATTATAAATGTTAGACAATTGGGATGCTACAACTCTCCCCCACTAAACAGGAATCTCGCCCCGAGATTCTAGGAAGAAGAAGAAGAAGACTCAAAGAGGGTAGGATAGTTGGCACGGAGCTCATCTTCACGCTCCCAAGTGGCTTCATCAACAGAATGGTGCGACCACTGCACCTTGCAGAACTTGATGGACTTGTTGCGAGTCCTTCTTTCTGCGACTTCCAGGATTTTTGTGGGGTGTTCTTGATAAGATAGGTCTTCTTGGAGATCGATTAGCTCATGATCCACGGTCCTGCCGGGATCCTTGAAGCACTTCTTGAGTTGAGAGATGTGGAAAACATCATGGACCTTGAGTTTTTCCGGGAGCTCAAGAGCATAAGCAACTTCTCCTCTTCTTCCACGAATTTTGGAAGGACCGATGTATCTAGGAGCCAGCTTTCCTTTGATACCAAAACGGTGGGTGCCTTTCATGGGAGTGACACGAAGGTACACGAGATCACCAGGGGCATACACCATGTCCGTGTGCTTCCTATCATAGTTGCTCTTCTGACGACTTTGAGCAATCTTCAGGTTCTCAAGAATGATATGCACCTTCTCCTCCGCTTGAGTTACAATGTCAGGGCCAAACCAAATTCTTTCTCCTGCACCTGACCAACCAATCGGAGTTCTGCATTTGCGGCCATAGAGAGCCTCAAATGGTGCCATCTTCAGACTTTTCTGGAAGCTGTTGTTGTAAGAGAATTCAGCATAAGGAAGACATTCCTCCCACTTCATGCCAAAAGAGATGACGCAAGCACGAAGCATATCCTCCAGAATCTGATTGATCCTTTCAACTTGTCCTTGCGACTGAGGGTGGTAAGCTGTGCTGAAGTTCAACTTTGTTCCCAAAGCATTTTGGAAACTTTCCCAGAACTTGGAAGTGAAGATGCTCCCACGGTCTGAACTGATCTCAAGCGGAACCCCATACAGAGAGACAATTCTGTTGATATAGAGGTCAGCCAACTGAATTCCAGAAATTGTTTCCTTGACGGGGAAGAAATGAGCCACTTTAGAGAGCCTGTCAATGACAACAAAGATTGCATTGTTGCCCTTCCGCGACCTTGGAAAACCAGTGATGAAGTCCATCTCTACTTTCTCCCATTTCCATTCCGGGGGTTTCAATGGCTGTAGAAGACTGAAAGGTTTCTGATGGACAGCTTTCACTCTGCGGCAGACATCACACTCCGAGACATACTTGGCACAATATCGTTTCAAACCCGTCCACCAATATTGTGTTTTCAAGTCCATGTACATCTTTGTGCTGCCAGGGTGGATAGAAAGAACAGAATCATGCGCCTCCTTGAGAACTTGCTCTCTCAGACCCGGGTAGTTCGGAACAAATATCCGGTGTTCAAAGAAAAGCGTGCCTTGATCATCGACGTGGAAGGACTCATACTTCGGAAGCTGAAGTTTGGAGATGATCTTTCTGGTGTGCGGATCACCAAGCTGACGAGAGCGAATATTTTCTTCCAAGAGAGGGGTTGCTAGAAGGTTCAGGAGATGCCCTTGTTCCACAATTTCAAGGTTGAGCTGACGGAATTCCTCGCACAAGAGAGGCTGTTGTTCTTCCATCATGAGGTTATTGACATAAGCTTTGCGGCTGAGAGCATCGGCCATGACATTAGCTTTGCCCGGAGTGTAGTTGATGGTCAAATCAAAATCATTGATTGCTTCAATCCATCTCCTCTGCCGAAGGTTGAGATCAGGCTGAGTGAAGATATACTTCAGACTCTTGTGATCAGAAAAGATTTCGCAACGGTTGCCAAGCAAGTAGTGCCTCCATAGTTTCAAAGCAAAGACAACTGCTGCGAGCTCGAGGTCATGTGTAGGATAGCTGATCTCATGCGTCTTCAACTGTCGAGAGGCATAAGCAACAACTTGTTTTTCTTGCATAAGGACCGCACCCAATCCTTGCAAAGAGGCGTCACAGAATATCTGGAAAGGCTTAGATGTATCCGGAGGAACCAAGACTGGCGTGGAAGTGAGCTTCTCTTTGAGTGTCTCAAAGCTTGCTTGACATGCAGGAGTCCAAAGGTATTTCTTGCCTTTCTTGAGGAGATCGGTAAGAGGCTTCGCTATCTTCGAGAAGTTCTGAACGAAGCGACGGCAATAACTAGCCAAACCAAGGAAACTCCGCACTTCTTTGACATTAACAGGAGGAAGCCATTCAACAATTGTCTTCACAGTTTCCGGGTTGACTGCAATGCCCTTAGAAGAGATGACGTGACCAAGATAGGTTACTTGAGGCATCCAAAACTCACACTTTGAGAACTTTGCATACAAGCGGTTCTCACGAAGCTTGTTTAGGACACAACGAAGGTGTTCTTCATGTTCTTCCTTTGACTTAGAATAGACTAAGATGTCATCCAGATAGACCACAACGAACTTATCAAGATACTCCATGAAAACCGAGTTCATAAGCCTCGAGAAGGTAGCAGGTGCGTTGGTGAGACCGAAAGACATGACCGTGTACTCATACAGGCCATAGCGGGTGGTGAAAGCTGTTTTAGGAACATCTTCCTTGCGAATCTTGATTTGGTGATAACCACTTCTCAAGTCAAGCTTAGAGAATACCACAGCTCCAGCTAGCTGATCGAAGAGATCATTAATCCGCGGAAGGGGATATTTGTTCTTGATGGTTTTAGCATTGAGAGCCTGATAGTCAACACAAAGTCTATCAGTCCTGTCACGCTTCTTCACAAAGATTGTTGGGCTACCCCAAGAAGAAGTACTGTGTTGAATGAAACCCAACTTCTCTTGTTCATCAAGTTGTCGTTTGAGTTCAGCCAACTCAGCAGGACCCATTTTATAAGGCCGCTTGGAGATAGGAGCCGTTCCAGGTTCAAGCTCAATTACAAACTCAACCTCACGATCCGGAGGCATACCCGGGAACTCTTCAGGAAAGACATCTGGGAACTCACAGACCACCGGAACACTCTGAATAGCTTCCATAGCATCATCATTCAGAGCCGCCAAAGAGAAAAGCTGGATAGCAGGAGTCAGACTTGGAGAAAAGACTATATGGCCTTCAGGAATCTTCAGAGAAACCGAGCGTTCAGCACAATCAATCACAGCTGCATTTGCTGTCAACCAATCCATGCCCAAGATGACATCAATGTCAGAATTGCCCAGAACAATTAAGGACGCTGAGAACGAAGAGCCACCAATCTCAACTTGATTGCCATGGCTGATTTTAGAAGCTGCCATATTTGCTCCAGGAGAAAGGACCATTAACCGCTTGAGGAGAGGAACCAACGCTAACCCATTCTCATATGCAAACTTGATAGAAACAAAAGAATGCGATGCACCAGAATCAAACAAAACTCGTGCAGGGACTGAGTTAACGGGAAGCATACCCATCACAACTCCAGGTGCATGCTCAGCTTGAGCGGCGTTGACACAGTTGGCACGAGCAACAGTAGACCCGGGCTTGGTGTTGATGTTGAGAGCCCGAGGTGGTGGTGCACGAACCAAAGGAGAGCTTGCCGCAGATCTTGGAGGGGGTGGAGGAAGAGCTTTGTTTTTCAACTGATAGTTCCAGCTTTGATGCCCAGAGTCTCCACACGTGAAACAAGCACCAGGTGGACGTGGAGCAATGTAGCCAGGGACTCCGCCAGGCGCTCCAGGGTAGTGGTGGTTGTAGCCCCTGGGAGCAGCAGTGATGAAGTTTGGTGGCCTTGCCGCGTAGCTTGCAGGTCTTGGTGGAGCCGGGAGCGACGGTGGGGTGTTAGGAACCCAAACACGACGCTTAGAGGGAGCTGACATAGCTAAAGAGCTTGGTGCATCACGGTTGTGTTTCTTGGACTCCTCAAACACTTGCCTACTTGCTTCCTCCTGGAGAGCTGTATGCTGAAGTTCCAGAAAAGACGCCGGTCTTGCATGTGTGATTGCATATTTAATCGATGCATTGAGCCCTTGCCTGAACCTCTTTTGCTTCTTCTTGTCATCAGAGATCTCATCGCCACCATAACGAGAAAGGTTCATGAAGTTCCTGATGTAGGTATTGACATTGTCATTTCCCTGCTTGAGGTTGAGAAACACTTCCTTCATTCTCTCCATGACAATTTCTGACAGATACTGCTCTTTGAAGGCTCCAGTGAACTGTTCCCAAGTAGGCTGAAAACCAATGCATTTTGCCTTCAGGTAATTCTCCCACCAGAGAGCTGCATCTCCCTTCAGAAGGTGAGTAGCACATTTTACCCATTCTTGCTCAGGAACATCAGCAGTTTCCAGTAGCCTTGACATCTCACGCAACCAATCATCAGCATCAAGTGGTTGATCAGAAACATCAAATTGGCGTGGGTTGAACTTCAAGAAGCTTTTGATGTCTCCTCGCTTGGGAGGTGGAGGTAGCGGAGCAAACTCATTCCTCCTGACACTTTCCTCAAAACGCTGCTGGTTCTGCTGCATTGCTGCCAAGGCATTGGCGATGTTTGACAACGCGGACCCCAGTTCAGGTGGTATGTCCTCATCAGAACGGCGTGGTGGAGCCATCCTGTAATTGATATAAAACACAAGCCAGTACTATAATGGAGAATAATAATAATCCAAAATAGTACCAAGATGGAATTAACCAAGATTAAAGGGTACAATTTACTAAGATGATATTAAAATATCAACAAAGTTCAAAGCACCTAGAAGATATTAAGCATATCGCACACGGCTGAAAAGGAGTGTGGTACACAAATATATCAAAGAAAAATTTTCCACAAATTTCGGCATTAAAATACCAATAGATGCGCAAAATCACTTAACGAATCAAGATTAGTGACTCTACCAAATCAATATACAAGAGCGAATGATAAGAGTAGTGGTATGGTCGCGACTCCATCCCGCACTCCAATCATTACTCCGCACATGAATAAGTAGCACACATATCCTAACCCCTTCTTCTCACGTTGAACCTAAAGATTGGTAACTACAGAAACGAACACCCCAAACAAGATAACGTCGGATAACAAAGAGTAAGACAGATCGTGTCGGTATACAACGAATCAGGTAGATCGCGTCGGTTTGCAAAAGCCTGTCGGTATGGAATGTACCAACAGTTGATAACCAAAAGGCCGATTGTGATAACAACTTGGATGCAACAGATAGACAAAGAATTACACGCACACACACACACACAACCTATGGTACTACGGAAACCCAGAACACGTGAATCCTAGTTTGAACTTTTAAGAAGAGGATTGAAAACGTTACACTTCCTTACCAGAAAAGGGTGGGTGGGAGGGTAAGAAGGAAAAGTGGAAGCAGTCCTACTCTCGCGTTTTGTTTTTCCCTAGTATACATAACTACCAAAATATTTGCTAGACTGACAACGACCATTTGGCTGAGACCCTGAAGGGCGGGATGGCTCTGATACCAATTGTAACTACCTCGGTGAATTACGCTCCTAGATACAAGCCTGGATGAGCGGAAATGGTTGAAATAGTACGGTGGGGCCCAAATGCCACTCACGGGTAGACCTTTCGGCCGTCCCAACCATTTCCAATCATCAGGACAAGTACGGGCGGCGTAATCGGCAGGCGAAGGGATCAACTACATACACAAATGAGTATGTATGCAAGCCACCATACAATAGTACATCAGAGCCATTCCATCTAAAAGAAAGGAAATATAGCAACGCCATACGGCAAGATTCAAATGTCCTAGATAGATATAATAGTTTAGGATATCTCCTCATACATCACACATCAGAGTATCAGGCGGAAGCGGCAAACAAGATCCGAGTACGGATAAGAAGCAAATCGGCATAAGATGCCCCATAAATAAGCACATCCCGCCCACAGATCTCACGGATCCCCGTTCCTGGAATCTCTACACCGAACGATCGTTGCCCACATCATCCGCCTCCTCCACCCAGTATCCATCTTGTGAGTGCACCTATTCATCTGAATCAAACAATTTATCGTGTGAGACCCTAGGGGTACTCAGCAAGTCTTTATGCCTCTAAAGGGGACACAACCTGGGGTGACGCAATGGCAGCAAAAGATAAACCCTAACAGTTCTATAGATACTCGCTAACCATCCGCCTAACCAAAGATAGACGGATGTCCGTGAATTAAAGACAACAGTTATAACAGTAATATCAACAGATCCATCCTCCTCCTCGCTTACCAACGAGGAAGCGTACGAACAACCTCCCATCTGTTGGCAGTTTTTATTATCCATTCCATGAGTGTTGCCCTATTTACTAGTCAGTTACTTAGTCAAATTAAAAGCGGTACTTTAGTTATACTTGTCTATGATCGAGAAACTATGCTCCAAGTCGTCCATAACCGCGGACACGGCTTTCAGAAAGTTTTACCCTGCAGGGGTGCACAAATAGCAACACACACTCGATCAACCTCGGAAAAACCAAATCAAAACCCAACGAGGCCTTCACGACAAAGCAATCACAGGATTCAGAAATATTTCAGGGGGCCACCCCATTGAGTGCACCCGCAACGAAGTTAGCTGACTCCGAGACGGACCCAAGGTTTGCGCCAGTGGCTGTAAACGACTGGGAACCCGAAAATGTGACTGGGCTTGTCGATACCGCGAAAACACTCCGCTTACCTAAACAGTACAGGTGCTCCTCGCACAATCGTAATAAAGCAGTAAAGCATGGCATAAGTACAGGATAGTAAATAAAACCTCAAACTAGTTTGTGGCCCCAAGAAATAAGAATGAATCAAGCTCTGGCTCAGGGGGGTCCCATAAGCCTCCCGGATGTGGATAGCGCGAATAATCAAGGAACAGGTTTCAAGTACTCGGGGTCCTACGGGACACAAGTGAGCAGGAAAAACCAAATAGCAGATATTGCTCACCGGTGCCACTTTCATTAGTTATCCCATTACTACTCAGGTTAAGTTGTTTAGGTACCTCGTTATCCATCAGACTCTCACATACCCTACACATGCTGTTCTACGACTCGCATGGCTCAAACAACTCCTGTAGTATTGGCTCATGGGATGGAGGAACAAGCTTGGTGGGGTTTAAAAGTAAAGGCTATGCAATACTTGGGATTCAGTTTAATGCAATTGCGACTCAATGATGCAAGAATAAGATAAAGGCAATAGGTACTATATGTATGCAAGCATGTGGTAGTGCTTGCCTGGCAGCTCAGTTGAAGCGAGAGAAGGATCTGGGTAGTGCTCTTGGGTCTCTTGATATATCCCCTGCTCAGAGTCTATTCGGAGAAGAACCAAACAAACAAGGGCCAACATAAATAAAGTGCACAAGAATAGGAATAAAATGCGTCAAGAAAACAATCATTCCATGATGAATGATGCACACTTTGCATGGCATTAAAGTAGCATGGCATGGGTGAAGTGTGGAATACAAGAATAAATAATTTTATTGAGTTTTGGCCATATTTTATCCTCATATTAGTTGCTGTTTACATTATATTTATATGATGCATGCTGCAATTCAGAACATGGAATGCATAAACAGAAAGGTCTCGTCGAGCTGATCATTTTAGACATATCATTTGTGGAATTTGGAGTTATAAATCAAAAGCTATTAATTAATTAAGAAAAGGGCATTTTGTTGTAATTTTATTCAACTTGGAAATTAAAGTGTGCAAAATATATTTTGAAGGGCAGATTTGAATTCCTCATATTTTTCTGATTCAGAAACATATATCATTTGTATTATTTGGATTTATATTTTGAAAGTTATTATTAATCTGATTTGAGTTTTGAATTTGAATCAATTTTGAAGAGATTTGAATTAAAACAGATTAACAGAAACCTTTTGTCACCCAGCCCAGTGCTAGCCAGAGCCACCGACAGGTGGGCCAGCTGCTGACTGGGCGACGCGGCGCGCAGAGCGGCTTTTCTCACCACAGGCTCGCCTAGCCACCGAGGCTGCGGGGTGGGCCATCTGGCGCAGGCCCACGTGACAGCGGCGAGGGAGACGGGGAATGACAGGTGGGCCTGGAGCTGGAGCGCGGGTTGAGGCGGAAGAACTAGGGGGGCCTTTCTGCAAAACGAATGCTGAGGCCGACGGTGGGGCAGGCTGGACCGCGGTTCAGGAATAAAAATGTTTGGGGGGTTTTGTGAAAATCGGCCACGTGGTACTGTTTTTCTCCTTTCTCTGCCTTGCGCGCACGGAGCGCGGCGCAGCGTAGCGGGGATTCGATCCCAGGTCGCGGGCGCGCGCGCGGAGGGGCTGACCGGCGCGGCTGTCTGCGGGATGGTGACAGGAGGGCGGACGAGGCCTAGGTGAGGCGCTACGCGGAGCGCGAGCGTGCAGACGGCAGCGAACGGCGGTGCACCGAGCGTGTTCGACCAAACGACCCACGGATCTAGACGACGGTGGCGAGGCGGAGCATGTCCAGGAGGTCAGGAAGCTCACCGAGAGTGTGTCGGTGCGGTTGGATCGGCTCGAGACGCAGAGGATCGGCGTCGAGGCAGACGGCCAGAGGATCTAGGGTTTGCATCGGGCTCGCGCTGGGGCAGCGGTTCTGGGGCTTCCTCTTCACGGCTCCGTGTACGGGGCTGCTGCAGGGGGTCTCCTGTCCTTCCTCGACGTCCACAACACCACGCCCGCCTCCTCGTACTGCAGGTGGACGCCGAAGCCGACGGTGGGGTCGTCGGGGGTAGACGGTGGTGGAGAGGGAGAAGGGAGGCGAGGGCAGGGCCCTGGGGGGTGGATCTGGCGAGGCAGAGAGGGGGAAGGGAGTAGATAAGGACGGGGAAGGGAGGGTGCCGTGGGGGAGGGGAAGGTGGCGTCGGCCACCTTTTTCTCTCCTTCCTTCTTCACGTGCTGGGGTCGGCAGGGCAGGACAGGTAGAGGAGGGGGCTTCCAGGTGGGGCATGGTGGCCTGGGAGGGTAGGCTCGGGCTGGGGTCCTCTGGGCAGAGAGGGGGAGCTAGAGAAAGGAGAGGGGGTAGGCTCGGGCTAGGTTAGGGTTGGAGCTAGGCTCGGGTAGAGGGTAGCTAGGGCAGGGATGAGGTGGCCAGGGGGAGAGGGTGGCCGGTGGGGCCAGCTAGGTGAGAGGGAGGGAGAGGCCGAAAGAGAGAGAGATAGGTTTAGGGTTTAGATGAGAGGGGGATGTGAGGGTTAGGGTTAGATGGGGGTATGGTTAGATGGGTAGGTGATAGAGAGGATCTTAGCTAGAGGGTAAGAGAGAGAGAGAGATAGATGGAGTGGTTCATGGTGGTGGTAGGGTTTAGAGGTAGAATAGGGAGAGGGAGGTTTAGGGTTTGGGCAGGATCCACATGACCAAGCATGTGTGGAGGTGAGATGAGAGAAAGCTGAGGAAAAGAGAGAGATGATCCACTCAAAAACCAAATAAAATCCAAATGACAAGCAAAAGGTGGTACTTGCATGGGCCATGCATAAATAATTAATACCATGCTTATTTTGTGAAAACAAGATTATTTACATGGCATTGTTCTTATGCATTCCAAAATGTGGAGTAAGGCCCAAGCAAAAGAATTTGCAGAGTTGGACCCACCCTATCTCCCATGAGCTAGATTAACCACCAAAAGAAAAGTAATTACAAGCTCAAGGATAATGGGATGGTGGAATTGTAAGGTGGTGAGAGAAATGTGGTGGAGTTGAATAAAAGATATGCCCCCAACCCAACTTGGGCATTTAACAATATATCAAGAACCAAATACAATATCAAGAGGCAAATACAATTTATAATGCATATGAGAGAAGAACCAACACAAACAGGGTTTTGTATGATGCTCAAATGCATGGTGGCATGATGACATGAGCATGATATGATGATGATGCAACAATTATATATATGAAGTAGCCATTATATTACTAAACCAAGTAGCATTACAAATGTTAGACAATTGGGATGCTACACCCTCGCAAAGCACCACGTAATTCCTAAGCACTAGGATGCTGTTGGGAGAAAGGTTTTGGGGCTGTACTCGGTAGTGGTTCAAGAAAGCAAGGAGAACTTAGAGATGGGCAGGGAGACGCCGCGTACCAATTGTGCTTTGAGGTACACCTTTTCTCCGGCTTGGGGATAAGGTGTGACCTCGCCGGCCGGCACCGCCCGCCAGGCGAGCCCCTCCGTCGTAGAGAGGTAGCCTTCGATGATCAGCTCCTTGATGTCGCGGTCCGTGATGTCCGAACCACGCCAATCGCCTTTGTGGGAGTCCTTGTCCTCTTCCAGCAGCTCCAGCGCCGCTGGATTATGGTCGCCGCCGGTGGTCTCGACCACCGCGGAGACGGGGATGACCAGGCCCTCTGGGGGCACGACGACGGAGCTCGCCGGCTTCGCCGCGGCTTCGCCCAACACCGTCATCGAGGGAGTAGAACTGCTGCTGGCCATTGCGAGTGTTTGGAGGTGACTGGCGAGATTGGGAGTTAGGGTTTTTCGCAAGTTGCGCGGAGAGCTCGAGGGGGCGCTCGCTGGAGGAAGAATATGATGCGAGGAGAGAATAAGGTGAAAAGTAAAAATTCCACTGCGGTTACTATTTATGATATCCAGCATCGAGATTCGTACAGCCTGATCGGACGGTTGCCGCGTAGACGACGTGTGTGCGGACGTGCGTGGAAATTTCGCCACATCTCAACCGTCGCCGCCAACGGTTCGTATCGCTCACACGGGAAAAGTGGACATGATTACGTTCTCTGCATGTGTAAGTTATGAGGCATTGCTGACCTACGTCTACGTCGCCCTAGCTGACATAGGCAGATGAACCATCACATCAGAATATTCCGGCATGGACGGATCCAGTCCGGCTACGGAAGAGTACGATGGAAGATTCAGCAATTCTCCGGCTTACTAATTGAAGACGGAGAAAACCTTGCAGGGTTCTTTGGGAGGACTACAAGATATTGCTTGACGATTTGCCGACATCCATCTAGACGGAGCATTCCACATGAAGAGGCAAGACGACGCAAGATCTCGGAGTTCTCCGGGGGCTACTGTTGGGGATATGCTATATGGGTATCCTCATAGCATGTCTCCTATCCGGATAAACCGGGTGGCCCACAGTTGGTAGCATGGCCCATGGCCTGCTAGGCGGCCCAGTTAGATGGATCCATCAGGGAGGCCCGTGCCGGATAAAGGAAGGCTACGGTGGAGTCACCGACGTACCCGGAGCCTTGGAGTACACGACACGCAAGACTAGTAATAGACGGTGTAGGACTCTGTAACCTGTCCGGCTAGGACATTTCCCTGTAACCCTAGGACCTGGCGACTATATAAGTCGGGCCTATGGGAGCCTTTAGGGCACGGCCAAGTAGCGATTAGCATAGACCTCGCACAGCGGACCTATCTCTGTAACTCGGCGTATTGCCATTATAGTGATTTATAGCAGGAGTAGGATTCCGCCACCGTTGTGGGATCTGAACCTGGGTAAGCTGTGTTACCTCGTACCCGTCAACCGTCCGCTTTCCCCCCTCTAAACACGCACTGTGAGGACCCCTCCATAGCGTACTCGTCGGCAATACCACGACATCTTGGGTTATCTCCCAACAAGTACTTTTCTTTAACGCCTTTAAGTTAGGCACAAGAAGCAAGAAGATGCTCACATAAGACTTATGAATTGAAGTCAAAGAGAGCATCAAGAAGCAAATTCAAGACACATTTAAGTCTAACCCACTTCCTATGCATAGTAATCTTGTATGCAAATAAATTCACAAAGAACAAATTGACAGGCATAGGAAGATGAAACAAGAGAAACTTCAAAACTTTCAGCACATAGAGAAGTGTTTCAATACCATGAAAAATTCTACAACCATACTTTCCTCTCTAATAATAAATTTCAGTAGCATCATGAATAAACTCAACAATATAGCTATCACATAAAGCATGCTTTTCATGATCTACAAACTCATAATTTCTATCAAGCTCAAAAACAGTGGGATTAAGACCTCCACAGGTTTTATCCAAAGTAGATATTTCAAAAGGATCCACAGAAACATAACATTCATCCCCCTTTGGTAAGCATGGGGGCCAATCAAATAATGTAAGAGGTAAAGAGTTACTCTCATTAGAAGGTAGGCATGGGTAGATCCATTCTTCCTCCATTTGTTCATCACTCTCCTCCTCTTTTTCATCTAATGAGATTCCAGTTTCAACAATTTCTTTTTCATAGGCTCCTGCAAGGCATTAGTCTCTTCCAGTTGTGGAAAGCACCTATTAAAATATTCAAGAATATAGCCATTTGCTTCCTTGTAATTGTCAAAGCAAAATTTAAGTATCTCATAAACCTCATGTTCATAAGGTGCATCATCAGTATTTTCAAGCAAACTGGCAAGTTCAAATGAACCCTTGAAGACAATAAACTCTTTAATTTGTTCCACATCATAAAAGTCATGATTTCCTTTAACATAAGAAGATATGGTAACATTATCATTATACTCACATTGAAAGGGTAGGTGTTTATACCTCCTGCAGCAACATGCTTTATCAAAGCAATAAGTAACATTATAAGTAGAGCACACCTCTCTAGCAATAGTATTCAACTTATCAATTTGTTCCCATAAGTGTTTCCCTTTTTGTGACAAACGGTGTTCCTTATAATAATACTTTTGTTCTTCCGTGAACCCACCTTGCCAATAAGAACTATTTTCAAAGAAACCATCCATTGATAGAAAGCATGACCAAGCAGGGAAATGACAGACCACCAACTAGAGTAGGAACTAATTTTTTTTTGTTTTTCAATAAAGAAAGCAAACCAAACTAGACTAAGTTTTTTGGGTTTTTTGAAAAGAGGCAAACAAAACCAAGCAAAAGAAACATAGAAAACTAAAAACAAAGTAAAGAGAAAGGAATTGAAGGACTCCCCTTGTGAAGACGTCCTTAGCCTCCCCGGCAACGGCGCCAGACAAGCTTGGTGCTTGACGGGGAGTAAGAAGTTTGATGTCCCTTTATTCCCCGACAACGGCGCCAGAAAAGCTTGTTGGCTGGCTGATGGCGCCTTGAAAAGCTTAACGATTGTCTATGCACAGCCCGTTGGGAACCCCAAGAGCAAGATTTGAAGCAGCAAGCAGCAAGTTTTCACTCAGTTGAGACCGAGGTTATTGAACCAGAAGGAGGAAGGAAACGTCACACGGGTGTTGCAAGCAACGTGGAGACCTACACAACACAAACTCAAGACTTTGCCCCAACGAACAGAGAGGTTGCCAAGCTCACCGGTTTGCTTTAACAAAGGATTAAACGTATGGTGTGGAAGGTAATGGTTTGCAGCAAGTAAACAAGTAACAGTGGAAGATGTATCAATGGTAAAGATTAGATCGGGGTCCATAGTTCACTAGAGGTGCTCTCCTTAGATAAACAACATGGCATGAAGGGTAAACAAATTACATCGAGGCAATTGATAGGAACTGAGCAAGGCAAATAACAATGCAATTACTAGTCAAAAAGATCCTATGAGATTCGATTGGGCAATACAACAAGATACATAGACCGCCATCCAACTTCATCTATGACTAGAAGTCCACCTTCAGGTTATCATCCGAACCCCCTCCAGTATTAAGTTGCAAGCAACAGACAACTGCTTTAAGCAAAGTGTGTAAGGTAAACAGTCCACATGTTCCATGAACAAGAGACCGTTGTTTTCTCCCTAGTAGCAACATCACATCTACAACTGAAGATATTATTGTCACTTCCCTTGGAAATTAGAGGCATGAACCCACTATCGAGCATAAATACCCCCTCTTGGAGTCACTAGCAACTACTTGGCCAAGATAGCTACTAACAACGGAGAGCATGCAAGATCACAAACAACACAGACATGATAGAATCATAAAGACAAAACCATTAATCAAAAAAAGATAATAATCTCAATATCCATCAGATCCCCGCAAACAAACATGCATGATTACAAATAGATTAGATCTTGATAATGAATGGAGCTCACAAGATCTATACATGAAAGCACAAAGGAGGAGATACAACCATCTAGCTACTACATGGACCCATAGTCCAAGGTGGAACTACTCACGCATCATACCGGAGAGAAGGCCTCCGGGATGATCTCCCCTCTGGCAGGGTGTTGGGAAGAACTTCAGACCTCCCCGATCTAGGGACGATGGTGGTGGCAGCTACAGACGGTTTTGTGGATATTTCATCGGGTACTCAAGGTTTCTGCATCGGGGGCTTCTTATAGGCGAAGGGGGAGACCGAGGCGGCCGCCAGGGCGACCAAACCCTAGCCAAGCGCGGGGTGGGGCCCACCCACACCTGGGGTGGGTCTGGCCCCTATGGCCGGCCTCACGGGCTCTCCTATGGACTTCTTGTTCCCCACGGAAAGTAATTGACTTTGTCCTTTGTCCCGTCCAATTCCGAGAATATTTCTTTACTAACTTTTCTGAAACCAAGAACAGCAGAAAACAGTCATCTGGCACCGTTGCAACTTGTTAGTAGGTTAGTACAAGAAAAAATGTAAAAAGCACCTCAAAGTGTGGACAAGTAAAGCAAAGTATATACTAAACAAGCATGGATCATCAAAAATTATAGATACGTTTCCAATGTATCATTCCTCGATCTGACACAATGTTCTTGGGAATTCTGTGCAAATTGACGATTCTAGCGATGTACAACTCCGCTAGCTTCGAACCTTTTTTTGAAGTTTATCTACTGTAGGGGAGACCGCCACAGCCCTTTATTCAGAATTAACTAGAGGTTCAAATTTATGTACAAACTGAGAAAAGGAAAAGGGATAAACTACAGAACTAGTTAGAAAAAAGCAAAATTGCAACAGATTGTCAATCCAATTTGACAGAACTGCAACTTTAGAAATTTTAACTCTATGTTTAAGCAAGGAGACATCTTGGACAAATCCAGCCTTCCATGCTTTGAATGTTGGCTTCGTCCCTTTAAAAATCTTATTGTTTCTTTGCCTCCAAATATTCCAGCAGGCTAAGATGACTATCTCAACAAAACATGGGCCTGAGAACCTTCTCTTTGCATCTTTTAACATTTCTAGACCTGAACCGTACCCCAATTGATCTGTAAATATGTCCAAACTCTAACACTATAATTACATTCAAAGAATAAATGAGACCAATCCTCCAGAGTCTAACATGGACATAAGACACAATATGAATCAGTAGTCACATTCCAATGTCTTCTTATTAACATACACTTTGTGTTAATTCTATCATGTAAGATTAACCAAGCAAAGACCTTGTGCTTTGACATACATTTACTCTTCCATAGCCACTTACAAGGGAAATGATCTGGGATCAGATCGAAATGAGATTTGTACACCATATTTACAGAGTAATCCCCAGATTTTGATAGCTTATTATCCCATTTATCCCGTACATGTGGGTTAATGCTGACATGTTGCAGTTGGATTTGTAACCTTGAAAGTTCTGCATTGGCTTCATCCGATAAAGGCAGTTGAAAAGCCTCCTCCAGCTGTACTAGTGCAATGGCTTATTGAACTGAGCAGTTCTTATCAAGAGCAAAAGAGAAAAGCCTTGGGTAAGACTGGGCTAAAGGTAGATTATTCCAAGAATCTAACCAGAATAAAGCTGAATCACCTTTACCAATTTTACAAACTGATAGAGATCGAAAGTCTTCTTCAAATTTCATAATACTTTTCCACCAAAAGGAGCCACAAACAGTAACATTGTGAGGCACCTCATTGTAATAATAAGTATTTTTGACTAACTTTACCCATGGAAGGTCCTCATTATTGTATAATTTGTGCAGATGCTTCATAAGTAGACATTTGTTTTGAATTTCCAGATTTATTATGCCTAAACCACCTTTCACTTTTGGCTTGCAAATCATGTCCCATGAGGCAAGGGAATTTATCCTCCCATCTTCTTTCTTTTTCCTCCATAAACAATGTCTTCTTGCTCTATTTATTACTTCAATGACTCCTTTTGGAATTTCAAGAGAACAAAGGTAGTGTAGAGGCATTGAGGAAATCACAAAGTTTACAAGGACCAATCTATCTCCATAAGAAAGGAAGGAAGCAGTGGCAGAGAGTCTTCTTTCCACTCTATCAATTAAAGGTGACATATCTTTAATTGTTGGCTTTGTAATCCCCATAGGCAAACCAAGGTATGTAAATGGTAATGTAGCAGTAATACAGCCAATTTCCAAAGCAAGCAAACCAGCATCATCTTCATTCATATTGATTGGAATCAGAGCAGATTTATGAAAGTTGACTTTTAGTCCTGTGAAGGAGTAATACTCATCCAATATTTTTTTTAGTATAAGTAACTGATCAGGATCTGCTTGCATGACAATGATGGTGTCATCAGCATATTGGACAATAGGGAAGTCATAAGTTCCTCTGTTTGGGATAGGAGTTCTCAGTCTTCCATCTCTATAAGCCTTATTTATGAAACTTTGTAATAGGTCCCCTCCTAGTACATACAGTAAAGGAGAGAGAGGATCACCCTGTCTAACCCCACGCTTACAGTAAAAGTTTCTTCCTGGAACTCCATTCAGTAATATAGAGGACGTACCAGAAGAGAGAATTTCTTTTACCCAACCAATAAATACTTCATCAAATCCTTTACACCTCAAAATCCTGATAATTGCTTCATGTTCAATAGTGTCAAATGCCTTTTCCAAATCTAGCTTGATAATTATTGTTCTCCTCTTAGAAACATGGCATTGATGCAAGTATTCAAAATTCCAACCAAGACAATCTTGTATTGTTCTACACTTAATAAATCCATATTGGTTGTTATGAATACATCTCTTTATCTCCTTCTGAAGTCTGTTGGCAGCTAGCTTAGTGAGAAATTTTAAACAGGTATTTGTGAGAGAAATGGGTCTAAAATCATTAACTGTCTCAGGGCTATTTTTTTGGAACCAGAGTGGTATAGGAACCATTTATGCTCTCAAGTGGTGTGAGGCCCTTATGGAAATCATGACACAGCTTGATAAAATCATCTTTAATAATATGCCAACATTTTTTAACAAAAGCTCCATTGAATCCATCAGGGCTTGGTGCCTTGTCAGTTTTCATATATTTTACTACATCCTCAATTTTTGAATTACTGAATTCTGCTGACAAACAATGTAAATTATCCACTTCTTGAATAAAATCTGATAGATATACTCTATTCTCAACACCAGTAGAAACCCCCATTCGGTTCTTATATAATCTCCATAATGCATCAGCTTTGTCATTGTGATTGATTAATGTATTTCCATGTTCATCTTTGATCTCGTTGATCACATTGCACCTGTACCTTTCAGTCGCCTTAGCATGATTTTTTTTTGAATTTTCTCCACCAAACTTAACCCATCTTATGGTGCATCTATTCTTCCAGTAGGTTGACTGAATGTTTAATAATATTTTTAGGTGTAACTTTACAATATTTCTGAAATTAAATTTCGGTCTGTTGAGAACTCTCTTGTCTTTAATATCATCAAGCATTAGAATGACCTTTAGCTTTGAACTTTGATAGGTGGTCTTGAATGGTAAGAAATGGGCGACCTTGGACAGTCTATCAACTATGACCCAAATAGAGTCATTTCCCCTGCTAGAAGTAGGAAATCTGGTGATAAAGTCCATTCCAACTGAATCCCATTTCCATTTTGGAATCTGCAATGGTTGCAACAGTCCTGTGTGTCTCTGATGTCCTGCCTTAAATCTCTGACAGATATCACACTTGGCGATGTAGCTTCCGATTTCTCTCTTCATCTTATGCCACCAAAATTGCTCCTTCAGATCCTGATACATCTTCGTTCCTCCGGGATGGATAGAATAAAGAGTATCATGGGCCTCTTTCAAATTAGCTTCCTTCAACTCTGAATCTGCTGGTACACAGAGACGTCCTTTGTATCACAGAACTCCTTCTTCGTCTTCGGTGAATCCGGGTACTTTGCATGTACCGACGCGACGTTTGATTCCGTCGATACTAGCATTTCCTTTCTGCGCCTCCTTGATCTGACTGATCAAAGTGGGTTGAAGTTCTATGCTAGCCAAAAATCCTTCACTTACTAATTCCATTCTAAAATCTTCCATATCCTTGTGCAAACTTGGTTGCTCCTTCAAAATCATGGAGTTCAAGCGGCACGACAGTCTACTAAGGGCATCTGCTACCACATTGGCTTTACCGGGGTGATAGTGGATGTCCAGATCATAGTCCTTGATTAGCTCTATCCATCTTCTCTGCCTCATATTCATCTTCTTCTGAGTAAATATATACTTCAGGCTCTTGTGATCCGAATAAATCTCACAACGGTTTCCCATAAGGTAATGCCTCCATGTCTTCAGGGCTAGAACCACAACTGCTAGTTCAAGGTCATGAGTAGGATAATTCTGCTCATGTTGCTTCAGTTGTCAGGATAGATAAGATATAACTTTTCCTTCTTGCATAATCACACATCCGAGACTGATCTTGGATGCGTCACAATACACATCAAAGGGCTTCGTGATATCCGGCATGATCAAGATTAGGGCTAAAATCAATCTCCTCTTGAGTTCTTGAAAACTCGCTTCACATTTGTCCGTCCATTCAAACTTCTTATCCTTCTTCAGTAATTGGGTCATGGGTATTGCGATACTTGAGAATCCTTCTACGAACTTGCGGTAATATCACGCTAATCCGAGGAATGCACGAACTTGGGTTTGAGTGGTTGGGGCTTGCCAATCTTCAACATCCTTAACCATTGCAGGGTCAACGGAAATTCCTCCGGCTGATACGATATGTCTGAGGAATCCTACCTCCTGTAACCAGAATTCACATTTGCTAAACTTGGCATACAACTGATGCTCCCTAAGGGTTCCAAGGATGGTCCTCAGGTGTAGCTCATGTTCTTCTTCTGATTTGGAATAGATCAGAATGTCATCGATGAAAACAACGACAAACTTATCCAGGAAGTCCATAAAAATCTTATTCATGAGGTTCATGAAATAAGCGGGGGCTTTGGTTAATCCAAAATACATGACAGTGTACTCATACAGTCCATATATGGTGGTAAACGCAGTCTTTGGAATATCCTCTGCGTGAATATTGAGTTGATGATAGCTAGTTCTAAGATCAATCTTAGAAAACACTTTGGCACGAGTCAACTGGTCAAACAGGTCTTCTATCTTTGGTAATGGGTACTTGTTCTTGATGGTGACATCATTCAATTTCCGATAATCCGTACACAAACGGTTACTTCCATCTTTCTTGTCCACAAATAGGATAGGTGATCTCCATGGCGACTCACTTGGTTGGATCAATCCTATCTCCAGCATAGCATCCAATTGCTTCTTCAGGTCCACTAATTCATACGGGTTCATACTATATAGTCTCTAGGATATGGGTCCGGTTCCAGGGATTAGTTCAATGATAAACTCGATATCCCGATCTGGGGGCATACTAGGCAAAACATCTGGAAATACATCGGGGTATTCACAGACTACTCTGACTTGGTCAATGGTTGGTTGGGCTATACTCTTGTTGCACTTGAATTGACGGGGCAAGGTTTCAGATATATGTTCTACCGATATTACGGCTGTACTAGTCATGGTTATGGCTTTCTTGGCACAGTCGATTAATCCTTTATGTTTTGACATCCAATCCATTCCTAGTACTACTTCCAAACCTTTAGTTCCAAGTACTATTAGATTAGAATAAAAATCTATGCCATGGATTCGGATGGGTACAGCCTTGTAAATTTGTCTAGCTTTGGTGGTTGAACCAGGTATTTGAACTATCATAACATGCTTCAATTTGGTTGGTTGAATCTTACTAGTGCATGCAAATTATTCGGTCACAAACGAGTGTGATGCTCCAGAATCAAACAACACTCTTGCAAGTACTGAGTTAATAGAAAACATATCCAGCACGGCATCCGGCGCTTCTCGGGCTTCTTCAGCATGCATGAGAAAGAGACTACCATTGCGGTTGAGCGAATTCCCTGGGGCAAACCTTCTTCCAGGCTGAACACGACGCTGCTGCTGAGCTGGGACATTTTCAATGGGCGTTGCGGCAATATTCTTGGGGCACTCATTGGAATAGTGACCCTTGGTTCCACATTCATAACAAGTCACCTGAGACTTGTCCTTTGCTGCAACAGGCACAACATTGCTTCCAGTTCTTGGGGCAGTATTGGTCTTGGTGGCGACATTGTTGTTGTTGAACTTAGGCGGTGCACGGTTGAAATTGCTGGAGTTGCCGGGGTTGTTGTGATTTCCTCCGAGCCTTGGGTTTCCTCCTCCACGGTTGGGATAGGTTGGACGGTTCATCGGGGGTCTATTGGTTCTTGGGGCAAATCCTGGAGATGGGTTGGTGTGATACTTTGGGGTATGATGGGTTCCTGGTTGATGCATCATGCGACGCTTGCGGTTTCTCATTGGCTTGGTTGATCTTTCCTTCCATCTGAATGGCGGAATCCATTAAGGCTTCAATATCAACAAATGGGATATTGACTAACACTGTCTGCATCTCATCATGCAGACCATTCAAGAATCTCTCCTTCTTCTTGGCTTCGGTATCTATATCATCCGGTGCATACCTAGCCAATGACAAAAATTTGTCATGGTACTCAAATACGGTCATTCTTACTTGCTTCGGTTCCCTGAATTCATCTCTCATCCTCTTGATCAAACCCGGTGGCACATGGGTTCTGCTAAACTTGATTTTGAATTCCTCCCAAGTCATCATCTGCCCTCCATTCATGGCACGAACGCTGTTCCACCATGCTCTTGCATCTCCGGCCAGGTAGTGGGTGGCAAATAGTACTTTCTCGTTAGCTTCCACTCCTGCAACTTCTAGGTTGTTCTCCATGGTTTGCAGCCAATCATCGGCATCTAGGGGCTCTTCAGACTTAGTGAAAATGGGCAGATTGGTGTTCTGGAAGTTCTTGAGCTTGGATCCATGGTTGTCCTGATTTCCCTAGCCTTGGTTGTTGTTGGCCGTCTGAGCTATCTGTTGGAGGGTGGCTAAGTTGGCTTGACGTTTGGCTCTTTCAGCTTCGCGGTCGGAAACCAACATTTGCAAGATTTGCAACATCGGGTCCGGGGATGAAGTGTCCTCCGCGAGGCATCAGAAGATGGAGATAGATCATGAGAAAAGAGGGAAATTTCTAAGGTTCAGGGGTTTTGTTTTTGAAAAGTTTTCAAAGTTTGACTCAGATTTTTCTAGCAACTTTCTTTTCATTCATTCATAGCACATAATACAAACACACACCACAACAAGGAAAACAGATGGTTTTAAGAACCATTCTGGGAAACTACGATACAATGGGACCGGATACAACTCACTAACGCTAGTGCTCAAGTGCTACTACTCCTCGGAGTCAGTGTCCTCCTCCTCCTCATCATCATCATCAATGAAGGCGAAGTCATCCTCATCGGTGAAGAAGTCCATGGTCTGATCCTCCAGAAAGTCATCATCGTCACTAAGATAGGAGTAGGGGTCTCCACGAAGGTCTTCTCCTACGTTCTCCCTCTCCTCAAGCTGCATATCCCTCTCGTGGACAGTCTCCTCCAACTCTGTGATCTTGTGGTGGAGACGGGCTATGATGCGATCCTTCTTGTCGAGCTGATGGCGACGAGACTGGTGATCCTTCACTAGCATGGAAATGGTCTGATCCTTCTGAGCAGCGATGGCATACTTGTGGTTGGCGTAGGAGCGGGCATTGTGTAACTCCTTCTAACGTTCATACATCATGAAGCTGAGGTGGTCTACTTGGTTCTTCAGCTCATGGTGATATGGTGCCTCAAGTGGCTGTCCCATAGCATCACGCCTTGGGCAGAACTCAAAGCGGGTACCCTTGATCTGGTTGATACTCTGCCCACACAGACGGGCAAGAGCTTCTTCCATGGCCCTAGAAAGTCCATCGAGCCAGTTGTTCTCTCTGATGGTGAACTGAATTCCCTCTGAGGTGGGGGCTTCAATCTTTCCTCGGAGACTTTCAAGAATCATCAATTGCAACTCCTCTCCTTCCTGATCGTTGAGCTAAGCTCCGAAGAACTCGGGGTGCGGACGCTCCAGAAGTTCCGAAAGCTGGTCCAAGTCACGCTCAAATATGAGGTCTCCTCCATTCCCCAACTGATAGAACTTGCTATACTTCACATCCATCTATAAGAATATAGGATGAGTAAGTTAGTAGAGTGATCAAGTGTGTCAAATTTTATGTAAGTTTGCAAGAATTTTTTGAGGAACATGAATTTTCATGAAAGAGTCTAAGTGATAAGAATGAGAATAGGTTTCCATAAATACTCACTTCCTTGGTTTTGAAACTAAGTTTTTGATTTAGACGTTCATTCTAAACTAGGGTCTCCTATGGTCAGGATGGCTCTAATACCAACTTGTCAACACCCGGATTTTTAATCCTAGATGCCTGTTATTCCATACATCGCAATCCCAGGATTACCATTTTTGCGAGACATAACATATTTGATATCACAGTACATCATTGTGACACCCCAAGGTTAGGGCTAGACAAATCCCAGATCTACGTCTGATATAAGCCTAATCTAAACCTCAAAAGCGTATAGAGGGAGAATTGATAACACAACAGTGACCCTATGACACAAAAATTATTATAGCAAGCTCATAACTGAGCTAAGAACCAAAATATTACAAGTAGAGGTCACTGACCACAAACATCAAACAATGGAAGGAAAATTATGCTATTAAGTATAGCAAACTTAACAAATGGCCTAAGAGGCCTGAAGCATAACGATGACGTCCAATCCATAGATCCCAGACTGCCGACTGGGAACCCCAAGCTACTTGTCGATGTCGATGTCGTAAAGAACTCATCTTCTATGGTAACACTTACTCTACTGCAAAAGTATCAACGGAGCAAGGGTGAGTACAGGGTGTACTCCGCAAGACTTATGGCTGGTGGAGTTATTTTGCATAAATCCATCTTTGTTTTTGTAAAACAAGAGGGAGAAGAATCTCGACTAATGAGAATATTTTAAAAGGGGAGAAGAGAGCGATATCACTAGCTTTGATCATTTTTTGATATCCACCGAATCATCATTAGCTGGACCTATCTAGGATCACCCCCTCGATCCCTGAGGAAGCATCCTTAAGCACACATTACTTAACTTGCCAAGTTTTACGATTAGGTTCAAATTCTCTATGATCTTAGAATCTGGTCTCCAAGTTCGCCCATAACCGTGGACACCGCTTTTAGAAAATATTTAACCCTGCAGGGGTGTACAACTTTACCCACACGTACCAACCGATTCTTAATGCCAGTTAACATTAGCCCTCTTCCTGGGAAGGCCGACAGAGAGTGGTTTACCATTACCTTTACCTTTCTTTCGCCGAGACCATGAGTCACACACTAGGGAGATGCCGCCGTAATGGGTCGAGTCCCGAAGCTGGTCCCTAATGATGTGTGCGGGGTTCAAGATTACGGATGCCGGGCATCTCTTGTTCCCGGCCATGCTTACCTACCTGTTATGAATGCACCTCCTTCGAGAAGAACCAGAATGTGCATGTCAAATGGAAAGACCAAACTATGTGACTCATGGAATCTACTCGGCAAGTTAGTTGGTCGAGGGGGTTTCCAGGCCCCTGTGTGGCTGTACGCTCATCTTGCACCATAGACAAGAACTCAGGTCCTAGTAGTGGCAAGTATGGGACTGCAAAAACCACAAACCACCGTGGCCTCCCATACAAGCCTTATCATGTTTAACTTTCATCTCTGATCATACCAGGTCATCCTGTCATACTAGGTTCATTCGTAGCTCTCATTCATCAACCGGATGGATCAGTGGTAACAGCTAAGCATGGCTAAGCACAACAGAGATAATAGCTCTAGCAACGCTTCACAAGCCAAACCCTAGTTATGCTAGGAGCAGTGGATCAGGGAATATAGGCTTCAAAGATAACATGCATCAGA